>CM029637.1:11388357-11988357 GCA_017311315.1 Dendrocalamus latiflorus | reverse complement strand
TGGAAATAAAGAAATGGAAAAATCTTTGATCGTCAAGCTCCTTCATTGCCGGCATGGAGAAGAACATATAGAAATGAGGTCACCCTACATTTGCATAGAGTGAAGGAAGAACATCATGCTGAAATAATACCCTGGCTAGAGTCGTTGTAAAGATCTAAGTTAGGGTTCAGCCTTTGTATATATTGTAACTTTACCTTATTTATCATAGGAGGCTCTCATATTGTTTTCACTTAAAAAAGATTTAGGTGGTGTATCCAGTGAAAATTCCACAAAATTCAAACTTAGAAGTTCTCAAATTCTCATAACATTATGAAATGTAGGGGAAGATATGTTATGTATCTCTACAAAATTTAAAGATCGATTTCAGTCTTATTTGAGAAATACGAAAAAGACAAATGCTTGTTGTAATAGTGTTTTCACTAAGTATTTCCCTTTTTTATCTCACAAATGGGATTGAATTTGATATTCAAATTTTTGCAAAGACATAGATCATATTGTACATCTGGTATTTTTTTTAGATTTTTGAGATACTTCTAAGTTTAGTGATTTGCGTTTTCACCTGATGTTTCACAATTTTTTAAGAATTGTTCATGCTCAACATCACCATCTATATTTTTTTTGGACAATTTGGTTATTGTCATTTTGACATGCTGTTTTGAACGGTGCACATGCTCACACCGAGTAGATACATCCGTATGGCCTATATTCAATATATGGAGAGTTTGCTTAGCTGTGGACCAGCAAAAGCATTAATAGGTCTCGTTATTTGTCTCTTTCTTTTGTAGGATTTTCAATCTAAACAGCTAGAGCTAGCATATTTCCAGTCTCCTCCGAAATTCCAAACCGCGACTCATTCAGAGGGCAATCAAATATTGCCCTTTCATTGACTAAGCAATCATGGACGTTATCTAGTTATTTTCAATTGGATACATCAACAGGGGAAACCATAGTTTCATGATAATTTAGGAATAGACAACCACCATTGAAATAAAAAAAATTTCCCAACTTCTGCTTATAGTAAAATACTATAATCATGACTTTTTTTTAACGAAATGTTACTGCAAGTAGATAATTTATCCCAGACTGGCATACCAAAAGTGTTCTATTGCCACAATATTCTACCAGTACCCCGTACCAAGACAAATCTTAGAGCCTCTTTGATTTGTAGAATTCTGAAAACACAAAAATAGGAAAAAAATACAAAATTAGAATGTCATAACTTATTGAATCCCGCAAGAAACAAAACCACGGAAATTATTCAAAATATGTGTTTGGATGTCTCATAGAAAAAATGTAGGAATTTTGAGATTAAATGTTAATTAATTAGAGTGAGAATAGAGAGAGGAAGAGGTGATGTGTATTAGAACTCTATTGGTAACATGAGGTTAGATCTCATGCTAAAATTCCTCAAAATTTATAGAAAATTTTCCTATCTTATGAAATTTCTTTGAAGCAATCCTAGTCCTACAAACCAAAACACCCCTCATAGGAATTTTTCCTTTAGATTAAATTTCCTCATTTTCCTTTTTCCCTTAGATTGAATTTCTCTTTTTCTTCGAAATTCCTAAAGAGGTCCTCAACTAAGAGATCGCATTCTACTTCAAATAGGCCCGGCTGTTCACTTCCACAAGTTTAACAGCCTTCGTTAGGAGCTCTACCGATTAATTATCCTATGAATTCCAAAATATTTATAAATCTTTTTTCTTTGGTTGTTCCAAACACGCCTCAATTATATTATATCGTTCCACCATACATACTTAAAACAAAAACAGTTCAGTCCCTTAACATAAAACTAAGCGCCAATTATCGCAGATTAAGTTTGCAGTCTTGAATCAGATCATTTCATCAAGTCAAAAATAGAGGAGCTGCAGCACTATATATATGTAGCTGGAAATTAGCTATAAACCCTTATTATTTGTTCGCTAGTTACACAGAAACACCAAGCAACCAGACACCCAACCCACACTACTAGTCTTTTCAGCCTCCGACCGACGGCGGCGCCGTCCGATCGGCCACAGACGCCGGCAGCCACGGCTTAGCGCGGGAAGGCGGCGATCTCGACGCCCTTGTTGCCGAGCGAGGGCACGGGCGCCTCGTACGCGCTGAAGAGGCGGTAGGACGAGATGAGGGAGAGGAGGATGTAGCAGACGACGGAGCCGAAGGTGATGGCCACCGACGTCCGGGCCTGCCGGCAGAAGCTGCCGAACGCGCCGCACGCCTCGCTCCACGTCACCTCCTTGTCGCCGTTGTACGCCAGGTAGAGCAGCTCCGCCGACGCCGCGCCGGCGGCCAGGATCAGGTAGGTGAACACCTGCATCCATACGTCTTGCACGTAAACACACCAAATTCTAGCGCGCAACCTTGTGACACAGAAGCAAGAAAGCAAGGATCTGATAGTACTACTATTAACAAACAGAATGAATGAAGTATGTGTGCACAAATCCTCTCTGTCCCGATGCGTTAATTTCTCTGCTCTCTAAGGTCTAATCCTAAAGGCAAAATCACATGAATTTTACAGGAATTTTGTAAACTAAACAACCAAGAATTGGCAAGAAAAATCACTGCGAACTTTAGTGGTCTAAAAATGGACTCTTAGCTCGAACTAATTAGGCTTCTACGAGTTAATCAAACCATAATATTGAAGGCAAGAAAGGAGGTGACGCATAGGAGGAATTAGTGAAGAAGCCACCTGGTCGAGGAGGAAGACGACCCAAGAGCGGGACAGCGTCGCCGGCCGCGGCACGGCGGTGTAGAACGCCGAGACCAGCGAGTAGGCCGCGCACAGCCCGTTGGCGTACACCAGGTACCTTCAATTTTGCTCGCCACCAAAACCAAACGAATTAAACGAGGCCAAGAACTAGACGGAACGGAGGCGACAGACGGATTAGCAGCGTACTTGAATCCGCCGAGGTCGGAGTAGGAGACGACGCCGTACTCGTTGCTCTGCGAGTTGCGGAGCATGACGGCCATGGCTGCGACGCAGAGCCCCAGCGGCGCCGCGCGCAGCAGCGTCTCCACGGGCCGCACCCGCGCCGCCTGGTCCCCCGCCTGCAGGCCGTCCTCCCCTCCGCCGCTCGCCGGCGCCGCCATCACCTTCTCCTCCGCCATCTTCGACATCTCGACCAACAGCCAAGAACCACGAACCGCGTCGGCGCAGCACAGCACAGCTCAGCTCCCAGCCGGTCCCTCCCTCCCTCTTCTCTCTTTGAAGGGAAGGGGACGGGGACAAGAGGGGAGGCGCCCATTTATGGCGCGGAGCGGAGGAGGTAGTTGGAGCGCAGCGGGGTGGCTTCAATGCGCACAGTTAATGGCGCGGAGGCAGTACTGTATGGTATGGGCGAGCCGAGACAGATCCCGAGGCCGGCGAGCGGGCCACGCATCGCCGTCCTGTGCGCTTGCCGCGGCCACGTCACGCGTGTGCTTCATGCGCCGGGCGCCCCCTGTTTCTGCTTGATCCGGACGGGAGCGTGAGCGGTATTGTCGACTGCTTAAAGAATTATTATGAACTTCAAAATTGATATAGTTTAACATAAATTATTTTACTTATTATTTAAGTAGTTATTTTAAATTTGAGCTATCGAGCTAAACCTCATTAATATTTTTTACTTAAAATTGACTCATGTTAATTTTAAACCCGTTAACTACTGTAATTAAAATAATTTTGATTCGAGCCTTAATGAGTTTTTTTACTGGCCCGAGCCAGATGGCACGCATGCACAATAATTTCATACAAATTCCGTAAAAAATTTTATAGGAAACGTACAATTTCTGTTGAATTTAGGGAAGATACATTCAATTCTAAAGTAGGCCTAAATGTCCGAGGAAATATTGTATCGCAATAAGTGCACCGATAAAACGGTCGATGTTTGATTAGAAAGATTATCCGGGGGCAGTCCGTCGTGATTTTTATGTATTAGTGGGTGATCTGATGGCAGCCCGCCAGGATTTGTAGCAGATGTGCTGGATTAATGGTGCGTGATTTGGCATGATTAGTCGAATTAATGAAATTTTGAATAATTGGCCGAATAAACGATTTTATCTCTTATAAGCGTAATTCAATGCATCTGATGCACTCATGCACCCTCCCCTTTAGCTCGGGCTGGTGCACAGTGCCTGCACGGCTGCACCCCTCGAGTACTCGCCTGCACAGTGAGCTAGTCTACCCATGGCCAGCTAGTCTACCATGGCCTCGCTCAATGCGGTTTAAGCTGAGCCTCTCGAATAAGCTGAAATAAATTGATATATGATTAAAATTATACTGTAGTTGGTTGAAATTTTACTATAGCTAATGATGGCTTATTTGGCGTAATTAAATTAAAAAAATTTAAAATAGAAAAAAACAGGTAATACAAACGAATACGAAAAAAGAACCGGCTGATTCAAAAAAAACCAAAACGTCAGAAAAAGATGAAATTTAGAAATAGTGAAAAATAACCAGAAGCCAGAAGTCTAAGCTGAAATGAGCGGGGCGTAATTCATACTAGCTTCTGCTAGCTAATACAAACACCTCAATTTTTATAAGCTGCTTCTATCAGCTGTTATTAGTCACCAGTCACTATTTTTTACTTTCACATATTGTAATGTATTTTGTATTTTATTATATCACAATTTCATAAGTCGCATGGCAGTTCAAATGTTGTAGTACCTTTCATTGCACAGTTTCTCTTACATAATACACTACTATTTATAGCCAATTGTATGATCCACTACTATTCATCAATGTATCCAAAAGTCATCAGCAAAATCCAATATAAACATGCCTTTATAAGCCATGGCTGATGTGACCATGCCACAAACACGTACGACCATAGCGCTCAATATCAAGATTGAACTAAATGTGAATTCATTCCTTCAGCTTCAATATATTTTAAATGAAAATATGATGCTACCTAATGATGAAAATATACATTTTTGTAGTACCACACCACTTTTGGACCAATTGAAGTAAGAGTTCAAGTTGGACAGTTTTTGGATTCCAATTCGGCCTCCAGATCAATTCGGATTCAGCTTGCCAGACTCAACTTCAAATGTGCATAACTTTCACATACGGAGTCCGTTTGAGCTCCACGAGTACTTGTTGGAAAGCGTTTCTCATCCTCCTTCTAATGGATCTAGTCTCAACTTCAAATTCCTCTTGTACAAACCGTAATCATCAAAATAAGATGCTGTGTTACCTGCTTGGGTCAAATTGGGTCTTGTAATGCTTGGGCCCAACGAGGAGGTGCCCCCTCTAGGCCCATACTATTCACAGCTGTACTGTTCATATGAAAAGTACTGTGAATAGTACCACTCCTTATTTCTTAGTTTTATGCGGCTTTCCCTCCGCAATTTAAGGAGGTCGCACCCTTCTAATTTTCTTGGATTTCGTTTGCTTAGTTTTTCCATTGTGAAAATTCTTGTTCTTCAGTTGTATTGGACGACTACCTGTCAAGACAGCTTGCGGAATCCCACCTTTTAAACTCAATATAAATATTTGCAATTTCAGATTGCTTGTTATCTTGTTCTTGTGTGTTCTTCGGTTGCATGCAGAAATAGACCTTCGTGGTCAAGTCAACAGCGTTCTTGGCATGGTTTATAATGACTTGGAGTGTGATTTAGCGATTGTTAAGGTGTAAGCGACGTCGTACGGTTGTAGTCAAATCGCAAGAGTCACCTCCACCAAAATCGAAGTTATTATCCTATCGGAAGATCGGGACCCCCATTGCCTCATCAAGTGGTATCAGAGTTTCAGTTGACTCGTAGGAATTTTTTTGTATCCCTAGTTAGTAGATTGATTTTTATTTCCCATAGTCCAGAAAAATTATGCGACAAAAAGAGTTAATTCGTGTTGTCCAAACCTTGTTGTGCCTTTCAATCTGTTAATTTTGGTTTGCTCAATTAAATTTGTGTCCATCTTAGCATTATCTAGTTGCTGGTCATATCTTTGTTTCTATAAAAATCCAAACAAAAAATTCCCCCTCTCCAAACCCTAATTCCAATTCAGCTGATTTTTCCTTTCTTTGTAGCCTCCACGAAAAATATCATAACTTTTGATTCCGGGATCATTTGTTAGTGAAACTACCGCCATTGGATTTATAACTTCATTATCTATCTTTGTGTAAAATTTTGCTTCAATCCAATATTTCAGTAAAAAGATATCTGCAGTGCAATTTGACTTAAAATTCTAGTTTGAATCTGCAATAGTCTGCAGTTGTGATTTTTGTGCGAATTTTTTGGTCGGTTTCCAGAACTTGGCCCCAAAACAAAAGTTGTACAAAACGCCATCAGGAAACAAATAAAAAATAATAATTGAAAAAACGGCAATTTAAAAGAAGTTATGGCCAAAATACAGATGTGGTGTTCAGTGCACATAAATCTTCAGTTTTCAGTTTTGGGTCAATCCTGGTGTTCTTCAATTCCAGATTGCATTCGATTGAATTATCTTGTTTTTACCACTCCTATACAATGCTATACACATATTTTAGCCTTCTTCCATTCTTGGTTGATCAGCAATATAGGCTAGTGCTAGATACGAACTGTAATTCAATTTTGTGCAATTTCTAAAATTAATTCATTGTGTTCCTTTGCAACAAAATACATAGCCTATCCAAGATCCACTTTTCTACTAGCCGAACAGGTCTCGCTGTACCGGCAATTGCTATACCAATCACCTAAGTCAGATTTATCACGAACCAGCCATCGGTTGCACCACCTGTTTGCTTTGGTAAGAACTTGTAAGAATTTAGTAAAAGCTTGAAAGATGTATTACTTGAATTGAGCCTCCATATCCTAGTAGTTGATAGGAACATATATTTGTGATTTGTTTTCTTATTTTCTACTAACCATGGCAGGTGCACGGGATGATTACGAGATAGATCCACATCTTCTTCGAGCCATTGACCGGGAGCTCAAAAAAATTCGTGAGAAAGATGCATGCTTGAGACAAGCTTCTTCACTACGGGAGGTATATGATCGTGATAGTACGTCCGGTAAAACTAAAATCACTTTTCGATCCTTTGATGGTGAATTTGATCATGATGTCTATATTGACTAGGAGATAGCACTAGATAAAGAATTTGAATGTTATGATTGATCTGATACTCAAAAGATTAGAGCTGTCACTAGTGTTTTTATTGGTGACGCAATACTTTGGTGGAAGTATTTTGGTAGACATGGTCAAGTGCCTCAAACTTGGGATGCATTAAAAAAACTTCTAAGAGATGAATTCGTTCCTAAAAACCATGTTGATTATTTGCTAGTTAGATTTCAACGTTTAAAACAACGAAGTAGAACTGTAAGAGAATATTATCATGAATTAAAAACTCGTTTATTGTGTTGTAGCTTAGAGGAACATGCTGAAACTACAGAGAATAGATTATTACGTGGGCTTAATAAAGAAATTCAGGAGCTTCTCATTCACGAAGAATATAATTCTCTCCCTCATTTGTTCATACTTGCTTGTAAGATTGAAAGTTAGATTGAGGAAAAATTGAGAGTGTTTGATGATAAAAGACATGAGGACAAACCTGTGTTTGTACCTTTGTCTGTGTCTAACAACTTGTAAGTAGTTGAGAACCATGTCAAAGAGGAGCATGAGCTAATTGAACCATCGACCCCATTGGTTGAGAACGAAGATGCGGAGGTGGATACACCTACATCATCTGAGGAGAGAAAAAAAGGTAAAGAACATAGTGGTATCATCACTCACGGTGAGTATGCTTCTGATGGACTACATTTATCCACTGTTCATGCTATTTTAGAACAAAACTTAGTGGAAAACGATTTTGACACGCACATGTTTCAAGTAAAGAATTCAGACTGCATTGACTTTAGTGCACCATGTCATAAAATAAATAAATTACCTGTTGTTTCGAGTGATTCATGTGATGAATTAATCGCATACAATGATCATGTGGCTTTGGTTAGATATAAATAAGTTTTCACTAAAATTTGTCTTACTAATTCGTTATGTTACATCATGTTGGATCTACCTATGAAATTGTCAATGCCATGGAGAAAGTTTCTGAACTCACATGTTCAAAATCCTTGTTTAGTGCCTACTCCCTTGGGTATAGTTTAATATGATTGGAGATTATGGTGTAGAAAATTAATTTTTTGTATATCGAATATGCATAACTTGTGATCACATTGATGAATTGAAGTTTGTTGTTTTGGACAACAATTCTTGTGTATTGAATCTTGTTCAATATGAGAGGAAAGTAAAATTTAGTACTCATTCAATGCCTATGTGTTCATCTCTTTTTGCACCATCTAGTATTAACAATCTGAATAATGATGATAATTTATGTAAGAACTTACAAAACTCTTCACCCTTGCAAGATGAATTTGTTATTACTCATTTGAAATGTGATTATATGGATGGACTATGCTTAATTCCAAAAGTTGTAGGTTTGCTCATATGTGCCACCACTGCAAGTTTACAACTTAAAAGATTTAAATTGCATAAATGCTTCACTTACATTTGCAAATCTAGTTGCAATAATTGATGTGTGAGAAATTTTGATTTTCTCATTAACATATAGGAATACTCTTGGGTTAATGATATGATGAGGTTTTATGATCGCTGCTGTTTTGTAACATTAATTGTGCAACAACGAAGAATTGTCAAAATAGATGACATATATATATATATATATATATACCATGCATACACCTTGGCTTCTTTGTTACCATACTTTCAGTTTATCAAAAGCCGAGGACGGCTTTGTTTTCAAGAAGGGGAGGATGATGAGGACATGACCCTTATGGATACAACCATATTTGATATACTTATTGTTCCAATTACAAGAGCTCCTATGCATCACTTAAATTATCAGGTGAGCTCATTTCAAAGAGGTTTTATTTTGTTTGATAAAGAACTTACGATATTACATAATGAGAGTTCGTTGCGTTTGTTATCATATACCAAGATTTATGATCAAGATCATGCAATACGTGAGGCTACACATATGGTAAAACTGAGGACGGTTTTCTGTAAAGAAGGGAGGATGATGTGACCACGCCACAAACACATACGACCATAGAGCTTAATATCAAGATTGAACTAAAGGTGAATTCGTTCCTTCAGCTTCAACATATTTTAAATGAGAATATGATGCTACATAATGATGAAAAAATATATTTTTGTAGTACCATATCACTTTTGGACCAATTGAAGTAAGAGTTCAAGTTGGACAGGTTTTGGA
Organism: Dendrocalamus latiflorus; assembly: GCA_017311315.1. Lineage (NCBI taxonomy): Eukaryota > Viridiplantae > Streptophyta > Magnoliopsida > Poales > Poaceae > Dendrocalamus > Dendrocalamus latiflorus. Next base: position 11,979,172 of record CM029637.1, on the reverse strand, counting down.
ATCCAATTTGCCCTCTAGATCAATTCAAATTCAGCCTAGTAGGCCCAACTTCAAATATGTATAACTTTCACATACGGAGTCTGTTTAACCTCCACGAGTACATTTTAGAAAGCTTTTCTCGTCCTCTTTCCAATGGATCTAGTATCAACTTCAAATTCCTCCTATACAAACTGTAATAATCAAAATAAGGTGTTGCATCACCTGTTTATGCCAAATTGGGCCTTGTCATGCTAGGGCCCAAGGGGGAGGTGCCCCCCTCTAAGCCCATACTGTTCACGGCTGTACTGTTCACATAAATAGTACCGTGAATAGTACCATCCCTTATTTCTTAGTTTTGCGCGGCTTTCCCTCCCCTATTTAAGGCGCCCGCACCCTTTTAGTTTTCTTGGATTTCGTTTGCTTAGTTTTTCCATTGTGAAAACTCTTCTTCTTCAGTTGTGTCGGATGACCACCTGTCAAGACAGCTTGCGGAATCCCACCTTTTTAACTCAATATAAATATTTGCAATTTCAGATTGCTTGTTATCTTGTTCTTGTGTGTTCTTCGGTTGCATGCAGGAATAGACCTTCGTGGTCGGTCAACCGCGTTCTTGGCACGGTTGGTAATGACTTGGAGTGTGGTTCAGCGATTGCTAAGGCGCAAGTGACGTCGTACGGTTGTAGTCGGATCGCAAGAGTCACCTCTACCAAAATCAAAGTTATCATCCTATTGGAAGATCAGGACCCATTGCCTCATCTGTGGCTTCTAGCTATTTTTGTATTGTAGTGGCTATTAACTTTATCTAAGTAATTACATTTTAGAAAAGTTATATCATCACTAAGGGGAAAAAGCAAAAGCAAACAAAGCACCAAATACCAAAAAAGACTAAATTAAGAAGTCAGAAGCTAATGTGGTTTGGTGCGGGGTCGTTCTTACATGACGAAGGCTGTAAGGATCACAAGCTCGTGAGTGAGGGCTCATGTGAATCACAAGCTCGCGAGTGAGGGCTCACGTGAGAAGTCTAGAATATTATTGCGATGAACCATGGTTATGTTTGTAGAGTGAAAAATTGATCTGTAAAGTTTATATTTTATCAAGTTTGTTGTGTGACAAATTGGTTTGACCACTGCCTAACTACCAGTCTAGATGCTGGTGTGACAAATTGCTTATTGCCAGTCAGACCACCGGTGTGTTGCCGGTCAGACCGTGCCAGGCGGTATGACCGTGGTGGTCTGACTGACAGTCGTATGATTGGTGTTTTGTTGGCAGTTGCATTTTTCTAGAACAGGCATTTTGCACTGGGTGTGTCGGTCTGACCAGCCTCTGGTTGATAGTTAGATCAGCCATGAAAATTTGATTCTTTGATTTTGGAAAAATGGTCTTTTGGTAACACTACTAGATTCCGACCCTTTTGCCACGAAACGCATCGCAACGACACTAAATTAGTTGCAATAGGTATGTACTATTGCAACGTTTTGCCAAAATCGTGGCGATATGTGCACAGTATTGCATCTAAAATATTGCGTTGCGATAGTCATTGAATTCGTTGTAATAAGGTGGCTTTACGCCACCATTTAGAAAATGGTTGCAAGTAGTATGACTTTATTGCCACGGTTGTCTTGCGTTGTGATAATATTGATTTTCATTGCAATAGTTAGGAGGTATTGCCACCTTATAGAATTTCGTTGCGAGTGGGTGACAATATTACCACAATTTTATTGCGTTGTCATAGTCATCAATTGCGTTGCAAAAGGTTCCTATACAATGCGTATGAAATGAGTTTCTATTTCCATGAAATAAATTTGTTGCTATATATGATGATTGTTCATGGCAATAATCTGTTATTGCAACGCTTTGTTTTCGTGTGCCTAACTGCTCAACGCAAGGGCCGAATTGGTGGAGGAATTATATTATCTATAGTTATTAATTTATAGAGGAGATAAAAAAATTGAAAAGTGACAACTAAAACGCAGTTGAGGAGGTCTCACTTGACAAAACAGGAGGGGATAAAAAATTAGAATAGAAAAAATAAAAACAAAAACCATGGGGTGTGGAGGAATCGAACCAGCAACCTCCTAGCTCGGAGGCCAAGGCGTTTACCACCGGACTATTGTACCCACTGTCAATTATAATTGTAAATTTATATTTATCTAAGCACGGTAAGCACCTGTGACATGGATACACTCATGTCTTGCACTTCTCAGTTAAATATATTATTTAACTGGAAGAAATTATTGAGCCGCATTAAATATTATCAGGTGAACTCGCTCTTAATTAAATTTGGTTTTAATTTACATGAGAACTGGCTACTACCTAATTCTAGTATTTTAATTGTTCTCAGATTTGTACGGAAGACAATTAACAAAGAGAGCGGTGCAGAGAAAGGCAGCAGGCAGCATTAAAAGTTTTTTATTGCAAAGCAAAGAAAGAAATATCAAAAAAAGAAGAAAAAAATACGTATGCATGAAGCCATGGAAGATTATCTAGTCGCCACTTTGCTATCGCAAACCCTTGGTCAGTGAACAGTGCAGCCCGGCTGGAAACTTCCCGCACGGCCGAGCAGTAACATTGTCCTTTTTTCTAGGCTTGGAGAAATACCATGTACTGTGGTGGTAAACAACCTAGCAGCATTGGTTGAGGTCATGAGTTTGAATCCTATCTCCTATCTTGATTAAGAAGACGCCGTAGTTCCTTCCATACATTCTCATTTTTCTCTAGTTTTTCTAGGCCTTTTAGTCTTTTACGCTTGGTAAGATCAAACATCAGTATAAACAACAGTTAAAACAAAGCTCATATGAAAAATTGATAATTGATTCCTATATTGAAACCACTTGACAATATGGATGTAAAAGTAAATATTCATAAAAATTGCTCATCCACAACAACTCTCAAACCATACGTTTGCTTCATTGTGGCAGTGCCGGCAATAAAAAAATCTCATTGCAGCATGGTGCTTGTATGTGGCATCTCCTTCGTAATGTGCACACCTGCGATAGCACATATTTATTAGTTCTTAGGATAGAGTTTATCAAGAAATCCATCATTATAAGCTGATATCAAGCAGATAAGGCAACTCAGAGTTAACAGAAGGACATACCCAGACTGCATTACTCCCTTCTCAAGCTTGTCATATTCATCAGAGTTCGAACCATTGATCTTGGCTGCCATGTAATTTCCATCGGACAATGAAGAGCCTTGGGCATGTACCTCCACATTTAGCTTCGCTTGTCCATGTTGAACAGCAGCAGACTCGCTGCAGGTCCATGGCTCCCATCTTGACTGTTTTGTACAGCTAAAGCTATCACGTTGTAGAAACAACACAAACCCTGCAAGTAATATGCATTTAGCAGGATGGTTCTCAATACAGAATGCAGTCACATGTCCTAAAAGGAGGAAACCACTGCATCAGTTCTGGATTGCTGTATAATGCTGAAGACCAGGCATATCAACACAAGACCAAAGCAATACCGAACAGCTCCAATCAGCAAAATCCAAAATAGATTGATCACCAAACAATCACAGCTAGCGCAAACTATCTTGATAGTGAGCTGTGAAAAAGAAATTACACAACAGGTATCCATCAAGAGAAGAATTCCCAAGCAATTTGTACACAGTGATCCAGCTGCATCAAGTTTACTGCGGTGCTGAACCCCATTCTCTGGCAAGAGGAACAGGTAATAGCATCAAATGCAAGGCAACAAAAAAGATAAGGTTTTGACGTGTTAGCTTATACCGTTCGTGTATATTGTTATACATCTGAAAAGTTTGTTATAAGATGTTAGATTGCAAGGAAGCCTACCTCCAGCAGCCACCAGCTTCATCTTCAACAAAAGAAACTCGTCCATTCGTTGGTTAAACCATTCCATATCAATAAATAAACTAAACTTCCTTTAATTCTCCAATCAGAAACATCTTGAGAAAGGCAGCATTCCTCTTCCACACGTCATACTAAGATTGTACTTAAGATTTCGCTGGTTTGTACCTGAAATTTAACCTATCTACACTTCCCTACTGAATAGAGATAATCTCAACAGAAGCAGTGATTTGAGACTCTTGACAGAACCTGCATAAGAGAAATCCCTTCCCCAATTCTCTGCAAGGAGTAAAGAGAATTAATAAACAATGTTGTACGCAGCGAGTAGTCCACAAATTGCTGCCTTCCCAATGTCACTTCTGTAGCTGGGGCGCCTGAAGGTAAGGTAATTGTCCAAAAGAGTGATAATTTCCCCTCAGTACGTTGTTAAAAGATAAATACTTTAATTTGGTGATTTTTTTTCCGTTTCTGCTTTTAGCACAGAAATCAGAACAGAAACTAAAAACCCGCGAGGCGTATGACGAACTTCCAATCGCATAAGCATTAAATTATGTTAAAGAACTAAAAGTACATGTGTGTGTATGTGTATGTTGTTCTCTCGGTCTATGCACACACTGACAAGACAAGTCTTGACTACATATATACAGGTGCATTGCATGTGCAGATAGTCCATCCTCCATCATATTTGTTTTACGTCATCCACATACAACTTAATTAGTTTTACATGTATCCGTTGCCATCATCAACTGTTGAGCATGGAGACCACCTAGCAGATCACAGAGAACAACCAGTTATTTGTTTGCCACTCCACTTAAATGGGGTGTTTACCTATGATGTCTGTCTCCCATATAATTTGCTATTATTTATGTCTATGATTAACACTTTCTAACCATGTAGTTTAGAATGGAAGGTTTCGCAAGCTGATATAGCTGTACCTTGTGAACTATCTTATGAATATGAATTGTGTCCAAACTCAAGTAAGTTGCTGCAAATAATTTGGGATTTTTGGCTGAATTGTCACCAATGCGTACATTTTGACAGCAAATAATTCCTTTGGGAGGTCCTTCTGGTCCTGTTATAAATTGCAAGATTAGAGGGCTAATAGGGAAGGTGATGTTTCTAGTTTGAGAACATTTGCGATTTTTTTACAAGCATACCTTAATGCTGTGGATATACAATCCACACTTTTTAAATAGCTCCCTGAAATATGCATCAGATCTAGTGACACTGTTATCCACCTTGTCTAATACAAATCCTGACCACACAGTATACTGTAGAAATTTCCACATAAGTATATTGTAGTCATTTTATCTCCAAAAGTATAGCTGCAGTAATTAGACAATCCATTTGATACAGTAAACTTACCGTTTCTTGCATTGTTCTCTTTCAGAACAAAAAATCCATCGGGTTTGAGCCCAACCTGGAAGCAGCATTATTAGTGTATGTTCAATTAACATGCATAGATACTGGAACATCCGTATATAAATAATATTAACTCAGATTTTAGCTCTAGTAGTAGGTGAACATTGGAAGCCTTCATTCGATAGAATTGGAATTAAGCATTGGTATCCAACTAGCAATACAACAAAAAGAATTATCAAGGTAGTAGCAGCACCATTGGACATGTAATTGTTGAAACTACAATGATCATCTTTCTACAGATGCATAAGAAGTTCATCTGTAAGCTTTTGTTTCCAAGGGAAAAATATCATCTTCCTTTCTCTAAAAAAATAGTATGACACAATAGCGTGCTTCTGCATACAATACAAATGTTAAATTTACACTTCAAATCACAGGCAAAATGACAAATACTTCAACATAATGCAACAAAAAATGGCATAACAGTAAAATGTAAATTATAAATGAGTCTAAACCGAATCACCTTCGCACGATTAAAAAATGAAATAAAATCATCATCAGGAAGTTGACCTATGCACCACTGGATCCATATCACATCATATCTTCCTTCCTCAGGAGTGAAGTCCTGAAGCAAGATGTGAACTTTACCATCAGGAAAGAAGCGGCAAAGAAATGTACAGAGTATGAAACTCGCAATGTACAGAGTATGAAAATCGCTCGGCGAGGAGAGGGCGGAGGAAGACGTCGCTCCCCTTCACGTCCGCGTCGTTGACGCACCCGTACCCTCCCAGGACCCCCTCGTTCGACGCCTCCATGCCCTAATTCACCAAATCAAGAAACTTGTAGCTAAATCTGCAGTGAGGAATATGCATATGGATTGGGGGTTTAGGGTTTAGGGAAGGGATCGAGTGAGTGCTCTTTAATTGCCAGTAGGCGATTGCCTTTGAGTACCACCCCTTGCGCTTCCCGTCGCCGCCTGCCTCCTCTCCGGCGTCACCGTTGCTTGCGGCGGCCGCGACCGAAGCGACTTCAGCTTCCGCGGCGGAGGCTGAGGCGGTGGCCGTGGGAGGAGATGGGGGGAGGCGGCGGGAGCGGAGATCGGGGAGGATGGGGGGAGCGTAGGTGCGGGGAGCGGTGGGGGCGGAGACGCGGGGAGGGCGAGGGAGCAGAGGCGCGGGGGAGCGGAGGCGCGAGGGAGGCGGAGATGGGGGAGGATGGGGGAAGGCAGAGGGAGGTGAGGCACAGTGAAGGATTGGGGGAGGCGCGGTGGAGGATGGGGGAGGCGGAGGGAGGTGAGGCGCGCTGGAGGCACGGGGGAGGCGGAGGGAGTGGAGGCCGAGGGAGGAGATTGGGGGAGGCGGAGGGAGTGGAGGCCGAGGGAGGGCGAGACCCATCCGGGAGGAGATGGGGGGAGGCGCGGGGGAGGGAGGGGGTAGCGCAGGTGGAGCGGGGGCATAGCCGTATAGGAGAGAACGGATATTTGGCCAGTCGATTATTGTTGCCCCTTTAGTGTTTTGTTATACTATATGGTTGATAAGTTTTTTCTATTTCATTAATAAGATTTTTAAATTGTGTATATTGTGGTCTTGCAGGTAGCGTTAATTTGGACAGATTGATTTTAATTTGCGGTGGAGGATGGGGGAGCGGAGGTGCGGGGGAGCGGTGGGAGTGGAGACGCGGAGACGCCGGGGGTTCGCCGAGGCCGATCCATGAAGCTCGGATGGTGCGCCGGTTGCAAAGCGCCCGAGATTGTCGCGGATCTGAGTCCTTGCGTTGAGGCCGCGCTTATTGCCAGCCATCTTCTCCACGCTGCCGTCGCCGCAGGTGGAGGAACGGGGAGGGATTGCAGGCGGAGGAGGAGAACGGGGATGGGATGCGGAATTTGGGGATTGAGATGTGAGACGAGGGATACGAGGAGACCGATAGTGGGTAGGCTAATATTCACTTGACACTAACATCAGATATTACATACAAAATATTTGCATGTGGAAACAAAAAAGAGGCGATAACCCAGTGGTATGCGCTATAGCTTCTAACTATGAGGTTGAAGGTACGATCCTTTCTGAGCTAGAATTTAATTTTTGATTTCCTATTTTTTGCTCCCCCCACAAATTAATTACAGTATTTTTTCCTCCCCAAAAATTAATTACATGAGTTGCGCTTAGTTACTTATTATTTTTCTACTAGTATTTTATTCCACTATATGCGAACAACCAACGAAAACACCAAACTTAAGCAAGTATTTTTCTTTTAAAACAATTAAAGCCGTCTTTTATTCACTAAACTGAACCTATCTCTGTAACATCACAAATTACTCTATTGTCATACCATATTGATCATAAACCCATATATTGTAAATATATGTAGTCACATTCATTTATCAGAACGCCTTCTTCTAGAACGGTTATAGTACGAATACTCATAAGGTTGGTTCAATGCCCACCTCCCCAAAACTTGTCTTGCAAGTTTCCTAGCGAAGTTGATGAAGATGATATAATCAAGACTTACATGTCCCTTAGAAAGCGTAGGTCAAACAAGTAGTGGCATAGGAACTCGCCAAACTTGCAACTAAGTCGATACCCTTTGCGATGAAGAAACAAAGGGCGCGATTGGTACTATACTTTAGAGGAACGATATAGTTGCGATCAGTATACTTTAAGAGAAATGGTTCAATACACTTAGTTGATTCTCAACCGTTCATTAAAGCTCATCCAATGGTTATCATGACTTTGACACCTCCGATGTTTGTGAGTGGTGCACAGAGATGGTGTTAACGAAATGGGTAAAAGAGTAATTTCACGTGCCCACTGTCTTAAAACTATCCAGCACGCGCATCACTTTCCTCCCTCACGCCAAGCGAAGCAGAGAGAGAGTTTCGGGGAGTCAGAGGTGAGGCGAGGCGATCTCCTCAACGACTTCATCGTCGACGATGGTAGCGGCAATGAACACCTCACCGGCGGAGGAGACGCGTCCATCCCTCCTCCCCCTGGGCGCCGGTGACGGCGAGTGGATGCCGGAATTGAATTGTTAATTTTGAATAAAAACTTAAAACTCCACGAGAAGGTACCTTTCTATTCCGTTTTTAGTTACTGTCAAACTGGATTCCTCAAAGAAAAAGAAACAGCAAGGATAACAGTGCAGCAGACGGACATTATCAGCTTTGATTTTTCATTTAAAGAACGACTGCTCGCTTGTATAGGTTGATACAGCCAAACGGTGTACGCACTATCTTCCATGATTTCTCATGCGTAGTACAGAATGAACTATGGCAGCGAATTGCAATGGCGTGTCAGCGGTGTAGGTGGGAGTCCAGTGTGAAATTTTGAACTCATTCAGAGAAAGATTGCTCGCGCCACATAGGTTAATGTAGCCAAACGGTGTACGTACTGCCTTCTACAATTTCTCATGTGCAGTACGAAATGAACTTTGGCGGCGAATTCTAATGGCACATCAGCGGTACAGATGGGAGTCTAACGTAAAATTTTCAGCTCATTCGGAGAACGACTGCTTGCTTGTATAGGTTGATACAACCAAACGGTGTACGTACTGCCTTCTACGATTTTTCATGTGCAGTATGAAATGAACTTTGGCGGCGAATTCTAATGGCACGTCAACGGTACAGATGGGAGTCTAACGTGAAATTTTCAGCTCATTCGAAGAACGACTGCTCGCTTGTATAGGTTGAAACAACCAAACGGTGTACGTACTGCCTTTTACGATTTCTCATGTGCAGTATGAAATGAACTTTGACGGCGAATTCTCATACTTTAATTTAAACTATTGCGTGCATGTTATTCATTTGTACCTAATCAACATGGTTTTAAGTTTCACTTAAACTTATACAAAGTTCATCAAATCATTAATAGTCCACGAACATGATGTGATGACACCCAAACAAAATTTCTAAAATTTGACAAACTGGACAGCTTGTAAATTTATATACAAAGTTAAATTTCCGCTAAAATAGAGATCCCGCCAATATTCTTCCAAACAAAATCATAAACGCGCCTTCTTTCTGCTAAAAACCGCAAAAAAAACAAGCGCCAAAACCCCCGCCTGGACCCACGTTTTTGCCGCCCCCGCTACCCTCCGCCAATCCCCTCCCTAATCTAATCTGGAGGGGGAGGGGGAGACAGAGAGAGCCGCCGCCACCTCCCCCGGCCTTCCCGTCTGCCTCCGCCTCCCTCCGCCTCCCCGGCTCGCCCTCTCGGCCTCCCCCACTCAGCCCGGCGCCCGCTCCCACGGGACCCCCTCCCACGCCGCCCCGCCGCCTCATCCCCCACCACCCCCGCCGCCGCCTCGTCCCCCACCTCCCCCGGCCTCCCCGCCTCCCCGTCTGCCTCCGCCTCCCCGGCTCGCCCTCCCGGCCTCCCCCACTCCGCCCGGCGCCCGCTCCCACGGGACCCCCTCCCACGCCGCCCCGCCGCCTCATCCCCCACCTCCCCCGCCGCCGCCTCGTCCCCCACCTCCCCCGGCCTCCCCGCCTCCCCGTCTCCCTCCGCCTCCCTCCGCCTCCCCGGCTCGCCCTCCCGGCCTCCCCCACTCCGCCCGGCGCCCGCTCCCACGGGACCCCCTCCCACGCCGCCCCGCCGCCTCATCCCCCACCTCCCCCGCCGCCGCCTCGTCCCCTACCTCCCCCGGCCTCCCCGCCTCCCTCCGCCTCCCTCCGCCTCCCCGGCCCCTTCGCCGCCCACCGCCCCATCCGCCTCCGTCGCCTCCCCCGCCGCCGCCCCCCACCTCCCCCCACCTCCACCACAGTCCCCGTCTCCCTCCGCCTCCGCCGCCTCTATACACCCCAAGGCCGACGCCGCGATCTATTCCGATCCCATACGTGAGAGGGAACGAGGCGTCGGTTCGGAGAAGACCTAGGTCGACATGACCATGGCGATGACTCCATCGACGACGCCGATCACTGGTTCGGCCGCCGCCAACGCCACCGACGGGGATTTTGCCATCACGAGGGCCGACCGACGGGTTCCACCTCGAACTTCTGGCGCTGAAGAAGATGGCACGGATGATGCTCACCCTCCCCAGGTATGAAGCCTCATCATCTCCCTAGGCCTAGGGCACCCTTTTAAGTTACACACTATGGCATAAACAATGTATACGCACCAGGATTGTATCCCACATTGCAGAAGGGAAAAGAAAACATGTAGCAGAAGCAATAGTTATTGCATGAAGTCGCCTTTTAAGTTGATTCTGTGGAGGAATAAAACGATAGTAATTGTTAATTCCTATAAAGCTCTTAGTAAATTTAATAATTGTTAATTATGCCAGGTCTTAGTAATTATGCAATTCCTATAAAACGATAGTAATTGCAATAATTGTTAATACAACGATAGTAATTGCATAATTGTTAATTCCTATAAAACGATATATTGTTATTTGGGAAATGAGTTATACAATGATTAAATTTACTAAGTCGGATATTGACTCACCCTCCTACTCGAAGAATTTTAGTAACTTGACTGCCAGCCCACACCATTGCCATTAATTTAAGGAATCTGTTTTAGTTGGTATAAAACACATTATAGTGAGAAGCATTAGTTCTTGTAAATCTTCATAGGTGGTTAAGGTTAAGCAAACCACTCCTTGGGAGTATAAGAGCTTAATGAAATATTCTTCAAAAGAAACTCTGATGGGAAGATATTTTAGATTTCGGTACATTTTATTGATGTGTACACTGATCTGCATTTCCTTTTTAGGTTGATGCTGTTAATATTAAAGAAGCCAAGCAGCCACAAGGAGGCTCCACAGGTATGATGTTTGTGGCGTGTGCTATCTTAGCTTCATCAATTTGCGTTTCTTCATAGGGCTGAATTGATTTTTTTCATACAGGTCCAAGAAATTATGGCAAAGAGTCATCGAAAAGTTTCTCATCTAAAAAGTATTCAAAACTAACTGTAAATCTAAAAACCAATAATAGTACACCTGTTGTTTGCTATATAGTTCTCATGGCAAAGTCTTTAGGAGTTTATCTACATGCATTTGATGAGCTGTAGTATTCCAACAGAAAATTTGTTGAGTAGCAGTTGAGCTTGCATTTTGCTCTAAAATGTACTCAAAGAGGCAGAAGGCCTCACAGAAGTTGGTGCTCTTTTATTTATCTGGCTTCTCATGAATATAAGCAATGGTGAGTAGTTACTCTTTTACTCTTTTATGCAAGTAACTGTTGACAGAGAACTATTACTCAGACGGGAGCAGGGTTCCAAATACCAGAACTGGGCACAATCCTGGCCAGGGGCCGGTACTGGTTACCAGCCGGTAACCGGAAAACCAGGAAAAACTAGGAAGAACCTTGCATGTTACTCTTTTATGCAAGTAACTGTTGACGGAGAGAACTATTACTCAGACAGGAGGCTAGGGCCAAGATATAGCTTGGAATGGCAGTGGGAATATTACCTTACGTGTTAAGTGATTACAGAAGAACCTTGCATATATCTATCTTGTTGAGACTAATGAATTTCAGATTCAAGCTTTCAGCCTTTCTCATGAATCATGATACCAATACTTGCAATGACATATTCAATGTACTCTTTTAATCTTATATTATAATGACAGTTCATCATTCCTCATGTATTCCTGCTGGTGTTGTCAGGTTGCTAGAGAAATTAAAGAGATATGGTGCTGCTGGTGTTTTGTCTTATGGACTACTTAATACCATCTATTATGTCACGACCTTTTTATTAGTTTGGTAAGTCAATGCATGGTTCTGTGATGCTATGCTGATTTTTAGACTTAGTGTACTGTTCTGGAGCATTTACTTTCAGAAGAAACATTTCTTTCTGTAACTTCGAAGTGTAAACTTGTTAATTCCTTGGTCATGAGAAAGAGGCCACTGATTCACTTAAATACGTGTTCCAAATGGTGCATTTCCACAAGGCAAAACAATTGCACAAGCAATAGCAGCATTGGATGGAAGGGAATTACTGAATGTTATACTTTTCAGGTTCTATTTTTCTCCTGCTCCTGGTAGGATGGGTTATGCTGCAGCAGTGGAGAGGTAACAGTTACAAAATCCTTTTCCCCCCTTACTTGAGCAGTTCTCACTATAATGTGTTTTATACCAACTAAAACAGATTCCTTAAATTAATGGCAATGGTGTGGGCTGGCAGTCAAGTTACTAAAATTCTTCGAGTAGGAGGGTGAGTCAATATCCGACTTAGTAAATTTAATCATTGTATAACTCATTTCCCACATAACAATATATCGTTTTATAGGAATTAACAATTATGCAATTACTATCGTTCTATTAACAATTATAAAGCAATTACAATAATTGTTAATTCCTATCGTTTTATATAATTGTTAATTCCTATCGTTTTATATAATTGTTAATTCCTATCTTTATTGCTCTTTATATAACTGTAACTCGTATATCTAAACTTGCACTATGATATACTTAAGTATGTGCTGCTGGACAATACTCACATTAAGGTCCCTCTTTATTGTTCATGTTCTATCAGGATGAAACAATTTGATCAGAGCAAACAGAGTCGTGGCGTCGTCAAGTCAGGAAATTCAACATGGCAAAGAAGCACGGACAAATGGAATGGAAGTGATAGTACTTTTGTTATTAGTTACAAACTTTGTAGTTTAAGTATGGAGATTGATATGTAATTCCTGTATGAGTGGTGGCACTTTTAAATTATTATGTGTTGAATTAATATATGTGTTTTTGATCCAGCCGTGTTCCTAATTTGATTATTAATTTGCAACAATAAATTATAATAAACTATCATATGCTCAATATGCTACCGTAAATTTTACCGTTGCGATAAACCTGTATGCAAAATTGGTATTTCGTTGTGATAGGCTGTTGCAACGCTGCTACTGTGTTGCGATTACACTATATGCCATGAACAATGTTCGTTGCTATAGGATCTATTTGCCACAAAACATATTTCGTCGCAATAACTTTATGGCAATGAAATGCCTTCTGTGGCAATAAAACATATTGCAACGAAACATCTCCCGTGGCAATTAAACCTGCTGCAACGAAACGCCTCCCGTAGCAATATATCCTGTTGCAACGAAATGCTCTCCGTGGCAATATGGTCTATTGCCACGAACCATTGGCGTGGCAATAGAACCTATTACCATGCAATATTTTTGTGGCAAATGATACTATTGCCACGACCAAACTTTGTGGCAAAAGAAGCTATTGCCACGGAGTCAACCGTGGCAATAGCCTATATCGCCACGACATCATTCGTTGCAACAACAAACAATTGCCACAACACATTGCATGGCAATAACCATAGGTATTGCAACGAAACTACAATTCGTTGCACAATCTTTTAAGCACGCAAGTACTTGCCACGCTTGCCAACGGAAGTGATGTGTTGCAATAGATACATATTGCATCTATTTTGGCCCTATTGCAACGATTTCGCTCTGTTGTCCTAGACCTGAAAACTAGTAGTGTAAATGATTGGTCAGTGCATTAATATTGCATGAAGCATATTTTAGCTAACGTGGGTCAAGTTGTGTTCTTTATCTTTGTATCTGCAGGAACTTTTGGATTCAACCATGGTCAACAGTGATGATCAGGGCTACGCTCATGGAAGGGCTGAGGCGCAGAACGGTCAAGAATGCTGGGTGAGATGGTTGGGCTCAAGCGTGACACAAAGAATGTGGGAAATATTGAAGGGAAGATTCGAGTGACGGGTTGCACAAAGTGGCTTGGTCGATTCAAATGAGCCATGGTTTGGTGGAACTGGAATGGAAGAGACTTGCCAATACGTGGTAAGCCATTGGTTCACCTACACATGGCGAGCATGGCGATTGCTTGTAATGAAAAATGACGACCGACTAGAGACGAGGGTATTTTGGTAATTTACCAAATATCAGAAACTGCGTTAGATCAAAATCATGGTGTTTAGGAAAAAAGTTTAGGTCAAGGATATGCTAAAAAGATCAAGTGGATAAAAAACAAAAGATTTAGCAGATTCGGGTTCATGTGCTTTAAAAGAGCGCATGTGTTAAGATTGTAAGTAAAGCTCGTGTTGTGTGGGGTTAATGAGTTTCCCCTGATTGTGCTAGTGGATAATATCTATTAGGGTTAGATGTGGGTTGGTTACCTCATCTATTTAACAAGTTTGGATGGAAGCTTGCAAGCTAACCATATATCATTCCAATCCTGTGTTCTAGGGTCAGAGTTAGAGAAGAGTGAGTGTTGTGGTGTGCTCTTTTGACCTCCAAGTGGAGTGGTGGTAAAACTTTATCCTCAAGTAGCAATATATTAAACTTTTCCATCTCTCATATTGTCTACTTGTTTTGGTTGATTTGCTATTGTTCTTGTTGGGTTTGATATCTTCTCTTCCCTTCTTGATCTTGCTGTTTGTCAAGGACGTGTAAGTGAAAGCATCTAGGCCCTTAAAAAATAGTTTTGTTAATTAATGACAATAATGGTTATAAGGACTAACATGTATGTTAAATATGTTAAAATGGTTGAAATGTTTAGTCCTGGATTTGGAATGACAATATGGAAAGGCATGGAAAGAATGGTAAAAGATCGACATGACTCAAGATGATGGTACAATATAGTCTAAGACTCCTTTTATAGTTTTTACTGGTCTTGGCGAGTGGTTGAAAGATCAGGTTTGTAGGCTAGACACCGTACTATAAAGAGGGATCTTGGCTAGTAGCTTGAAGACTTATGTTGTGCCACATTAATCAACTAAGAGTCATGCATTTCATTTGGAACTGCATCTAAAAAATCAGTAAAAATGGTACGACCGTAGGTATAACTGTGGTACTACCAGTTAGCAGTATGACCGCACCTATGGTGTGGTAGTACCATAGGGTGGTAGAACCGATTCCTAGTTGGCGGTGCATTATTTCCAGAGAGCATGTTTGTGAGGATAGGCCAAGCGGTAGTACCGGCCTATGTGCGTGTGGTAGTACCGCACCAAACCATAACAACTAGTTCGGAAGCATTAAATAAGCAACAAATAACCATTGAACCCTAGGTGTGGTAGTAACGGCCGATCCATGGCGGTAGTACCGCACCTACTGAAATTTTGGGGATTTTGCTCTAAACGACCGAATTTATGGTTGGGGGCTATAAATACCCCCTCACCAGCACAAGGACAGATATACTTGACTTCATTGAATATTCCTTGAGTTTTTTTGTGCATTCCCAACTATTCATTTGCTTATATTTCACATTTTGAGATAGTTGAAAGCATTTGAGTGTATTGATTCATTACTTGATCCTTGTGGCACTTGATTTACTTTATGCAAGGTTTGTGGTTTATTACTCTTGGAGTTTGCCGACACCTAGACGGCTTGGAGAAAGATGGCGTGGTGATCTCTTCAAGAAGGTTGTGAAGAGGCCCGACATCGATTGAGAGTGGTTTGGTGCACACCATCTCCGGAGTAGAGGAAGAGCAACCCTAGCAGACTTGAGGTCATTAGGCTCAATTCATGGAGCCGATCCAATCCGTTTGGGCTTACCTCAATGTGGACTAGTGAAGGTCGATAAATCTTCAATACTAGGGAAAAACTTCACATGTCTCCATTGTGGTTATTCCTTTGTCTTTACTTTTCTATATTTATATTTCTAGCTCTTATAATTGAATTGATTTATGTAGCTAGAAGTGCATTTAATATAGACACTATTTGTGGTGCCTTAGTAATACCTGAATTATTTAACTCTTGCTTTGTGCTAGAAACTTTGATTTGCTCATATATGTTAAAATTGCTATTATAGCGTAAGAATTTTAAAACATCCTATTCATCATCCTCTAGTCGGTTATCCTTGATGAAGATGACTCATTGAGATTAAATCACATCCATCTAGACACTAGGTCTTGAAGGATTTTCAATGTGCCCGGTTTTACTTGTTCTGGGCCTAATATTGAAGTCTCTTGATCTCATTGCTTTTGCTTCAAATCTTTATAAGATTTTGCTTGCTGTGATATATGAAAATTTATCTAGAGTCATCTTGGACATTCTTTACTGACGAGCAAGTCATATCCTAAGTTTTTGGTTTTTACTCGGTTTTAGTGCAAATTTGCTTATACCTGAGAAAGGTCTGAACTTTGACAAGGATTCAAGTGATCCTTAGATGGAATAGGTTTCTGAGACCCTAAGCAAGGTTTGTGCAAAGTTTCATCTTATTTGGCTATGGATTTTTTGAGTTGCACCAAAAGTGGTTTGGATTCATATCGATTTTTTGTTCTAGGAACAATGGAGTAATCATACTGCTTCTTGGTTCGTTCATACTAGTTGTTGGTCAGACCGCAATCTTGCCACTGGTTAGACCGCCACGGTGCTACTAGTTAGACCGCACCTTAATGGTTGGTCAAACCGCTCTGATGCAGAACCTAGCCCTCTGGTTTGTGAGTTTGTTTGCTTTGCTCTTGGCTTCCAATTCTGATCTTCATATCTCTATATCTATTGAAGTAAAGAGTTTGAGAATACTTGGGGGAAATTTCTGAGGCCCCATTAACCCTCTCTGTTGCCTTTGCGGTTCTACAAGTGGTATTAGAACTCGATTAGCTCTTCTTAATAGATCTTAACCAGTCATAGAGCCATGACATCAGATAAGTATTCAATCAAATCATCCATCTTTGATTGGGTTGCCTTTTCTTATTGCAGGTCCCAATGCACTCTTACATCGAATCTCAAAGGCATTCAATTTGGCTCAAAGTCAAAAATCTTTATGTTGTGTCTGCCGATGACTACGTGAATACACTAGATGTGGAGACAAATAACAAATCATAAAAAAATTTTGATTTAGGGGCTTAGTCAATCTATATTTGCGTGCGTAGCTCATTTAGCATCTTCTTATGAGATCTAGAAATACCATCGTTGACTACCATGGCGGCTCTACTACGATCAAGTAAGTGAGACAGATTCAACTCAAGAAAGAATACTCTAAGACCAACAAAGGCTCGGTTAATCTTTGGATGAGTTATGGGGATAGTTTACCAAGATTATCCATGATTTGCATGCTATTGGCTTGACTTTTTCTGAATATGATAATACACGCCAATTGCTGGGTGCACTTGATGTGAAAGTTTGAGGATGAAGATCACTCTTATCAATGACAACACTATAATGAGTGAGCTTACTATGGATAAGCTCTCTTTGAAGTTGAAGACGTATAAGATTGACTTCATCTTACATCTCCCTAAGAGTCGATGGCTCGTGTGATTAACCCTACTCAGAGTAGCTCTTCTAGTCCTTTGGGCTTTCATTCTTCTGAATTTTCTTGGTCTGCTTTGCATTCTCTCAGTGATGAGCAGCTAGAGAAGTTTCCTAAGGTTGACTTAGACTCCAATCCACTAAATCCATACGAGTTTTTCACAAAGTGAGGAACAGAAAGAGGGGTGGTCTTATCACTTGTTTCGAGTGTTGTGGACTGAACTATATTCGGGCCAAGTGTCTCATGCTAAAGGGTAAGGAGAAGAAGGACCCTCAAAGGTATCCTCAAGCTCGTGAAGCGAAGTCTAAGAAGCCTAACTACCACTTTGGACTTCACCGGCATGTGATTTATAGCTAAGGGCAGTGTCATCGACATCGACACTTCTAACGATGATCTTTACAGTGATCCCGATGAGGTATGTCCCTCGGATCAACAAATGAAGTATGCTCTGGTTGTAACTAAACAAAAACAAATAAAGAAATAAGCTAAGATAATTAAGAATTAGATCATATGATTGACTACTTGAATCTAGAACTTGTTAGCCTCAAGTCCATAATTCCTGATATTGAGAACTATGAATCTTGCTTGTCTTTGCATGATTAGTTAGCTATGCTTATAACTAAATATTTTTCTATTTTCAGTCAACTCAAAGATGCTTTGGTTAAATTAACGCACTCAAATCTAGTAATGAAAATGGTTGCTTAGATGCTATTACCTTGGATGTTATTCCTTTGGATGCTATTACTTCATCATGCTCAAGCTGTACTTTGCTTCATTGAAACTTGTGTTGCTACTAAAGAATTGCTCAAGTTTAATTGTGAATATACTTGCTCTTGTTGTGAGGATAGCAAACTTAAGTTGAAAGAAATGACTAAAATGCTTATTCATTCTAGAACTGTATCTTGTGAGAGTTGCTTTAAGCTCTCAATTGAAATTGATGTTCTTAATAAGACACTTGAAGGCAAATGTAAAAATGAAAAATCCTTGCCCATGAATGCATATAAGAAAGTGATTTATTCTATTTCTTGTGTATTTTGTGATGAAATTTGGACTAATTTAGATGAGATGTATGAGACGTTTAGAGTCAAGTTCAAGGGGGCAGTTGGGTATAATTAGATAATCCCCTTATATGTCTTATAAGTCTTTGAGACTAGAGATAGTTGTCAACAAAGAGAGATATACTAGGGCAACTAAGAACAACGAGCGTGCCATATGTGAGAACCTAGCTCAAAATATGACTATCTCAAAAAGACCATTGAGAGATTTTCTAGTGGAAAAAGAACTGTAACATTATTCTTGACCAATCTAAGTTGAGCGTGAAGAAGATAGGTTTAGGTTTGAATTTTCTAGAACATTCTAATAACCACACACCTAAAGTTATGAGAGTGGTGGAGAGTGGCAAGTTTGATGTTAAACCCCCTGAGCCTTCCAAGACTGTGTTTTAGGTCAGTTGGATTTACTCAAACCCCTTATAGCAAGTTAGGTGCTTCTACTTTAGCAGATCAGACTCTTCAAAAGGTCAAGTATCATTGCACCTTCTATAAGAAGGATGACCACATTATTAAGTTCTGCTTTGTAGGTTCAAGTATGAGAGAAAAGAGAGGATGTATGCCTTGAGATCCATCAGATGAGTTCCTTTACCCATGGGAGTCTCTAGAGCCTGGCCTCCAGTCTTTGCATCTAGATATAAGTCTAGGTTCGTAGATGATTTCTTTAACTACTTTGGTAAAGCTAGGTAGTGCTTGGATTAGGATATCGTGAGAATAGACCATGGGTAGCATCTTGACAGAGGGAGTACAGGTCTTCTAGTAGGTTGATATGGAGAGATTTAGGTGGTTCTTGTGTGTATTCTCATAATTATCTTGCTAATCATTTTATTCCTGCTTCTACTGCCATTCCTGGACATCGTGCGACTTAGTAAAGGATTTCTAATTCTTTCATTTCTAACACCAGTACTGAGGCACTAATGTCTTTTGCTTATACCCTGTAGCTCCATCGAGCGAGGAAGGAGGACATGTGTCTTCTTGACTTCGGGTGTTCTCGACATGTGATCGAAGATTCTTGTTGGTCCCCCCCCCCCCTCGCTGGTGCATCCTGCGCCGAGTTGATCACATTTGGGGATGCTTCTACTGGGACCGTGCTGGCTAAGGGCACTAGAACGTTGATTTGGTAAGTAAATTGAGGTATAATCTGCTATTTGTTTTCTAGTTTTGTATGAGAGTCTAGAAGTGTGATTCAAGAGTGGTGTGTGTAGAGTTCTATACTACTCGGGTGAGTTTGTGTTTGGGATCTCTAGGTTTGAGTAGGGGTGCAACTGGATCGGATGCGAACGCATATATTGCTTATCCCATATCCTTTTCTATATTTTTTCTCTGAGTCAGAATTGGACACGGATAGTGCCGAATACGAATACGATTGTGGACATTCTTGGTCACAAATGTGGAGTGAATACATGCCGTTTTGAATACGGTTAGTCTCGATCATGAATATCTAGTCGGATAATACATGAAAACAGAAACCATATATGTTGCATGTATAAGGATCATCACCCATACTACATGTCCAAAATACAACTACATTAGTAGCTTAACAAGCAAATTTAACTATATCACAAGATGACAAGGACTAATTAAGCAAGTAAAGTTATTACTAAGTAGAGTTCTAACTAGCAAAGTAGCAAATAGATGATAGAGGCTAGTTAAGCAAGTAGTAGCTACACGTAGCAAGTCATAACTCTGACACCTCATATGATCCAAAAGCAAGAACTACCCATAGCCAAGTACATAACTAGTTCATTTAACTTCATTACATCACATAACAAGTTCACAGCACATGTCTTGTCTAGCAAAAGCCAGCAAGGAGCCATCTCTAACTATGCTTCAGAGGTGCTTAGCCTCAGCCTTGGTCATTATCTCATCCTACAAAAAAAAAATCAATTGAAAAAAATTATTGACTGGATAATAGAAACTCAAAATTAATGCTTCTACACTTCGTCACTTAAGACTGTTGGACTTATACAAGGATTTTGCGGCATGCAATACTGAGAAGAGTAACATAGCTCTCTTTTGGACAGATTTGTGGAATGGCAATTTATTGCACCTTCCGAATCCTCACCTCTTTTCTTTTGTAAAAAATGACAAGCAAACAATTGCCCAAGTACGTTTAGAAGAGGACTTTTAGAGCTTATTCTACTTGCCTCTGTCAATTCAAGCATATGATCAATATCAAGGAATTCTAGACCTAGTACAGGGTCTAGAGCTTGCATTGGGAATACATTTGGAACAATGCAATCTACTCTTGCAGCCTCCATAAAATTATTAGAGCCTCCAATAATTATTAGATCATTGGGAATACATTTGGAACAATGCAATCTACTCTTGTCTAGGAGAGGTTGTCTTCAGTCTGCATTCTTTAACTGGAAAGCCAATTTGAATAGTGTAGATACTACTACAAATACTGGGCATCCAAAAGAGAAGGATTCTAGCCTGGCTATGTGAGCACGCAGGAGCATCAAAATCATGATGTAAGAGTGTAATTAGTAATCTCTTGTGAATTGCTTTGTGTTGGGACGGAGTTAATGCTGGCGAGAAGGCCAAATCACAGTTGTAGGATGAAATGGGATGCAGATTTGCTGTTGAACTTGCTAAATGAGTCCTTGCTTGGCTCACCTCGTCGTCGGTCATCAACTTCACCCGACACAAATCTGTCTCCTACTTTCCATGCCAATCAAGAACGTTTTGATTTAAATTTGTCGTAACGCCGCCACGGGTGTCTAGCAGAATGCTCAATTGTCCATTGCCGCCACGCAATGGTCGGAAGAAGAACGTGAAAAGGGTCTATATATCGAATACTTGAGCCTGAGTGGTGCACGGTCGCCGCAGATTAACTGTCTCCTCCTCGCGCGCAACATGACCACTTATAGGCAGCACCAAGACGCAAGCGCCGCTGCCGCCCAAGACTCTGGCGCCGGTGCCGTGGAACCACCGTGAGCCACGCTGAATGCTCTCAGGTGGTCACAGGCAACCTGCTAGGCTACGATCGCCCTCGCGCTGCCTTCTCCGGATGGCGCTCCAGCACCGCCTGCCCACGTGGCCGTGACGTGCTCGATCTGCACCACTAGATACCGTTCTCCGAGGCCACGGGTCCCAGCCCCAAACCCCAGCCACGGCCATGGCGATCTCCGTGGGTACATCCGCCAGCTCAACCTCTCCACCGGATGCAATCCATATTCATCCATTTTCACCGCTAGCAGCTTTTGCGGCGGTGTGGGAGTGACCGGGGGCCGGACGGGTGGGTCACGACTCGCCGCTCGGCTCTTTGGATAGAGAAGTAAGGAAAGGCCAAGGATTCAGTGGAGGCACTGGTGCCGTTTAGGCGTAGCTGCATAGGTAAGCTTACTTTTTACTGATAGTTTCTGGATATTTTTTCGGTAACTATCCGTCTTATAGCTCTGTATCCACAAGATAGTTCCTTCCCAAATCCGTTTTTCATATCCAGATTCATTTTCGTATCTAGCAAAAACCTCTGGATATCCGGTAATACGCTTCGAATAGGATCTGAATTTATTCGGATGGACAAATGGTCAGGAAATATCCGCTCCATTTGCACCCTTAGGTTTGAGAAGATCTTTAGTGTTGATTTCAGTACCTCTTCTAGCTCTACCCTTAGGTATCTTGTAGCTTCTAGCTTTCATGATCTAGTTTTGTGGCATGATAGGCTAGCTCACATAGGCTTTGACCACCTATCTAAAGTCAATAGATTAGATGTTATTAGAGACTTGCCCAAGCTTAATAGTAGCAAGAACCTAGTTTGCATACCCTGTAATATGGTAAGATGGTTTCTTCTTATCATCATTCTCTTACCTTGGTGATGACAGATATCCCTAGACAGTTCTTGCACTTAGACACTATTAGTTCTTCTAAAATCCAGTTTACAGGAGAGAAGTGGTATGTGCTTGTTATTGTAGATGACTTCTCTAGATATTTTTTGGTATATTCTCTCTCGTCTAGGAATGAGGCCTTTAATTGCTTTAGAGAGTTGGACCCTTAGATTAGCTGTTGTTCTCTCATGAGATTTGAGAATCATTAGGAGTGACAATGGTATTGAATTTAAGAACTCATCTTTTGCCACTTTCTGCGAGGTCTAAAGTACTAGTTCTCCTCCTAGAGTTCCCTAGCAGAATGAAGTTGTAGAGAGAGAATAAAACTCTTGTCGAGATGGCTAGATACTTGCTAGGTGAGCATAGCACTCCTAGAAGGATTTAGGCTAAAGCAATTTTCACTGCTTGCTATGTATCCAATAGGGTGTTCTTGATATCATCCTTAAGCAAGACTTCCTATCAGTTGAGATTTGATCGTAAGCCTAGCATCTCTCATTTCAAAATATTTGGATACAAATGCTTCATTTTTAAACATGGAAACTCAAATGTTATAATGGCATTTTTCTTGGATATCCTACTCATTCTCATGGCTTTTGTGTTTTCAATTTGGATACTAACAAAATTGTTGAGAATTCTGAAGTCACTTTTGATGATCCCTGATACTAAAACCAATAGTACAGGTACCCAGATACACAGTGATCAAGAGAGTATCTTCATCGACGACGACTCCAAGTTAGAGGATGGGGATCCCATCCATCCTCTTGTGCCACCTGAGTTGGTTGGAGATCTCGATTCCACTATTCTAGTCTTAGCAGACCAGCCTCCTCTCACTTTCACTAGCATTACGAGTGGTTCTGCTTCTACCTTTGCATCCCATAAGGCAGAGGCCATATCTGCATCAGGATCGCCACCTCTGCATCAGGATCGCCACTCATATTCGGCGACGACACCCTTAGAAGTAGATGATTGGGGATCTCCATGAGTAAGTTATTCACTCCAGGTTTATCTCTCCAGATTTCTATACTCATTATGCTTTTGTTGCATCCTATGTTTTGTTGTTGGTTGCATTTTTGTAGAACATGCATTTTTTCGCTGGGTGTGATTGGTTTGACCGGCCTCTGGTTGGCAGTTGGACCGTCCCTGAAATTTTGGTTTTGTGATTTTAGGAAATTGGTCTTTGGGTGATTTGAATTATGATTGGTCAATGAATTAATGTTGCATGAGGCATGTTTTAACTAACGTGTGTTAAGTTGTAAAGAACTTGTACCCAAAAATAATTTGTTTGTCTTTGGATATGCAAGAAGTTTTGGAGTCAACCATGGTCAGTGATGAGTATTGGGGCTACGCTCATGGAGGAGCCAAAGCCCAGATCGGTCAAAAATGCCAAGTGAGATGGTTTAGCTTAAGCATAGCACAAGCAAGGCAGAAAATATTGAAGAGAAGGTTCGAGCGTGTGGCTTAGTCGGTCCAAATGAGGTGTGATCTAGTGAGATTAAAATAGGAGAGATTTACCGATGCATGGCAAGCCATTGATACACCGATACATGGTGAGCATGGTGATTGCTCGCAATAGAAGATGAAGGCTAAGTCAAGGCTAGGGTATTTTGGTAATTTGCCCAATACCATAAATTGCGTTAGATCCAAATTGTTGTGCTTGAGCAGTGCTTAGAAAGTAGTTTAGGTCAAGGAGATGCTGAGACAATCAAGTGGATCAAAAACTAAGGACTTAGCGGATTTAGGCTCATATGCTTTGGAAAGCGTGTATGAGTTAAGTGTGTAAGTAAAACACATATTGTGTGGAGTTAACAATTTTTCCCAATTGTGCTAGTGGATAGTATCCATTAGGATAGATGTGGGCATGTTACTCCATCTATTTAATAGATGGAAGCTTGCAAGAACCATCCCAACCATTTTAATATTGAGTTCTAAGGTTAGGGTTTGAAAGAGAAGAATGAGTATTGTGATGTACTCTCTTGTCCTCCTTATAGATCGGCTGTGAAACATTTATCTTCAAGTAGCAATAGATCAATTTTGTTCATATCTCATGAAGTGTTCTTGTCTTGGTTAATTTGCTCTTGTTCTTATTGGTTCTTTGCCTCCTCTTTTCTCCCCTTGTTTATCTTGCTGCGTTTTAAGGACGTGTAAGTGATATAGATGACTCATGTATATGATATTCTATTTATCTAGGCACTGTGGTTTGCAAGATTATGAAGTTGTCCGGTTCTTGCTTGGTTTGGAATCTTTCTTGAGGAATCTTGATCCAAGGGTTGTGGGTTTGAATCTTGAGGTGGTTTTGAGATAATAGTGAGTGTTGTTATGTGCTCTCTTGTCATCTAGGTGGAGTGGCTAATCAACATTGTTCATCTCTCATGATGTCTACTTCTTTTGGTTGATTTATTCTTGTTCTTATTGGATTTGATCTCTTCTCTCCTATTTTCGATCTTATTGTGTGGCAAGGACATATAAGTAATGGAGATGATGCATATAGATCAAATCACATTCATCTAGACACTAGGTCTTAAAGGATTTTGAAGTTGTCCGATTTTGCTTGGTTTAAGTCTAATCTTGAAGATTTTTGAACTCAAAGTTTTGTATTCGAATCTTTAGGAGATTTTGCTCAATGTGACAAGTGAAAATTCATTTAGAGAAATCTTAGCCATCCTCTACCTACAAGCAAGTCATATCTTGAGTTTTTGGTTTTTGCCCGGTTTTAGTGTAGCTTTGCTTATAATTGAGAAGGGTATGAAGTTCAACTAGGATTCAAGCAATCCTTAGATGGAACAGGAGAAGGTGTGTGCAAAGTTTTATCTTATTTGGTTATGTATTTTTTAAGTAGCACCAAAAGTGATTTTTGATTTGAGTTAAATTTTTTTTCTAGGAACAGGAGAGCAGTCATACCGCTCCTTGGCCCGATCGTACTAGTCGCTAGTTAGACCACAATCTTGCCACCAGTCAGACTGCCAGGGCACTGTCGGTCAGATCATCATGTCGCCACCAGTTAGAACACACTTTAGTGGTCAGTCAGATCGCTTTGATGCAGAACCTAGCCCTCTGGTTTGTGAGTTTGTTGCTTTGCACTTGGCTTCTAATTTTGATTTTCATAACTCTGTAGCTACTGGAGTGAAGAGTTTGAGAATACCTAGAGGAAAATTTCTAAGGCACTATTCACCCTCCTCTATTACCGTTGCGGTTCTACAGCGAGCCAGGTTGAGCTGATCTTGAATAGCTAGGTTGGGCTCATTAATTTTCATAACTCGTGTCAGTCCTGCACCCCTCTTTGGCCCAAATTCAAAATCACCCTACTCCAATTATTCATTCCTCCTCACCACCCATCCTTCCACCTAATCCCTTTCCCATACCAAAACCCAAATCAGTCCCTACCTCCAACCACCGACGCCCACCCTACCGCATCACCTCTCGGCTCCTAACCTCTGACCCCGCTGACCACCACTCACTGCCTACCAACCATGGCAAACGCCTCTCCTCCTTCTCTGTCGAATGCCAACACCCCCTCTTTCTCGCGTCGAGGCCTTGCTTCTCTACCACAAGCATAGCCCCGATACCTCTCCTCCGTCACCGATCATTGACCTCCCTCTTCCTGGTGCCTCCGCCTCCGAGCGTTGACTCCCTACTCCTCTGCCTCCAAGCGTCGACCTCCCTCTCCCTCACGTCGACACCTTTGCCACTAAGCATCGACAGCCCCCTCTTCCTCGCTGGTCACATTGATGCCCTATCATCCTCTGTGAAGCATCGACACCCCTCTCCTTTGCCATGAAGATCCGATTCCCACCTCTGCCTCTTCATCCTCAACTCACAGTAGGCCGACATGTAATAGATCTGAGTATGAACTATAGCTCTCACTCCTCTTCTTTTGTTTATGTGAACCACTATAAATTTGTGGATGCTTGGGTTGTTAATTATGCTTTGGACTAGAAATTTGTTCAAACATGCTTTGCTTCCTGATATGTTGTGATTTACAAACTTGTGATAATTTTTTCTTTCCCACTATTGAAAACTAAGGCATGTGAAAGTTGCATACTTCTTCTTAATGAGCTTAATCGAGACAAGCTCAAGCCTACTCGAGCTTTGGCTGAGCCGAACTCAAGCTCCAGTCCAAGCTCAAACCCTAACTCAGGCTTGGCTCTAGCTTGTACTGAGCTCAACCTTGGTGGCAGGCTCGCTTGAGCTTGGCTCATTTACATCTTGTAAACGAGATGAGATCGAGTGAGCCTGCCTACCTAGGCTCGAGCCGAGCATGGGTTTGGGGTCCAAGCCTAGATCTAGGCTTGAGTTCGGTTCAGCCAAAGCTGTAATACCTCACCTACACATTTCCCCTGCCAGGGAGATGTGGCAGCCGCAGGCTTGCCCTAGCGTGCATGCATGCCACCTTGGCCACGAAGCTTGCAGAAGTCAATACCCAACCCCTTCTTAAATCAACCCAAAACCGAAAGTCATCGCCACACCCCTTCTTCGTCCAAGCCATCACCCAGGTAGGTCTCCTCACCATAGCCTTAAGTGAGAGAGAGAGGGAGTACCTTGTGCAAGCTAAGGGGGGCGTGGTGGCGCAGGCCGGAGCCAAGGACGGCGGCCAGGCCACTGGCTGAGCCAACCGAGCGGTAGCGCCCCAGCGCCCCACTGCCGCATGCGCAAGGGGAGGCGTGGATCCGGTCGGAGCTGGCCGGATTTGAGGCGAGGTAGGCGAGGGCGAGTAGGGGGGAAACGGCGGCGGAGAACACGAGGCCAGCGGCGGTGAGCTCGGGGCCAGCGAGCCGTAGCTCGGCCGTATGCCATCCCGCGCGCCCCACGCCACCTGGAGGAGAGCCGATGGGGGAGAGAGAGAGAGTGGGGGAGGGGAGGAGAGGAAGGGGCGGCGGGAGAGCCGCCGGCGTCGCCGCACCTGGCCGGCCGCGCCATCCCGAGCGGAGAAGAGGAGGAGGAGGCCAATTCGGCCAGAAGAATTTGGGGGGAGAGAGAGAGATGGGTAGGTGAGGGAGGAAAAAAGGGAAGGGGCCGGCCGGGTAAGAAGGGAAGGAAATGAAGGGAAAAAGAGAAAGGAAAAGAAGAGAAGAGAAAAGAAAAGAGATTGGGGGTTTGGTGCCGTGCGGCAGACCCTTGAAAACCCGCGCGTTTTACGCCCGAACCAGTTTATGCATATAGCATCGACGACTCCCATTTAATTTCTGGTTTGTTGTGATGTGTTAAATTGGACTGTTTGCTTGTACAGGTTGAGGTCGCGAGTTGACGCTGTCCGCACGTCGTTCCGCTCCACTCGGTTAACAGGCAAGTGCATGGTAGAGCGGTATACCGTGGGTTTCATAAAATATGTTATGCTTTCATGATACGATGATGCTTATATGAAAATGTGATGTTTACATGCCATGATGTTGCATGAAAATGATGGTAATGATGATGGAGTAAGATAAGCAGCGATGCTGACCTGCTAATGATGTTAATGATGAGCATGGTTATGATAATGGACATATGCATTTGCATCATGTGCACTCAAGAGTTAGGACGGTGAGAAAGTCTCTAGCTACGAGTAAAGCTAGTTGACTAATCCGGAGCGCTCTTGAGTAAGTCCTACTTCGGTAGGCCTCCACGGGAGTG
Source organism: Dendrocalamus latiflorus (assembly GCA_017311315.1). Taxonomy (NCBI): domain Eukaryota; kingdom Viridiplantae; phylum Streptophyta; class Magnoliopsida; order Poales; family Poaceae; genus Dendrocalamus; species Dendrocalamus latiflorus. The sequence goes on along the minus strand of CM029637.1, from coordinate 11,951,377 downwards.
GAGAGACCCCGTGCCGATATGGGCGGGCCCAAGATTTTGAGTGAACATCGACGGGTGTTCACTCGGCAATACCGGTATATGCAATGAGATGAGAAAATGAGCATGTAGAGTAGTGCTGCATTGCACTAATGGTATGTTTATGAAGGAACTTGAAATGAGAAAATGAACCGGATGATGCATGTGGGGAATGCTATGGCTAGATAAATTGTTGCCATGTTTAGGAAGTGTTTATCGTTCTATTATGTACTTGCTGAGTCGGTGGACTCACCCTTGCTTTGTTGATGTTTTTAGGTGACCGTTGAGGAAGCCAAGCACGGGCGGGAGTAGCACATGAAAAACTGGCACGAACTAGCAGCACTTTTGTATCACCTTTTAGTGTATCTTAGCCTTACCAGTATGCTAAAGTAATCGCTAAGAATGCTATGTTGTATCTGAACACAGTAGTATGAATAAATTTAATGTTGGCTTAAATTCCTTTAGTGTTGACGAAAGGGTATGAGTATGCAGAAATGGTAGCATCTTGGCCCAGAGAGTGGGCGGGGTGTTATAGTTGGTATCAGAGCGGGCGTTAGGTCCGTGGTAAAGAAAATTTGATAACTTAGCTTAATTATTCAACTAAAATTTGACTTAGGCCTAATAAAAAATTAAAATTTGACACACTGGTGCACCATAGGATGGGAGTGGGTCTTACATTGTATTTACGCTTTCGCTAGCTTTGTCGATGATTTGTGCTGTTGAAATGAATGTTTGTGGGCTAGTTGTGCGACTGGCTGTCTGTTGTGGACAGATATGCCGAGAGGTAGAGGACGTGGACGTGGTCGTGGAGGCCGGGGCTGTGGCCGTGGCCATGCCCAAGCGGAGCCGCCGCTTGAGGTTCAGCAGGAGGCACCTGGTGCGGAGGTTGCTTCTGCTGAACATTCCGTAGCTAGAGATCCGGCAAGGTCTTCAGCCTTGCTGCAGGAGTTCATAGAGGAAGTCCGTGTGCTTCGTCGTCAAGCGCCGGCAGCCGCTGCTGCGGCTGTACTCGCTGTTGCTCCTGTTGCTGTTCCGGTCGTACCGGAGGCAAGAATGGGCCTTCGTGAGTGGTTGGCCCTGCGCCTAGATACTTTTGACGGTTCAGGCACACCAGTCCAAGCTACGGATTGGTTGCGCTATATGGAGAGGCAGTTCGAAGCCCTAGAGATGAGCTCTCTGATGAAAGCTCGCTTTGTAGCATTCCAGTTGAAGGGTCAGGCGGACATCTGGTGGGAAGGGGTTCTTTCAGCTAGGACTCCTGCCTAGGGTCCCGCTACCTGGGAAATTTTTGCCGAGCAGTTCAAAGAAAAGTTTTACCCAGATTCTTTTGTGGAGAGTATGGAGGTTGCCTTGTCGACCTTCGTATAGGGGAAGATGACCGTAGCGGAGTACGAGGCGGGATTCAACAACCTGATCCACTTCGTGCCATCGGTCGCGAATAATGACCTTGAGAAGGCCAAAAGGTTCCGCCGAGGGCTCAACTCTGAGTTCCGGCATGTCTTGGGAGCTACTGCACCGCACGACTTTAGGTCTGTGGTGGAGTAGGCTAGAGGGATGGAGCTGGAGATGCAGCTCACTAAAGGGTTACAACCCTCTGGTGGTCCGAGCGCTTCTGGTGGTGACCAGAAGCGAAGCTTCGCTGAAGGGGGTGGGTCGTCACAGCAGCCCGCTCCTAAAAAGTCCAAGTGGGGCCAGCGTCTCCCACAGTCCTCCAAGTCCAAGACTTCAAAGCTGTCTTCTTCCGCGCCTCGTTCTTCATCGACGACCCCAGCTTACCGTCCGGCCCCAGGGCAGGGCATGATCTATTTCAAGTGTGGCGGTGGGCACCGGGTTGCCGAGTGCACTTGGATGGGGGAGTGTCGGCATTGTGGCCGATCGGGCCATATGGAGCGGGTTTGCCGACAGAATCCTGCTAGCATCATCAAGTGGGAGGCAGTATCTTCCTCTTCCTCAAATACGTCACCTTGGGGGTCAGACCAGATGATGGCGGCTGCCCCTGTGCTGCAGCCTCCCTTAATTGGGCTCCACCCGCCGGGTATTACTGGCATCCTACACCGACTCCATTCCAGCATGCTACACCACCTCCAGGCCCGTTGCCGCCACAGCAGAGCGTTGGGGTTCTCGCCGCCCCGACACCACCCGGAGTCTACTCACTGCCTGCTGCTAAGTCCGCGGGTCGGCCTGACGTTGTGACAGGTACCCTGTTAGTGGACTCATGTGAAGCCCTTGTTCTTTTCGACTCTAGTGCTACCTATTCTTTTGTGTCCCGGGAGTTTGTTAGGAAGGCCAAGCTGAGTGTTCAGCAAATTTCCCGATCGGTGATGGTTAGTACACCAAAGGGAATCCTTGCTAGCTCCACAGTATGATGCCCTGGCTGTGTGGTTGCAATAGATGGTGAGGAATTTGTTGCCAACCTTATGGTGATTCAGTTAGAGCCATTTGATGTTATCCTTGGCATGGATTGGCTGCATCGCTACCAAACCGTGATTTCCTGCTTCTGGAGGACAATCACCTTGCAAGCTCCTTCGGGGAAGGAGATAATCTTTCAGGGGAATGCACCCACGTGTTCCCTCTTCGTGTTGGCCAGCTTGTTCCCTAGCCGACGTACAATGAAGTTTGGGCTACTTCTAGCCCTTACGGAGAAGCCAAGTGTGCAAGTGCACATTGAGGATATTCCTGTGGTGCGTGAGTATCCCGATGTGTTTCCTGAAGAGCTGCCGGGTATGCCACCCAAGAGAGATGTGGAGTTCAGAATTGATCTTGTTCCTGGTACAAGACCTATCTCCATGTCTCCCTACTGTTTGGCACGACCCTTGCAAGAGGAGCTGAAAAAGCAGTTGGACGAGTTGTTGTCCAAAGGCTTGATTCGTCGAAGTGTGTCACCTTGGGGAGCCCCTGTCCTATTCACTGAGAAAAAGGATGGAAGTCGGCGCATGTGTATAGATTACCGTGCTCTCAATCAGGTGACCATCAAGAATAAATACCCATTGCCTCGCATCGAGGACCTGTTTGATCAATTGAAAGGAGCCAAGGTGTTCTCCAAAATTGATCTACAGTCTGGGTATAATCAAATCCGAGTGCGCGAGAAAGACATTGAAAAGACAGTTTTCTCCACAAGATATGGGCACTATGAGTTTACAGTTATGTCCTTTGGACTGATGAATGCCCCTGCTGTCTTCATGGAGACGATGAATAGCATGCTACACAAATATCTGGATGACTTTGTAGTGGTGTTCATCGACGATATCTAGATTTATTCCAAGACGGAGGAAGAGCATGAGCGACATCTGAGGCTCGTGCTTGAGACTCTGAGGAAGAATCAATTCTTTGCCAAATTGAAGAAGTGCGAGTTTTGGATTTCTGAAGTGAGCTTCCTGGGGCATGTGATTAACCAGGAAGGCGTTTCAGTTGATCCAAGCAAGATTTCCACTGTCGTGGATTGGAAGAGGCCATCTAGTGTTAAAGAAGTGAGAAGTTTTCTTGGCCTAGCTAGTTATTACCGGTGTTTCGTGAAAGATTTCTCCCTCATTGCCAAGCCAATATCTCAACTCACACGGAAGGGTGTGAAATTCCAGTGGACCGATGAATGTGAGCGCAGTTTCAACACTCTGAAGGAGAAGTTAGTAACTGCCCCTGTACTTACTCTTCCTAAGCCAGGGAAGCGTTTCATGGTCTACTTAGATGTGTCACGAGTGGGTCTGGGTTATGTGCTTATGCAAGATAATAAAGTGATCGCATATGCCTCGCGATAGTTGAAGAAGCATAAGCAGAATTACCCTACCCATGACTTAGAGCTTGCCGCAGTGGTTTTTGCTCTAAAGATTTGGAGGCATTACTTGTATGGAGAGACTTGTGATATTTTCACTGACCACAAAAGCCTCAAGTACATTTTCACTCAGAAGGAGCTAAATTTGAGGCAGCGGAGGTGGTTGGAGTTGATTAAAGACTATGATCTCACTCTTCAGTACCATCCGGGCAAAGCAAATATGGTTGTTGATGCCCTTAGTCGCAAGATGACACCATCCACTCTGATTTGTCTCGTTGCCGACTTTGAACGGATGAGAATTTCCTATTGTTTCGCTGGCACAACACAGGCTGAGATGCGCTGTCGCTGGAATCAGCAATCCCAGAGCGAGTAAAGGAGGCGCAACAGCATGATCGGTTGCTTCAGCAAGTGAGGAAGCGGCTTGATGAAGGTAAAATGGGGGATTTCAGCCTTGAAGAGTCAGGTGCATTGCGGTTTAAAGGCCACCTTTGCGTGCCGCAGAAGGCTCAAGTCAAGGATGAAATTTTGAGTGAGGCTCATCGTACCCCGTACACAGTGCATCCTGATGAGACCAAGATGTACCGTGACCTCAAAAAGAACTTCTGGTGGAAGAGAATGAAAGTGGATATTACCAAATATGTGGCATCTTGCAGGGGTTGCCAGCAAGTAAAGGCTGAGCACAAGCGCCCCGCTGGGCTATTGCAGCCTTTGGAGGTTCCTCAGTGGCCATGGGATGATATCACCATGGATTTCGTAGTTGGCTTACCTCGTACCCAGCGAGGTAAGGATGCGATTTGGGTAGTGGTGGACCGGTTCAGTAAGTCCACGCACTTCATCCCCATTCGCACGACGAACTCAGCGAGTGAGTTGGCACCCATTTATGTGCGAGAAATAGTGAGGTTGCATGGTGTGCCTAAGACCATAGTTTCGGACAGAGATGCCAAGTTTGTCTCCAAGTTTTGGGAGAGCTTGCAGTGCGCTCTGGGCACGAAACTCCAGTTCAGCACTGCTTTCCACCCGCAGACGGATGGATAGTCTGAACGCACTATTCAGACACTAGAGGACATGTTGAGGTCATGTGTTCTGTCTTGGAAGGGTAGCTGGGAGGATCATTTGGCACTCGCGGAGTTTGCCTATAACAACAGCTACCACTCCAGTGTTCGAGCAACACCATTTGAGGTTTTGTATGGGCGAAAGTGTAGATCGCCACTGTGTTGGGATGTAGTGGGCGAAAAGGCTGTTTTGGGACCAGATTGGGTCCAACAAACAGTAGAGCGAGTGGCAGAGATTAGACAGAATCTGCTAGCTGCCCAGAGTAGGCAGAAGAGCTATGCAGATGTCAGAAGGCGAGAACTAGAGTTCAAAGTGGGGGATCAGGTGCTCTTGAGAATATCTTCCACTAAAGGCATAGTGCGATTTGGTACCAAAGGGAAGCTTAGCCCGGGGTACATTAGGCCATTTCCAATTCGGGAACGGATTGGAAAGTTGGCATACTGTTTGGAACTCCCTGACTCCATGCGAGGAGTGCATAATGTGTTCCATGTGTTGATGTTGAGAAAGTTCTTGCGAGATCCAGAGCATGAGATTGTGCTAGAACCAGTGTCCCTAAAGCAAGACCTCACCTTCGAGTCCCGTCCAGTTCGGATTCTGGAGGAATCAGAGAAGGCGTTGAGGAATAAAGCGATAAAGTATGTTAAAGTCCTCTGGTTGCATCAGTCTGAGCGGGAAGCGACATGGGAGTTGGAGTTTCGCATGCGCGAGAAGTAACCAGAGTTGTTCTCCTCGGGTATGAGTTAAAGTTATGTTATGTGTAGATCATTTTATTTTATTCTTCTGCGCGATTATTGAATGCCAGAATTTGGGGTCGAATTCTGTTAAGGGGGGTAGAATGTAATACCTCACCTACACTTTTCCCCTGCCAGGGAGATGTGGCAGCCGCAGGCTTGCCCTAGCGTGCATGCATGCCACCTTGGCCACGAAGCTTGCAGAAGTCAATACCCAACCCCATCTTAAATCAACCCAAAACCGAAAGTCATTGCCACACCCCTTCTTCGTCCAAGCCATCACCCGCGTAGGTCTCCTCACCGTAGCCTTAAGAGAGAGAGAGAGAGGGAGTACTTGTGCAAGTCGAGGGGGCATGGTGGCGCAGGCCGGAGCCGAGGACGGCGGCCAGGCCGCTGGCCAAGCCGACCGGGCGGCGGCGCCCCAGCGCCCCACCGCCGCATGCGCAAGGGGAGGCGTGGATCCGGTCGGAGCTGGCCGGATCTGAGGCGAGGTAGGCAGGGGCGAGCAGGGGGGAAACCGGAGGCGGAGAACCCGAGGCCGGCGGCGGCGAGCTCGGGGCCGGCGAGCCCGAGCTCGGCCGTATGCCATCCCGCGCGCCCCACGCCACCTAGAGGAGAGCTGGTGGGGGAGAGAGAGAGTGGGGGAGGGGAGGAGAGGAAGGGGCGGCGGGAGAGCCGCCGGCGCCGCCGCGCCTGGCCAGCCGCGCCACCCCGGGCGGAGAAGAAGAGGAGGAGGAGGCCAATTCGACCGGAAGAATTTGGGGGGGAGAGAGATGGGTAGGTGAGGGAGGAAAAAAGGGAAGGGGCCGGCCGGGTAAGAAGGGAAGGAAAAGAAGGGGAAAAAAGAGAAAGGAAAAAAAGAGAAAAGAAAAGAAAAGAGGAGAAAAAGAAAAAAAGAAAATTGGGGGTTGTGGTGCCGCACGGTAGACTCCTGAAAACCCGCGCGTTTTACGCCCGAACTAGTTTATGCATATAGCATCAACGTCTCCCATTTAATTTCTAGTTCGTTGTGATGCGTTAAATTGGACTGTTTGCTTGTCCAGGTGGAGGTCGCGAGTCGACGCTGTCCGCACGTTGTTCCGCTCCGCTCGGTTAACAGGCAAGTGCATGGTAGAGCGGTAGACCGTGGGTTTCATAAAATATGTTATGCTTTCATGATACGATGATGCTTATATGAAAATGTGATGTTTACATGGCATGATGTTGCATGAAAATGATGGTAATGATGATGGAGTAAGGTAAGCAGCGATGCTCACCTGCTAATGATGTTAATGACGTGCATGGTTATGATAATGGACATATGCATTTGCATCATGTGCACTCAAGAGTTAGGACGGTGAGAAAGTCTCTAGCTACGAGTAAAGCTAGTTGACTAATCCGGAGTGCTCTTGAGTAAGTCCTACTTCGGTAGGCCTCCACGGGAGTGGAGAGACCCCCGTGCCGATATGGGCGGGCCCAAGATTTTGGGTGAACATCGACGGGTGTTCACTCAGCAATACCGGTATATGCAATGAGATGAGCAAATGAGCATGTAGAGTAGTGCTGCATTGCACTAATGGTATGTTAATGAAGGAACTTGAAATGAGAAAATGAACCGGATGATGCATGTGGGGAATGCTATGGCTAGATAAATTGTTGCCATGTTTAGGAAGTGTTTATCGTTCTATTATGTACTTGCTGAGTCGGTGGACTCACCCTTACTTTGTTGATGTTTTTAGGTGACCGTTGAGGAAGCCAAGCACGGGCGGGAGTAGCACATGAATAACTAGCACGAACTAGCAGCACTTTTGTATCACCTTTCAGTGTATCTTAGCCTTACCAGTATGCTAAAGTAATCGCTAAGAATGCTATGTTGTATCTGAACGTAGTAGTATGAATAAATTTAATGTTGGCTTAAATTCCTTTAGTGTTGATGAAAGGGTATGAGTATGTAGAGGTGGTAGCATCTTGGCCCAGAGGGTTGGCGGGGTGTTACAAAAGCTTGAGCTCGTCTTGAGCTCAGCTCGAGTAAACTTGTTAAGAAGTGATATGCACCATTCGCATGCATCAATTGTCAACGGTGAGAATGGAAAAAATTATCACAAGTACACAAATCACAATATAACAGATAGCAAAGCATATTTCAAGTGGTTCACATAAACAAAAGAAGAGGGGGTGAGAGAAATAGTTCATACTCAGATCTGGGAGTTATTAGCGGAGAAGGACGGTGGTGCCTCAGTGGCTGTCAGTACACGATGGCGGCAGAGAAGAAGCGTCACCGTTGGTGCTTGGTAGCAGAGGAGGAGAGGTGCCGCTGTCGGCACTTGGCAGCAAAACAGTGTCTTCATCGTCGTCTTGGCAGTGGAAGAGGGGAGACGTTGGTGGCTCAGTGTGTCATTGTCTAACGTCAGGGCGGGGGCAATGGGTGGGAGACAGGATATGCGGTAGGGTGGGAGCCAGGACAGGAGGAGAGGCGACGGTTGGTGGCCAACAATGGCAGTGGGTAGCCTTGGTTAGGGTTGGGGATTGGATTGTGGTAGGGATCAGGGAGGGGAGGTAGCCAGGTAGTGTGGGCTTGTGATGGCTAGGGTTACTTGGGGGAGTTGGGGTCTTGTGGTTGGGGATGGGGTTGGCCGTTTGGGGATAATGTTTGGGGGTGGGTCTCATGGGTTGTAGGGTGGGTGGGATAGGCTCAGTCGGTAGGACTGAATTTCAAAACTGGGCTGTGGGCAAGGGGAGTGGTGAGAGAAATAAGTGGGAAGTAAAAATTGATGAGCCAATTCGAGCTCGGCTCATCAAAGCTCGTGAGCTTGGCATCAGGTTCGAGTTCTATTTATTTAGTATTTCAAGCAGAGCTCAAATCAAATCTAGAATAAGCTGAGCACGAATAGCTGGACGAGGCCATGCTTTTCTCAAGGCCCTACCCCTATGCACGACCCGCAAAGGATTTTGAGCAGTGTTTGCGAAAAACAGTCGTCAAGGCTAATTAGACATGTAATTAATTGTTGTCCAAAAGCAAAGCGGCAACTCTCTTTTCGCTCTAGAGGCCTTAGACTCGAATGGTTAACCAGCCGAAAGTTTTGATTAGTCGGCCATTTTTATCTGATCAGTACCTATTTCGCGGGCGTCATTTTCGTTAGCCAATAAGCACCACGAAAACCTATTTGACGGTAATTAGGCGCATATATAGAGTATTAATAGGCACCCGGCAAGTCCACCTTGCTGTAGTCAGAGTTAGCCACCGGCGATTGCACGGCGCAGGGGGACGCTACGCTTGTTGTTGAGACTCCTCTCTTTCATCACCAAATTCATTTTTAGGTGCCTAACAGTGCGTGTGAATAGGCGATGGTAGCTGCATGTCTCAATCCACATCTCTCGCCCTTGACCCCAATTAAGCTTACGAGTTAGGGCCAGTGACATGGTTATGGTGTATATAATGCTACTCCCCAGATCAAGCCATCAAGAAAGTGATGTCCATAAATGGAATTTATTCCCGGCTATTGGTCCTAACATTGGCGGCTGATTTATGAGAGAGCTGCATCACGTTTATGCACGTAATGTACAGGAGTGGCATGTGGACCAGGCTCTTAGGACATATATAATGGGCTGATGGCAATTGTCTGTAAGCTTAGGTATGTAGTACATAAGATGATGTAGAGAAGAGAGTACCTATACAATAATCGATTGTCACATAAGAAACAAGATATATGCACAAAGATAAGTTATCTATATAGATTTATCAAAAAATAACTTATTGTTTGACTTCTTTTTAATACTGTCTACAGATAACATATATATAATTGTAAATGTCCTGAACCATCGTCAAGCAATGACACTATGCCAAGGCTAACCATGGAATAATCGTAACAATCAAACACTGACACCAGTGAGTGAGTGGCCTATCTTTCTGAAAACTGATGGGAGACTTGCTTCCTCATTTCCATATATTAAGTCATTGTAGTTGGGGAGATATTAATTGCAGAGTAATAATTAGGTGCAATCATGAAAAAAAACATATCGATTTGGCACCAAATGAACTTGAGAGATTCTAAAACAAAATTTAGATGTATTTTCCAGTTTACTCAACCTACGTGCTATATAATTTCAAATTCAAATTCAATCTATGTTGAAGTGATAAAAAATGACAAATGACAAAATTTGAAGTAATAAGGATATTTAAAAAGATAAAAGTTGCTATTTACAAAATATATATTTTTCTTCTAACACATTATGATTTAAAGTTGAAATTTTAACTAAAGGGTTTTACAATATTCTATAAACTACATCATAGTTTTTTTAGAATTTGTTTTACCGTGATTTGTGTCCAAACCAAAATGATTTTCATGAGTAAACGTAATTTTTGTTGCGTATCAGTATAAAGTCATGTTTTTGTTTGTCAATTCAGATTAATTTGCACTCTTTCCATCCAATACTCTGTACTTAGTTGCAACGATTAATATGTGTATAATTAATGTCTTATAATGTGTTGGAATAGTCTCACATTGGTTGTGGAAGGGTAAGAGATCTAACTTAAAAGTGTAGGAGTCCCTCACCTCATTGGCTAGCTTTGAGGTGAGAAGGCCCTTACAATCAAATATAATGTTAAAAGACAACTTCTGTAGGTTTAACTTTGATCATGTTACCTGATAAATCACAGTTATTGTGCTAAGAGGGAGTGAATAATCATGTTAGACTTAGGTTTAACATGACCTGATAATATGAAGCAGAGGGGAGTATCATGCTGATCAGAGTCACGCTATTATAGCCGGTTTATACAGGTTTCCGATGAATTTCCTCTAGTATAGATATTTTGGTGACTATATGTTTGAATAAGGAAGTTCATCTCTGAACTAAGTGTGATCTCTAGTGCTTTTGGTCCACTGAACTTTTGTTGTGATAATTATGGAGCCATTGCGCAAATTAAAGAGCCTAGTCATATCAAAAGTTCAAACACATACTTTAGTGTTATCATCTTATTTATGGTATTTATTGATAGAGATGATGTAAAGATATGCAAAGTACACACAGATTGAAATATTTCTAATCCGTTGACCAAACCTCTCACGCAACCAAAACATGAGGCGTAAACAAGAGCTATAGGTATTAGATATTTGTATGATTAACTTTAGTTTAAGTGGAAGATTGTTAGTGATATGCCTTAGAGGTAATCATAGAGATGACTTTATCGGTTCTATGTTTATGATCTTTTACTAAATGCTATTATGTTCCTTGAATGATTTATCATTTATAAAGGTTAGAAAATATATGACTTATTGGTGGAGCTCTTTATTTGTTATATGATGTCATTCTAAAAGGATCTCTGGTCCAATATCACTGGCCAAAACACCAGTGACTTATAGGCCAGTATATGTATTGATTGATGACTATGTTTCACCGATCATGGATATGGAGACATTAAATCAATAATGTGGACACATGTTAGGAAATATAGTGTTGGATTGATCCACCTTGAGAAATTGTTGAGATTGTTATGTTTTATGTATTATCAGTTGGTCCCAGGCAATTATAATGTATAATTATTGTATCTGAGATCAGCATAATTTTTTACATGTGTAATGGTACACTTAAGGGTTGCCAAACACTACATCATAACTGAGTAGTTATAAAGGTAGCTTTCGGGTATACTATGAAACAAGAGAAAGAAAGTGATTGGTTGAATATGATATTTGCCTCACCATAACAAGAGAGATATCTCTGGCCCTTCGATGTGGTCGGATAAAAAAGTGTATGGCCATACCACGAGTAGTCGAAGAGTCGACCACATGAAGTTCTCCATTACTAGATTGGGAAAAGATTGAACAGTTCATGGATGAAATGTTTTTCACCTGGAGTTCGATCGGATATCGTGAGGCAAAAGGAGAATATGTGAACAAGTCGATAGTCCAACCGGATACAAACTGGTCATATGGAGATGCTGACTAATCGTGGGCTTGTTGGACATATCACATTCTAGTCTCCGATCTAGTCGTATGGAGATGCGAACTGTTCATGACCATATACGATTTGGTCATAAGGAGTTATGAGCTGATCGTAAGTTACTAGGACATGCTTTCAAATCATATTGCATAAGATTCGTCCAAATTGATCTTTGTGCATATTTGGGGTAAATATGTCCCGCTAGAGACCGCTTCCCACTAGTGATCGGAAAGGTGTTTCCAAGTTACAACAAAGTATACATGAACCTACAGAGTCACACACTTAACGAATTAGAATAGTAAAGGCTCAGATGATAAACTCTGAGTGAGATACGATCTCAACTCGTATTGGATATGGATCCAGTCAAAGGCTTTTTAAGTAAGATATGGTCTCTACTCGTGTTGGTTATGGACCCAGCCAGAGTCTCTATATAAAGGGTGCATGGGCTGAGGGTTGCATGCGAGCGATTAACACACCTATCGAAACTCTAGCCGCCACATCTTGAGCCCCCTGCTGTGCGTGATGGTGCTAGCACATCGACGCTGCTGTGATTGTAGCGCTAATCGGGATGATCATGAGGAGGAGACGATTGGCTCAAGGTAGATCGACTACTGCTCATGGATGATTGACTACTTCCACTACATCGACGTATGCTATGTTGAACTAAGTTACTTCAACTCTACTCCACTACACTGCACGTCTAGTGGTAACGATTCATGATTTCTTACTTGCATAGCTTTCTAATTTATGTGATAGAAAAATTTTATTTTGCGTTAGTGAAGCTTACCCTGTTTCCCAACAAGACTTAAGTTTAACATCATCTGAAGCGGAGGGTTCAGATGAATTTCCTTCGAGGCTATATACATAAGAAGGTTTACAAAATGCAAATAGGAGATAAATATAAAGAAATTAAGTTTGCTGGAAAACATTATTAGACTTGCCTCCTAAAGATTTGAGGGGACTATTTTTTGTCTTGTAGTGGCTTTTCGAACACATTATTTATTAAATAGCTGCATCAGCATGTCACTCGAGATGTGGGTCATGAAAGATGTGCTCTCACACACACGTACGAAGCTTGCATCTCATCGTCATCAAAACCCCTTTTTTTTTGTTTGAGGCAGTCATCAAATCCATGCAACGGCTGTATGCTTGTCGTACTTGTGAACCAGGCATGAATGATGGAGAGAACTCCTCTGGGGTCTGACCCCATGATCTCTCAGTGGAGACCGCGTTGGATACGTGACACGACGCGCGCACGCACGAATCTCACACGAAGCCCGCTCCACCCAAAGCCGAGCGCGCAGGCGGCATCTTCCGTCCTCTCCCCAGGCCTTCCTTCCTCTTTCCCCACCTGCGCATCGCCCGCCGTCCGCCGCCAGCACCTCCCCGATCGACTCGCAACGATTCCCTCCGCCGCCGGCGGCACCTCCGCGTCGCCCGACATCCCCGACCCGAGAATCCCCGCCGTCCCCCGCCATCCCCGACCGGAGAATCGGCACCAGCACCAGGGTGGCAATGAACCCCGCGGCGTCGGCGGCGCAGTCATCTTCATCGGCTTCTTCAAGAGGCGGCGGCTGGAGCCAGAAGGCATCGGCTTCTTCAACACTGTGATACTGTTGGTGTTTATCAAAGTTTGTTGATATATAGTCCTCCCAATTGCCAAGATGCAGCATTTGTCCTCCCAGCTTACTGAATTTGGGGTGTGATATAGCTTATCTACTTATGTGTTTGTGAATTGGGACTTACCAAGCTACAAGCTAGAAAGCTCCATCAGTATTACTTTCTGTTGCTTTAAACCATATAGGATCGGTGAGGTGGGGAAGGACGAAGCCGACCGGTGCTGGTGCCGATTCTCCGGTCGGGGATGGCGGGGGACGGCGGGGATTCTCGGGTCGGGGACGGCGAGCGACGCGGAGGTGCCGGCGGCGGCAGAGGGAATCGTTGCAAGTCGACCGGGGAGGTGCCGGTGGCGGGCGGCGGGCGGCGGGCGATGCGCAGGTGGGGAAAGAGGAAGGAAGGCCTGGGGAGAGGACGGAAGATGCCGCCTGCGCGCTCGGCTTTGGGTGGAGCGGGCTTCGCGTGAAATTCGTGCGCGCGCGACGTGTCGCGTATCCAACGCGGTCCCCACTGAGAGGTCATGGGGTCAGACCCCAGAGGAGTTCTCTCCATGAATGATGAATCCATGATGCATGTGTATGGTCGTCTAAGGTCCCGCTCATTTCAGTTTGATTTTCTAACTTCGATTTATTTTTTATTATTCATAAATTTCGTTTTTTTGAACTTTTGGCTTTTTTGAACTTTTTAGCCGGTTCCATTTTTCTCATATTCGTTCGCATTGTCCATAATGAGCTAACATATTTTTTCTATTTTTAATTTTTTTAATTTAATTACGCCAAATAAGCTACATTTAACTACAGTGTAATTTTAGCCGCTACAGTGCAATTTCAATCATAAGCCACAGCTTTTCAGCCCAACCGAGCGGGGCCTAAATCTTTTGATGAATTGATAAGCTTTATAATAAATCATTTTGTTTGCCTTGTAAGCAAAACCTCGTGTCCCATGGCAACATGATACGTACGGCCGTTGCTATCTATTTTTTTTTGGAAATGTACGACCGTTGCTATCTGATATACTAAGTTTCGTAGTTAGTACCGCTTACAAGAATGCCATTATGTTTCTATAACTAATCAAGGCAGTGGCGGATCCAGGAAATTTTTTTGGAGGAGCTGAAGTACCTTCAGCTCAACCTCAGCCCCTGCTACATTATACATCCATGCTAAAAATTTATGGGGGGGCTCCAAGGGTCCGGTAGCGGTAGGGGGGCTCGAGCCCCCCCCCCCCGCCCCACCGCTGGATCCGCCCCTGAATCAAGGAAGTTTTTTTTAAAAAAAAGTCAACCAATCAAGAAATCATTTTTAGAAAAATTCTCAACCAATCAAGGAATCATTTTTAGAAAAATCCCTTAGAATTCATATTGATAATTTAGGTAAAATACACTAGTATCCAACTTTTACATCAAATATTCTAGATAAACAATATATTACCATCAAATCCTTAAGTCAATGAACTAGTTGAACTTTTTTTTATCTTCCTCCTTATAGACTCTATATCTTACAATAGTATCTTGATTGCCGACAATCACAGCAGTGGTAAGTAGTATGTTGATGATCTTTATTGATATATATAACCTATGTCTCGGTAGCAATGTTGTTCGTTGAAAGAAAGTCGGATGGGATTTATATATACCTAATTTGGCTCAGTATCAATCTCTGGTGTAGGTGTCACTATTGTTATCCAAGTGAGTCGGTTCGATAAAACCCATCATAGATAAAAAAAATCAAGCTAAGAACTCATAGAAAAGAACAAAACTAGATCAAGATATAACAGAGGAACTGAAAAAAAATTCCTTCTAAAATTTAACAGGTCCCAGTGGCAGATCTAGCTGGCGCGCCGGCTCCATTCGTGGCACGCCCCACGACCACCAAAGCACCCACGTCTGCATTTGAGGTCATAGGTGCAGCGAGCACCGGCTGGTCACGCCACGGAGGACGCATGCGTCGTCGTCCAGAGGTTGAAGACGATTGATTCAATTTTAGGCCGTTTCGCCTGTGTACGAGGCATCAGATCGAAGCCCACTAACCCATATAACAATGTAGCATATATCAATTATCTTGTGCTCTCTTTGATTCCAAATATAAGTCTATTCCCATCGAATATTTTTAAATTTGACTTTTAATATAAAACGAATTACCAAGATTGAGAATACAAAATTAGTATTTTTAGATCTATCATGAAATAATTTTTATGATGTATAATTATTTTTATTTGAAACAACATATGTTTATAGAAATTAATGATCAAAGTATTACCTTGATGACTATATCAATATTCACAACGATTTACATTTGGAATTAAATAACTATAAGTAATCCAATCTCAATAAAAAAAGCTATAAGCAATCCAGTATCCCTCCCCTGCTCCAACCCCCTCCCGACTCCGGTTCTTGAATTGAAGGAAGCAGAGACCATTTGGGTTCTTGTTGGTGAATAGTCTCTGCTTCTGCTCACCTATGACGGAGTGTGGTTTGTGTGAGTAGATTCCTGGAGCAGTTTTGGGATCTTGGTAAACAAATTAAATTGGTGGTTAATTAATTATTTGGGGATAGTTAAAAGTAGCTAGTCTAATATATGTGAATGCTTAGCTTTTAGTCTACTGAAGTTTAATAATCCAACTAGCTGATTTGCTATGCAAGTAGCTCTGCCGTACATGAAACATCAATTATTTGCTCTCAAACAAAACAAAAATATGTAGAAACGAACATTGTGTAGGTATGTTTCAAGCAATTTACTTCTAGCGTGACCGTCAAATGTACATCTAGTTTTTCCATCTCATGTTAGTCACGCCCTATGAGCACCGGATCAATTTTTATTCTGCTTACGCCACTGACAAGTCCCCATCCACTCAACTCCGCCAAGAATGCCGGAGAAGAGGGGAGAGGGGCCGACAGCGGACTGACGGAACTATGGCCAGCAGCTAGGGTTCCTAGCGGCGGCACCAAAAAGTTCTCGTCGATACAAATCAAGAAAGTTTTTTTTTAGAGAACCAATCAAGGAAATTTATGATAAAATTGGATATATGCCACTCCAAACATGGCACTTTGAGGTATACCACTCAGAATCTTGAAATTGGATATGTACCACTAAAATATGTTTGCCTTGATATATGTACTCTAGAACACTTTTGCCCCTAGGCTCTTCTTCTTCCTCCCTTCCCACCACAGGCCTCCTTTCCCAGCCGTTAGCCCGCTCCTCCTCTACCGATGGCGTCCGCCGCATGGCCCGCATCCACGCCCCCCTAGGAGCTTTTCCTCTTCCTTCCTTCCCCTCCACTGGCCAAATCGGCTACCACGACGGAGGCCAAAGCCGACGCTGAGACCGAGCTTGATGAGATCACTATGAGATGGAGAAGGTGGAGCGGTGGAGCTACGGGAGCCCACAGAAGCTAAGCTCAGCCACGAGATGTCACGTGCCGGGTCGCGCAGTAAGCATTAGTGCAGGGTAACAGATGGGATAACAAGCAAGGTTTTTGCCACACAGAACCACAAGGATTCTATGCTCTTTATATATTATACAAGATTACATTTGTTACAACCGAAATCATGTACAACAAGAAAGGGAAGGGATAAGCAAAATTGGGAAACAAAAGATACTCTGATTTTGCCTAATCTGCTAGAGTCTGCAATCGACAACAGGGCTGAGCATCGAAAAACAATCTTCCCTTTCTATATGCATGTGATCTGTATCTTCCAACAGACTGCCTCAATCTCAACAGGCTTCTCCCAGATTGAGATTGCCTTGTAAGCGAGAAAATGTTTATCTTGATAGTGCCTTAGTAAAAATTTACACAACTTGATCTTTGGAAGAGATGTGCCAGACTTTGTGCCAGACTTTCAATGCTCTTGCTGCAACCCTCCCTCTAACAAAATGAAAATCAACTTCTATATGCTTCATTCAAGCATGAAACAAGGGATTGACAGTGAGGTACATTGCACCAAGATTGTCACACCATAATGACAGAGCATAGTCTTGATAAATTCTGAGTTCTTTCAATAGGGATTGGAACCAAATCAATTCAGCCGTTTCATTAGCAATGGCCTTATATTTCGCTTCAGTGCTTGAACAAGAGACGGTGGATTGTTTTCTTGCACTTCATGAAATGAGATTGGAACCAAAGAAGATGGCAAAACCTCCTGTTGATCATCGGTCATTCATACACCTAGCCCAATTTGCATCCGTAAATGCACTGAGAAGCTTGGATGATGAGCTCTAAATAACAAGGCCAATAGATGTTGTTCCTTTCACGAACATGAGTATCCTCTTTACTACTACCCAGTGAACATCTGTTGGTTCTTGGAGGAACTGACATACTTTATTTACTGTGAATGAAATGTCAGGCCAAGTAAGAGTTAGATATTGTAATGCTCCTGTAGTACTGCGATACATGAAAGTGTCTGACTCTGGAAGAGGTTTCCCTTGAGTTCTGGACAGTTTCTCAACACAAGATAGAGGTGTGGCAGCAAGTTTACAGTTCAACATGTTTGCTCTTTGAAATAGATCTTTGACATACTTCTTTCGAGTAAGAATCAGGCCATCTTTCCAAGGTGTAGCTTCAACTCCTGGGAAATAATTCAGTGCACCAAGATCTTTTATTACAAAGTCTCTTGTAAGTTGCTTGATCAATTTATCTGTGGCCTCAACATCTGAGCTTGCTATGATTATGTCATCAACATATATAAGAAAATAGATGATAATTTCACCTTCTTTGAATATGAACAATGATGTGTCAGCCTTGGATGGGGTAAAACCTAATTCCTGCAACTTCATGCTTAGCCTTGCAAACCATACCCTTGGAGCTTGTTTTAAGCCATAAAGTGCTTTTTGTACCTTGCAAACATGCCTTGGATGAACATGATCCTCACAGCCAGGAGGTTGATGCATATATACCTCTTCTTCCAATTTGCCATGATGAAAAGTATTTTGTATATCAATCTGTTGCAAATGCCAACCTTGAGAGACAACATATGAGAGAATAAGTCACACTGTTGTGGGTTTAACAATAGGACTAGAGGTTTCTGCATAGTCCATGCCATAGCGTTGTTTGAAACCCTTTGCAACTAGTTGAGCTTTATAGTGATCAATTGTCCCATCCGCCTTCTGTTTAACCTTTTAAACCCACTTACATCCAATGATATTTTATCTAGGATGTTGAGGTACCAAGATCCAAATGTTATTCCTCATCAAGGCATTGTATTCCATGTCCATTGCTTGTTTCCATTTAGGTTGATCAAGAGCTTGAACATGGGAGGTCGCTCAGCAATTGTGGTGGTAGCAGTTAGACCAAAACCTCTTTTGTTCAGAGAGTAACGCATTGTTCCACCTGTGAGTTGCTTGGGTTGAACAGTGTTGTTCTGTGATCTGGTGCGTGGTCTTTGGATGTTTTCTCTGCCTTGCTCTACATCTAGAGCAATGTTGTGCTCTTTAGTACCTGTAGCTAGAGAAGACATAGAGTCTATAGCTACATTGTCAGCCGAATCAGGAAAATTAAAAACATAATGTCAGCCGAATCTACTGTTGCTAGTTTGTAGTTAGCTGGAAGAGGGGCAGATTTGGATGAAAACAATACGGGTAGAAGGACAGCAGTAGTTTGCTCTCAGTAGTTTGCTCTGATTGAGAAACAACAGGCTTATCAAGTTTGGTAGAAAAGGGAAACACTAACACATCAAAGACAACATCTCTTGAGATGTAAACACAGCTAAGTTTCTCGATGCAAACACTTGTACCCTTTATGCCAACTGCTATAGCCAATGAACACACATTGCATAGACCAAAAAGAAAGCTTTCTCTTGTTGTATGGCCGTAGATTAGGCCAACAAGCACAATCAAAGGTGCGCAAAAAGGAATAGTCTAGTAATGTGTTATGAAGTCGGTTAAGAGGGGTAATGTGGTGGAAAACAAGACTTGGTAATCTATTGATGAGATAACAAGCTGTAAGGAATGCCTCATCCCAAAAACGAATTAGCATAGATTCTTGCGCAGGAAGTGCAAGTCCAGTTCCACAATGTGACGATGGTTTCATTTTGCAACCATGTTCTGTTGGTATATGTGAGGATACGAAACTTTATGAGATATTCCTGCAGTTTAAAGATATTTGTTGAGCTTTTTAGACTCTCCTCCCAGTCACTTTGGATAGAATGAATTTTGGTGCCAGGTAAATATACCACATGTTTTTGAAAGTAAAGAAAGACATGTTCAACTTCAGATTTATGTTTGAGTAAATAAATCCAGGTAAAATGATTGAAATCATCAAGGAAACTAACATAATACTTCCTATATTGGTTTAGGCATTGTTTATGATAGATTAGCTATTGTAGAAAGTAAAAATGGATGAATTATTGTTTGTGATAGATTAGCTACTATGTCCCTACATATTGTAGGCAATGTAAATTGGCAAAGTGCAGCAGCATGTGCTAGGTAGTACAGCTAGTTTGCTTATTGGCAAAGAGGTTGAGCAGCATGTGCTGGAAAGCACATTGGATGCTTGCATTTGCACTGTTTTGGCAGCACTTTAGTACTAAAGAAAGTGCAGTAGCAGGAGCCGCAGTAGAAGGGGAGAAGAGAGCAGAAGCCAAGGGAGAAGAGGTGCAGCTGTAGCAGCATGCTAGGGGGAGAAGAGGAGTAGCAAGCAAGTAGAAGAAGAGCAGAAGGCTAGCAGCTAGATTTGTGAGTTTGTGTCCATCTCTTTCACTATTTTGCTCTTCTTGTTCTGTTTGGTCATGTTGGTTGGAGAAATCTGTTTAACTTGAAGTTGAAAATCATGTAAAAGTGTGGATGAGACAAATTTGTATTCAACTTGCATGATCAGTTTTCATTGTGGGATACCATTTTAGCTGTTCATTTCTTTTTTTTTCTCGAACAACGCAGGAGAGCTACGTGTCATTTCATTAAGAAGAAAGAAAAAACGGAGAGACAAGAGTCTACTCCAAGAACAAGGGAAAAAACTAACTCCCACACCCAACACTTAAAACCAAGAAAAACTAACACCCCAGCACACATCAAGCATGTGTGCAAAGCAGCTGAAGAAACATCTCATTAAGAGCAGAGGCTCCAGCCAAGCACCACAAAGCACTCTCAATAGCCACAGCTTGTAGAACCAAAAGGACATTTGGAGGAGCTCCTTCGAACACACAAGCATTATGATGCTTCCATATTTCCCAAGCGACCAAGATGATTAAAGAATTCATCCCTTTTCTCATTTTTTTTTTATCAAACCCCTTGATTGCTTGGCACCACCAATTGGAAAATCGAGACTCTCCAGGCTGAGGAGCAAAAGTTAGTAAGCCCCAGGAATATAGTGTCTTAAAAGTTAATGTAAAAAAGTTTCAGCTAGTAAGTGTCTTAATAGTTAATCTAGAAAAGTTTTTGCTAGTTAGCTTGTTGCAGTCCTTTAATTTATATATAAGCATACCAGTAAACTGATAAGAGTATTCCTCCAGCTACATTCAACAGTTTGAAAAAATTTAGGTATAGCCCACATTTTCAAATTGCTGATGGGACTTGTGTACAAATTCTAATCACAAGTTAGTAATAAAGTAGCACCCATGCATGACAAATCCATTGGAAGATTAGTTGAGTTAGATTCCTTCTATCTTACTACATCTTCATCCACAACCCATGAGAAGCCAAAGACTTCATTCCAACAAGTTGACACTATCTAGATCTATCATGTCTATTGCAGAGTAATGCAATGTTTTTTTATGCTACAGACCTTATAGGAAATTCAACTAATTCTAGAACAAATAATTTGACTAATGCTACTGCATGATATTGTAGGTGATAGCTGTTAAAAGTATTAATGTTTGGGAGCATGGAGAAAGACTAGGAGGTGCTAGGTGGAAGTGCAGATATTGTAAACTTACCAAATCAGGTAGAGGTGTCACCCACCTGAAAGAACATCTTGCTAGAAAATACAGGGATGTTATTCCTTATAGTGGGGTTTTGGCAGAAGTCCGAAGGAATGAAGGCAAAGAAGAGATCTATTAAAGATGAGCGACTGCGAATGAAGCAAGTTGCTTCAGAGCCTATAGCTCGTGGTCCATCATGTCAAGATATCTTCGATGATGACGAGGAAAAGCAGATGGAATAGGCTCACTGAGAGTCGTTGGAGTTGCACCAACTCGAGTAGAGGGCAAGAGCCCAGGATGTGACGTTTGAAAATGGTGGTGGCAGTGGAAGTGGAAGTGGCAGAGGAAGGGGTACATGAAGCACTGCCTTTTCTAGGATGTTTAGCAGGTCGCAATCCATAAGAGTTGATTTTGATATTTTGCATACCCGGGCACTCGTCCAACCCCGCATTGACTCAATGCTTAAAAAAGAAGTAAAGTCAAAAACTTAGGAAAGTTTGATCTAAGTGGTTTTATAGTAATGGCATTGCTAGAAATAAGGTAGAGTGTCATTATTTACATGCAAACATCATGGTTACACAAGAACTTGGTCAAGACGTTCTATCACCTAGAGGCCATGAAATCGTGGACCATACCTTGATGCTAATGAACTAGAGATAAAGGAGTATGTATACCAGTTCAAAGAAGACTGGAGCATATATGGAGTATCCATCATATGTGATTCCTGGACAGGACCTACACAGATGAGTATAATTAACTTCATGTTGTACTGCAATAGAAGAATATTTTCCATAAGTCAGTGAGTGTAACCGATGATGTTCAAATGTGGGATTTCTGTACCGTGAGATCTGTAAAGTTGTGGAAGAAATTGGAGTTAAAATATTATGCAGATTGTGATAGACAATGGTGCAAACTACAAGAAAGCATGTGAACTGGTAATTGGAGAGTATCCAACTATAGTCTGGCAGCCCTGTGCAGTGCATACCATGAACCTCATGCTGAAGGACATCGGCCAGTTCAAGGAGGTTGTTGCAGTTGTCAAGGTGACCAAGAGAATTTGTTGGTTTTATACAACCACAATTGCCTCCATAATGAAATGCGAGAACAAATTGGAGGAGAGATAGTTCGTTCAAACGCCACAAGGTTTGTAATGACATTTGTTTTCTTGAAGAGTTTTTGGGATAGAAAAGAAAAATTCATGAAGTGGATGGTATCAAATGTGTGGAGCTCCAACCATTTGTGCACGATCGAAGAAGGAGAATACATATATTCTTGCCTCACAAGTAGACAATGGTGGTCTAGTATGGACTAGGCCATTAAAGTGATAAAACCAATTTATCGACTACTAAGATTTTGTAGGATCGGAAATGGCAACAGAGGGGGGGGTGAATGGTGCCATTTAAAAATAGCCCCAAGTATTAACTTAGAATTTCTGCTCCGGTAGCTACTGAAGCTAAGAAGTAAGAAACTCAATGCACAACTGAATCTAAAGCAAAAGGAAATACAGAACTAGAAACTAGAAGCAGGCAACCGGAAGCAAACAACTTAAGCCGTCCTGACTGCAGTTGACCGAGCGGTCAGACCGCAGCAACAGGGGCGGTCTGACCAGCATAACAACTCTGGTCTGACCGGTGCTTTAAGTCAGGTCTAACCGGCACTATAAACTTGGTCCAGCCGGCAGTGAACATTCGGTTTAACCGGCAAAGAGAATCCGATCTAATTGCTGCTAGACCTTCGGTCTGACAGAAGAATGAGGGGCGGTTAGACCGCCGACAACTGTTCGGTCTAACCGGGTTCAGGGAAAAACAAAACAGCAGCGAAGCACACCCTGACAAAGAACAGAGCAGGCTGAACACCAAACTGAAGACCAAGAACTCGAAGTCTGGATGAGGAACTTCTCTACTCATCAAGACAAACTGAAAGAGGATACTAATTGAGACAAAAATCTCACATCCAATTCATGATTGATCAAATGGTTTGAATGAATGCAATCGGCAGGGAGACTGAAGAATACTTCAACAAAGAATACTTTTGCCAGATAAAAACCGAAAATGAGACCTTGTGCCATATGGCTTGGAATTCTCAAAGGGAGATGATTTCAGACCAAGATAACACAAAGCTCAAACCATTTTGAGCAGCAAGACCTAAGCACAGGAAAACTCTGCCTACTCACACAGCAAACCCTAGAAACTTTGACAAAATTCAAATTGCTTGAGAATCACTAAACTTTTCAACCTGAAACTTTGGATTTCAACAGGAAATGATCCTCCAACAAGAAGGCACAAATCTTGAAGCCAACCTTTGAAGGGAAAGCTAGAGCATTAAACAAGCTCTGGCTCCAAACCCTAGCTGAGAGAAAATAGAGGAATTCTTGGGTATATATTTTCTGGCAAAGATCAAGTCAAGAAAAGAATGCTCTCAGGGACAAATTAGCCAAAAGGCTTTGATGCAGATCCCCCAGTTCAGAGCATAAAGATTCCATGTCTATTCAACCCAAAAATCACTCAAAATCAAAAGCATCAACAGAGAACAGACCTAACCAGAAATCCATCACAGAGAGAAAGAAAGCAATTCATCTCAAACAAGAGACATCTCAGATTGATACATAGAGGTGAATGATTACACAGGAGTTCTCTTACACCCATCTCACTACATCCCCATACGCAATTGAGGAGAAATGTCACTCATCTCACTACATGGTTCTCTCTTGAGCACACACGCACACACTGAGAACACTGCACTGAGCTCCCCTCCTTGCTTGCACTGGAACCACACACTAGCTGCCCCTTTTAACTCCAAGCACATACCCACAAGGAGAAAATCAAGAAAAGGCAGCTACCTTCCACTCCCAACCTCACACACCAAAAAGGCAAAAAGTCAAAGCAACCAGGATTGGAGGGAAACCACATATTCCACTCCAAACCTAACCTCCTCCTCTTTTCCACTAATGGGTCTCCAACCCATTATCTTCAACCAATCCCACTTCCAATTTTGCAGCCTTGCGCATTTTGCCTAAATGCTTCTGCTGCAACTTCCTGGAAGCTTCCTGCTCACACAACCGCACCCGGCATCCTGACCGTCTGGACCTCAGCTCCTCCCTAGCCTAGTCCCGATCCACCTCGCCACACATGACGGCACCCGGCATCCTGACCGTCTAGACCTCGACTCCTCCCTGAGTCTAGTCCCGGTCCGCCTCGCCGCTGCCCGTCGTGTCCACCTCCGGCAACTCCAACTCCGATTCCTCGTCTCCCGGCTTGCAACCACCTCAGCAACCTCGATCATCTTTGACGTCTCCGACTGTCTGGACCTCAACACCTCCTGTGCCTAGTCCCAGTCCTCCCACGCCTCACCATGACCAGCTCCGAAGTCCTGCAGCCACACAGACAAGCAAGCCGTCACATAGCACAGCTCAAAACAACATAATCAACATTAGCAATAGTAAAACATACTCACACATGAAAAAGCCCGAATGACCGATCGAGAAAGAGAACAAACGTCCTAAACACGTCCGACCGCGTTCGACCAGGTCCAATTGAACCAAACCGCGCCATGCACCGACTTGGCGCGAACCAACCAAACCAAACTAAACTTTTAGAACATGATTCAATTACTCATCACAAACATGGGGACACCTCCACATGGTCTCTTAATCTCCCCCTTGATGAGTATATTGATAAACACAGAAAAAGCATAAAGTTGAGTTTGTTTTGGAAGTCATACATGGTTTGAAAGAAGAGCAAAGAGACTTAAGACCGTGTAGACAAAAGGAGCAAAAACAGAAAGAGCAAGTTTTCCTCAAAAGCTCCCAGTTTTTCCCTTGAAATGGCTTTTTCTCGATTATTCTCCCCCTTTAAGGCTCGGTGGGTTCTCCGTGGCTTTACCCAATGCATGGGCATTGACTTCTCTGAAACTTTCAGTTCCGTTATCAAACCAGCCACCATTCGCACAGTACTCACTTTGGCTCTTTCCAGTGATTGTCCGGTTCACCAACTCGATGTGAAAAATGCTTTCCTTCTTGGGTCGTTGGCTGAGTCCGTCTATTCTCAGCAACCTGCTGGTTTCCTTGACTCAGCTCACCCCAACCACGTGTGCCGCTTAAACCGTTCACTCTATGGTCTTAAGCAGGCACCCTGCGCTTGGTTCAGCCGCTTTGCTTCTTACTTGATCTCCCTTGGTTTTGTTGGCTCCAAAGCTGACACCGCGCTTTTCATCTACAAACAAGGTTCTGATGTTGCCTATCTCCTTCTATATGTCGCATCCTTACCGCCTCCACATCCACTCTCCTCCACTGGATCATATCCTCCCTTCAGCGTGAGTATGCTATGAGCGACATGGGATCTCTCCACTTTTTCCTTGGCGTGACCGTCACTCGCAATGCCACCGGCATGTTCTTATCCCAACGTCACTATGTCGCTGAAATCCTTGACCGTGCGGGTATGACCTCATGCAACCCATGTGCCACTCCAGTCGACATTCGTGCCAAACTTTCCGCTTCTGGGCCTCCAGTCGAAAACCCTACTCAGTACCGCAACATCGCTGGTTCTCTCCAGTACTTGACCTTTACTCGACCGGACATTGCCTATGCTGTTCAGCAGCTGTGCCTCTACATGCATGACCCCCGTGAGCCTCATCTTAATTTGGTGAAGCGCATTCTTCGCTACCTTCAGGGTACCATCTTATACGGGCTTCATCTCCGCCGCACAGATCCCACTGCCCTTGTCGCCTACTCAGACGCCGATTGGGCCGGCTGCCCAGACACCCGCAGGTCTACTTCTGGCTATGTGGTGTTCCTTGGCGACAGTCTCATTTCATGGTCGTCCAAACGACAGCACACGGTCTCCCGCTCTAGCGCTGAGGCGGAGTACCGTGCGGTGGCCAATGCTGTTGCTGAATCCCGTTGGCTTCGTCAACTACTGCACGAGCTTCACCGCCCTCTACGTCGCGCAACTGTCATCTACTATGATAACGTCTCCGCCATGTACCTCTCCAACAACCCGGTCCAACACCAGCGCACGAAGCATGTCGAGATTGATCTCCACTTCATGCGCGAACGGGTCGGCCTTGGAGATGTCCGCGTGCTTCACGTGCCTATGACGCAACAATTTGCTGATATCTTCACGAAGGGATTACCGGCGGTGACCTTTGATGAGTTTCGCTCCAGCCTGAGCGTACGGGATGCTCCTGCTCCGACTGCAGAGGGTGTTAGATGCCTTCTCACTGCACCCGTCCGGCTACACCAGACGCGTCAAGGGCCATGCAGGCCATGCAATCACGCCTGGGATCATCTCAAGTGTCAACACGGCAACATCAACCGTAGCCAGCTTGATTTCTATCTATAGCCGCAACAGATATGCCTGTAATCTTATTTCTGTTTTTGGTTATGCCGTGTACAACCCATATAAGCCGATCCCCGGCCAATCAATGAGATTCATTGCGTGTTTTGCATCTTAGCTTTCACGCTTTCAGTAGAGGTCAAGAAGCTGGCGAACAGGTGGTGGGATGAAGGACGGTTGGGCCTCCCGGTGACCACGGAGGCGCCGTCGCTTGGCTCCTTAAGCCACAACAAGGTTAACCCAAGTAGCCAGGACATGGCAACACCCAAGGACGAGGAGTAGAGTGGCGGAAGCGTTGGAGGTGGCCAAAACAACGACCGTGAGAATGGAAACGGTGAGCCCAAGGAGGGCGCGGTGGTGCAAACTGACACCCACGCGACCGGCACCCGGGATCCAAGAACAAGACCAAGCCACCCATCTTCATCACCCGAGATAGCCCCAATGCACTATATAGCCACATCATGGAGGTGGCTGGTGGTGCTGACATCGTTGAGTCCATCGCCCACTTTGTGCGCCATAGGCAGCGCAGTGTCTGCATGCTCAGTGGCGCAGGGACCATGGCCGATGTTGCTCTCCGCCAGCCGGCCAAGCCCAGCACTGTCGTGGCCCTCTATTGTCGCTTCAAGATAATGTCTCTCACCGGCACATTCCTCCTAGGCCCCGCTCTGCTTGGCTCCACCGGCCTAAACGTTTACCTTGACGACGGGCAAGGGCAAGAGGTCGGAGGCAGCGTGGTTGGCGCGCTCACCGTGGCGTGGCCAGTCATGGTGATCACGTGCACGTTTGCAAATGCGATGTACGAGCAAGGAATTTTTTCGATCGGTAAGCGCCAATTTTTGTCGGTTTTCGATTTTACCGGCCAACTTCGATTGATGGACAAATCAGGCCCAAAAATTGGCCCATTTTAAATGAAGTCCCAGCCCAAACTGGCCCATTCAGTTCGGCTGAGTCCCTTGACCGAGGTGACGATCCGCAAGACTGCTCTGAGATAGCACTTGCATGTAGCTAATCAACCGGCCCCTCTATGCCTCTGTGGCGGCTGGTGGCTGCTTGTGATGGTGTTGCACTCCCCTCCACTCTGTCTGCTCGCCTCCACTCGCAAGCTCTGCTTAGATATGCTTCTCCTACTTGGTTAGCTCATGAAGGATGACGGTGCAAGAGGTGTGGCTGGTGGCCAAGAAGGTAGTGGGAGACACAACGACAACTTGGGTGGTGGGGGAGGGCCCAAGATGGTAGCTTGGGCGGTGAGGGGAGAGGCCAAGATGGTTGAGGTGCTAGCATCGGTCCGAGCCATCTGGCTAGTTCAAGAGTGTCAGCATCGACAGCCACTGGAGACATGGAGTGTTGGATTCATGATTTTGCTTGATTGATATTGTTTATGTACAAATGTAGTGATGATAGTAGGAAAATACAATTAGTAATTACTAGTTTGGTACTAATATAGCAGTTAGTAGTTAGTAGAAGCAAATTAGCAATTGTCGATTTTTCATCCTCCTAGAGCTTAGGCTCCATATCTGGGAGTTGTTGCAACCTAGCAATAGGCCTAGATAGTGTGTGTTGAGCAAATGTTGTTCTTCCTAAATTTGTGCTCCATGTTATTTTGGTCGATCTGGATTATGTTCTTTGGTCGATATGTTTAGGACTTTTAATATGATTTAACTAGGTAAATTGTGTTAGCATTTATGCCAGTGAAAAACATTATGTTAGTTGGCACTAAAAATTTCCTTTAAGATATATAAGCATGTGATTTAGGGTTGTTAAGTTTCACATAGTTTGTTGACATGAACTGAAATAATACTTTACTTAAAACAATAACAAATCTTGAGGTTAACTAAATGTTAAGATTAAATATATTTGAGCATAAACCACTAGTGATATTATTTATGTTTTTGCATTTTTTTTAAAGTTTTACTTTTATGTATTCAGTTTATAGTATGGTGAATCTCATGTCATGCCAATCAAGCTTTCTAGCAAATTGAGCAATTAGCAGTTTAGCATCACCCACCTACACATTATCCATGAATGAAGACATTATCTCATTTTAATAAAGCCTATTAGTCTTCTGCTCATTATCATTGTTTGTTGTTATTGAATTTCAGGAGACATCGAGTATGTTTGGAGCCATTGGGAGCAAGTAGGAGCTAGCTTCAAGTGCAGATATTGCTTAGCCACATTTGGAGGAGGAGGTGTAACTCGACCGAGGCAGCATCTCAAGGGTATAACAAGGAATATGAAATCATGCAATCATGTGCCACACAGAGGTTCGTGAAGCGATGAGGAAGACTGACTACACAGGAAGGCAAAAGAGGAGATCAGCTAAGGAGCTCAAGATTTGAATGGAGAATGATATTTTGGAACAGATGAATACAACAATTGATGTGCCCAGCGATGAAGATATTCAAGAACAGATGGCTTTGAACGCATCATTGAGAGATCTTAGCTTTCGGGAGAGTGTAGAGTGGAGGGGTGGGATATTTGAGCACGGGGGTGGGAGTGGTAGTGGAGCTAATGTCAAACGTAGCAGTGAGAGTGGTAGTTGTGTTGGGCCTAGTAGTGGTAGCAGCAGCAGAATTCAAGAATTATTTTGCAATGCTAGGTTATTTAATGTTGACATAGCATGCAGCAAGGCTCCCATGCAAGGTACACGAAGCTAAAGAAGGACATGGCCAAGCTTGGGCCAAGCGGTTTCATACAAACGACATCCCTGGTAGGAAAGCTAACTGCACTGCTTGTATTTCTAAGGGGCAATGAAGCTTACTCAATAGCTCAGTAAAGAGGTGCAGATTCCTAAAGGGGTCGACATCGATGGGCCATATTTACAAGGTAACTTTGAGGAGATCAAAGTCTATGTGGAGAAATTCAAAGAAGATTTGAGTGTTTATGGGGTTACAATCATGTGCGACTCATGGACTAGGCCTACAATTATGAGCATTGTCAACTTCATGGTGTATTGCAATGAGCGTATGTTCTTCCACAAGTCTGTTAATGCAACTGGCCATATGCAGAATGCATAATTCTTGTATGAGTGGAACAAACAAGTGGTTGTTGATGAGTTGGTCACAAGTTTGTTGTTCAAATAGGCACTGACAATGGTTCCAACTTTAAGAAAGCTTGTTCGCAGTTTGTCACCAAGCATCCATATATTATTTGGCAACCATGTACTATTCACACGGTGAACCTAATATTGAAAGACATAGGAAATGAGATAAAGGTGGAGAATGTCATCAATAGTGCCCAAAGAATATGTAGTTTCTTTTACAACCATGGCCGGTTTCTTACCGAGATGAAAAAGAAGATTGGTAGAGAGCTAGTCAAGCCCAATGCCACAAGGTTTAGGACAATGTTCATCTTTCTGCAGAGATTCTAGGATTGGAAAGACAAATTTCGGCAATGGATGGTATCAAAGGATTAGAAGAATAGCGCATAGAGTGTTGGTCCTGACTATGCTTACACAGACGCATGCTTGAGAAGCAGCACATGGTGATACGATGTGAAGTGGGTGCTAGATACAATGCAATCACTGTACTGTGTATTATGGTTCACTAATACACAAAAAAGGCCATGATGTTGGGATTGATGCCGATTATGATGGGTGCACAGCATGAAATGGAAGCTCATTTGAGCCCTAGGCCAAGAGAGATGAACAAATTCATGGGCCTTGTGAACACTAGTGTGAAGTATTTTTACAATAACACTCTCATGGTTGCAGGTAATGAGCACAGTGTATTGAATTAAATTATTTGTTAGTGTTGTTCTCATGAATTAAATTAATCATGTATTTGTTATTTTTCCTTCGTTGTAGCCATTGTACTTGATCCAGAAGCCCACTACAAGTTTAGCTTTGGGAAAGATCTAGTATATGTGAAAGCACTCAAGAAGGCAATTGAGGGGATTATGGACTCGCCTTAGAGTGAGGTTCAGGCACTTGCATAATTTGAAGCATTCTGTTGTTGTAGAGGCGATTTTGACAGTAGAAGTGCACGGCTAGCAACATCACAAATGATCGCATGTAAGTGACCATACGCATCTCCGTCAGCAATGCTTGCTCTCAATTTTATACGCCATTGCTTGAATGTTTTGATGTCTTTCTCGTAGTTGCATGGTGGTACATGTATGGAGGAAGCACGAAGGTATTGCAGAAGTATACAATGCATATTGTATTGCAATGCATTTCCTTAGGCGGATGTGAGCGCAATTGGAGCACATTTGTGTTGATTCACACAAAAGTGAGGAATAGAATAGGTTATGACAAGTTGCATAAATTGATTTACATGCATTACAGTTTGAAGCTAAGCCTCCAACAAGAAGCAATAGAATACCAAGAGAAGGATTTGAATCCTTGGTCGATGTTGATGGATGCTGCACTATACGACCAAGACAACCCCATTATGGACTAGTTGTCAAGATCAATGAGAGAATCCCAGCTTGAAGAAGTGATAGAAGAAAAGTCAAATGAAGCACTCCTCAATGAGCCTCTCAATGTTTGAGCATCAAAGAGGAAATGCCCCGAGAGCACATCGAAGCATAGGGCCAAGAAAAGAAGGAAGGGAACATATGAATGTGAGGACAATATGGGAAGTGGAGAGGACACATCGACTACTTTTGGAAGCCCATCATGTGAGGACATAGATGGCAGTATTTCCCCAAGTGTTGATGGTGATGATGATAAACCGAATGTGTTCGTAGGTGAGTGTTTTTTATGTACATATCATTCAGCCCATTAAATAATTTATGAAAAGTGACTTGCCATTCAATGTTTTAAGAGAAAGAAGGTGAGATCACGAAGGATGATGATGATGTTGTGGGCAAGAAAAGGCAGCAAAAAAGATGATAAAGGATCTTTCCCGCCTTTACTAGAAACTAGAGTAGACTATCGGTATGTTTCATTACTACAAGTGCGTCATTTTTACTTAATCTTGGAAATTTTGGATGTTTAGCCTATTCCTCACTTAATCTGTGTACAACAGCCTGGTACCTTATTAAAATGTTAAAATTTAGTTGCTATTTTCTCTCTAAATTGTTGCCATTTCCTGCAACTTGAAGAGTTGTCAGATTGTTGCAAATTATTTATATTCAGCATATTAGGTTGTTGATGTGAGGGTAGGTCTCGATCTTCCAATGGATGGTAATTCAATTTGTAGAGAGTGACTTTGATGATGAGGCTACTTGACTGAAACAAGATCAAATCATTCAACAATCGCTAAACCACACTCTTTTCATTATCAACCACACCAAAAATGACGGTTGACCTGATCACGAAGATCAATTCCTACAAGCAATCGAATAACAAGTAAGAATTCAAGTAAAAAGCAATCTAAAAATTGCTAGATATAAAAGTCACACAAGAAGAGTTGAGGTTCTGTAATATGAATCTGTTGATCTAATCGATACAAGACACAACGTGGAGTTTGAGCACACAAACTAAACTGATCTAAACAAAACCTGAAGAGTTCAAAGGGGGTGGCGGCTGGTTATACGAGATGGAGAAGAGAGAGGGGTGCCAGGGGTCATCCTAGGGTTGTGTGCATGTGCCCCTAGGAGGTACAAGGCCCATGGGCCCAAGTGGAGGTGGCACAACACCTTTGCACTCAAATTAAGAATCAAAACCGACTTGTTTTGACAATTGTGATGCTCACAAAAGGAACTTGGAGGTGGGGCCAGATCTGTTGGAACGAGAACAAGATAAGCTTTTAATCATGTACTCATACACCTCAAACGGAGTTCGTATACAACTTTTATGCGCATTTTAAGTCAGTGTTGTCTCTGAAGGCCGAATTGAACTCCAGAATGTGTCCAACTTTGAACTCTTGCTTGAATTGGACAAAAAGTGATGTGGTGACCCTGAGGAAGAGTTGGGGAAGGCTTTGACCTAGTCTTGATGTGCTGGTCAACTTCCCTTAAGGTGGACCCTAACCATGAGCACGTAGTGTTGATGCAATCCTCCTTGTATAGCTATACAAATATACATTTTCATCATTAGGTAGCATCTTATTCTCATTTAAAATAAATTAAAACTGAAGAAATAAATTCACCTTTTATTCAATCTTGGGAGCTACGGTCGTATGCATTTGTGGCATGGTCACATTAGTTGTTGGCTGTCAGATATGTTGTGCTTGCACGGAGTTGCTAGCGTGACACCATTTTATGTGTTCATTTGCTCTTGTATAATGCATGTGGGTTTAATTATAGCTTCAAAGTATCATTTTAAGATTGTGGCAATTTGTTTATGTTCAGCATATTAGGTCATTTTTAGGAAGCTCATGCATACACTTTTACCTCAAACTCTGTGGGAGGCTTTTCAGATTGACAAAACAAAGTTGCACAATCTACTTCATGTATTATTTGTTCATCATATACCTATTTTTAACTAGAGCTCCGCAATTGACTTCTTCTGTAATTGATGTGGCTTAAGCTCACAAGACTATACCATGCATTATTCTTTAACTCTTCTCTATACTTGACGACTCCTCTGTCCAAGCCTTCCTTGCCCATGAGCCATAAGCTTCTGTGCAACCAAGAACATGATTCACTTGGCTCAAAGTGAGTATGCCAAGCCATAATACACATGATTTGTAAGAATTTAACCATCTAATGTATTCTAAGTAGGCAATTGGAGTCAACACTCCCCGGAAAATATCTAACTCAAAATTTCTGTCCTATACATTGATAGTACCACATAAAAGTTTATCACATACAGATGATTCAAAACCGTCATCACAAACAGGTCCTTGAACCGTCTAACATGGGTTAGTGATAATTGAGAGACCATATGGAGGTATCCCCATATTTGTGATGAGTAATTGACGGTTGGTTTAGAGAGTTTGAGTTTGTTTTGGGTATTCTAGGGTTGAGTACCTTCTAATTATGCTATTGTTGATATGCTGTTTCGTGCGATACTATGTGATGGTTTGCTTGTCTATGTGACTGCAGGATTTTGAAGCTAAGTCATGGTGAGGCGAGGAGAACCGGGACTAGGCACAGGAGGTGTTGAGGTCCAGACGGTCGGTGATGCCGAAGGTGATCGAGGCTGGTGAGGTGGTTGCGAGTCGGGAGACGAGGAACCGGAGCTGGAGCTACTGGTGACGGACACGATGGGCGACAACGAGTGAACCGGGACTAGGCTCAGGGAGAAGTCGGAGGTCCAGATGGTTGGGTGTCGGTTGCGGTCGTGCACGACGGAACAGACCAGGACTAGACTTAGGTGGAGTCAGAGGTCTCGGTCAGTGTCGGGTGGACACGACGGGCAGCGGTGAGTGGATCGGGACTAGGCTCAGGGAGGAGCCAGAGGTCCAGATGGTCAGGATGCCGGGTGCGGTCGTGTGCAGCGGAGCGGACCGGGACTAGACTCAGGGAGGAGTCGAGGTCCAGATGGTCAAGGTACCGGACGCGGGAAGCTTCCGGGAAGGCGCTTGAGGGGCAAATTAGAGATTTGACTCAAGCATTGATTTGGAGGCTGGTTTTTCCCTCCAAAAGGTTGTGTTGACTTCTTGCCTCAAGTGTGTGAGAGGCATGGAGTGGATGTTGTATGACTCTTCTTGATTTCCTTCTTTGGGGATGAGCCCTATTGTTAAAAGGAGAAGGATGTGAGGGAGAAGGTTATGCATTCTGGAGAGAAATGAGAGTGAGTAGGAGTATGCTCTGTGTGTGTACATGAGATTCCCCTCTCAAGCATGTAGTGAGTAGGGTGTATTTCTCCATGTGTAATCATTCCTTTGTATGAATCATTCATGGGGATGAATCAATTTAAAGAATTTCACTCTTGCTTGTATTTCTCTACAATGGATTTCATTTTCTGCATTCTCTCGGTTCTTCACTGCAAGAAACGAAAATGAGTTGAATCTTTAGCTTGAGTGATTGATTCTTGGTTGCTCAGTGATGGGAATATGCCTCAAGACCATTTGGTCAGATGATCTCCCAGAGCCCAATGGAAAGATCAAAGATTCTCTCTTTTCAGCTCAGCTCAAATTCCTCTGTTTATGAATTTCTAGGGTTTCATGTCAGGGGATGATGGAATCTTTTGATTCCCATCAAAAGGTGGCTTGAGATTTGGATTCTCAAGTCCTGAGATCATTGCTAAGTTGATTGCAAAAGGTCATGAACAAAGGATTTGTGAATGATGAGTAATTTGGGAATTTTCCTCATTCACCATTCTATTTTCACTTTTCAGTGAAAATCCTTGATTCTTTCTCTTGCAATGAATTCCCTTGGTTCCCTAGGCTCTCCTTGCTATTTAGGTTGTTGTCCTGCTGTTCTGGGCTAAGAAAATCATAGGCAAACCTCAAATTGCTCTGCTGTGTGAAGGCTTCAGTTTTGCCGTCTGAAATTCAGTCTTCACTGCGCTCTGAACCGAAGCCCGGTCAGACCGGCCAGGCTAGGGCGGTCAGACCGGCCTCTAGCCGGCGGTCAGACTGGCCTGGCTAGGGCGGTCAGACTGGCCTCTAGCCGACGGTCAGACCGGCCAGGCTAGGGCAGTCTGATCGGCCATGCCCTTTAGCAGCCGTGATTTTTCAATCTTTTGGTTCCTCTCTGTTATTTTTATGTCCCGCCTTTTCTCTTGTAAGTTTGAGGTTCCAGAGAGCATGAATCTTCTCCTTCATAGCTTTTCATAGCTACCGGAGAGGAGATTCATTCATGGATACTTTTGGGGGCTAATTTTTAAAGAGACACCATTCACCCCCCCTCTGTTGCCATTTCCGATTCTACAATAATAGAGGTTATCATAGATAGTTTTTGAACTATCTGTAAAAACCATATCACAGAGATTCAAAACTAGAACTGTCTGTGATCATTTATTATCACAGACGGTTTGGAACTAGAACCTTCTATGATCGTCCATTATCATAGACGGTTCGAAACTAGAGCCGTCTGTAATAGTCAGTTATCACAGACAGTTCTTGGTAAAAAAACCATCTGTGAAAGCTGTACTAGACCTAAAAAAAGTGGGTAATTTTACTATGGCTTGGATATCCAAACTTGGCTTGGCTTGGATATCCAAATTTGGCTACGCTTGGATATCCAAATTTGGCTAAGTCTACATTTTCACCATGGCTTGGATGCCCAAAATTTGGCTAAGTCTACATTTTTATAGTGGCTTGGATGCTAAAAAATTTGGCTAAGCATAGCAAAAAATTTTAGACATCCAAATTATAGCAAAAATGGATGGATGGGATTGTAGAAGAGGTAGGCAAAGGAGAGGAGGAGTGGAGGAGAAGTGAGAAAAGAGGAGAGGAGATAAGGAGAAGAAGAGCCAACAGAGCCTTCTATTTTTAAGGAAAAATTTGGTAGAGAGAAATTGTCACATCCCAAAATTTGGCTTTTTGAAAAAAAAATTGAATTCAAATTAATTATTTTAAGGTAATTAGATTTTACTTGGCTTTTAATTGCCTTTCTGGTTTTTCTGGAATTTAAAAACTATTTTTTTGAATTTAAAAAGTAATTCAAAATATGAAAATTAAATATCAACAGTAGTTGGAAATAATTTTATTTAGTCCAAAATATGTCCAGGAGCTTCTGTGAATTTTTCTGGAATTTTTGGAGGTATTTTCATATTTTTCTGAGGCCTAAATAATTTTCTAGCCTTTTCTGAAAATCAAAATCAAATTCTGAAAATAAAAATCCCTCCCTTTCCCTCCAGCCGACGCGTGGACGGCCCAGATCCGTCCACGTCGCCGCTCGGCCAATCCAGGCCACCCCTCCCCTTCCCTCGCTGTCCAGCGGGCCCGGCCCGTCAGCCGGCGGCCCCGCCTTCCCCTCCTCCTCGCCCGACGCGTGGACGGCTCGGATGAGCCGAGTCTCCGCGCGGGCCATCCAGCCGCCCGCTCTCACTTCCTCCCTCACCTCGCTGACCCGCGGGCCCCGCCCGTCAGCCGCACGCGCTCTCGCTCCCGCTGCCACCCGGCCCCGCCTGTCAGGCCCGTCGTCCCCGCGGAGCGCCTCCTTCCTTTCTCTCCCCCCCCTCTTTCCTTTCTCGCCGGCCGACCGAATCCTCGACGGACCCGGCCTTTCCTTCCTCGTCTCTCTGCGGTTTTGGAAGCCTCGGACGCCGCCGCGACCGAATCCCCAAATCCCCGCGCCTCCCTTCCTTCCGCGCCCCCTCCTTCCTTTCCTCCCCCAAACCTTCCTTCTCCGGCCGCCAGCAACGGCGAGCAATTGCCGCGCCCCTGCTCCCCCTCAGCCCCTATAAATACCCCCTCGGCTTCGCCTACTCCCGCACCACCTTCCAGAGCCTTCCACCTTCACTCCCGAGCCCCGTAGCACCCCAGCGACGTGCGCCCTCTCTCCACGAGCTCCGCCGCACTCCGGCGAGCTTTTGCCGACGCTTCGGTCATCCCCGGAGCCAGCCACACCGAGCACCCCCGTGCCCGCGCCATCCTCCCCGACGCTTCGGCCGTTCCTTCCCGCCGCCGGAGCACCGTCGCCCCGGAGGATCCGAGCTACGCCACCGTCTTCCTCGTCGCCGGCCTACTCCGCTCATCGCCGCACCCCGTTGACCCCTCCAGCAGCACCGCCTTCGCTCCAGGGACGCGTTTTGGAACTCCACCGAACCTCCCCGACCACCTCTCGCCGCCGGCAACCCCGCCTCCGTTCACTGCAGTCCGGGCCTACCCGAAGGTACCCCTCAAGAGGGTTACCTACCCTTATTGGGTAGGCAACGCCTCCCCGCTCACTTGGCTAGCAGCGCCCGCTCGTAACTCCCTCGGCGCGCGTTCGAGCCTCCGGCTCCGCGTGCGAAGGTTGAGTTTTTCGTTTATTTTCCGGGCTGACAAGTGGGTCCCACCCGTCAGCGGCCGCCGGTCTGCGCTGGCACTGCCGCCTGGGCCCCACCAGTCTGCGTCAGCCTCTGTCAAGTGGGTCCAGATGCCAGTGGGTCCCACCTGTCAGTGACCGAAGAAAATGAGGTCACTGACAGAGGGGTCCCACATGTCAGTGACCAGCAGAGAATACTGTTCCGTGGGTCCCACCTGTCAGTCTCCCGAGATAAAAATAAAAGAATAAAATTTAATTCTCCAGTGGGTCCCACCTGTCAGAAATTTCCGAATTTCTGGATTTATTCAAAATCTGAGATTTTCAAATGAGCATAACTTTCTCATTTTAACTCCAAATCCAGCCATTCAAATTTCTAAATTCATCTAAAATCATAATCTATCCAACTATGGCCTCTGTTGAATTTTTGGGTTTTATTTGAATTTTTGTTTGTATTTATTTGTTTTGTTGCTTCATCTTTCCTCGCGTAGATTCCAACGTTGTCGACGATCCCTCTTCACAGCAACAAGAAGACCCAGAAACCCTGCAAGAAGGCAAGTCTCCTTTGATCATCTTGAACCTATGCTTTTGAAAATGTTTTAATTATTTTAAATTGTATGCATTGCTATTTACATAAAAGTCACTAGTTCAAATCTTTAGGAATTAGTTATTCCAACTTTGTTATACCCTCATTTGACATTGATTGCCATGTACCTTGTCACCCTAGAACTTCCTTTGTCTCAATAATGAGATTACTATTAATCTTTGTGAATATTAGAATGGTAGGTTAATGCTTAGTCTTGCTATCTAATAACTTTGGAAAATCTTGAAAATAGGAAATTATGATTTAT
The DNA here is from genome assembly GCA_017311315.1 of Dendrocalamus latiflorus. Taxonomy (NCBI): domain Eukaryota; kingdom Viridiplantae; phylum Streptophyta; class Magnoliopsida; order Poales; family Poaceae; genus Dendrocalamus; species Dendrocalamus latiflorus. Next base: position 11,913,509 of record CM029637.1, on the reverse strand, counting down.
TATTAAATCCTTGTGTTTGAAAGTGAAGTGGCAATTGGAGTTGTCACTGTGATTTTAAAATAAAATAAAAATGTGAAAGTTGGTTTAGATTAGGGTGGATGGCTGTTTGGGTTGGTGCAGTAAGCACGAGAACTTGTTAAGTGTATGTTCCACCCTAGTCAATTAAGGACCGACGCTTGTGTTTGTCCAAACTGAGCATTAACCGTACAACCACAAGTCTATATGGGTACGACCTAGCTAACTAACTTATGATAGTCTAGTTTAGGTGCCACCAGTGGAAAGTGGATGCCAGGGATGGACTGGTTATTCACAGTGAGGGACAGGGATTTACTGTACTCATATGGCGCAAGAGGGGGCTTCCGTTCGGGCAGTTAGCCTACCTGCGGTGAAACCTCAGCGGGTGGTATCTAGCTAGATTAGAGTAAGGTAAAGGCTTTGTGATATTTTATCTGGGTCTCATGCCAAAGGAAGCGTGTTGACTTTTAGGATAATTTATCTCTTGTGGGTAAAGTTGTACAACCTCTGCAGAGTGTAAAACTATTCGAATAGACGTGCCCATGGTCAAGGGCGGGCAAAGAATGCATTCACATGGTAGATTTATGGTTTTGGATTTAAAATCAAAAGTTTTGTATCCCGAGAGTGGAGGGAACTCTCGGAAGGGAATCATGGCGGATGGAGCCAGAGAGGGTGGATGGAACCCGCAGTTTAAAACTTGACCAATGGTAATTGGTTAGCTAGTGTTGGTAGTTGGAACCTTCGCTAGAAAGATAATTCTGTTAAAACATTTGTTTCATTAAATTAATGCCTTCGAAAATAATTAGTAGTGAGTGAGGTTTCAAATATTGCTTTGTGCAAAAGAACCCTATGGCCTTCCTTTGTTAAGCCTTGCATCTATGCATTTTTCCCAAGACTTGCGGAGTACTTTATGTACTCACATGCTACACTTAAAAATAAAATCTCAGAGGAAGTTGAAGCTCAAGAAGGTGACTACGACTACTGCTTCGCTTGTGGCTGCGATGGATTCTTCCCGGAGGACTAGGTCGTGCTTCCCCAGTCAACTGCCTGTGGCATCTTGATGGGTCTACTTTGATTTCACTTTGCTTCCGCTGTGTTTTGATTGTGCGAGGTCTTGAAACCTCCAATGTAATAATGAGACCTGGTGGTCAGTACTCTTTACAATTGTAATAAATACGTTGTTGGTCATGAATCATTTCTGTTTAACTGTGTGCACTAGCTTTGATCTGGGACTAGTGCAGAAATACACAGAGGGTCCGGGTTTGGAAATCCGGGGGCCCGACAGAAATAGAGGAGAAGTGAGAAGAGAGGAGAGGAGTGGAGAAGTGAGAAGATAGATGAGGAGAAGAATAGCTAAGCTTTTTATTTTAAAGAGCAAATACAGCGAGATGAATGCGAAATTCAAATTCTGCAAGACTGGGTAAGTTAAAATGTTATCCCAAATGGTTCTAGGTAAAGAACCGTCTGTGATAAGTAGGTCATCACATATGATTTTTATTTCGAACTTTTTGTGATACATCACAGATGGTTCGAAACAAAAACTATCCATGATAAGTATAGGCATCATTAGTGGTTTTAATTCTGAACCATATTCGGAACAAAAACCGTCTATGATAAGTATAGCACAGTGTTTGTGATAAGTAGGTCATCACAAGCGAACTTTCCATCGCGGTGAACTTAAATGGTCCATCTTGTAAAACTGTCTGTGGTAACTTTATTACTTATGGTTTATGTTGAATCGTCTGGGATGAAGTGTCCAGAATGACTTTTTTTTGTAGTTGTGTGAGCTATCATAGATTCCCCTGTTAGTACGTTACTCATCAATTGTACCCTAATCAATTAACACGTTACTCGTCAACTGTACCCTAACCAAACAGTGATAAGAGGAGGTATAATTGCCTAGTATGACTATGACAACGCCGGCGATAACATGAAGCACTACGGCTAGGCGACGCAACCAGCCTACGACGTCACGACCATCTCCGACGACTTCCCTTTCTTCCACAGCTACGACGGTAGGGACGACCTCTCGGACATGTAGGACGTGCACCTCCTCTTCCAGACAATCAAGTCCCATGACGGGGACACGCTCACCGTCTAGTTCCCCGCCGACTACACGCACGCCGACTTCATCATGATCATGAACACCAAGGAAAGGGTGTACGCACCTCTCATGGTGTTCTTCAAGCTCAGGAGAGATGAGTGCGCAGAGAGGGATGTGATTGTCAATAATGTTTGAGCCTGTGTGGTTAGTTTAAGACATTATCATCTTGTAAATCATGTGATAGGAAATGCACAGAAGTTGTCAAGTTAATGCTAATCTAGAGCGGGTATTAGATAAGACGGGGGAGCTAATGTGGTTAGTTGTATGCGATGCATTTCTTCTCCACAATCAAATGAATACCTGATTTGAAAAAACAAAAAATCCATAAAGAAGAAAACAAAGAAGAGTAAATTGCACCATAGTTTTATAAAATGAGAGTGTGTAAATTTGCTCGCTACCATTGCCGTCGTTCATGAGTTGAAAAATACCATCATAAATGAGATCAATTGGAGAATGCCACGCAAACAAGAAAAACTTTGAAAATTATTGCTATCATATTTTCCGTTCAAACCAGTAGTTAAAGCCTTTCTTGGAGAGAGAAAATGTCATAAATCCCAACATTACCGTGTGTTCTCTCATCTTCTTTCTCCTTCATTCTTTCTCGTGCAGCCATGCTGTCTCCCCGTTGTGGGCTACAATGTAGCCTCAGCCACTGCTCCAACTCCCACAATCCCATGCCCTGCTACTGCTCCTCCTCCCCATCACCGCCCTCTCCATCCCCCGGAAGTAGCCGCCTCGCCTCTGCCTCCCCCTCCTCCCAATCCCACTGCCGCCGACACCCAGGTTCATGTTGGAAATAATCTTGTTTTAGAAGTCGTATCGGAGTCGGGTTTGTAATCGAAGTTGAGTTGAAGTAGGAATTAGAAGTCGGAGTCGGAATAGGTTTTGTATTCCTAATCGGAATCCGAGTAGGAGTCGTAGAGTTGGGTATAAAAGAAGGGGTAGACATGTAACCAAAGATGTACCAAGCAATTGAGAAAATACAAAAAGAGGGAAAGACACAAAGCTTTGTGTTGTCGTGTGTTTGTGCAATACGTGGTCGGAAGGACTCACGATCACCGCAAGCGTGATCGGGAGGAGTCACGACCACGGAAAAGTTTCCAGCAGGCGTGATCGACGGGTGCTACGATCACGGCAAGGAACAGTGTTGTTCCGACTACGTTGAGAAGGCTACGACCACGGTGAAGGTGGTCGTAAGGAGCAGCGACTACGCCGAGAAGGTTTGTATGTGATCGGAAGCAACTCCGATCACGTTCGAAGGAAGTGAACGTAGTCGAAAGGGTGTTTCGACTACGGTGAACGGTGATCGCCAGCATCACTGCGTGATCGTAAAGATTTACGATCACGGTATTCTTCGAGAGCGGATGGAGGAAGACAACGCTCGATAAGGAGGAGTGGTCGTAATTGCTACAGTATTTTTACGACTACGGAGGAAAATCAATCGATAGAGTTTGAAGCGATCGGAACTGGTCGTAAGCATCCAGGACTGGTCGTATTCAATTTCTATCCGGTCGTAAACGACTCTAACCGGTCGTAAAAGGTCCTGGGAGGTCGTAAGACCCTTACAACATTTGGTATCAGAGCGAGGAAGCAATGGAGGACAAGTCTGTAGAGAAGAAAGTTGCAGGTGCGGAAGGCTCCGGTGAAAAGAAACCGCAGCTTCCACCACGAGCACCGATGAGAGGAGGTTCGGTACCATTCCAATTTCCTATGCTGACCGACACAAATTACGGCCTGTGGGCCGTGAAGATGAAGATCGTCATGCGCGCTCTGGGAGTATGGACGGCTATCGAAGGAGATGCACCGGTCGAAGAGACTCAGGACCAAAGCGCTCTGGCCATCATATCGCAGGCTGTCCCCGACGAAGTCTTGATGACCATTGCAGAGAAGGAGACTGCAAAAGAAGCATGGGAAGCTATCAAGGTGATGCGCATTGGAGAAGAACGCGTCAAGAAGGCAAGAGCACAAGTGCTGAAGAGGCAGTTCGATCGCCTGGTCATGGGAGAGACCGAAGGCGTCGGTGAGTTCTCACAAAAACTGACGAGCTTGGCTGGCGAAATCCGAGCTTTGGGTGTTGAGTTGCCAGACTCAACAATTATTGAGAGATTGTTCAGCGCAGTCCCCGACAGTTTCCTCCAAATTATCAGCACAATTGAGCAATTTGGAGACATGACAAAGATGTCGCTAACTGAGGCAGTCGGTCGCTTGCGAATCTTTGAAGAAAGTCAGAAGAGACGGCATCAGGACAAGGAAGGAGGTAATCAGCTGCTGCTATCTCGTGCTCAGTGGGAAGCACTGAACGAGAATAAGAGCCTTGAAAGTTACAACGACGATGTGAAGAGAGGTGGAGGACGCAACGACGGGAGCAGTCGTGGGCGTAACTCTGAAACCGGAAAATCGAGTATACAATGCCACAAGTGCAAGAAATTTGGTCACTACGCTGCTGAATGTCGAAGCCACATACAATGCCACAACTGCAAAAAGTATGGGCATTTTTCAGCGAATTGCAGAAACAAGAAGAGAGAGGATGAAGTCAATCTGGTTCAGATGGAACCGACTCTGCTGCTGTCGCAATGTACTGTAGCTGAACCGACAATGGTGATGCTACATGAAGGGAGAGTATTTCCTAGTTTGATGGAGAAGGGAGAGAAGACTCAAGACCAGTCAACAGATTGGTATCTCGACAACGGAGCAAGCAACCACATGACGGGCACACACTCGTTGTTTCATGAACTAGACGAGAGAGTGCTCGGTAAAGTAAAGTTTGGAGACGGCTCAACAGTTCAAATCAAAGGAAAAGGAACAATCCTGTTAAAGTGCAAGGATGGAAGTCAAAGACCGTTGTCAGATGTATATTATATACCAAGTCTTTGCAGCAACGTGATAAGCTTGGGCCAACTGACCGAAGAAGGGTGCCGAGTTGAATTAAAAGGAGTTTATCTGAGGGTTTTTGACAGCAGAGAGCAGTTGTTGATGAGAGCACAAAAATCAGCAAATCGGTTGTACAAAATACCGCTGAAAATTTGGAGACCAGATGGCATGAAGAATGATCTAAATGAACCAGAGCCTGAAAGACTACATCTCCTGGTGGTCGAAAAACAGCATGAAGTCGTAAACAACAAGTCGGAAGAGTTGGAAGTCGTAACGAGAAGGTTGGCAGAAGGTTTTGGCTGTAGTCGAGAAGAAATTCGACCACGGCAAAAGACGATCGAACGTGGTCGGGAGTCACCACGACCACGGCAAAAGATGATCGAGCACGGTCGGCAAGTGTTACGACCACGGCAAATGAAGACTGGACGTGTTCGAGAAATCGTTCGACCACAGCAAACAGGTCCCAGGATCGGCCCGGATGGTCGAAGCAGCCAAAAGCCTGAAGTTTGGATCCCGAGTTGGCGGGAGAAAGCACGACGTGAAGAACGGTGGTTGAAAGCAAGACCACGCAACAGTGAAACAAGCAGCTGGTGGAGAAAAACATCCAAGGAAGAAACAGGAGAAAATCAACGTGATCGAGAAGGAGAATATCAACATGATGGAAGCTACTAAAACAAGATTAGGGAGAGAATGTTGGAAATAATCTTGTTTTAGAAGTCGTATCGGAGTCGGGTTTGTAATCGAAGTTGAGTTGAAGTAGGAATTAGAAGTCGGAGTCGGAATAGGTTTTGTATTCCTAATCGGAATCCGAGTAGGAGTCGTAGAGTTGGGTATAAAAGAAGGGGTAGACATGTAACCAAAGATGTACCAAGCAATTGAGAAAATACAAAAAGAGGGAAAGACACAAAGCTTTGTGTTGTCGTGTGTTTGTGCAATACGTGGTCGGAAGGACTCACGATCACCGCAAGCGTGATCGGGAGGAGTCACGACCACGGAAAAGTTTCCAGCAGGCGTGATCGACGGGTGCTACGATCACGGCAAGGAACAGTGTTGTTCCGACTACGTTGAGAAGACTACGACCACGGTGAAGGTGGTCGTAAGGAGCAGCGACTACGCCGAGAAGGTTTGTATGTGATCGGAAGCAACTCCGATCACGTTCGAAGGAAGTGAACGTAGTCGAAAGGGTGTTTCGACTACGGTGAACGGTGATCGCCAGCATCACTGCGTGATCGTAAAGATTTACGATCACGGTATTCTTCGAGAGCGGTTGGAGGAAGACAACGCTCGATAAGGAGGAGTGGTCGTAATTGCTAAAGTATTTTTACGACTACGGAGGAAAATCAATCGATAGAGTTTGAAGCGATCGGAACTGGTCGTAAGCATCCAGGACTGGTCGTATTCAATTTCTATCCGGTCGTAAACGACTCTAACCGGTCGTAAAAGGTCCTGGGAGGTCGTAAGACCCTTACAACAGTTCAAGCCTTCAAAGACCAATTGGCCTCCGCTAGTGCTGACGTGGCCTTTCTCCCTGAGGCTGTGAATCATGTGCGTGATGCCAACATGGACACCACTAGATTGGCTGGCCAAGGTGGCAACACCACCACCACGAGTGATTTTCTCCCCCGTTCTCAAGGATGCGACCAAGGAGGTCGCTGAGTTTTACATGGCTAGTTTTGGGAGACCATGCGAGAGCTCAGCTTCAGCTTGCCATGGAAGAAGCCCAAGGACATCAAGGTTGCTGGTGCCACTATGGTTGATGCCAAGAGTAATCTAGATGTTGCGATGCTAGACAAGGGGAACAAGGATGCTCATGCTGCTGCTAGTGCTCAAGCTCAGCAAGAGGATGTGAATAAACTCCTGGATTCATCAATCCATTCTAATACAAATCACATTACTGATGAAGCCAACCTATTGGATTCAGTGGTTATCCGTATGGAAAACGCAAGTTTCACGCTTGACATGCTGCCTGGACACGGCCGTTGCCCTGCGCGCCTCCACTGCAGGCTGCCGCACCTCCGCCTCCTCAACGTGAGCCTTGGTCTTCCGAGCTCCCTCATGGCCTCGCTAGCCTTCCTTCGCCATCGGCAAGGTCTATAGAGAAGCAGTGCCCTTCTTTTCTTCTTCGTTCCATCTCCCTCTCACTTGCTAATCGGGCACTCGTAGGACAGAATGGCATGTAGGGCCAAACCTAGCTAAAAGATAAAGAAAGAAAGCAAAAAATAAAAATAACTACATTAAAATAAAACACTAGAAACTGAATTGGATTATGAGCAAATCGCACCGCAATTTTCTGGACTTACACGTGTGGTAACTTGTTTTCTTACCGGACACGTGGTAACTTCGGGGAATCATGCACATTGTCATACGCAGGGCCAATGTTTGTTTGCCACGTGTCTAGTTAATTAGTTTAATGCCAATGTTGTTACTACACTATAAACGGCAAAACATAATCAGATCTGATTCTTTTTTTCTAATGCTTTACAGATACTGACATACTGTTCACGCGTTAGTGTGACTGCGCACGCGCCCTCGGATGTTGCATGGTAACAAGAGCCATTCGATTCAGTAGTGTGACCGCGCACGCGCCCTCGGATGCTGTGGGGTAACAAGAGCCACTCGATTTGGTAGAGGTGGGCCGTTCCATTCCTCGCCGCAGCAGAAGGCGCTAATGGTCAGTTGTTCACGATGTGACTGACAAAATTTTCTTTCAATATTCATCTCTCTGAAACCGGGTGTTCAACTTTCGTCTCGTTTTAGACCATTATGATCTATTTTAAAGATATATTAATAATATTGTTTTTTAACTAGCAACTCTAGGTGATTGATACTGACAACTCTAGGTAGAGCTGTTTTGACTGGTCTACATTAGTTGATAGTAAGGGTGTGTTTGGTTGAGCTGTGGCTTCTGAAAAAGCTGCTGTGAGCTGTGGGCTGTGGAAAAGCTGCTGTAGGTTGTGGGCTGTGAAAAAGCTGTAAGCTGTTTGGTTCAAACAAGTATAAAACTTACCTCTTATCTCTATTTTCCTTGAAATAACTGTGAAACAGCTCTCTATTTTCACCATTTCAAAAAGTAGAAAGCCAAAAGCAGGGTCCAAGGTGCTTTCAAAACTGTACTACCTAAAAGTAGCTGCTTCTGGAAAAGCAGCTTCTGGTTTCCACCCCTTTGGTTGGCTTTTGACTTTTTGGAAGCAAAAGCAGCTCCCAAAAGCTCAACCAAAGGCACCCTAACTCTAGACATCAACTATAAGTGTTCGCTACTAATAAGTACTAGCTCTGTCTAAGTTTATAAAATGTATTTTCTCTTTGCACATAGACCGAGAAGATATTAAAAATGACTAGACTACCCATAATTATTATCTTTATACATTGTATTCAATGCATACATGTAGAGAATATAAATTAAAGTTAGATATTTATTAGGGGTATAGAGGGAACATGCCATTAATTTTATATTAAATATAAAATATCCTTATATTACAGACAAGACTATTAAAAAAATACACCCTACAAACTTGGACGGAGGGAGTAACATACATAGTTGCTAGTAACTAATCGATTGCACAAACCATTGACAATTGCCATCAAGAAATGCTAGCAAGTATCATGTAGAGTTATTACTAATTTGTATAGCAAGTAACATGTAGAGCTCGTGCTGACGCAAACTACATTCAATCAAATATAACTGTAGCGCACGAATCAATTATAGCGTTTCACTTGAGTATTCAGGGTATCGAATCCACATATAATAAACTAATGATCACTTTATAGTCTTCTAATAAACAATCATCTAACTAGACAATAATATGGAAATGAGAGAATTGATAGTTTAGATCTGACCATCTAACTAAGCACAGACCACTTAACCAAATAGTAGGCAAGAGTAGTTCGGTAATGACAACTTAGGATCCTACATGGCAATACTAATACGTAAACAAGAAATCATAATATAATATTAATTCTGGAAAGATAGAACTTAGAACACATATGAAAGCCTAGAACAGAGCCGCTGTGACATTCATGCTGTCACCATCCATTGGATTCGCATCCTCGCTAGCTAAACAAATATAAATATCCCAAACAATTATGAATAAGATAGAGCTGCTTACATTGTCTCAGACACAAATTGTGTTGTTCATAGAATCCGCACCCTCTCTAGTCTTACTTATAAATTCATATGCAAGCAGTGGCAGAATGAGGAAAAAATCGAAGGTAGGGCAGCATGGATCAGACTAATACACAATAACAATATGAATACAAACTTTTACCCTACTAGTATACTAAAAGCAATAAAAAAACCACAATATAAGATAGGATTGAGCAAAATTTCTCTGTGTTTGTACCAACATTGAATAACCACTATTACAAAACAAGCTATGCTGGACGTCTCATCACAGACGATTCATATGGAGCCGTCTGTGGTTTGATTATTACAGACGGTTCATGGCTAAAAACGCTCTGAAACTATCACAGATGGTTGGGTTTAAAAGCCGTCTGTGATATATGCATTATCACAAACGGTTTTTAATTAGAACCATCTATGAAACTATCATAGATGGTTCGTATAACAAACTATCTCTGATATGTGCATTATCATAGACGGTTCGTATAATAAACCGTCTCTGATAATAACACGCACCGATCCGTGGCGTATCCCCTAGGAATTTCGATCTCACCTGTCCATTCTCTCCACATCAGATGGCAGGCACCGGTTCTTATTAATTACTCCCTTTCCACCGACAGTCACGGGTGAGTTCATCCACTATATAGCTTCCTGCATCCTCCCCTCGACAACGCCGACTACCACCATGAGCTAGCGTCTTATTTGTGACACCACGGTCAACTGCATAACACTCTTGTCATAAGTGCCGTAAGACTATCTTATCTAGTCTCACCATCGTGCCATAAAGGTGGCGCTACCACCGCCTCTCCATTGCCATGATATCCGGCCAACATCCGATGCATCCAGCTTGTTCCTCGATGACGCCGACTACCGCCATAAGATAGCACCTCCGTTGTGACACCACGGTCAACTGCACAACACACTCTTGTCGTAAGTGTCGTAAAAGTGTCATGTATAGTCTCACCGTCGTGCCACATAGGTAGCGCTACCGTCGCCTCTCCATTGCTGGTGATATCCGGCTGCCATCCGATGCATCCAGCTTCTATTGTCTACTAGGATCTCTGCTTCTTTTATATTCTTGTCGTGTTAAAGAGTTGGGTTCGTTATCTTGTTATATTGTAATGGTGGATTCTAATCTTAACGGAAATGGAATATACTATTGTGTTTGCCACTGTATTTGCTTGTTTTCAAAGGGCATAGGTATAGGATGAACTATCACAGACGGTTTGTGTTATAAACCGTCTATGAAGGACTATCACAGACGGTTCAATATATTAACTATCTGTAATACTCACTAATCATAGACGGTTGGTGACTAGAACCATCTATGATGTGTGAGTATCACAAATGGTTTTTGTTTCAAGTTGTCTGTAATAGTTTTCTTCACAGACAGTTCTAGTTATAAACCGTCTGTGTTATCTTTATCACAAATGGCTCACAAACCGTCTGTGATAACCTCCGATTATCACTGACACATAAATGCAGGCTGTTCAGAAAACCATTTGTGATGACAATTCCGAACCGTCTGTGATGACTCTTTTTATAGTAGTAAACGAATTTGATCCTTCACAATGCATAAGATCACCCACAAAACTAATGTAGTTCATCAAATGGCATGTGGAAGTAAACCATGTTAGGGTCTAAATTCAAATAGTCCACAACCCCACGTACTCAAAAGTACATATGGATACAAAGAAAATTAACTAAGAGCAAAAATGTTGTGTGAAGAATAGAAATTTTAATGCTATACAGAACTATAATATTAATTCAACTTCAGCAATTCTGATATCTGTGATTGATGGTATCAACTCCCAGGAGAGCTTGACGCAAAAAAAACACACGCCAACGTCAAGTGATTTGTACTGATAACGTGTTAAGAAATAGATGAACAGGGATGCAAATCCACACAATCAATCTCAAGAACACCAGAGAGATCAATCACTAGGGAACAATTGAGAGAGAACATCATAACATAGTGTTTATTAATTTCAGATCTATTCTCATTATACATGGGCTTCTCTATTTATAGTCTAAACCCCTCAGGAGTAGTTTTGGTATTTGCCCACAACATAACCTTCTAGGTTTTATAACAGTGAAGAGGTATCCGCCAAAGGCACCACCTCCTATATGATTTCACCAACCATGTGCCACGGCTTTCGTTGCTAACGACAAGAGCGAGATTGAGAAGTGAGGGGGAGACGAGACGTTACAATTTGTTTTTAAATAATCAATTTTTATTTTGAATTACAGTAATATACCTGCCCTTTTTGCAATAATAAGCATCTGTCACTCAACGGTTGGGCGACTTAGGCTAGCCCTTGATGTCTATATGGCCCCCGCACATGCCCCACAGCACACTCGGCCGAGAGAGGAGAAGGAGCGCATTCGGGAGAGAAGAGGAGGAGGGAGCGCAAGAGAAGAGGAGGAGGGAGAGGAGGAAAGGAAATGAAAAGAGAGGTGAGGAGGAAAGGGGAGGAGAGGGAGGAGAGAAGAGGAGAGGAGGAAAGGAGAGGAGGAGAGGTCCGTACATCGACGACAATGAGTCCTCTGCATTTCTTTGTATATTTACTTTTGAAACATTGTAGGATAACAACTAAAATCATTAGATGTGTAGCTATGTTGGGTCTTCCTTGTAGATTTTGTTTTCAAACTAAGGTAGGTTAGCAACTAAACTTATTAAATGTGTAGTTGTGTCTGATACATCGCATATTATTAATAGTTTTAAATAGTGTAGTTGTAAAAGTAACATCAATTTAGTTGTTAATAATTGTACTTTCAAAACCACGCTAGGTTAGCAACTCGGTTCATTATATGTGTAGTTGTGCCGAGTACATCGCATATTGTTAATAGATATAAATAGTGTAGTTGTAAAACTAACACCAATTTAGTTGTTAATAGTTGTAGTGCCACTATGGCTATACCCCTAACCCTAACCTCTTAACCCCATACTCTTAACCGTAACCCTTAACCCTAAACCCTAAAACTGTAAACCCTAATAGTCGTAATTACTAACTTGAAATTGAATTGCAGGTATGGCTCACGACCTTGGTGGTTCAAACTGGCCTTTTGATCTGCTGGACCAGCACGTCGATGCACAGCAACATGTGAGCCGTCGTGTTGAGGACGAGGTACCCAGTTAGGGGTGGTCCGTACACGGACACCCCAATGGGCTTGGAGACTTGACCCACGCTGGAGAGACATGTTTGTCTGCAAACTGTGGTACTTCTTTTTACGATATTTGTGCTATGTACTCACTTCTTCGTGCTTTGAAAGCTAAGCGATGCTGGCCTTTTACCTCTCGCGCGAATGGTGAAGGCCACCGATGAAGACAACACTCAGGTATACAATGACGGGAAGGTCCAGGCCAGCCTAGAGTGGTTACGATGGTTCCCATTCGACCGGTCGCTCTTGAAGCTCTAGTAGACCAGTGGCAGCCTGAGACGCACACCTTCCATCTCCCATTGAGAGATGGCAACCACTTTGCAAGATGCCGCGTTGGTACTCGGCCTGCCTATCGCGAGAGAGGTGCCTCCCTACCAAACGCACCTATCGACTGACGCAATGACCTACTAGACAGATTTGAGGTGGTTCTTACAGCAGAGGCTGCAGCAGCGTACTACATCTTTCTGGTGTGGCAGAAGCATGGCCCGCCCATGCGGTGGCTTTCACAGTTCCAGGTTCATATGCTATCCATTTTTCCTGTTTAGCGATGCATTATTCTTGCCATATGACGGGCTTACTAATTTTTCGTTTGTGCACAGGTCAAGCGGATGGACCTAGAGGCTGACGAGTACCAAGTGTTGTGGCCCCTCGAGGTGTACTTGCTATGGCTGTTCGACTGGGTACTGTTTACCAGCAACCACGGTGACTCTATTGACGCCTGGCTCATGCGGTATGCGAGGGCCATCATCGACGGGGAGGAGGTGCACATCAGTTGGGGATCAACCATACTTACCGTGATATACCGTGGCATGTGTGACATTTGTTAAAGGACGAGGCCATCCTCTATCCTCACAAGCTGCCTTCTTCTGCTGCAACTATGGTCGTTCGAGCGCTTCTCCCTTGAACAACCGATGCTGCTCAACAACGGTCCGTACCACGTGGACATGTACCATGGGGGCACTGTGGACCAGCCGATTGTAGGGTCCCTTTGGTGACGTAGACGGGTACGTATTCTACTGGATCTTTACTATACGTGTATTATGGGTCATCTTTGTAATCACTTTTCTGGCTCACACGCACAGTTCGTGCACCTGCAGGTCACCTGCCTGTCCAACAACTTCATCGAGCACCTCAACCACCTCACCGCTAACAACGCGAGCTGGGAGCCGCACTCAGCTTAGGAGATGGAGGATCGAGCTCCCTCCGGGTTGTCCCTCACTGTGCTAGTGCGACCAAGCGTACTGGCTGACGCAAAAGAAGTTTGTCTTCAACGTGTTTGTCGAGGACTACACTGTGCATAAGGTGATGCACCCGTTCGGCCTCCACCAGGTTGTTCTAGCCCTCGTTGGGCATCGGGTACTTGACTCGGTCCACGCATGAGTTACACAACACATGTCCCTAAAATTTTTTGAGTTCTGTTATGATGCCTTCTAATTGCAATGGTACGTTTCGTAGGCATAGCGGGAGGGGTGGCAATAAGACAAGCTAGGCGGGGAAGATGGCACAATGGGTGGAAAAGCGGGCGGATGCCCTCGAGGACTTTGTGCAAGAGGCCACACTGTACGACACCAGCATGTATGATGAATACCTACGCTGGTACACTCCGCAGACACACACCAAACTGATGCATGTCCGTGACCCTCCCCCTGCTCATGTACCAGCACCAACTGACGCTTACCCTACATATTTGGTGCGAAACTTGCCCCTCGCGGTAGATACTCTCGTGTTTTGAAATGTCTTGAGTATGGTCACTACAATTACAAGTTTGACGCTCTCTTCTACTTCTTGCAAACGGACATCGCCGTCGAGATTACGAGGGACACCGGGTCGATCGTGGATAGGGTTGCCCATGGTTTTGAGGTGGCGCACGACGAGCTGCTGCATGTTCTCCATCGGGTCCACAGTACGTCCAACGTGTAATGGCCCTAACATCATGTAGGACGCTCCCGGAGGTGGCCACGTCGACGTATAAACCGAGGCTGCTATGCCCTATAGCTTAGGTAGGAGGCTCCACAGGGCCACGTGCCCTAGCAGCCCCTGAGCAGCCTAGAGGGTCAGGGTGGCCACATGGCTACCCACAGGTACAGCCACCACCGCCGCCGGGTTAGGCTGGAGGGTTAGGGTGGGCACGTGCGTATACACCAGCACCGCCATCGTTCCTGGACCCCTACCAGGTAGTGTCAGGACAGGACACATTGTACCCTCACCTGCTTGGGCAAGGTGGGTACAACAGTTGGGCGCATGCCATGGCCCACGTGGAAGGTATGTTTCGTCTCTTCAGGTTTGTTCGCGTTGATACATTGCACAAATAAATAATATCTCTCCTGCAGGTCTCGCGGCCCAGCTAGGAGTTCAGCTATCCCCGCACAAGGATTTCCTGGTGGACGTGAGCGACTTCCTCACAGACAACCCGACGAAGGTTAGGGGAGCACGTGAGCCTGCACCTGTCGAGGTTCTTTTCGGGTCACAGCTCAGCGGTGCTCCAGTACCCACACAGGCTCAGGTGGAGTCATCCTCCGAGGCCTTGGGAACACGGATCAATAGGTCTCCTGACCGCCTCACCCTATCAGACCACCGACACCTCACGCTGAGGAAGGCCAAGTGAGACCGTACCAGTGGGCACCGACCAGGGTGGAACATGATGACAACGGAGGAGGTGCTGCAAATGGTGTTGCGGTCGACGCATAGGAGCCTTTCTGTACTTACATTCGTTGTGTACATATTTTACTTCATAATTACTATGGCATGATTGTGTATGAATTCCCTTGTGCATCGTAATATCACTTACCTTCGTACTTACGAATCATTGCGACCTCAATCGTCGTCATAAAATTCTTCAAAAATTTATCGCAGTACAACAACATACAACGATCACAAGATATTATTGCGAGTCTAATAGATTCCATACCCTTAAGAATCTATGAAAATCACGAACAGACTAACCGACATTATCTGCCCTCATTTTTTTTAGAAAAATAACAACCTATAAACAAGATTTACTAAATTGATTAACAATAAAAATTGTCATATACTCCCCCACAATTATTTCCATCATATTAATAAAATATTATTATTATTTTAATCGTCCAACTGTTAGACAACTTGAGCTAGTCGCTCAACATCTACAGTTGGATAATTTGAGCTTGTCAATCAACCGTTGGGCAATATGGCCTTGTTGTTAACCGTTGAACGATTTAGCCACATGTCGTCCAATGGTTAGACGACTAGTCTAAGTCGTTCAACCGTAAAGCGACAGATAGTTATTAGTAAAAAAACAAAACATAAATATAGTACTGTAATTTAGAATAACAAATAGATTATTTTAAAAAAATTCCGTAACGTCACCGTGCTGCTACCTCGGGCGCCGTCACGGAGAGTTGCTTTGTCACCAACTTAGCTCAAGCTGTAATTCGCCACGTAAGGAGGCTGGAAACAAAACCACAGATCTGAGAGACTAGTCACATATCCCAGAATCGTTTTATCACTCGTTAATCAACCATTCATGACCTCCATTTGCAAAAAGGCCTCTCCGTTTCCTATAAAAAATATAAGACAATGAACTTCGCTCAGAAGTCTGCCAAGCACTCCAAACTATAAAATTAGATATTTAACCCTCCGAATTTTATAATCTAGTTCAAATAACATCTAAACACAGTTTCGCATAATGATATTGTCTACGTGACACGATAAATAGGCAAATTTGCCATGTCTACATGACACGATAAATAGGCATTTTTACCGAGTCTATGTCATTTGCGGTTTGTAAAGCTTCATGGGTAAAAACAAAGAGAGAGGAAGCTATAGAGGTGGTGGGTACAGAAGGACTAGGAGCTTGGTTGGGTGATACGGCCTCTCCGTTTCCTATAAAAAAATATAAGACAATGAACTGCGCTCAGATGTCTGCCACCATTTGTCCCCGTGCTGAAGACAGTAACTCTCCCAGGAAAGAATTCCGCAGCAAATCATTCAGTGTATCATGTATATCCTGTTTTCTGATTAGCACTTGCAAGTTGCAACTAAGCTACTGTATACCTGTGGTATGCATGATTTTACATGTCAACTCCGTTGCTAACACCACTAACCTATCAAAGCATCAACTGTCAAGAGGATTCTTTTCATCCGCTACGCTGAAACATCAGCACATCACGAGCTAAAAATCCCTGCAAAATGAAAAAAAAACTTATGTCAAATATGCAGTTTTCTGAAGTAATCGCAAGCATTATGTCGAAACAAACCTTAGGTTTTCTGCTCAAAGCAGCACTAGTTTGTCCATACTAGCGTGGTTCAGTTGGGGTCAACTTGTCAGTGACGTCTTTTTTGGTATAGCGAATACCCAACAAGAGCAGACAGTAATATAGTCCATAAAACCTGCACAAGAACAGAGGAGTTTAAAGATGAACCATGATCGTGTTTAGTTATTTAATATATCGTTATACCACTACGGTCCCGTTTGGCAGAGCTCTAGCTCTAGGGAATCTGTAGATTTCCTAGAGCTGGTCATCTGTAGCTCTAGGAAATCCTGGATCTAGAGTTGCAGGCATGTTAAGTGCATTTACATGACTCATTTCATTTATATTATATATTAAATAAAAATATTTAAATCACTTTAATTTAGTCAACAAACTACAGATCCAGCATAGATCTCGGAGCTAGAGCTGTGCCAAACGGGGCCTACATGTAAACTGAATTTGACCTAGGTCACCCGACTTGATGGATCTAAAAGCTAATATATAGACACTAATAGTGAAAATAAAGAACAATTACCGTGTTTATTGTATTCCATCTCTCAAGCTTCCTTATCCTGGATTGCATATCATCAAGCACACTATCTGTTGAAGAAATTTCTCTTATAGGTGAAGATGAATCCGAATTGAAACTCCCTCCCTGCATTAGGGATTATTTCAATATATGAGAATAAGTACAGAAAGAACAGTAGCCACAAAATCTGATAACATAAACACATCTGCTACTAAATAAGTACAGAAAGAACCGTAGCCACAAAATCTGATAATAAACACATCTGCTACTATAGTTTTGTTTTTTTAATGCAAGAACAGGCATTATTTTGATGAAAGCAGTTAGCTCCCGGATATAGGTATTCATTCCTTCGATAAGGTTATCATTTTTTTGACAGATGTCATGCCATAGCAATAAGACAACAGAAAATTTGTGATGCGTGACTCCTCTAAGTAGATCAATTGAGGGCTTTCTTGGTATGTGCTTTTACAATCATGAAGTAGATCCATTATGTCCTCAAATGAGCACTTCCATGGTAATGGATGGAACAATATGCACCCAAAAAAGAAGAATCCTAATCCTAACTTATGTGCAGAACTGTGCACAGCTGACGTCATATAAGGGCCCATTCATCGGTATGTTTATGGAACTTTTATGCAATCATTCGTACACAACTTGCATTCCACTCCTGATTAACCACCTGAGAAAAGTGTAATTTGCCCATCAAAGTGCTACTTTCTACACCCCTTATGCATCCACACAAACAATCTGCACTGGTTGGTGGCCAGTTCTTTGCTTGCCACCTTTGTTCAACCTTTGCCACCATCATCCATGATGAACAAGGGTGAATAAATATTACCAAACCTTTATGTGCCAATAGTAAGGACACGACCGAGCACTAAGATCATTCCAGTTGGATACCGGCAGCTGACAGCAAAGGAGCACAGCGAAGACTGCCTTGCCTGGTTCTGGTTCAAAGCGGTTGGAGTTAGAATATTAATGTTAGGAAATACCACAAATATCTTTGTATCCTTAACACCCCCTCTCAAATGCAAGGCGTATGCAATAGCAATACATTTGAAATGGTTGACACTAAAATATAGAAAATCTAAAATCCGAGCTTTGAAGATGTCGTAGCGTGCAGCTCCTGAAAATTGTGTCGAGGCCAGAAAATCTCCATCCGGGGTAGTGCAGCAGCCCCATAAAGCATGATGGCAGCTTATAAAGCATATCGAAGCCCGAGACAGTGGCGGCGTGGAAGGAAAGCACGGCGGCCTTAAAAACTCGGGCGGCGGCTCAGAGAGAAGCGGCGGCAATATAACTTCAATGATCTACAGAAACTTAGAGAAAAGCGACAGCTGCGGTCATGCAAAAAGAAAAGAACCACACTCGATCCAAGAGGATAGACCGTTACTAGCAAAACAATCGGTTGACCAACTAAGAATTTGTGAACTCACACGGCTTTGACGAATTGAAAAAAAATATGGATTTGGATGGACGCAACGGAAGACGTAAAGAAAAAAGACTGAAAGACAGCGAATACTAGTAGTAGTGATTTTTGGGGGAACAGTAAAGCCCCAAACAAAAATCGGCACTGTGATGAGCAGGACATGGGCCAAGAGACTCCAGCACAGGAGTGGCCAGAGAGGAGGCACATGATGAACAAGACATGAGCCAAGACAGCCAAGAGACAGACAGTCAGCCAAAAACGAGCTCAAGCCCACATATTCATCTCCTCTCGTTCTCACCACTCTCCTCCACCGCAACCACGACAACGAGAGAGCCAGCTAGCCAAACCACCTCGGTCGCCACCGTCCAGATCTGATCTGGATTGGCCACAAGGCATGGAGAGGTGATGGTAGGGATGGAAGAAGCTAACGAAGAGGAACACGCAGGTGAGCACGCGGCGGCGAGGATAGTCATCCCGATCCTGGAGAAGTTGGTGAGAAGATGATCCCCCAAGACGGCGGTGGCCAATCCAGATCAGATCTAGATGGCGGCAGCCAAGGTGAGGACAACCGAAGACGGCGCATGGTGGCTCCAGGCAAGGCGAGCCGTAGGTAGCCCGGATCCAGGCGCAGCGAAGGAGATCCGACACGGCGAGTTCGATAGCCCATAGCAACAGACATGAGTCGGCAGCGATGAGCATGAGCCGACTGGCGACGAGCATGAGCCGGCCGACGACAAGCACGAGCCGGCCGACGACAAGCACGAGCCGACAGTGGCACCAGATCCGAATAACGCTTTTTGGGGAAATTCCAGGAACTGGCCGATTTCTGGCAAACAAGTGGAGGAGTCAGAACCATCCTGGTTCTGGATTTTGCCATTTTGGAAACCCTGGTTAGGATGACAGTGAGTGTGACGCGGTGTGAACTGTTGATTGGTTTGATGTTCAGGCAACAATAATTTCATAACTGGATAGACATGCTACATGGACTTAAAACCATGAAGCAGGCGTGCTCAGAAACGAATGGTAATCCACTGACCACATTATGGAAACATATGAACTAGGTCCAACATGAGCGCCAATCTGCTGATCTCAAAAAAGTTGCAACCACAAAGGCACAAATCATATCTTTATATCTCTCGTGTCAATAAATTCAGCCAATAAATTTTTACTTATGAAGTTAGAAATCAATTCTCATGTGACTTGAAAACAACAATGGTTCAGAAATCATTCGTCGAAAATAATATGGCAAATGAATGAAAACAAGTAGATATTAACGCTATGATTAAATAAATACCATAAAAAAATAGCTATCAAGACAGATCCGCAAAAACAACACAGGAGTACAATGCATAAATGATTTACAAATTGTTGTTTTCAAGTTAACATACTTGTGACTGAATGAACTCAACCAGTTCCTGTAGCCTGGCAGCTTGTTGGCTATGAATACCAGCGGGAACATTATCATCCGCTGGTAAACTCTCCAGAATAATTTGAAGATAGCTCTGCATGGAAGCAAGGAATCATGGTATTGAGAAAATACACAAACAAGTGTGTGCATATAATTCACACGGACTAACTAGGGATTTGTAAGAATACCTTTGTTGTATATGAACCATCTAAGCTGAGTGCAGAAGCAGCAGAGGAAACTATTTCCTTGTTAGTTCCTTTAATTTGAAGATATGGATTTGTCTCGCCTTGTAGATGGTCAACTTCTATAAGAATCTTCAATTGAGTAAACTAATGCATTAGAAGATAGTACTTGCAGAACCAATGGCAGTTTAAGCTGGTATAGTGAATCTGTTTCCATCATAACATTATGCAATGTTGATACAAAGTATTACAACAATGAACGTTGCTTTAGGGAAAAGGCTAAGGTACTGCACTAAAGCGTAAAGCGGTCTCAAAGCAGAAAAAATGTGAGAAATGATCTAAATCCACAAATGTCCAAATTGTGTGCGATTGGGAACCATAATTTCCCAAAAAGCACTGTGGTAGTACTAGCATTAGATAATATGGCTTCAAATTCCAATCAGTATTACTACCACTAAACAAAAAAAGGCAAAAATTATTTCAATGCACTCCCTTTCAAAATAATCATCTAGTTTATTGGTATTCATCTTTTGAAAATAGTTGTCCATTGGGAACTCACGAGCAGGGATAGAAAACCTGGAAACAGAGGGAAACCTGGCCGGCAGGCGGTACCAGTTACCAGCCGGTTACCAGAAAACCCAAAAAAAAAACGAATGAAATTCATGAATCAAATTTTGAATTTAGGTGGTTTGAAAACTACTGAAAAAAGGGGGAAACCGCTAAAAAAGGGGAAAACCCGCTAAAAAACGAAAAACCCAAGTTGGGAGTACAATAACTAATGCATATTTAGTTCATGTAATAGGTAATCTAGCATAAAAAAGACCTAAATCAACTTACAAAGTGCATTATACAATCATAAATTTAAATTCACACCGGGAAAATTTCGGCTGGTTTTTAAATTCTGGTACCCACCGATTTTTCCAGTTACCAGCGGTTTTTCTATCTCTACTCACGAGTGCAGTTATTGCAGTTTTTTCAACCTCTACCCCTACTTTTAATGATTTGAAAGATGTGAAGTGGTTAAAATACATCACTTAATATGGGTAAGCATGGTCCAATTGGCAATTACACTACCTTTTACTTAGATTTTGTTTCCTTGGTATGTGTAAATATGGTAGTTGGACAACTATTTTGAAACGGAGGGGGTAAAAACCTTTATTATGCCGTTTACCCTAACATGCATTATATCTTATATGTAAGGGGGTGAGCACTATTACTAAAAAAAGTTATACCAGGAGTCCAGGACTGTACAGGTACCATATCTTTTTTTTCTTTTCTACAAACCGATAAGGTATCAATCATACTCTTCAATATACAATTTGTTTTCTGTATATATATGAATACCGATACAGGTCGATAAGAAATTAATTTACTTGTAATTTACAAATCATATGATGTACATGATTATATTATTCTTGGCCAGTGACAGTTCCTTATATTTGGCAAGTCCTAACTCTAAAGGTTCATAAAAATTGCGCTAAAACTAGGTGAAATTTTTTACTTTGTTTCTTAATTTTATACAAGTTTTGCATAGCTTTTTTTTTTTGGTAATTTTAGCCAGTACTTTGTAACAACATTACCGCCCATATCAGCAAAAATACTACAGTAGACCAAAAAAAATACTACAGTAGACAAAGACCCAACTATCAAGTGGAATATGTTCAGACAGAGCACTACAGTTACCGCTACAAGAATCTTTTCAAAGTGAGAGCACTTAAACGGCTACAATAGCATAATGAATGTATTTTCAGAATATTTCAACAAGTCTTTCATATGAAATGCACATTTTTCAAGTTCCAAAAAGCTCCAGGGTCTACAATGTGATGATGTGACAAATCTTTCTTGTTAAACTCAATATTTAGTGCAGTTTAAGGCAATGTACTATCACCCTTCATCCTTAATCATAGCTCATCAAACAATAGCCATAAGTCATGTAATGACCCATCAGCCATTGATCATGGCGCATCATATTCTAGTAAATTTCTCTTCAAAAAAAACAAGGAAAAGAACTATAGCTCTGCCTCTGAAGGAAAATAATAACCTTTCCATCTTGGTAAATCACTGCAGAAGCTTCAATATATGCAACAGCTTGGTAACTACAAAATGGGGAAACAAAACAATATATCATACAACTTACGATATCTCCAAGAGCTGCAAATAATTTAGCATGTAGATCAAGTGAGCCTTTGGCATATCGACTGATTCACTACTCCACAATCCCACCTTTTTGTCAGATGGCTGAGCCAGTGGTGATAAATTCCACTGGACCAGGTTTGAGGTTTCTGGTTGTGTTGCCAAAACATTAGTTCAACTATAATTACCGTTTCCTAAAATTTCCAGGAATTCATATGTAACAAGTTATTTCCTAAATGATCCAACTAGGCAACTTCTTTGAAACCATTTCATGTTGGATATGGAAGCATCAGGATAGAGGCTGTGTTCTAAAAGGATAGGAAAACTGCACTAAACGGCTGCAAAATTAAATGAAGAGAAAAATTGCACAATGGGTCCCTAAATTTGAGCGGAGGTTCCGCATTGATCCCTATACATCAAATTTGTCATGGTGGGACCAAGGTGCCGCCACCACCCAAGTCCTGGGACTTCGGTGCAAATTTCTCTTGAAAAATATGAAAGATGAAGGACAATGTCATACAAAACCACTTACCCAAGCTTAAGAAGTCCTGCAACAGTGCTGGCACTAATATCAAAGTCAACCTTTGGCTGGATAATAAAATTTCCTTCCCTTATAGGCTATCGTAAGTTGAAGGCATGAGAAAAAGTAACATGTCATTGACCTGTGTCAATAAAACAGAAGGGAAAAAAAGGAAATGCAGAAAATACACCAACCTCTCGTATTAACAAAGCAAATCTTCCTTCACATATTCTGACCCTAATACACTCGCCTTCCATCAGCTGTCCATTTAATGGTACGCCAGGAAGCCTCAAGTACACATCAGTAAAGTTCTGGACAGAACTGCAGACTTTACTAGCATCGAGTACTTTCAGTATGTCTTGGTAAGATACCTAAATAAAAAAAAAGGCAAAAAAAATCATCACCAATGGAAACATGAAATGTGGCATACAAACCAACATATTTTACCTGTTTTTTACTTTTTAATACAAAAAGTGAGCTTTCAGGAGAGAGCACAGGATCAAAATCATTTTGAATCTTAAGCTGCAGAACAGGTAAAGACGGAACATTGCATGAGTCCAGACCACTTACTAAATACACAATAATGGAAAATCATATATGGCAAAGGCAAATCAAATAGGTCAACATTCATGTTTCTTGTACTAACATGAGCATCGACAAGATGTGGTTCAATGTATTGCTGAAACAGCGGAAACACGGTGGTCATAATTTCACTCTGGGAAATAGAAAAGCCTGCACGATTCTTGTCTCTCTGTATTCTTGCAATAAGATGCGAATGAACTCCACCAACCTAGTATGAGTGAGTATAATTAATCTCCACAGAAAAAATTATAATGAAGTAGGAAACTGTTCTCCAAGATTTGAAAAGAGGAAACTTACAACTGCAATCCACAAATCCAGTGATTTCCTTATAGCAGGATGCAAAGTATAGACACCTTCAAAGATTACCTGGTAGTCCAAAAGTGATGAATAAGTCCCTGTACTGTGGTCTTTGTGGGGGATGCTGTGGTAGTTTTTGTTTTTTGACTGCTTTAGGACAGCATCTGCTTTTAGGACAGCATCTGCTTTTGCTTTAGGACAGCATCTGCTTTTAGGACAGCATCTGCTTTTAGGACAACATATTGACCGCTTTAGGACAGCATCTAGGATAGCATCTTAGCATATGCTCGGCTGGTTCTCAGCCTATAAATATGTATCTCCAACCCCTCAGGTTGGCATGGCATTGTGTGAGCAATAAACAAGAAAACTTGCCCCATCTCCTAGTGTCATCCTCTCCATGAGAGTAAGGATCTTGCTATCACCAAGAGCAAGAGTCCAGCGACTAACAAGTGGTATCAGAGCCTTAGTATCCTGTAGCCTGAGCATCTCCTGCTCATCTCCTTCTCCAGCCTCACAGCAGCCCCAGCCGGTAGCAGCAGCGGCTCCGGCTGTCCCCGCACACTCCTCTCCGGAGACGGGCAGCAGCTCCTCAGAAGCAGCCCTCTCTCCACGCAACAGCCCCCCAGTAGCGCGCCATGTCCGCAGGGCAGTCTCAGCGCTCGGTCGCCTCGAGCATGCGGCGTCAGCAGACGGCCGAGCTCGTCGCGGCAGAGCAGCGCGAGCGAGCGGCGGCAGAGACCGCTGCGGCGGCGGAAAGGGCGTCAAGGCTGGCAGCGGCGGAGCTGGCAGCAGCCAGGGCGGAGGTGGAAGCAGCGGCGGCGGCAGATGCAGCGCGTGCGGCAGCAGCAGAGGTCAAGGCTCTGCGCGGCAGCAACAGCAGCTCCGGCTCTGTTGATGACAGCGCCGACGCGGACCCTCAGCTGCTGGAGAGGGAGGCAGCGCAAGGGCGAACGGCGCAATGGGCAGCCGCGCACGCCCACGAGCGCGGCGGCAGCCCAGACAGGCGCGGACGAGCAGGCGGCGCTCCTGAAGGAGGCGCACACGGCGGTGGCGCTCCTGGAGTAGGCACGCACGGCGGCGGCGTACGGGTCGACGGAGAGCGCGGCCCTCACAGGCAACGCGGCTCTCTCCCCGGTTCGGTACCGTGGTCACCACGAGTACCAGGCTGTCGTCAGGGACGTCGGCCCCGGCGGCGGGTGGCCTACCCTCACCAAGACCAACTACGTCGAGTGGGCTGCGGTGATGAGGGTGAAGCTCCAGGTGCGGCATATGTGGGATGCAGTCTGGTACGGCGACGTCGACTACGACCAGGATCGACGGGCGCTGGATGCTCTCATCGCTGCAGTCCCGCCCGAGATGCAGTTCTCGCTTACCAACAAGCGGACTGCCAAAGAGGCTTGGGACGCTATCGCTGCAGCACGCATCGGCAGCGACCGCGCCCGCAAGTCTACACTGCAGGCACTACGCACGGAGTGGGAGAACCTGGCCTTCAAGCCAGGTGAGGACGTTGATGACTTTGCTCTCCGTCTCAACACTCTGTTGCAGAAGTTGGTGCAGTTCGGTGACGATACCTACGGCGAAGAGAGAGCTGTGGAGAAGCTCTTTCGCTGCGTCCCCGAGAAGTACAAACAGATGGCCCGCTCGATCGGGTCTCTGCTGGACCTCTCCACGATGACCATCGAGGAGGCGCTGGGTCGCCTCAAGGTCGTCGACATCGATGAGCCACAGCGCCTCTCGGGACCCGTCACCATTGGCGGGAAGCTCCTCCTCACTCGGGAGCAGTGGGCTGCCGGCCAAGGTGACAGGAAGAAGGGGGAGCCTTCTTCCGCGGCAGGCGGTCGCAAGCATGGCAAGCGCGGTAAGCTGCGCAAAGACGCCCAGGCAGGGGCACGAGGAGGCGCCCAGGGCGGCGATGCTGGCAAGCAAAAGCCGGCACGAGACGACTCTTGCCACAACTGCGGCAAGCTTGGTCATTGGGCCAAGGAGTGTCGATAGCCACGACGCGGCCAGGCCCACGTCGCGCAAGCGGAGGAGGAGCAGCCGGTCCTGTTCATTGCTCATGCGAGCATCGAACTACCTCCAGCGGCACCGGCCGCAGTGGCTCTCCTCCACCTTGACGAGCCAAAAGCACACGCCCTCCTCGGCGACAGTTCCGGCAATGACAAGACCGACGGGTGGTGCCTCGACACCGGCGCCACCCACCACATGACCGGGCGGCGGGAGTTCTTCTCCGAGCTCGACTCAGGCGTTCGAGGCACCGTCAAGTTCGGCGACGCCTCCGCCGTGGAGATCAAGGGCGTCGGCTCTGTCGTCTTCGTCGCCAAGACTGGCGAGCACCGGCTGCTCACCGGCGTCTACTACATCCCCGATCTGCGGAACTCCATCATCAGCTTGGGACAGCTGGACGAGAACAGCTCGTGTGTCGAGATCGAGCACGGGGTGCTGCGGATTTGGGATCTTCGACGCCGCCTCCTTGCCAAGGTAACCAGAGGCGCAAATCGACTCTACACTCTTCACGTGCAGGTGGCACAACCCCTCTGTCTCGCAGCTCGTCGGGACGACGAGGCGTGGCAGTGGCACGAGCGCTTTGGGCACCTTCACTTCGAGGCCCTGAAGCGGCTCAGTGCCACGGAAATGGTGCGAGGCCTGCCGTGCCTTGACCATGTGGAGCAGCTCTGCGACGTCTGCGTGTTGACGAAGCAGAGGCGACTCCCCTTTCCCCAGCAGGCGAGTTTCCGAGCCAAGGAGAGGCTCGAGCTCGTGCACGGGGACTTGTGTGGCCCGGTGACACCGGCCACACCGGGAGGACGACGCTACTTCCTGCTGCTCGTCGACGACCTCTCCCGCTACATGTGGGTCATGGTCCTCGGCAGCAAGGGAGAGGCTGCGGACGCCATCAGGCGCACGCAGGCTGCTGCGGAGGCGGAGTGCGGCCGCAAGCTGCGCGTGCTGCGCACAGACAACGGCGGCGAATTCACGGCGGCTGAATTCGCGTCGTACTGCGCTGATGAGGGCATTCAGCGTCACTACTCCGCGCCGTACAACCCGCAGCAGAACGGCGTCGTCGAGCGGCGCAACCAGACGGTTGTGGGGATGGCTCGGGCCCTCCTCAAGCAGAGGGGGATGCCGGCTGTCTTCTGGGGAGAGGCGGTGGTGACGGCCGTCTACATCCTCAACCGCTCGCCTACCAAGGCACTCGACGGCAGGACGCCGTACGAGGCTTGGCATGGGCGCAAGCCGGCGGTCTCCCACTTGCGGGTCTTCGGCTCCCTCGCGTTCGCCAAGGAGCTTGGCCACATCGGCAAGCTCGACGACAGGAGCACTCCGGTAGTGTTCATCGGCTACGCGGAGGGCTCGAAGGCCTACCGCATCCTCGACCCTGTCACACAGCGCGTCCGCATCTCGCGTGACGCTGTGTTCGACGAAGGGCGAGGCTGGACGTGGGACAAGGCGGTGGACGACGGTTCGATTTCGACTCTCAGGGACTTTGTTGTCGACTACGTCCACTTCGAGAGAGCCGGGGGAGCTAGCAGCTCTTCACCGAGCTCGTCCACCTCGACACCTTGCTCGCCACCAGCTCCGGCGAGTGCTCCACCACCTTCGGCACCGGCTACGCCCCACTCTTCACCACCGACCACTCCACGCTCTCCCGCACCGGCTCACCACTCTCCTGCACCGGCGGCCACACCACCGGGATCGGCCCCAACAGCTTCGGTCCACGACGAGCAGCGCATGGTGGAGTTCGCTACTCCGCTGTCCCACGACGAGGACCGCGTCGACGCCTACCACGACGACGAGCCTCTGCGCTATCGTACCATGGACAACATCCTCGGCGAGCTGCCCGTCCCTGGACTGGCGCAGCGCGACTGCGAGGCGGAGCTACACTTGGCGTGCGACGACGGCGAGCCCCGCTCCTTCGCTGAGGCGGAGGGAGACGCGGCGTGGCGTGTCGCGATGAAGCAGGAGATGGACGCCGTCGAGCGGAACCGGACGTGGGAGCTGGCGGATCTTCCTGCCGGTCACCGCGCGATCACCCTTAAGTGGGTGTTCAAGCTGAAGCGGGATGAAGCCGGCGCCATCGTCAAGCACAAGGCTCGCTTGGTGGCACGAGGCTTCGTGCAGCAGGAGGGGATCGACTTCGATGACGCCTTCGCACCCGTCGCACGGATGGAGTCCGTGCGACTCCTCCTTGCGCTAGCTGCCCAGGAAGGCTGGCGTGTTCATCACATGGATGTCAAGTCGGCATTTCTTAACGGCGACTTGAAGGAGGAGGTCTACGTGCATCAGCCGCCGGGATTTGCAATCCCCGGCAAGGAGGGCAAGGTGCTTCGCCTGCGCAAGGCCCTCTATGGCTTGCGACAGGCACCGAGGGCGTGGAACGCCAAGTTGGACTCCACGCTGAAAGGGATGGGCTTCGAGCAAAGTCCGCACGAGGCGGCCATCTACCGGCGGCGCAGTGGAGAAAATGCCCTGTTGGTGGGTGTCTACGTCGACGACTTGGTGATAACCGGCACCAAGGATGCGGAGGTGGCGGCATTCAAGGAAGAGATGAAGGCCACCTTCCAGATGAGTGACCTGGGGCCCCTCTCCTTCTACTTAGGGATCGAGGTGCACCAGGATGATTCCGGGATCACGCTTCGACAGACCTCCTACGCCAAGCGCGTCGTTGAGCTAGCTGGGCTCACCGACTGCAACCCAGCTCTCACTCCGATGGAGGAGAGGCTGAAGCTGAGCCGCGACAGCACGACGGAGGTGGACGCTACGCAGTACCGGCGTCTTGTGGGGAGCCTTCGCTACCTCGCCCACACACGACCGGACTTGGCATTCTCCGTCGGCTACGTTAGTCGGTTCATGCAACGACCGACGACGGAGCATCAGCAGGCTGTGAAGAGGATCATCCGCTACGTTGCGGGGACTCTTGACCACGGCCTCCATTACCCGAGGTGTCCCGGCGCGGCACACTTCGTCGGGTACAGCGACAGCGACCACGCGGGCGACATCGACACCAGCAAGAGCACAAGCGGGATTCTCTTCTTCCTCGGCAAGTGTCTCGTTCACTGGCAGTCAGTCAAGCAGCAGGTGGTGGCCCTGTCCAGCTGTGAGGCCGAGTACATAGCGGCTTCCACCGCTTCGACTCAGGCACTCTGGCTCGCTCGACTGCTTGGTGATCTCCTCGGCAGGGACACTGAAGCAGTGGAGCTCAGGGTGGACAGCAAGTCCGCTCTAGCCCTGGCAAAGAACCCCGTTTTTCGTGAACGGAGCAAGCACATCCGGGTGAAGTACCATTTCATCCGAGGCTGCTTGGATGAAGGAAGCATCAAGGCAAGCTACATCAACACCACGGATCAGCTTGCGGATCTGCTCACCAAGCCTCTTGGAAGGATCAAGTTCCTTGAGCTCTGCTCCAAGATCAGGATGGTTCAACCCTCCCACAAGACGACGCACAAGACTTAGGGGGAGAATGATGAATAAGTCCCTGTACTGTGGTCTTTGTGGGGGATGCTGTGGTAGTTTTTGTTTTTTGACTGCTTTAGGACAGCATCTGCTTTTAGGACAGCATCTGCTTTTGCTTTAGGACAGCATCTGCTTTTAGGACAGCATCTGCTTTTAGGACAGCATCTGCTTTTAGGACAGCATATTGACCGCTTTAGGACAGCATCTAGGATAGCATCTTAGCATATGCTCGGCTGGTTCTCAGCCTATAAATATGTATCTCCAACCCCTCAGGTTGGCATGGCATTGTGTGAGCAATAAACAAGAAAACTTGCCCCATCTCCTAGTGTCATCCTCTCCATGAGAGTAAGGATCTTGCTATCACCAAGAGCAAGAGTCCAGCGACTAACAAAAAGTACCAAGTCAAGAAACAATCGCTTGTGATAACACACCCCACCAAAAAATAATAAATAAATAAATATCAACATTTAGAAGATTATATTGTCAAAGTCAACCCAATTCAACTCTAGTGCTTACCCTCAGAACCAGTGTTCCCCTAGGCGCTAGCCGGGACTCGGGCGGCAGACCAGCGCCTATCGCCTAATCGGGCTAGGTGGGCGCCTATCGCCTAATCGGGCTAGGTGGGCACCTATCGCCTAATCAGGCTAGGTGGGCGCCTAGGCGGCCGTCTAGGCAGGCAAAAACGACCAAGCGGGAGGTTGGCACCTAGGTGTGTTAAAGATAATGCAAGAGGTAAGGTGGTTCTCAGCCGTCTCAGGTAAGGATCTGTTTCAGGTAAGTCCTGATTGTTTTCTATCTGTTAGAGATAAGAATCTGTTTGTAATCTGCGCAGAGATATGATTGGAAAGTCCTGGCTATAGATAGAATAGATTGATTCTGTTGTAACGGTTGGAAATAGATCTGCCAGGCTTCCTCAATCTACTGCAGCAGTATGTATTGTACTAGATGGCGTTTCAGCCATATATAACATGCAGGGATCGGTGGTGATCCTTAACCCCAAAATACTATAGCTTTTCATGGTATCAGAGCCTATCCTCAATGGCGAGCTCATCTACCCTTATGGCCGCCGCCTCTCTAGGTTACCCTGTGACGGAGAAACTCACCAAATCCAACTACACGCTATGGAGAGCCCAGATCCTCCCAGCGATTCGAGGTGCAAGACTTGTCGGCTACCTTGATGGATCGGCAGCAGCACCAGCAGAAGAAATCATCACCAAAGATGGCGAGAAGGAGACCAAAGTCTTCAATCCAGCATATGACCTGTGGCTCGAAAAGGATCAACAAGTCCTGGGCTACTTATTCTCCTCTCTCACGAGAGATATTGACTCATGTCGCCTCCAAGAAGACTGCTGCAGAAGTCTGGAGAGCTATTGAGCAGATGTTTACTACTCAAACCCGTGCGCAAGCTGTCAATACGCGCATTGCCCTAGCAACAACCAAGAAGGGTCACATGACAGTTGCCGAATATGTTGGGAAGATGAGGGCTCTCGAGATGACATGGCAGCCGCCGGGAAGCATCTTGATGATGAAGAGCTAGTGTCCTACATCCTTGCTGGACTTGACCTGGAATACAACTCTGTTGTAACCAATGTCACTGGGCGATCTGACCCAATCTCTGTTGGTGAGCTCTACTCTCAACTTCTCAGTTTCAAACAGCAATTGAATCTTCTGCAAGGAAATCAATACCAGCCATCCATCAATTCTGCGATGCGTGGACAATCTCAACATGGTTTCCACCGCGGTCGTGGAGGGCGCAATGGAGGCCGAGGTCGCAACAATGGAAGCCGTGGCCGTGGTTCAGGTTTCAGCCATACTAATCGAGGTGCTGTAGATTCAAACACTTCTCGTCCAGTCTGTCAACTCTGCAAGAAAAAGGGGCATACTGCTCCGGCCTGCTGGTATCGCTTCGACGAGAATTATGTTCCTGAAGAGAAGAGTGCATCTGCAGCAGTGCATTCTTATGGCGTTGACACAAATTGGTACACTGACACCGGTGCAACAGATCATATTACGAGTGAACTTGATAAACTGGCAGTTCGTGAGAAGTATACTGCTGGAGATCAGATTCACACGGCAAGTGGAGCAGGTATGGATATTCACCAAATTGGTCATTCTGTTGTTCGTGCCCCCTCTCATAACCTTTATCTCAATAATATTCTTCATGTCCCTAGTGCTAAGAAAAACTTAGTTTAAGTTCATCGTCTCACTTCGGATAATCAAGTGTTTCTTGAATTTCATCCAACTTTCTTCTTGATTAAGGACCAGATCACGAAGAGGGTTCTTCTCAAAGGCAAATGTGAGGGAGGACTTTACCCTCTCTCATCCATACCTTCGGCAGGTCCCAAAAAGCAGATCTTTGGAGCAATAAAACCATCCTCTTCACGGTGGCATAGCCGTCTTGGTCATCCAGCTTCTACAATAGTGCAGCAGGTCATTAGACTAAATAATCTTCCTTGTTCCCCAGAGTCCAATAAAGAGACTGTCTGTAATGCTTGTCAACAAGCAAAAAGTCATCAATTACCTTATTCCAAGTCCTCTAGTGTCTCTAAATCTCCTCTAGAGCTAGTCTTTTCAGATGTTTGGGGTCCAGCTTGTGAGTCTGTAGGAAGAAATAAGTTCTATGTCACCTTTATTGATATTATAGCAAATTTGTGTGGATTTATTTGCTCCGTTACAAATCTGAAGTTTTTCAAAAGTTTCGTGAGTTTCAACAGCTTGTTGAAAGGCTGTTTGATAAGATCATTTCTATACAAACAGATTGGGGTGGTGAATATGAAAAACTCAATCCTTTCTTCAAGCAAATAGGCATATCTCATAGAGTTTCTTGTCCCCATACCCATCAACAAAACGGTGCTGCTGAACGAAACATCGACACATCGTTGAAGTTGGCCTTTCTCTTTTAGCTCATGCATCCATGCCGCTTAAATTCTGGGATGAAGCTTTTGCTACAGCCACATATCTGATTAATAGAACTCCTAGCAAACTCCTGCAATTTTCAACTCCCTTGGAACAGTTATTTAAGATCAAACCTGATTATGAAACCCTTCGTGTCTTTGGATGTGCCTGCTGGCCTAATTTGCGCCCATATAATACTCGCAAGCTCCAATTTCGCTCCAAACAATGTGTCTTTTTAGGCTATAGCAATATGCACAAGGGTTTCAAGTGCCTTGACATTCAGACTGGCCGTATCTACATATCTCGCGATGTAGTATTTGATGAAGCAGTCTTTCCCTTTGCCAATCTTCATCCAAATGCTGGTGCTCGTCTTCGGTCCGAAGTGCTTCTTTTTCCTTCTCTCTTTGACACCATTGATCACGGGGGTGCACAATCAAATGACCAATGTGATGATTATTCTGATAATGATGTTTCTCTCTCCACTAATCCATCTCCTACTCCTGTTTTAGACACTGTTCCAAAGTTTGTGCAGCAGCAGGTTGCGCCGCAGACAGCAGCAGCAGGTTGCTCAGGTTGAGCAGCCGCAGCAGCTTGATACTCTACATCAGCAGCAGCAGCCTGAGGATCTAAGACAGCAGCAGCAACCTGTGCAGCAATATGCATCAGTCCCCAAGCCATCTGTTACTCAGGTGTACAGCCGGCGTTGCAAAAATCCTCTACACACACATATATCATCTGATTCTCAGCCTTCACTGTACAGTTTGCCGCAGCCTCCTGAGACCATGTCTGCGCAAGAACAAGCTCCTGAAGGCCATCCTGACAGTTCGGTGTTGACACAAGATGTGGACTCTTCATCCCAACATCGACCTATTACCCGTCTTCAGCAAGGTATTACAAAACCAGTGATATTTACAGATGGTCGAATAAAGTACACTGATGGGAGGATCAAGTATGGTTTTCTTGCTGAAAATGGAAAACCACAGAATCTGGAAGAAGCTATGCAGTCTGGAAACTGGAAGAAAGCAATGGATGAAGAATACATGGCACTATTGAAAAACAAGACTTGGCATCTTGTGCTTCCTAAGAAAGGGATGAATTTAATTGATTGTAAATGGGTATACAAAGTAAAGAAGAAAGCTGATGGAACAGTTGACAGATACAAAGCTCGTTTAGTGGCCAAGGGCTTCAAGCAAAGGTACGGAATTGATTATGAAGACACTTTTAGTCCAGTAGTTAAAGCTACTTCAATCAGACTTGTTTTGTCTATTGCAATCTCAAGAGGATGGAATCTTCGCCAACTTGATGTAAAGAATGCGTTTCTTCATAGTGTTCTTGAGGAGGATGTGTTTATGAGGCAGCCGCCAAGGTATGAAGATAAAGAGTATGAAAGATTATGTGTGTAAATTAGACAAATCGTTATATGGATTGAAGCAAGCTCCTAAAGCCTGGTATTCCAGATTAAGTGAAAAATTGCTACAACTTGGTTTTCAGCCTTCAAGAGCAGATACATCACTCTTCTTTTACAGAAAAGGTGATGTGATCATTTTTATGCTCATCTATATGGATGATATAATTGTGGCTAGTTCATCAGCCAAAGCCACACAAGCTCTTCTCAAAGATCTTCAAGGTGAGTTCCCACTAAAAGACTTGGGAGATCTACATTATTTCCTTGGAATAGAAGTGAAGAAGATAGATAATGGAATTCTTCTAACACAAGCAAAATACACTGCTGATTTGTTAAAAAGGGTTCAGATGCAAAGGTGTAAACCAATGAATACTCCTATGTCCATTGTTGAAAAACTATTAGAAGGAGAAAAATTAAGTCCTGAGGATAGCACAAGATATAGAAGCATAGTTGGAGCTTTGCAATATCTAACTTTAACAAGGCCAGATATTTCCTTCTCAGTAAATAAAGTATGCCAGTATCTACATGCACCAACAACTGCACATTGGACAGCAGCTAAAAGAATACTCCGGTACTTACAACACACAATGGGATATGGACTGAAAATTACTAAATCTCCTTTTATGTTAGTTTCAGGATTTTCTGATGCAGATTGGGCTGGATGTTTAGATGATAGAAAATCTACAGGAGGTTTTGCCGTGTTTCTAGGAACCAACCTTGTGTCCTGGAATGCAAAGAAACAACCTACAGTTTCTAGATCTAGCACAGAAGCAGAGTACAAAGCAATGGCTAATTGTACAGTTGAAATAATGTGGGTTCAAACCTTTCTAAAAGAACTGGGAATTTCTAGTCCTCCTGCAGCTCGACTATGGTGTGATAATCTTAGAGCAACCTATCTATCTGCCAATCCAGTCTTTCATGCTCGAACTAAACATATTGAGGTTGATTACCATTTTGTTAGAGAAAGAGTAAATCAAAGATTGCTTGATATCAAATTTATTTCAACAAGAGATCAGATTGCAGATGGTTTTACTAAAGCCTTACCTATCCAACGTCTAAAAGATTTTCGAAGCAATCTCAACTTAATAAAGCTGTGATTGAGAGGGGATGTTAAAGATAATGCAAGAGGTAAGGCGGTTCTCAGCCGTCTCAGGTAAGGATCTGTTTCAGGTAAGTCCTGATTGTTTTCTATCTGTTAGAGATAAGAATCTGTTTGTAATCTGCGCAGAGATATGATTGGAAAGTCCTGGCTATAGATAGAATAGATTGATTCTGTTGTAACGGTTGGAAATAGATCTGCCAGGCTTCCTCAATCTACTGCAGCAGTATGTATTGTACTAGATGGCGTTTCAGCCATATATAACATGCAGGGATCGGTGGTGATCCTTAACCCCAAAATACTATAGCTTTTCAAGGTGCCGTCTAGGCGGCCACCTAGGGGAACACTGTTCAGAACTAGATACATGTGTTTCAATTTTCTTTTCACTGCCTGAAATATCATCGATATTGGTTATTTGGTTTTGTACCTTAAAAAACTTGTGCTTGTGCAGAGCTGTATTGTAAAAAATCTGACTACCAAGCACATCATGGAGCTAGTTTAAGCCAGCTTTCTCATTTCCTACTATCAACTGTTCCCATACCATGTTCCACTCCCTCCAAGAAACATTGAAGGACAATTGTGCAGTGTCCCGCAGAACAATGAAATAGTCAAATAGGTACCATCCCCTCAACAGGTTTATTTTCATAGTTTCACATAATCATCAACTTAAATGAGTCTCCATATTTGAACACGTAATTTGTGTATCTAATCATCATTAGAACAAGAGTAACAGATGGAATTATATTCATTCAACTAGATTAATTTTGAAACTCCACCAACCTGATTTAAATCTGATATTGTTTGTTACATATAAAATGGATCTTATATTTCTAGTTGTAACATATAAAACTATTATGTTTGTTACATATAAAACTGACCTTATATTCTGCTTGTTACATATAAAATTGATTCCAACAGGAATGGTAGGTACCAACTATTTAGAACAGATTACAATGCACAAGAGAAGTTGACTCTCCAGAGATGATAATACCAAAGTACCAAAATGATTATTCAGAAATGAAAAATATGAATCCCTGACTCCATGTTGAACCGCAACAAAATGTACTCAAATGAAACTATGAAAGTATTGGATGCACATATACTTTACCACTCCACATTCCTCGGAGACTTGAAGCTCCTTGAATCCATTTCTGCTGAACTTCTCAAAGTCGAAACAAGGAACTTTTGCTTTATGACTATTTCTGATCTCCTTAATATTCTGTAGTGCAACAAGAGAGGTTCCCGTTTAACAAGTAGTAAAGAACAACCAACCACATTCTTGTTCAGATCATGTACAAAGAATTTAAACTGCACAGTCCAAACAAAAATTACGAACTACAAACTGCATAAATGAAAAGGCTGCAAACAGGATGATGCGGTGAGACAATAATTTTGGGGAGTAGTTCCGTCCCCAGTCCCCACTCCCCTTTACTTTAGATAATAACTAATTAACCACATCAACTGAATGTTCTTTTTATTCTGTTACATATAAACCTAAACTACTCTACTAAATGTTTAGCAGATGAGACATTCTCTGAGTACTTTGTTATCTTTTCCTGACAATTTATGGTGTCCATGATGCCAAATAACAATGCAAAAATGGCTACCTGGTAAGACTAAAATATTAGCATAGTCACTGTAAGGAGCTATTTAGCTGAGCAGCTAAAACAGATAAAGCATTCAAAACAGAACCGTCCTTAAAGAAACTGAAGATGAACTGGAACCAAATCCAGTTATCCATGAATAAATAATTAACTAATAAAATGATTGTTCATAATATTCTGATTTCTGCATATACCAGGTAAATTACAAAATTTCCCATCTCTTCAAATCCTACCAGGTGCAAACCAAGACCCCTCAAAAGGCATGGGCCACAAAATCTCAGGCCCTACGGAGGATGACAAGGTGAAATCCCTTGAATGCCCTGACCAAACAATGCCTGAGAACTAAGGAATGATCGAGTGTTGAATATTCTCGAGGCCCCAACTAGACAGCGACCCAGTCATCAGGAGGTGGTGGAAACGCTTCAGGAGCCCAAGATACTGCTGGACTCTTGTGAAGGCTGCATCAACACAATCAAAGGGTTCTTCGGAAACAGAACATCCAGATAGAAGTAGAACCTGATAGGACCTGCCTTTTTCCCCTTTAATCCTTGACCCTTTCCAAGGGTGGCAGACCACTATTAGCAAACCATACTGACCTTGTCTCTTGGCCAATTTACCACAGTGCCCTGGAACAAGGGTATACTTCTTTAGCTGTGGGAACTTGTTAACATTATACTGGCATATTTCCAGGGTACAAAGGCAACTGCTCCTCTCTCTTCAGAAGTGCGAGCTCCCTGACATTACACAGGCATAGAGAACTATTTTTATCACTTCTACTTTTATGGTGAATAAGTGGGTCTAAGCCCTGAGGCATCGTCTTGCGAGGTTCATCCATGTTCACCATTAACTGAAAGCTCATGACAGCAATAAGTTATCACATCAAGGCCTCAAGGCTGGTAAGCTTGAAGCCAGCTTTTGATCAACTTGGTTTTGTTCTTGTTTTGCTTGGCATTTCCACAAGGTTTTGTGTTTCCTCTACCTTGCATGCTCACTGATATCAATAGTAATTTCCCTTTTTTTCCATAATCAATTAATCATTAATGTCCACATCTTCAAAGTACCATCAAATTAACACTAATTCTGTCCAGTTTTGTAGATACCAGCCAATACTAGCAAATCTGGTAATCAGTTGCTTACCATCAGTTTTAGGAACACTAGTTTTAATTAATCTCGCATGGACAAAATTTGGAAGTATCATAATAATTTAAGTTTCAACTAATTCTGGCATGTGAAATTGCAATTCACATAATAATAGGCAGCAAAAACAATGTAAATTAAATTTCATTCATGAAAACAGCATCACCTTAGACAGCAAAGAAATATCCAATGAGCTATACTCATCATATTTATAGTCCCGCACTTGTTCAGGCTTGTAATAACTTTCCAAACTTATAACTTCACAGCCAATTATATTTGACATCTTCTGTGCTAAACTTGTCTTTCCTGATCCACTAGGACCACCTACAAATAAGAGTAGGACAAATAATACCAACTTAATCACAGTTGTATCTTTGCTTGCAATTATAACATAATTTTTTTATAGAATCAATCTAACCCAGATAACGTACGAGACAGGCTTACACCATGCAGAAGATAAGTGGTCAATGGAACTCAAAACTTTAGATCAGGGATATAAAAAACCAGTAGTTACTGGCAGTAATCGCCGATTACCGGAAATCCCGGTGGGTACCGGGAGGCAAAAACCGGCCAATGTCCCAGTGGTTACAAATGCACTTTCTAAGTTGATTTAGGCCCTTCTTGTGCCATACTACCTATTGTATGGACTAAATATACATAAATATGGTAGTCCTAACATTTTTTTGCTAGGTTTTCTTTAGATTCCCTTGTTTTTTAGTGGTTTTCTAGTTTTTTCTAATTACCGGAACAGTTACTGGTTTTCAAACCGCCCAAATGCAAAATTTGATTCGTGAATTTCAACCCGTTTTTTCCCGGGTTTTCCGGTAACCGGTCGGTTACCGTTACCGCCCGCCCGCCGTGTTTTCCACCGGTTTCAGGATTTCTATCCCTACTTTAGATAATTGTTGGAAGACTTCTTGAATCCACAGATATGGGACTTACAGAAACAAAGATGGGATGCAAATATTGCCTCAACAGTCCAGCACATTTACGGTGTGGTTTAACATGTTATGAATAGCGCTTGTATTCATCATGAGACCAATAAGCCAATATATATACACGTAAAGTTATAGCATATATGCAGGAAATCCCCCACACAACAGGGTAAATACACAGCTATATAAGACATCTAACACCCCGATGAAAACTTATGGTGGATCAACAATATGAAATTTGGAGAAGTAGAAGCTGTGCTGAGCTCTAGTCTATGCTTTTGTAAAGAAGTCTGCCAACTAAAGCTCTAAAGGTACATACTGAAGAACAACAATCTGGTCATACACCTGTGTCTGCATGTAGGAAGCATCGAAACCAATATGCTTTGTAAGCTCATGCTTCACCGGATCTTTAGCAATGCTAATAGCACCTGTACTATCAGACAAAAGAGGAGTTCATGCAGAAACAGAAACACCAAAATCTTCAAGTAATCACCGTAGCCAAGTAACCTCTG
Source organism: Dendrocalamus latiflorus (assembly GCA_017311315.1). Taxonomy (NCBI): domain Eukaryota; kingdom Viridiplantae; phylum Streptophyta; class Magnoliopsida; order Poales; family Poaceae; genus Dendrocalamus; species Dendrocalamus latiflorus. The sequence goes on along the minus strand of CM029637.1, from coordinate 11,874,887 downwards.
CAGTCAAAGCCATAGCTCACAACTCAGCCCCAACACTCGAACGAGAAACTATTGTCTGCTTCTTAGTCTTCCAAGCGACGAGAGAACCACCAAGAAAAACACAATAAGCAGAGAGAGACCGGCAATCAGATGGATCACTAGCCTAGGTGGCATCAAAATATGCCTGAAGCTGTAAAGAGCTGGAGCGAGAGAAAGAGACGACGAGAGATAATTCCACGAAGGTATAGCAAAACTCAAAGAAGATGACATAGTGGAACTAAGTGGAAGCAGAAACAAATTGAGTCAAGATATGCGCAAAGTACGAAATGTCAGGACGAGTGACACCAAGATAAACAAGACTCCCAACAACATAACGATAGTGAGCAGGATCAGTAAGAGACCATTAGTGGGACGAAGATAAACATTAAGCTCCATGGGAGTCTCAGCTATGCGCTGATCAGTAATATAGGCACGATCAAGAAGATCTTGGATATACTTTTGTTGGAACAGAAACCCTTAGGAGTAAAAACAATCTCAATCCCAAGAAAGTAGCGAAGAGGATCGAGATCAGACATGAGAAACTGCTCATGAAGACGCTCCATGACAAAAGTGATGTACTAAAAATTATCTCCAGTAATGATCATATCATCAGCATACAAAAGGAGAAGCGTCCAACCACGAGGCAAAGTGTGAATAAAAAGAGCAGGATCATGAGCACTCGCAGAGAAACCAACTGCAGTGACAACAGAAGAGGAATGATTAAACCAGGCACGAGGAGCTTACTTAAGGCTATAGAGGGATCGGCGAAGGCGACAAACCATACCCTCAGGAACAGAATACCTAGGGGGTAGACCTCCTCACGCAACTCACCATTAACAAAGGCATTCTTGACGTCCAACTGAGAGATAGATCACTGTCAAACAAAGGCCACAACAAGAAAAGTGCAAACGGTGGTCATGTGAGCAACCGTTGCAAAAGTCTCATCGTAGTCACAATCATGCTCCTGCTGAAAACTGCGCGCTACAAGACGAGCCTTGTAGCGCTCAAGAAAACCATCAGAGCGGGTCTTAACCTTATAGACCCACTTGCACGTGATAGGAGCAACATGCTCAGGAAGAGGAACAAGATCCTACGTGCCAGTACGTTCAAGAGTAGCAATCTCTTCTGCCATCACATGCTACCACTCCTGATGAACAGTAGCATCACGATAAGAAGTTAGTTCGGCAAGAGCAGCGACAGCAAAACCAAAATGCTCAAGAGGCTGAATAGACTAGCGATCGCGAAAAGCATAGCAAGGAGAGGCCGAAGAGGATGACCCATCAGAAGAAGAGGGCACATCAGAAGAATCCTCAACTCATGGACGAGTATAGTAGAGGATAAGAAATAAAGCCAGGAATAACCTCACGAGAGGGTGCCGGTGGTGAAGAAGGTGCAGACTAAGAGGGAGGCACCGGAGAGACCAAAGGTTGTGGTGGAGTGGTGACTATAGGGGTGGCAGGAAAAGTCAGAAAAGAAAGTGACTCGACAAGAGATACTGAAGTGCAGGAAAGAGAAGGGTGAGGATAGAAAGGACGAGACTCATCAAAAGTAACAGAGAAATCCGCATCCGTCGGCCAACGAGATCCTAATAACGATATCCCTTCTGCTCAACACTATAGCCCAGAAAAACGCACTCAACAGACTGAGCGACCAGCTTGGTGCGCTCACGAGGTGCAAGAAGAACATAGCACACACACCCAAAGAAGCGAAGGCTAGAATAATCAGGAGTCTTGCCATAGAGACACTCAACTGGGATCCCACCCTAAAGAGAGGGCTGAATGTTGATCAGAAAAGTGGCAGTAGAAACATCCTCAGCTCAGAAGTGTGGTAGAACAACAGAAGCAAGCATGAGAGCACGAGCTATTTCAAGATGATGACAATGCTTGCCTTCAGCCACACCATTCTGAACATAAGCACCGGGACAAGAAAACTGAGAGTGCCTTACTCAGCAAGAAAACCACGAAGAACTCCCGACACGCACTCCCCAGCGGAATCAACGCGAAAAACACAAATAAGTCAAAACTAAGTACGGACCATGATGGCAAAAGTCCTGTAGATGGATAGAACCTCACTACGACATGACATAAAGTATATCCACATGCTGAGAAAAACCATCAATAAAAATTATATAATATCGATACCTCCTTTCGAAACGAAAGGAGCTAGTCCCCAGACATCAATATTAGAGTATTTGGCATGTATATTACACCCTTCCTTCTATTGTTGTAATTGCCTAACTTAGCTCCTCTAATTGAGGTATGTAATCCCTCTCATGACTATTAATACAAGGCCACCCCTTGCCCCTTGGCGTGTGTGGTGATTGAGCCAATCTCTCTATTCTACATGGTATCAGATTTTTACGATCTCTGAGCCTTCCTCCGCTGCTCCTCCCTCCTGGCGAGACTCCGCTCGGATCCGGCATCCAGGCCGCTTCCCCCAGGCCGCCGGCCTCCTCCCGCCGCCGCTTTCCCCAGGCCGCGCCGCCTCCACCTCCGGCCGCCGTCCTCCGCTGCTCGCCTGCTCCTCTGTTTTTCCCTGCCGCCGCTCGCCTTGCCCTCCGCTGCTCCTCTGTTTTCTCCGCCGCCGCTCGTCTTGTCCCTAGCGACTACCTCGCCTCCCCCCCGCCGGCTCCCGTCCACGGCCTCTCGCTGCGCCCCTCCACCATGTCGGCCCCCATCGACGCTTCGGCCGCCGCCGCCGCTGCTGCAGCCGCCGCCGCCTCTGCCTCCCCAGGCACCACCGACAACGGCTCTGTCTTCAGCGCCGGTGTGCTAGCTGCGCCGGTCGTTCTCAACCCCTACTGCACGGTCGCCGTCAAGTCCCACGTCCCGACCACTCTTGACATGAAGGCAGCCAATTACTCCCGGTGGTCCAAGTTCTTCCGGACGATGTGCATCAGTTTGGCCTCCTCTCTCACATCGATGGCTCCGACGTCGCACATCCGGACGACCCCGCCTGGACACTCGCCGACTCTGCCGTCCTCAGCTGGTTGTATGGCTCCGTCGCCGACGACATCCTGGACTCAGCAATGGCCGACGACGAGACTGCGCGCGATTTGTGGCTCGCGATTGAGGGCCTCTTCCGCGACAACAAGGAATCTCGTGTTGTCTTCCTCAGCAGTCAATTCCACTCCTTGATGCAGGGTGACCAGACCATTGCCGAATACAGCCAGCGCGTCAAAACCTTGGCCGATGCTCTCCGCGACGTCGGCCACCCTGTCTCCGACTCGCAGCTCGTCCTCAACCTGCTGCGCGGCCTCAACCCTCGCTACTCCAGCACCGCCGATGACATCGCCAACTCGACGCCCTTCCCCTCCTTCGCTCGGGCCCGCTCCATGCTTGCTCTCATGGAAACGCGTCACGCCAATGAGACCAAAGTCGCTGCCGAGACGGCCCTCCTCACCGGCGGCTCCACGGCATCCGCTCCCTCCGCCCAGACCGGTTCTCATGCCTCCAACGCTGGGACCGTGATGGCCGTCGCAACGGGCGCAATCGCCGTGGCAAGCAAGGCGCCGGTTCCCAGGGTAGTCGCGCGCCTCAGCCGGCCGGCCCTTGGTTCTGCTTCAATCCATGGTCCGCTCCCAACACCGGCCAGTGGAATGCTCCTGGTGGACAGTGGCGCCCCTCACCAGCTCCGGGCCTGCTCGGCGCCCAGCCGCAGGCACATGCTGCCTTCACGCCACTCCAGCCGCCTCCTGCCTCGACATGGGACCAGCAGGGCCTCATCACTGCCCTGAACCAGCTTGCTGTCCAGGGGCACGGCGGCTGGGTCGTCGACAGCGGCGCCACTTCCCACATGACATCTCACGGCGGTACATTGCTCTCCTCTCACCCCCCCTCCTACTACGGCTGTCACTGTTGGCAATGGCTCTCGTTTACCCATCTCCTCCAGCGGTCATTCCTTTCTCCATACTCCCACCATGAAATTTTTTCTTCGCGATGTTCTTGTTCCTCATTTAGTTCGCAACTTACTATCTGTTCGCAAATTCACCCGAGATAACCACTGCTCTCTGGAGTTTGATGCCTTTGGTTTCTCTGTTAAGGATCTCCCGACGCAACGAGTGATGCTTCGCTGCAATAGTGAGGGCGATCTCTACACCATTCCTGCTGCCGAGTCACCCTCCACTGCCAGTGCCCACCTCGCCGTCTCCTCCCACCTTTGGCACCAGCGTCTTGGTCATCCCGGCATTGCTTCTATCACAGCCTTACATAAAGATTCGCATATTGCATGTAATAATGTAGCTCGCTCACTTTGCCATTCTTGTCAGCTTGGTAAACATGTGCGTCTACCTTTTGCTCCCTCTGTTACTCGCACCTCTGCACCCTTTGAGCTCATTCATTGTGATGTGTGGACCTCACCTGTGGCTAGCATATCTGGTTCACTCTATTATTTAGTGGCTGTCGATGATTTCTCTCATTTTTGCTGGACCTTTCCACTTAAAGCAAAATCTGATGTTCACCAACATATAGTCGACCTTGCCGCTTATGCCAGCACGCAGTTCGGCCTCCACCTCAAGTCCGTTCAGGCTGACAACGGCCGTGAATTTGTTAACCACGCCAACACATCCTTCTTTGCCTCCCGCGGCATCGCCCTGCGTCTCTCTTGCCCATACACCTCACCGCAGAATGGTAAAGCTGAACGGATGCTTCGCACCCTTAACAATATGGTCCGCACTCTTCTTCTTCATGCTCATATGCCACCTAGGTTCTGGGCAGAAGCCTTAGCTACCGCCACCTACCTCCTTAACCGGTGTCCTTGTCCTCCATTGGCGGTGCCATTCCTTACACACTTCTCCACCAGAAGCCACCACAATACACTCATCTTCGCGTATTTGGTTGTCTCTGTTTTCCCAACATATCCGCCACATCCGCTCACAAACTTGCTCCTCGCTCTACGACCTGCGTCTTTCTTGGCTACCCTCCTCACCACAAAGGATATCGTTGCCTTGACCTCGCCACCAACAAAGTCATCATCTCACGTCATGTTGTCTTCGATGAGAGTACTTTTCCGTTTGCCAACAGTAGTCATCCGCCTATATCCTCTCCTGCCACTAACGCCACCTTGGATTTCCTAGTTGATGACTGTGCCGTGCCGGTGCCTTGCACTGCTGCCATGGCACCCCTGCAGGTCTCCCCGGCGACAGCTCCACCTTCGGGTGTTGAGCGCTCGCTACCCCTCCAGTCGGCGGCGTCCCGACCGCCCGTGCGTCTGGTATACACTCGACGGCCTTCTGCGGCCGCTACTGTTTCTGCCGCCCCGCCGGCTGTGGCGGTACGTCCGGACGAGCCTTCTGTAGCCCCGCTGGTCTACACCCGACGGTCATGTGCGGCCTCCACCGCACCGAACGAGCCTGTAGCACCGCCGGTCGTCCCCCCTACTGCAGCTGCACCGGCGCTACCTCAGATGGTCACGCGGTCTCGGGCCGCCTCTGATCCTTCTGTGGACGTCTTCTCCCTGACGGCCCAGCATGTTCCTGTGTCTGCCATCCCGGCCAACTACCGTAGCGCTCTCGCCGATCCTAATTGGCGCGCTGCGATGGGAGATGAGTACCAGGCCCTCATGGACAATCACACTTGGCGTCTCGTTCCTCGTCCACCTGGTGCCAACATCATCTCCGGCAAATGGATCTTCAAGCACAAGTTTCACTCCGATGGTTGTTTAGCTCGCTATAAAGCGCGCTGGGTTGTTCGTGGTTTCTCCCAGCAGCACGGCGTCGACTATGATGAGACCTTCAGTCCAGTCGTCAAGCCGGCAACTATCCGCACCGTTCTCTCCATTGCCACAGCGCGCTCCTGGCCGATCCATCAGCTCGACGTCAAGAATGCCTTCCTCCACGGCACGCTCGATGAGACGGTTTACTGTCAGCAGCCCTCCGGTTTTGTGGATCCTGCTCACCCTGATCATGTGTGTCTTCTTCAGAAGTCACTTTATGGCTTGAAGCAGGCTCCTCGGGCATGGTACCACCGCTTCGCCACCTACATACGCCAGCTCGGTTTCGTTGCATCCTCCTCCGACACGTCCCTGTTTGTCCTACACCAGGGGTCCGCCATGGCTTCTCCTGCTGTACGTCGACGACATTGTCCTCACTGCCTCGTCTACAACACTCCTTGAGCGCATCATCAGCCAACTTCGCTCGGAGTTCGCCATGACGGACCTCGGCGCCCTGCACTTCTTCCTCGGCATCTCCGTCACACGCTCTTCGGACGGTTTGTTCTTATCTCAGCGACAATACGCCGTCGATCTTCTCCAACGGGCGGGCATGGCTGAGTGTCACTCCACTACTACGCCCGTGGACACTCATGCCAAGCTCTCCGGCCTTGACGGCGCACCTGTTGCTGATCCATCAGAGTACCGGAGCCTTGCAGGAGCATTGCAGTACCTCACGCTCACCCGTCCTGACTTAGCATACGCCGTTCAGCAGGTGTGCCTCTTCATGCATGATCCACGGGAGCCTCACCTCGCACTGATCAAGCGCATCCTGCGGTATGTCAAAGGCACCCTCGACGCTGGTCTCCACATCGGCCTTTCGCCGGTGACCTCCATCACCGCCTACTCCGACGCCGACTGGGCCGGTTGCCGACTCTCGTCGCTCTACGTCCAGCTACTGCATTTTCCTCGGTGACAACCTTGTGTCTTGGTCCTCCAAGCGCCAGACTACGGTGTCCCGCTCGAGTGCCGAGGCCGAATACCGCGCCGTTGCACATGCCGTCGCCGAGTGCTGCTGGCTGCGGCAACTTCTTCAGGAACTTCATGTCCCCCTTGCTTCGGCCACCGTGGTGTACTGCGACAACGTTAGCGCCATATACATGTCCACCAATCCAGTCCATCATCGACGGACGAAGCACATCGAGATAGACATTCATTTTGTCCGCGAAAAAGTCTCCCTCAGCGAAGTCCGCGTCTTGCACGTTCCATCCTCTCATCAGTTTGCGGACATCATGACCAAGGGGCTTCCGACACAGCTTTTTCAGGAGTTTCGGTCCAGTCTTTGCGTCCGGACTCCTCCCGCTACGACTGCGGGCGGGTATTAGAGTATTTGGCATGTATATTACACCCTTCCTTCTATTGTTGTAATTGCCTAACTTAGCTCCTCTAATTGAGGTATGTAATCCCTCTCATGACTATTAATACAAGGCCACCCCTTGCCCCTTGGCGTGTGTGGTGATTGAGCCAATCTCTCTATTCTACAATCAAAATGAACAAGATCAAAAGGACGCTGGGACACTGACTAACTAAAAGGATAGGAGCATTGAAGTTGTTTACCAAGCTTACAACCCTGTCAAGTGAGAGAAGCATCACCAGATACAGACCCTAAAAGACCACGACAAAGTAATGAAGACATATGTGACCCATAAAGATGTCCTAAAATGGTGTCACTGAGCAAAAGATGCAGTAAAGGCTGCAGCAGATGCGGAGGCAGTGGAGGAGGTGACAAGATTGACAGGGGCAGTGGAAGGAAGATGAAGCCAATCAAGCTCCCAGAATTGTCGTGAGTCACGACGGTGAGGGCCAGTACCAACCAAAGTCCCGTGTGGCAATCCTGAACACAAGAATCAGAATCGAGAATAACACAACCATGATCAATGAGCTGGTTGGCAGATTTGAACTGCATGTTTAGTTTTGGAATATTAGAAACAACAGGAACATGAAAGGATAAATTTGAAAGTGCCTCATCCTGCGACAGAAAGAGAGGTGTCATCTGTTGTTTGAACAATGATGGGAGTAGCTAAAGGACTAGTGAAAGTGAGACTGGTAAAATCAGATGTCATATGAAAGGAAGCATTAAAATCAAGAATTCAAGGTGATATACCTAAGGAGAAGTAAAAGGTGGTCTCTCACAGGAAGACTGAGTAGCAGAACCAGCAAAACCGGACGATGCAGAAGCAACCGTGCGACCTAGCAGTGTGAGAAACTGCTATGTCAGAGGCACCAAGGAACCTCCAGTTTCCCTTGGAGGATGGCTACCACGACAAAAATCCTTCTTCCTGTAGCAGAACTGCTCCACATGTCCATGCGTGTTACAGTAGGTGCAGTGAAGTCCCCTACCAACAACAGCTGTCACTGGTGGAGGCGTGACTGGTAAAGGAGCAACCGAAGGTGCAGGTGTAGAAGCTGGAGGAGCTGCTAAAACCAAAGAAAACAATGGTAATGACAACAAACCCGCACCACATAGACGAATCTCCTTAATACAAACAGCTGCAAGGGCCTCCAATAGTCACACGAGGGTGACGAGCCAGCATCTGAGCACGAGTCTGCTCAAACTCAGCTCAGAGACGTGTCAAGAAGTTGTAGATGCGGCGAAGCTCTAGGTAAGACTGCTGACGCTGAGAGCACTGACAAGTATGACAAACATTTGTCCCCAAAGAGTCAATCTGACACCATACCGCGGATAGTTGTGCATAGAACTCGTTCAAAATGGCATCTCCCTGCTACAGCGACTGCTCCTGACGTACAACAGCAAGGTACAAGGAATCACCAGATAGCTCGTAGCGATTGCACAGATGCGTCCACATTGCCTGTTAGGAAGCCAAGCCAACCACATCACCAGTGAGATGGTCGCGCATTAGGGTTTCTTCGTGCGCGCACTCGGGTCCGCCGCCGCCGATTTACCAGATTCCACCTCGCCGGTTAGCGCCGCATCGCCATCTCGCCAAATTCCGCAGTGCCTAGGGGTGTTCCGCCTCCCCTTCACCGTCTTCTGTCTCCTTTTTCGTTCGCCTTTCCTCCTCTCATCCACCATCGTCTCCACCTCCCCTCCGCCCGACGGTGCTCCCCTCCGTAGCTCCGCCTCCCCTCCGCATCTCCACCTCCCCTCCATGCCGTGACTTTAGGGGGCGGAGATGGCGAGGGCGAAGAAGGCGCCAATAGTCGGTGGAGAAGAGATGGCGACTGGCGCGAGAGAGTGGAGAAGCGAAGATGGTGACTAGCGAGAGAGAGTGGCAGAGATGAGAGATGGTCACCGAGGCACCGACGGCAACAGTTATATTGCAATGCTTGTTTCAGTTGTAAAGTTGTTTACTTGTTTCATACAGTGATCTTACTATTTAGGAATGCATGATTGCATAGCATTTTAATAATTCATTTATTTGTGAATTGTAATTACTGATTAATATAACTTTTTACTAATGGTGTGTTGGTGAATCCAAACAACTTGGACAAGGTGAAATGCATTTTATGTGATAAAGTTGTTTCCAGTGGGATATAGGATAAGCAACATATTGCATATATTAGTGGGAATATTTCCAAATGTCCCAAATCCACAGAGGAAGGCCAAGAGAAGTGCCAAACGTCTATTGCGGAAGCAAGGAACAAGAAAAAGAACAAGAAAGCACATGACGATGTGGTTAGGGATGATGTGACCATTCAAGATGGTGAGGATGACGAAGGGCTCGAAGAGATTGCAGGATCGGCACCTCGAAAGTTAGGCCTTATAGATAAGTTTGTCAAACCAATTGATCCTCAAGATAGTAGTTTTACCACTCGAGCTCAAGCGACAACAAAAATTACGGAGGTAATTTGGAAAAAGAGGCTTCATAAGGTGAACTTGGCGAGGTGGCTTTACGTATCAGGTATACACTGTAACTCACTAACTCTCAAGTCTTATCTCTTATGTCACTATTTTAATCTAAGTATTTACCTAACCTTCACTTTGCAACTCGTAGATACATACAAAGAAAAGAAATAAACTAGATACTCATTACCTTAATAATCTTGTCTATGTTCAATTCAATGCAAGACTTATGAGCAAAAAAGAGGAACAAATCAAACGACGTAGATGCCCTAGATTCGCACGCTTCTTTTGCTCAAGGATGGGTAATTGACGGCGGAGATGAGGTGGTTGATCCCGAGACGGATCTTTCTTGGAAACTTATTAAAGAAACAAGTGGGGCTAATTAAGCCACACAACCTCGTAGGAGCACAAGAGTGAGAGGACTTCACGAGGATAAGTTTGAATCTGAAAGCGAAGAGGAAGAAGAGGTGAACGACGAACTTGAGGATGTTGAATTCGAATCTGAACAAGATGAAGTGATTCCAACAAAGGATTGTTGTCAAGAGGACAATCTCTTGCTACCTTGTTGAAGTTTAAGAATTATTTTGCTATCTTGCTTGTGACTTGTCAATTGTAAGAAATTTGCTATGTGTTGTTGAGAATTTTTGGTGTGAGATGTCATGAACTATGTCTACATGTGATTGTGAACTTGTTTTATATTTTTATTTTATCTGTCACTATGTGACTATGTCTTATTGTCTTGCAGTCATTTCTTATTTCTTTTATTTTTTTATACTTATATATCGTATTATCCACATACCAAGAATCTTATATATTGCGTAATTCTTAATGTGCAGGTTTACAATTACATAAAGCATTTACATCAAGTAATGAAATGTTCATCATCATCTATCGAATTTACAACATTATAAGTTACTCCATGTAACAATATTCTTCATCCAAACATCACGTCTTGATATCGCCTGTAGCGCACCATGCCAAAGTCAGCCGCCTAGGCGCTAGGCCTCTGCTTGCTACCTGCCTAGCGCGAGCGCCTAGCGCCTACTTGAACACTAGGTCTTGTAGGCAGCATATTGAGTCTGAAAAGTCATGACAACCTCAAAAGCCTCAGATGCCTTTGTACGAGCATCTTCGGAAGCATCCTTCGGGAGCACAGGCTCAGCATGTGGAGCAGGGCAAGGCGAACAAGGCAACTCGCCAGTAAGAAACTCCCAAAGGCGCTGGCCATGCATGTAGAGGTTCATGTGCTAAAACCAGTCCCAATAATTGAGACCATCGAAGATCACCGGACAACGAGGAACAAAAACGGTGCCTACAAAAGACATTTTTCTTTCTTTTTTCCTTTTTTCTTTTTCTTTTTTTTAACCATTGCCTTAACTAGTCAATTAGTTTAGAAACCGACCGAGACTTTCACAAGCAGAACCAAACGCCGTCGGTGGGATGGCGACTGGCGTCTCCGACTCCAGCATCTGACGGCAGGCGGCGGCTCCAATAGCTCTGACAGCCTCACGTCAACCTTGTCGGCTCTTGGAGCGGCCAATGTCGGGCAACAGCGGACGAGGCGGCCCAAAGGAGACATCGGCGGATCGATCCAAGGGCCTACGGCGTCGACAGCCCGGAGCAGTGGCGGCGACCCAGCTCCAGTTGACAAAGGAGCCGCGTCGAAAACAGCAGACGGAGAGGCCTGGCAGCCGCGTTGGCGACAGCAAGTGAAAAGCAGGACGGAGATCGGCTCCAAACAAGCAGATCCGGAGTAGATTGGGAGGCGAAGTCGTCGGCAACTATAGATCGGGAGGCGGCAATGGCGAAAAAGCAAATTTCTCGACGGAAAAGCGACGGCCTTGCGGGCGATTGCCGGCGCCAGAAAATAGGAAAGCAAAGGTGGCTGACAGCGAGCGCGAAGAAACCCTAGGCGGTGGCAACAGCCGGAGAAAAAACCAGCGACAGCTCGAAAACCTAGGTTTGGCTCCGATACCATGTTATGAATAGCGCTTGTATTCATCATGAGGCAAATGGGCTAATATATATATACATATACAGGTATGGCATATATGCAGGAAACTCCTCACAAAACAGGGTAAATACAGTTATATAATACATATCTAACATAACAAACATTTTTCCGAGTACATGGCCACTGGCTATAAAGACAAACAGTCGAGTATCAAGTCTTAGGTTATATTCAATTACTAGAAAGGCATGACATGTAAAAGGCATGACATGTAGCCGGTACTGGTAGAAAAAACCCCAGCAAGAATCGCAACACTTGAACAACCAGTTACTCTTAAAAGACGAAGCGTATAGTGGACTGTGTTTCCTCGTTTACACTAAGAACCTGACATAGTAGACATTACTTGTAACAGGCACCCTTTTTCTTTTGCACGGACATCACGATCACATTTTTATCTTGACAACCATATGTAGAATTTTCTGTATAGCGCCAGCCACCAGCATGCAGTACAGCAAGCGTACCAGAAGTCCAGAAACATCATATCCATGCAATTAGGATCATGTGAAATTTGGGAGGGATTTAGGTTTTGAAAACACTACAATGACATTGACACTCATTACAAGTGAACACGAGAATGTAAAATTGCCACAAGGAATATCTGAGGCAGAGGGCTAAACTAAATGGTTGAGTTGCCCCAGCAATGTGGTATTGATCTTTTAGTTATCAATTTTCCTCAAGCAAATACTTGCTCTATAAGTTTCAGTCTAAAGCCCTGTTTGTTTTGGCTTTTTTAGTGGCTTATAAGCAAAAAAACCTAAGCCTAAACAAACGGCTGGCTTTTGTACTGGGCTTTTAAAAAGCCAAAAGCCACTGTATAACTAAAAGCCAAAAACCAGTTGAAAGGAGCTTTTTTTGGCTTTTGCGGAATAGAAATAACGTTTTGCCACTGAACTTCGAAAGATTTACACATAAATGCCATTGGTATATAAATCGTTGGCCGTTCGGCCGTTCTCTCCCAATCCCCTCCCAAACCGAATCGCGTGATTAGGGTTGCGGTGCCGACGACCTGCGACACCACCGTCCTTCGTCCTCCGACAAATCCTGCCGGCGACCCGCGACCCCGCTGGCCTCATCCGCCGTCCTCCGACAAACCCCGCTAGCGACCAGCAACCCGCGACCCCGCCGGCCTCCGACAAATCCCGCCGGCGACCCGCGACCCTGCTGGCCTCATCCGCTGTCCTCCGACAAACCCCGCCAGCGACCGGCGACCCACGACCCCGCCGGCCTCGTCTGCCATCCTTCCACAAATCTGCCGTCCTCCGGTGACCCCGCTGGCCTACTCTTGAGTGCAACAATACATATAATAAGGGCATTTCAGACTTTCTAGTAATAAGCCACACCATTCAACCCATCAAAAAGCTAGGATACCAAATAGTTTAACTTGGCTTAAAAGCTAACTGCTTTTAAGCTGCTTAAGCTAAAAAGCTAGCTTTAAGCTATAAGCCAAAAAGCCTAAGCCTAAACAAACAGGGCCTAAATACTAAATCAATTAAGCTAGACTGATAAAAAGTCAAAAGGTACAGACATTATTACCAATCCCAACGATGACAGGAAATCCTTTGTTCTCCAACAATGCCTGAAAGGCAACAATTAATGGAATATTTCTTAGATCTGTATATGCATAGACTATCACCAAAAAAATAGACATGCGGTTCCATTTACCTGAATTGCTTGAACTGATAGAAGAAGACCCCTATCTAAGTCATAAGAATCTGGCAGGGGAGCTAGCAGCATGTTACCTCTTGAAGAAGAATCTGAGAATGTGTACAAGATAATCGTTTGGATATTGGAAAGGAAAAGAATAGCTTGGAGTCTGTAATCCATCAAGAAGAAACAGCATAATCTTTTTTCATATAAATAGCACATGGAAACAGCATAATAGAATTCCTATCTAATGTACAAGTAAAAAAACCTGGGATAAACTGCCATTTTCCCAGAGCAAGTTCCTGGTCCAACTTTTTAGGTGGAGACCTTGTCCATGGTTGCACAAAGTCATCAAGATTTGCAACAGTACCGGTAGAAACACGAATTGGTTTAGGAACAGCAATTTTTTTTCCTTGACTTTCAGTCAGTAGTTTGCTAGAGTTCGGTGGGGGTGTATTAAGTCGTGGAACCCCTAGACCAATAAGAAACTTATTAGCAGATAGCTTTTATTGGACACATAAAATGCACAAACAAGAGAATTGTACCTTTGCTCTCTAGGATCATTTCCAGGTATGACTTTGTGATCCATGGACCATTTATACCTAGCTTAGAAGCTTCTGCAGCAACAATCTAAATTATAAGTCAGTTACATTGCCAATATGTACCTAAAGTTCAATAATAAGTTTGAAACAAACATAAAGAAACCTAAAGGTTTCAAAATGAAGGACTTTATGGAGCTTAGAATAAGATCATTTAGACTTCATAAGCATCTTTCCTTAGCTACATGAATGATTACAGAAGAAAAGCAATACAACACGGTTACATAGCTAAACTTATCAGTCCAGAACATAATTTTAAATTTCAGCCATCTATCAAGTTCATAACAGTCTTACAGCTCAACTAGAATGAAAGCATTTGTAAAACTCCAATTACATGAATTATTACAATTGCATAAGTTTCCTGGAAGTAAATTAGTATAATAAATAGCTGATGTATGTTAATGAATTGTAGTCATTGTTGAGAGTTCTCATCAATCACGCAGGAGGATGATCTGGTACACAACTCAGCCCAATAACATATTAACATTACTGGATCCATTGACCCGTTGACCACATTCAATACAAGCCAAAATCCACCAAAGTTGTTTTTGTTAGATGCGTGGAATAAATATTAGATGTATTGATCTCAGCCCAAAGGGCTATATATAGAGCACAGAGGATACATAAGGCTAAACCTTAGAAACTAGAAAATACCGCAAATACCCTTAAATCCTTAACAGTTTTAAGCAAATATCAGGCACATTCTAGGGAATCCACAAGCATGTATTCCAAGAGTAAGACACTACTTTTAGCAAAGAAGAAACCTCAAATTTATTCAGAGTTCAAGGATGAGGATAGATGTGTAAGTACCAGAACCAAGAGAGACAGGATGTTATGTTCAATTAATTTAGAAATTTAACAGATTTGTGAGATTCCAGACAAAATCAAACGAATGACACAGAGCAAAACTGGGTGATCACAGCTGTTTCTGACTCTCATTGTTCCATGGAAGTCAATATGTAACAACCCAGCATCAAAGAGTGCATACCTTTCTACTTGGCCCTTTTAACACCAAAAAAATCTCGTTTAGGGTGTCGATGGTCTCTGCTGCTATCAATAACTGATCTGTGTTGACAGATGTGCATGTTCGTTTAAAGCTAACAACAACACTATAGCCCAAGACCAACAATCCTCCAAGAGTTGTCCGTCCAACCTGAGAAAAATGCAAAAACAGGCAGCAGATCAGAAAGTCAAACCTGTCAACATTAAAGTGTATCACAAGGTAAATACTTGACTTGATTTATGTCAGATATTCCTACAAATCAATAGCAAAATTTCACCTTTCTGATTTTGTTTATGCACAAAGCATAAGAATTCACAAAACATTTCAGGTAGCAACTAAAAACATATAGTACTCATTTTACTGGAACCGGGCATCATTTTTTCCTATTATAATGGGATAAAAAAATTGAAGAACTAAAATGTTTCCTTTTTACTTCTGCAAAGGAAATTGCTATTAGTTGCTTGAGTAAAGCAATCCCTTATTTTGCTGGTTTCTTCCCAACATTGGCAAATAGTCAAACACATACTGTTTGACCTAAGTAAGTCAACACTGGTTGTCTCTTCCCAACCAAATTTGATGTTCTATTCAGCTCTTATTTTCTGAAGGTCTACAGGAAGATTAAAAAATACGGAATTGTATCAAGAACTATATACAAAAGAATAGGAAAAAAGGCTTGAATAGAAAAAAAGAATCAGACTCAAGTTCCGAAGTAATTACACATAATAGAAAAATGGACTCAGGCTCAAGTTCCGAAGTAATTACACATATAGAAATTCAAAAAGAAATCGATACATTCCACGTCATAATCCATATTGGATTCCCCAATTTATTAAAGAAAAAAGGAGCAATCGAAGAATTAGAGAAAGATCTACAAAAGGAAGTTAATTCTAGATTTATAAATTCCATATGTTTAGGATGATAAGATCATCTGCATACCTCAAATTCAGCTTTTGGGCGGATAATAAAGTACTTGTCTACGATCCTCTGGTCCCCAAGAGACAGGTAGTATCTTATTCCACATTGCCTAACTTTAATCCAATCATCAATTTTTATTTCTTCAGAAGCAAAAGGTGGCCTGAGGTACATCTCAATAAAGCTGCAATAGTAAAGAAACCAATTATCACAAATTGAAATGGTGAACATACATAAGCTTGATGAATGCCTAAAAGGGCTTCATACAACAAAACAGCTCTAAATGAATGTAAATATGAATTCAGAAAGAAAGGTACAGAGAACATATGCACTCACTTCTCAGTTTCTGCTTTATTTTGATCAAAAGCATAGAACTTCTGGCCATCTGGCAACTACAAAGATATAAGCAAAGTTAAAGAAGAAAAGGAGATGAAAATAGTAAGCATAACAACAATCAAACAATTAGTAACAGCGCATTCTGATTTGTCTACCGCATCAACACTCATGCTCATGCAGAAGCTCATTTGACTGCATACTGCAATAAGGACAAATATAACCCCATTTCAAACAAAATTGTAGATTTCCTATTAATATGTGGTATAGTAGATTTTTCAACCCTCAATTGTGAAACTGTCTAAAACGGGTACCTCAACTCCCAAAACCAGATCAACCGACCCCCTCGATGGAAACTAGGGTAGTTTTCACGTGACGTGGCATCCCCACTGACAACGTCATCCTAGTTAGCACCGTGCCCCACCGACTGCAAGTCTGGCCGCCGCATGGCCGCTCCACCTCTCCCCCGGTGGCATCTTCTTGGCGAGGGCTTTAGGTGCGGCTGGAGAGGGTTAAGGTGGCGCTATACATACTAAGGCCGCTAGTGGCGGAAACAGAGGAAGGTGGTGTGGTGACGGCACCAGCGAGCCACGGGCACGAAAGAGGCCAAGGAAGTAGGGTTATAAGAGGATTAGGACACGGGTAAGGTATCGGACACCATGATTTGGGCAAAGAGGCAGCGAAGGGCTCGGATTTTGAAGATCATTGGCGATAACCAAAAGGGGCGACAGCGAGATTACCATGGCCGTTGCCGTCTTCAGTGAATCGTCGCTACCGTCGTATTCTCGCCGAACCACCCATGTAGCGAGGTGCGCATCCCTTCAATGAAGCTATCCCCAGCCTCCCTCTCCTCTCCCTCAGTGTACTGCCACCATCCTCCACAAACCCACCATGGACACTGCCACTGCCGGCCTTCTCCAATCCACCTCCGCCACCAACCCCCAAAATGGGATCCTAGTCTTTGGGACCATCTCGTGCTCACCTCATCTCTGTCGATCCGCCACCTATCCTCGTCATTGTCATGCACCATGTTCATCTTCTCTGCCTTCTCGCGCCTTGGACCACTCAGGAACCCTCATTGTTGTGGCGAGGTGTGGTCATAGTAGGTGAGATGCGGGAGTGGGAGAAGAGAGAGGAAGAAAGAGGAACGAGTAGGAAAGGGGTGTGGGAGCAGCGGCGGCTTGGAGACAGGCTATGGCCGGCGGCATGAGAGAAGAGAGAGGAAGAAGATGGGGAGGGAGAGGAAGAAGATATGGGTGTGGCCCCTTTTATTCTTTTTTTATTTGCTGACTCATTGTTATATGCTTTTTCTCGAACGCGTAGGAGAACTGCGCATCTTTATATAATAGAGAGAAGAAAAAACAGCCCAAACAAAACCACCCTCCTTTTGGTCAGGGGGGTCAAGTGACCTGGTTTTGATAGTTGAGGACCCATTCTAAACAGTTTTACAATTGAAGGTTGAAAAAATGGACTCCGGCCATAGTTGAGGGTTGAAAAGTGGACTTTTTCCTTTCAAACAAATATAAACGCAGGTCATACGTTCATATCGGAAGCATTTTGAAGAAACTTCAAATCACGTATATAATATTATTGTCATGCGCGTGGATACTATTCACAGTACTGTTCACACACGCGAATTACTGATCACGAGCGTGAACAGTGCCTGCATACTGTAGCAGCGCACGTGGTGAGATCAAATTACTAAGGATAGAGATAAGAATAGTTAGTTTTCTTATTAGATAAGTTTATTTTGTTATTAAATGGGTTTACTACCTTACAAATATATTCTATTTTTTAGAAATAGGTTTCCTTAGAGATAGATATTATATCTTAGAAGTCAAATCGAGCTATCCCTATAAAAAAGCTAGCATGTATCTATTATCAAGCAAGGAAGCAATGAAGATGACTTAATCTAATCTCTTCCGTAAGTTCTATTATCCCAGTCTATAGTCAAATCTCTCATCCCACCAAGCCAGCGCCGCCCAGCCTTCTTCCTGGCGATGTTTAACCCAATGAACTAAGGTTCATTACAATTATGCAATGCAACAGCAATACGCATTCCCAGGTCAAATGTTCACAAATTTAGCATTTTGCAATGCAACAGCAATATGCTCGCTCCCATGATAGATCACTATTTGCCAAGTGAAGATTTTAATTTCATCAAAATATCATATACTACCGCCAGTCACAAATAAGGTAACTTTTTAACATTGACACGGTCTCCAAAACACAAATTTCACCACCAAATCACCAATTTCTATACAATCTTCAATATTATAAATATTTGAGTTGGAAACGATGGTGGTTGGTTCACTCACCTCCCTTAACAAAGGATCTTCTATGGAGGATAGGATCATCTGCGCACGTGTATGCATGTGGCTTATGGTACGAGTATGTGGCTTGCTGATCAGATGTGGATTTTGTATGTCATTTCCAGATTTAGATATATTTACTTTGTGAATGATGAATAGGTTGATGGGCGCTATGTTAGCTAATTGATAATTATTTGTGCACGATGAATTTCATATGATTGCTTTACTGTTGATTCAGTGCAAATTTTGAGTTTCCGTTGCAAATTGTGTGACCTACTCATTGCATACAGGGAAACTCATACTATTATAACTTGTGTCGTTTATTATATTTTAAATCCGTTGCAATGCGTGAGCACTTGGCATACTTGCAAAACCTAATAAATCTATAGTATTATGACCATATTTTCCGTGACAAATAAATTTAATATCCCAAAACTAAAATGATAATAATAATAAAAAACCTGGTTTTTGGGCCGGGTGGGCTTCCACCGCAGCCCACATCGGGCCATGTGCCCTTTATAAGGGGACGTGCAGATGGGCACCACCTAGCCCTAGCAGCCCTGCCCTAGCTGCATCTTGCCTTGCACAGCCGCCATCTTCAACCAAGCTCCCGACTGCCCTCGCCCATGGCTACTGCCATCTTGCTTCCTAGCCATCTCCATGGCCATGCACGTGCCCTCCCTTCTAGTTGCAACTTCTCATGTGGAGATGGATAACTAGGCTGCATCTCACGAATTCACTTTTGGAGCCATGCACCTGTCTGTTTCCAGGTCTACTGTGCCGTCACACTGCTGCTGTGTGCCGCTGCCCTAGCACCATCGTGCAGCCACCAAGCTGCCGCTGCCGTGCGGTGTTGCTGCCGAGTTGCTGCCATGCCGCTGTTTCTGCTTGCTGTGCACGAGCGTTTGCTGCCAAGGCAAGAGGAGGAAAGCGACAAGGAAAGGAGGCTAGGCAAGGAGAAGAGAAGAAGGAAGGAGAGTAAGACAAGAAGGGCTTCCCGTTCCCGCCATTCCATCGTCCGATTTCTATGGTAACAAACCAAAACCATTCCCTCTGCCAGTTCAAGTATTAACTGGGGTTTAGAGTGGAGCTTAGTTCGAGTAGATGCAAAATATTGAGGTTTGGAATGGCCGAAAACCGCTTAATAGACGGATTTCGTGAGCAGTGCTTGTGTTGCAGTTTTGGGCACTTTACCAGATTAATATGAAAATATGATAAAGTAGGAAGTTGTAGGTAATTTTATTAGCTTTCTAGGGAGTACTTTAACACGTAATTTGGTTGGGCAGATCAAAAGATATGAATTTTGTAATCCTGCCGACTGGTGAATCGTCGACAATTGGCAGTGTCGTGGTAAAGCCTAGATTACAAATAGAATATAGCCGAATTAGGGTTTTTTAATATTATGAATGATGTAGTAATTAAGCTTTCCACAGGGTGCTAGAACACTAGATTTAGATGAGCGGTTTGGAAGTTATGGCACTAGGAAGGCTGTTCATTGGCATGCTTGTCAAGGCGTCGCCAAGGCGTCCTGTCGGCTGGGGCCAAATGCCGGGGACCTTCGCCCAGGATTCCAGACTTAGTCGCGCGACTACGAAACCTGGGTGGCTAGGGGAGACTTAGGGAGCTAGCTAGGGCAGCGGTAGTTCTGGACGGCGGGGCGGTTAGAAGCGGAGGAAGGCGAATGGTGGCAGGCACAACGGAGGGAGCAATAGCCGGCTGGATGGCGGCCAGCATAGCCAGGCAGGAGGGCAGTGACGACAGTCTAGCAGCGGCAACCGTTGTGGGCAAAGGGGCGGCGGAGGCGGTGCTCGGTGTGAGGGCGACGAGGGCTAGGCGACGCAACAGAGGAAGCAGAGCAGCATCGGCTTGGGGGGAGTAGCGGCAGCAGCCAGGGCGACAGCACGCAGAGGGAGGCACGGCGGTGGAAGGGATAGTGGCGCCGGCAGCAGGGGCGGGGCAACGAACATAGGAGCTAGATTGGGCGGCGCCTCCCTTGCCTGTTCCCCCTTTATAGCCGCGTCGGCCTGGCTGGGCCGACCCAAGAGACCCTCTCTCTTTCTTTTTTCTGGCTATTACAGTATTGTTTGTTATTTTTATTACCACTGTCTAACTCTTGCCATAGCGGGTGCCTAGGCGCCTAGGCATCCTGGCACCCTGCGCTCGCTACGACTTGCTGGAGTACCGTGACAACCTTGTTCATTGGCATATTAAGCTTAGTAAATGATCGAATTAATTTGTAGTCATAACTAGAAAAAGATAGATAATTTTCCATAGTTTTCGGAAGTGGTACAGCTTGCCACTTTTTGTATTGTAGGGAAATAGGTACGAAATTGTTATGCCTGTTGTCGAGCAGTGCATCAGATTAACCTTCGGGGCTAAAGACTGGGCTTTAAATGGATTAGTCAGGAAATTTGCATGACTAGAAAAATGTGGAAAATTTTGTTTAGATTGCAGAACTCATATGGTTTGCAATGTTTGGATTCCATAATTGAAAGTCATGGCTATTTGAGCACCAGGACAGCGGAGGGTCATCCGGTGAAGAGGGGTTAAAAAGGCTGGATTTGTGCGTAGGAACGATGTTGACTTATTCTTTGAGTTTGTACTGCTGCGACATGTTGTTGAGCTTGGGTAATGGTTGTTCAAGTCAAGGTTCTAAAAACCAGAACCGGAAGAAATCCCGGTCGGCAGCCGGTAACGGTAACCAGGCGGTTACCGGCCGGTTACCGGAAAAACCGGTAAAAACCCGGTCACAATTTGAAAATCAAAATTTGAATTTTGAGATATTTTGAAACCGGTAACCGGAAAAACCGGCCGGTAACCGGAAAACAGGAAAAAAACCGGCCAAAATTCGAAAAATCAAAAAATCATACCGGCCGGTTTTTTAGTTACCGGTCTCTACCGGTAAAACCGGTAACTGGCGGTTACCGGCGGGATTTTGAACCATGGTTCAAGTGGAGGTGTGGCTTCAGGGTTGGTATCATCTACACATCATTCCGGTTCCTGTAGTTAAAAAGGCAAGTACATGGTAGAACGATAGGCAATTGTTTGTTTTTGCTACTTGATAGCATCGTTTGATTCATTGTGCATTAATTATGTTGATTCCTGTCCATTATGATGTCTATACGAGGTTGATGATTCAATAATGATGATGATTACATGATCATGATGTAATATGTTAATGGAACAAATGCGTTCACATCATGTGCACGTTCATAACATGAAAGAGAGATTCCCTTCGGGTGGATATGTAAGACCTACTTCGATAGGCCTATACGGGAGTAGAGAGATCCCCATGCTAATGAGGACGGGTTTATGAGTAAACATCGATGGGTATTCACTCAATTATACCGGTATACACAATGTGATGAGCAAATGAGCATGTAGTGTAGGTTGCATTGTACTAATGAAAAGGTAGAGATGATGAGATATATGATGACAAGGTTACGTTTATGCTTATGGTAATGTTGATGTTTTGGGTTTTATCATGTACTTGCTGAATCTTGAATTTACCCTTACTTTATTGTTATTTTTTAGGTGATCGTTGACTGCGACATGCATAGAAACCATTAATATATCACATTTAGTTACCACATTTATATTTTAGAGAATTAGCTCACCTATTTGGAACTTGATTAGTGGACGTTTGATACTTTATGGTAATTGCGTAGACCATGAATAGTACTAGTGTGCGTGGCAATGATGTATTATGAGTGCATTTTTGGCAGTGGGTTATTTAATAGAACCATTGCTAGTCAATGCTCCCAGGCGCATGGTTTCCAGCGTTCTCAGGCGTGTGGCCCCGAGTGTTCTTGGGAGCGAGGTCCCAAATTGTGTGTGAATGTTTATCCTTATTTATATTATCTTCATATTCTTATCGTTGGATAACTTGTCATAGGGTTTTAGGTTAGGGAGGTGATGCTGGAATTGTTAGTAATAATGGTTTAATTTTGGAGTGAATGTGTAGTGGCGACATTGTGGGCTCCATATCGGGCCAGGGTATTACAATATACTCATATCATTTTCATATGTCCATTCTAAACATCCAAAGATATTGATGGTCAAAGTTAATCCGAAGATATTGATGGTCGAAGTTAAAGTAGTTTGACCACATGCATCATAGGACATGTTTTTGACTAGAGGGTGTTGTGTACGTTGGTACACAATGGGGATAGCTACCGTTAGATGAGGCCAAACGCCATGACTTGAGGGAGAAAGCGCTAAGAGAATGAGGGTGCTCGATAGAGGAACTCAGCTAGAGATGATTAGATGCAATCGGCAGGGGGAGACTTCTTTGATTCATTCTTTCTTGCCTAATGAAGATACAATACCATCTCCTTTATAGGGATAACTTGACCCCCAAACTACTTATCTCTAAAATTATGGAAATAAGTTATCTAACCAATCTAATCTTATCTATAAGAAAACCAACCCAACCAAATCAATGGCTGCCATGTGAACAGTAACAACGGTAGCACTATTCACATGAACAGTACTGCTGCCCAAAACAGAGTATGGACTAAAGCATACAAAAAAGGAAAAAGTGTCCGTAAGCATCAAAAATCCTATAAATTGATATTTTAGTATAAAGCTCGCACACAAAAAGGAAAAAGTTTCTGTAAGCATCAGAAATCCTATAAATTGATATTTTCGTATAAACCTCAGGTTAGTTCTGAACAGAGAAGTCCAAATCAATTTGTTTTGCAGTGTCACTTAATGGTCCTGCAAAACTAAAGAGAAAGGGAATATATATGTCAAACTATAAATATATACAGGTGAGCTGTGAAGGTGAACAAAGCAACCATAAATTTCAATTTGGAAATTCTAAAGCAAGCTAGAAAATCGTGTACGAATTGAACAAAAAGGAAAGGCATTGCCCCAACTAAAGATTTTTCGCCTACGATCTTCTGATCGAAGGTATCTTAGGTGTCATACTTCACAGAATTCAATGAGCTAGTCCCTGATTGGCTAGTATATGCAAAGAAAGCTGCTGCATTAAGTATGGTTGCTTGTTGTGCTAGATAAACCAAAGCTAGGAAACAAACACAAAGATTCATACATAATATGTTATCAATCAACAGGAAAGCAGCACTGCTGACCTCATTTTTGCATTTTAGCTTGTAGTATGGTTCCCGGAATGAGCAGACAAAGCTGTTATTGATTCTAATCTGCACCAGCAACTCAATAGTCACATGACCAACAAATACAGACTACAAGAAAACAACAGTTACAAAAGTACAAGATGTATACTTGAGCATGATGCAGGTCTGGCTCAATGTGCTTTCTGAACAACGGAAATATGCTATCAATCAAATAGTCCAAGGAACAAGAATCTCCAATATCATGCTGAACTTTAGAAAGTAGGCTAAAATGAACACCGCCAACCTGAAGTTCATGCCAAAAAAATACTCAAGAAATATAATTATTGTTCTGTAACAAAAAGAATTTAAAGCATTTATAATGTTTACCACAGCAACACGAATATCAAGCAGTGACCTTAGTGTTGAATGCAGAGCATAAGCACCATCGACAATGACCTACAAGGATAACTTGTATTAAACTAGCAAACAGATCTGATTCTAAGGTTGTCTAATTTATAGCATGTATTGTTGAGATATTGCACCACTCCAGATGACGAAATCTTCAGTTGCCTCCATCCTGTACGTTTCTTCTCTTGAAAATCAACCAATGGCATCAATGTATCTTTACCCTTTACAAGATCCTGCTCAGCAGACATGATTGTAAGGGCACTTGTCATACACGTAAATAAGCAGAGATTTGTCAAGATAGCAAACAGATACAGAAAATTTTGTACAAACATTATCTAAACAAAGGCTGGAATATTGATGCAAGTAGGTGCATCGAGTATGGATAACTAGAGCAATCACTGCGTATAGAAACACTGGACAAAGCAGAAATTTCCGACTTGTGCACTTCAGCAGAAAAAGAATGGCCCTACAAGACCAAAACCATGGTGTACCAGATGTTTGCTAACCCCAGTAACAGTACACCAGAGGGCTTGGTGCTTATAGGCTAAGAAATGCCAACTGATCATTCCAATAAATGGTTTTATTTCATCATATATATTCAAATTGATAGATCAGAGCCCATGCAAATTTGGATTGTTGGGTCCACCAGAAGAAGAATTACTTAACTATAATCTGGCACTACTATTTATTTCTTCACTATGACCATGTGCATGAATGCTCCATTAAGCACACAAGGCAACACCTCACTGACTCCCACAATGACCATGTGTCCTTTTTGATTCTCTCTTCCAATGAACACACAAGCAGCCAAGTGGCATAGCAAAGCAGTGGACCAACCAGTATCACTTATGCAGGCACACATGGAGCTTGAGCAGCCTTGATTTAGAAATTAGAACACTGAAAAGCTCTAAGATGAGAATAAGACATCCTTCTAATTTGGTTGGACCAAGCAGTACCACTTATGCAGGCAAATATGCAGCTCGAGCACCCTTAATTCAAGCACTGAAAAGCTCTAAGATGAGAATAAGACATCCTTCTAATTTGGTTGCATGTCTTCCAGCCACTATAATCAAGTGCTCAACAGTTGATTACTAGAGGTTCCATTTGTTTCAGTCTTTCAGAAGCTATTTATTATTCCAATCTTCCTTGGAGTGCACAGACCTTGATCCAACAAATTCATACAACAGTGCAACACCATCACCACCACGGCAACACCCAACCACCCCCACCCTACCTCACCCCTGACAACCCCTCCAACACACATGCACATGGCCATAGTAAAAAAACATTTTGCTACCATTTCAGTGACTGCTAATAAGATTCTGATCCCTACCCAGAATCAATCAAAACCATGAGTTTCTCCATTTCCAGGAAAAAAGTCATATGTGATATTCCTCGTTCCTGTTGTTTTCTTCCAAAGCCAAGATGATAAAAACAAATAAACATTCCAAGAACTACTATTTGTGTGTGTTAACTATTCTGTGACATCCACATGTGTGAGGGTTAGAGTGGAGAGTAGCAATGCATCAAAGATAAGAATGGCAGAAGAATTGGAACATTCCTCCCAGATTAGCTACTCCCATCTACTCTGCTTACCAAATTCATATCTCAACCAACTTCTCTATTTCAACTACATAGTATCAAACCCCTAGACTTGATCATCTTCCGTCGACCTTGCTCACATATGTACTGTGTATCATACAGTTAGGTGGCTAAAAGATCATCAACAAACAGGTGTTACCATTTCAATTAATCTTCATATAGGGGGTGTTTGGGACTGCTCCACTCCACGTTTTTCAGCTCCGCTCCACGTTTTTTAGCCAAACAGGTTCAGCCCCACGCACTCTGTTCGAGGAAAAAAAGGTGGAGTTGTGAGAGCACCTAAAGGGGTGCTCCACAAACTCCGGGTTTTTTATGGAGCTGCTCCACGGTAGAGTTTGTGGAGCAGAGTTTGTGGAGTAGTCCCAAACACCCCCATAGAAGACGGTGTTTTGGCCCCAATTTCATGGAGCGTGCTCATCCATGGATGATGTTGTATTATTCATTTGTACAGAGGACTATAACGGAAAGTGTTCATTTGTGTGGAGGACTATAGCGGAAAGTGTTCATTTGTGTGGAGGACTATAACGGAAGGTGGCACCTATACAAGAAATTGGCCACTTTTCTTTCTGAAAATAACTCCACTTTCCCCGTGTGCACCCACCCATCAATTTTATTCTCCTTCAACAACCACTACTAGTGTACCGCTACCAAATTGTAACAATAGAACAGCGCATTCAATCCCACCATTTCTCGCCACATTCCGACCCGTCATTAAAGTAAGCAGCCTGCACGCATCCAGTACCGCATCCAATCCCACCCACAAATCAAACGGGCTCGAGAGGAGGCGGACACGGACCTGGAGGTTGCGTCCGAGGGCGTCGAAGTCGATGGCGTCGATGTCGCTGCCGTCGTCGGCACCAGCCCCCGTGCGGTAGTCCTCCATGGATATGATCACGACGCACCCCAGCACCGACGCCACCTTCTCCGCCAAGCTGCGCAGCACAGCACCACCACACCAGAACCAGACCCACCAGTCAGCACCGAGCGACCAAAGGCAGCGCTGTCGCGGAGTGGGTGGGGGCGCCCCTACCTGGTCTTGCCGGAGCCGGTGGGCCCGCCGATGCCGACGGTGACGACGAGGCCGTCCTTGCGCTCGCGCAGCTCCTGGATCGCCTTCACGAGGAGGTAGTAGCCGCGGTCGAAGGACTGGATGAAAAGCAGCGGATTGGGTGAGGGGTTAGTAATGGAGGAGGGCGGAGGGGAGAGGAGAAGGGGTGTTGGGGTTTACCACGTGGAGGGGGAGGGACTGGAGGATGGAGGAGGAGGAGGAGGCGGCGGCGGCGGCAGAGGCCGAGGTGGGGGAGGGAGGGGAGGAGGGATGGTGGAGGAGTAGGTCGCGGCCGCCGGCCTCCAGGCATCGCTGCACGAGGTCGGCGTCCATGGCGACGAAAGGAGGGGGCGTGGGGGGTTACGGAGAGGTGGAGTGCGAAGGAAGGAAGGGAAATGATGTTTCTTGCGTGCAAGTCGGAGCGTGCAACTGCCGCTGCTGCTGAAAAATGTAGAAACAACGGTAATAATCTATTCTATAATTATTCAGGCATGCCCATATGTCACAATGGCATAGTGCAACATAAATGGATCTTAAGGGCATATTTGATTCAGTAAATAATGGTAAATAGGACTTTCAGAAAACATTACAAAGCTCTTTTGAAAAATATTCCAGGTTAGCAATATTTGGATCAAAATAGGAATAAGGCGGTGCTAAGGCCTCGCTTGTTTCGGCTTGGGCTTCTGACTTCTGACTTATTTTTCACTATTCAACAATTTCGTTTTTTTCTGGTTTTTGATTTTTTTTTAGCTTTTTTGTCGGTTCTATTTTTTCCCGTATTCGTTTGGATTGTCCATGACGAGCTAACCTGTTTTTTTATTTAATTACGTCAAATAAATCACCGTTAGCTACCGTGTTTTTTCAGCTAGTTATAGTGATTTTTAGCCAATAGCCACTTAAAATAAGCTCTTTTAAGTTAGACCTAAATCTAGACCAAACTAGCCACAGAAATGGGTTCTGCAATGCAGATTTGCTGCAGCCTTTGACCTTTAAGATGAGCACTAATTGACTATTGGATGGTATACCATTGCATGAGCCTCCCAACAGTTGAGGCTGTCGACACGAGACAGGGAATGAACTAAGACTCTTCGAGTTAATTAGTAATTTGACCATGAACTAACAATACGTCATCAATCTGAATAATCAACACAAACTAACTAATGACATGTCACCTTAACATAAAAATGGATTACTCTATGGACCGAGATGTCAAAATAGTGGAAAATCCTATAAGACCAGATCTGATTCTCTATCAAATTGGACCCTCTCTAAACTATGACATGTGGCAGCAAGATTTTGAAGCATCATCCCGCTAAATTTCCCATTAACCTAGGAATTCTATTAACCCACCCTCTCATCCCCGATGCATGCACTCTTCTCGCACTCCATATGTGCATCGCAAAAGGGTTTTACCGCTCGTTTTGCCCATCCACATGAGATGTTGCAAAGAGATGAAAAGTTCAACAGGCCAACCCTAAATGAGCCTAAAATGTCACCACCAACTTCATCCCTTCAAAATTTAAACCATCTTCAACAACTCTCAACATTATCATAATGATCAAGCTTTCACACAATATAAAATTTCGCATAAACAAGATGATAATAGTGAACAAATCTTAACATTGAATTGAAGCAATAACAATAATGAAGGTAGTCCAATTAATAAGACTAACCAATGAGACTTATTTGAGTGCAACTAACCCAATAACTCCATGTTCTAAAGCAACTTATTAACCAGAAGCAAGAGTTCGCATAAACCAAGGTACTAAAGGCAAATAATTATTGTCTAATGTGATTAATAAGCAACGCTGGTGCTCGAACTGATTTTGTGCCACACCCTTTCCATGCATGATGTCTTTAACGTTCACATAAAAACAATAATATAGGCAAGCATAAGTCCACGACTCAACAAGCACATAATAAAATAGTAAACAGTATAAAAACATAGTACCAAGTATTCATGTCAATTTACATCTATCTCAACTTCATACTTCTTTTTCATTAATACCATACACATATCTCGTCATATGTTTTATCTTTTCATGAATGCAATGCGTATGTCTCAATTTCTCTTTTGCTCATACCGGTACAGCCGAATGTTACACACATCGATGTCCACTTAAGCCCACCCTTTTTCATGTGGGGACGTCAAGCTCATCCTTTTTCATACGGTGACCTCATCTCCACTCCTGTAGAGTACCTACCAAAATAGGTCTTTCCCTACACACTTCCGCGGGTCGACCACACAATGTAGGCTCTAGAAGGCCACACATGTCACCTCTTTCTATCATAAATGGTCATTTATGCAAATGCAATGATTCTTTTATTTACTAATTGCTTATCAACATTAACCATTTGTCATCATCACCATTTAATCCATAATCACATGAGCATTATAGAAAGCAAGTGTAAGCATATAAATCAACATGTTAAGTACTTTATTGACATAAAATAGCAAGAGCAAATAATATGTGTTATTATGCACTTGCCTTTTCTAACCACGAGGGATGGATTCATGCGGAGATGACACCAATGCAGCCATTTGGAGGAGGTGGCTAAGGTTTCTCTCCTCCCTCTACTCCTTCCTCTCCTTAAAAAGCCCATCCCAAACCCCCAACCTCCCATGCACAACTCAATTACGAGATTGACCGAACCCCCCTTCCTCCCTCAATTCAGTTTTCCTTTAATATTTTTCCAAATTTACAAACAGGTCATTAGGAGGGTTAGTTTTAGAGTATTACATTCTAACCCCTAACTGAATTCAACTCTAAATTATACACCCTACAATTCTACATGAGAAACTAAACTGAACTTCAAATTAAATTTTAACACATACCAGTTATAAATAACTTCAGATACTTCTCACGCATGTAAGACTCTAGTTCCCAAGTAGCTTCCTACTCAGTTTGATGCAACCAAAGCACCTTGACGTCCTTCAATGTCTTGTACCTCAACACTCGCTCCGACTCCCATAGTATCCGCACTGGACGGGACACAAAGATGAGATCTTACTTGATAATAAAAAAAACTCGACCTGCGGGGGTAAGACAGCCCCCGGGCATTGCTTTAAGAAGAAGATCTTCTCACGCAGATCGAGAAAATCCCCGAACCCTTGCCCCACCCTGACACAGCGGCATCAGCCCATGTGAGAATGACCAGGGTGATCCCTAGACCAACAACCTGGCGACGACCAGCGACCTGGGCGAGCCTTAGACCTGTGCTTTGGCTTATGGGGCAAGCGAGGGGATTTTTTCCCTCAGCCTGAAATTCGCTCCCACTGGGAGTCGAACCTAGGACCTGAGGGGTGCTACTAGAGCGCTCTAACCGCTAGGCTAGAGGCCCGTTCACATCTTACTTGATAATCAATGGCTCTAATAGTATCCCATATTCTAGATCCCTTAAGTACATCCTTAACATGGAAATATGGAACACGTTGTGTACCCCACGCATGAACTTAAGAAGATCCAAACAATAAGCCAATTTTTAATTCATACCACTATCGGTAATGGTCCAACGTACTTCAGGCTAAACTTACCTTTGGTACTAAATGTAACAACCCAGCTGTTTATTTCAAAATTTTCAGTAAAAAAGAATTAAAAATTAATTTAATTTAAAATAAAATCCAATGATATTGGTTGCTTGAATTTCTAAGATTTAATTTTGCCCTAATTTTCTGCTTTTCAAAAAGCTGGATTTGAAAAGTAGTTTGAGTAATAACCTAAAAATATTATTAAATAAAATCATATTTTGAGTTTCTATAAAAAAAACTTATTTCAAATTAATTATTTGTATTTATTTGGCTTTTATCTGGTTTTCTGTGTTTTTTTGGAGTTTAAATTCTATTTTAAATTAAAAAGAATTTCAAGTATAAAATATAATACCAACTTAAGTTGGAAACATTTTTACTAAGTCCAAAACATCTCCAAGAACTTCTGTGAATTATTCTGAAATTTTTGGAATTTATTTGTTATTTTTCTGAGCTTTAATTGCTTTTGTGATGTTTTCTGAAAATAAAAAAAAATAAAGCTCCAAACCCTCCCTCCGGGCGATGCGTGGACAACCTAGATTTAGCCACGCTGCCACCCGACCCATCTCCACCGTTCGCCGCCTTTCTCTCCTCTCGGCCGCCCGATCTCCTCATTGCCACGTGGCATCATTTCCACCGCCCGCCCCTTTCCTCTCTCGCCTCTCTCTGACTGTCGAGCCCCGCCTGTCACATGTGCCTTCTTCTTCTTCCCGCCCCCTTCTTCCACCTTGCGCCGCCTCCTCCACGCCATCCCTGCCGCTAGGCCGTTGCGCCACCTCCACCCTACCCGACCGCCTCTTTCTCTCGCACGTGCGTCGCCCCACCTACCCTACTCCCTGCGCCCACCTTCCCCCACTCTCGTGCTCCACCCTTATCCACCCACAATCACCGCCACCTCCCTGACTTCTTCGACGAGCAATCCACGCTAGCTCTGCCCTCCACCCCTATAAAACCCCCACCCCGAGCATCGCCACCCCTCACTCCACCCCGCCCCCTTCCTTTCCCTCTATCAGGCACCGAAGCCCCCCCTCACCGCTCACACCCACCTCGAGCTCCGGCCACCTCCCCGGCAAGAAATCGCCGGTGAAGGAGGACTCCTCGAGCCCCGGCATCAGCACCATCACCTTCCTCGTCGTCGTGCGCACCTCCTCCATCCCTCCATCGAGCCAAGTCACCACCGGAGCGCCGCCGCACCGGAGACCTGAGCTGCGCCGCCGCCACACCTCGTCGCCAACCGCGTCCATTTGCTGTCAAGCCCCAACCCAGGGTAAATGGAATCCCCTCCCTCTCCTCTGTCTATTGCGCCCCTCGCTGACTGCCGTCGCGCCGCCGTTCGCCGGCGACCATCAGTCCCCGAGCGCGGGCACCGACCGGTGAGCCACGACAGTCGGCTAGCCTAGGTGGCAGCCGTGTGGCACCTAGTGGCGCACCACCTCAGCCGATCAACACCACACCAGTGCTCGCCCGCTCGGTTAGCAGCCGCGATGGCACTCCGTCCATGTGGCGCACACGTGGCACACACCTGGCCGCCACATCAGCGTTCAAGCCCACGTGGCAGCCACATGTAATGACACATCAGTACCAGAGCCTTCCTGAGCCACGTGGCAGACACGTCAGCGCCGCCTGGCTGCCACGTTAGCAAAAATAGCCCCGTCAGCCACCATGTTAGCCTTCGTACCACCTCAGCCCTTCCTCGGTCCATGGACTCAGTCCACGGTAGACCGGGCCCACCTTGCAGCCTCTGGTCCAAAAAATCAATCAAGGCTAACGTCATGCGGACGTCATAAATCTGATTTTCTTTAGAAAAATAATTCCAGTTTATTCTTTTTCTCTCTTTTCAAACTTCTGAGAGCCCGTTCTCCTTCATCCTAGCTCCGTTTGAGCCCATTCAAATTTCTAAATTCATCAAAAATTTCAATCTATCTATTTCTGCCCTTATTTTAATTATTTGGTTTTTATTTGAGTTCACTTGGGTATTTTCATGTGTAGACTACGACGATTCGGGAGAATTCTTCGACGATGATTTGCACCCAACTGAAGAGCAAGGCAAGTCACACACTTTGATCATGTTGATCCCAGATTGTGAAATAAAATTATATTGTTTTAAATTATTTTGCATGCATATTTTTATTCAACGTATTTCAATTACAGTTTTAAATTTAGTTATTGCCTACTTATTAATTCCTCCATTGATATTGAATTCCTCGATACCTTGTCACCTTAGAATCAAACTCTAGTTAGTACACTAGTATTGGCTAGAGTATATCAAATGCTTAGACCTGCTTAGACATAATATTTGTTTTGGGATACCTTTCCACATAAAATGATGAGCTTTTCAAATGTATTCTTAACTTCGGTGAGTCAAGTAGGATTATAAAATAATTTGAAATAAAATATAAAATATGATTTAGACTTAGGCTAATGGTTAGGTGGTGGGTGCAGGCATGCACTGTTGTTCGGTAACACAATGTTGATTGTCGGGCATAAGGTGTATGTGGTTGAGCCTAACTCAATTAAGGACCGGTCTGTGAGCTACTGTCTCAAAGCCCTATTGTACTACCACAAGGCTGGTATGGGACTGTCCTGGCTGAATTATTTGCGGGTCCCAACCTAAGTCATGTCATAGGTTGAAAGTGAGTGTGGCGTAGGCCATGAGAAGTCTCACTCGGCTCAAGAGGGGATCCCAGTCTTGTGGATTCCTTACTGGGTGAAAGCTTAGTATTGGCTTGGCCAGGTTGAAGGCTTTACATTATAAAGGCCTTATCATGATCTCTCCACCGCACACTTGTCGGACCCCGGAGTAACAACTCCTAGATCCTCTGCGTAAATCGCACTAGTCCAGAAACAGCTAGTGCACACAGTAGAACAAAGATACATATCAAGCACAAATGACCAACCATAAATTAATTAAAAGAATACGACCTTATGGCCAAGTCTTACATTAGAGACATTGACAACACAAAATAAAGGAAATAACAGCGGAAACAAGTTGATAAATAGCGAAGCCCGACAGCCTACCCATAGGCAGACGACTGTAAGACACATCCTACTCGTCCAGGTCCTCACTGCAGTCGAAGGCGTCCTCCTCTGAGATGAGATACAAGGTGAGTATAAACTTGTACTCCGCAAGTCACACAAAATACGCAACATAATGATAAAGGCAACAAATGAAGGCATATATGGTTATTTGAGCATAAAACAACATTTAAAGAAATACAGTAAATAGATTGAAAATACTGAATTTAATACAATAAGTAAAAACAGTAGTTGTAAATAAAATTAATACCATTAGTGTAGGCTCTGACCAAACACTAACCTAACCATGGGCATCCCACTTGGACCATCTTTTCCAAAAGATCTCATACGGATTCCATCTATCCATACACATCCAATCACTCATGGATTCCATCCATCCACAAACTTTTCAAAAACCATTTTTGAAAAATAAAGTCTAATCCGTGAAAAACATTTACTCAGCATGACCATGACCATGGACACGGCTATCTAGGATAGATTATATACTCTGTAGAGTTTGTACAGCTTTACCCATAGGACATGATCATCCAATATTGTCACTGGATAAACACACTTCCTTTGGTATGCGGCGAGGAGATCATGACAAGGCCTTTACAACGCAAAGCCTTCAACCTGGCTAGGCAAACTCAAAGGTTTCACCACAGTAAGGAATTCACCAAACCGGGACCCCCTCTTGAGCCAAGTGTGACTTCTCATGGCCTACGCCACGCTCACTTTCAACCTACGACATGACTTAGGTTGGAACCCACAAATTAATCAGCCAGGACTGTCTCATACTAGCCTTGTGGAAGTATGATAGGGCTTTGCAACAGTAGCTCACAGATCGATCCTTAATTTGACTTAAGCTCAACCACATACCCCTTGTGCCCGACAATCCACACTGTGTCTCCGAACAATAGTGCGTGCCTGCACCCACCACCTAACTGTTAGCCTAAGTCTAAATCAGATTTTATATTTTATTTCAAAATATTTCATAATCCTTCTTGACTCACCGAAGTCGAGAATACATTTGAAAAACTTATCATTTTATGTCAAAAGGTATTCCAAACCTAAAGTTAAATCTATGCCGGTCTAAGCATTTACTACATAAATTCTTTAGCCATACTAGTGTACTAACTAGAGTTTGATTCTAGGGTGACAAGGTATAATGTTGCACAAGATCAAAGGTGTCAATAACAATTGAAAATTAACTAAGTTTAAAACTGGAATTGAAATACTTGAATAAACACATGCATACAATATAATTTAAAATATGATAATTTTATGTCACAATCTGGGATCAACATGACCAAGGAGTGTGACTTGCCTTGCTCTACAGTTTGGTGCAAGTCGTCATCATAGAATTCTCCTAAATCGTCGCAATCTACACGTGAAAATAACCCACCAAACTTAAATAAAATCCAGTAAATTCAAATAAACTCCCAATATTTAAAATAAGGGTGGAAATGGA
Source organism: Dendrocalamus latiflorus (assembly GCA_017311315.1). NCBI lineage: Eukaryota > Viridiplantae > Streptophyta > Magnoliopsida > Poales > Poaceae > Dendrocalamus > Dendrocalamus latiflorus. The sequence goes on along the minus strand of CM029637.1, from coordinate 11,840,396 downwards.
TAGATTGAAATTTTTGATGAATTTAGGAATTTGAATGGGTTCAATCGGAGTTAGAATGGAGGAGAATGGGCTCTCGGAAGTTTAAAATCAGAGAAAAAGAATAAAAGGAATTTTCAGAATTATTTTTCTATCGGATATTGGAATTATGACATCAGTAGGGAATTTTATTTTTTGGCTGAATTATTTTTTACTGAAAAATCAACTTTATAACATCAGCATGATGTCAGCTCTGTTGACTTAGACTGCTAGTGGGCCCGGCTCATGTGGACCGAGTCCATGGACCACAAGAATGGCTGAGGTGGCAGGGGTTGAGTTGGTGCTGACATGGCGGGTGACTGGGCCAAATAGGCTGACGTGGCCACCAGCTGGCGACACGTGGCTGCCACATGGGCGTGCGATCTGACGTGGCAAATGGGTGCGGCATCGCGCTGACCAGGCAGAGGTGGCGCACATGCCAGTGAGCTGTGCAAACGAGAGAGGAGAGGGAGGGGAATGAGATGGCGATTGTGGGTTTTACTGTGGATGGCCAGAGGGCGATTGATGACAAGGGAGGTGGCGGTGTTGCTCGGGTCACCGGTGAAGTTGGTCCTCGGGCCGTGCTCGTGCTCGGCAAAGAGGCGGAGGAGGTCGGCGAAGGCTCAGCGTTGCCGAATACGGCGTTGGCGGAGCTCGAGCGGCGGCGACGCGTTGGGAATTCCTCACCGGAGGTGTTCACCGGCGTGGAGAGAGGAATGGCGGAGTGGACGAGCTCTAGTGGCGGAGAGGAGGAATTGAGGGCGGGAACGAAGTGAGTGGGGAAGGGGCTCGGTGGGAGGGGTATTTATAGGGGAGGGGCGGCCGAGTGGCGAGCTAACCGCCGCGCGAAAATGGCGGCGGTGGCGGTTGTAGGCGGATGAGGCTGAGTGGGCACGGGGAGTTGGAGAAGTGGGGCGACGAGCGCGGGGAGTGTGGCACACGAAGAGAGAAGTGGGGCGGTGCACGTACAGGAGAAGTGGGGGCGACGCACGTACGGGAGGGGGTGGCGACCAGGAAGGGCGGAGCTGGCCAACGGCCTGGTGGCGGCGCAGGGAAGAAGATAGCACGTGGAGGGAGACAACACTGACAGGTAGGGTTGGGGTGTCGGCGGGATCGAGAGAGGGGAGGAGAGGGGCGGCAATCTGGGCCGTCCACGCGTCGGCCCAGGAGGGAAGCGGGATGAGGTGGGCAGCGACGTGGGCAGATCTGGGCCATCCACGCATCGCTCGGAGGGAATGGGGAGGTTTAAAATTCCGGTTTTGTTTTTGATTTTCATAAATCCCGAGAAAGCAAAATAATGCTTAGAAAATAATAGAAAAAAGCCAAATAAATCCCATAAAATTTCAATAATTCCAACAAAATGCAAGGAACCCAAATAAAATTAAATAAACTCATTTTGACCACAATGGCTCCCAAACTTTAATAGTTTTTAATCTAAGCACAAATGAAAAGAGGGATTTAAATTCCAAAAAAATTCCAAATAAAACTAAATAAATTTGAAAAATTTTGGGATATCATAATACCTAAGGAAGTGTGTTAATCGTGTGGCAATATGAGATGATCATGTCTTGTGGGTAAAACTGTACATCCTCTACAGAGTGTATAATCGATCTTGGATAGCCGTGCCCACGGTCATAGGCATGCTGAGTAATTTTTTACGGACTGGACTTTGTTTTTCAAAATAGTTTATGAAAACTTCATAGATGGATGGAATCCATGAGTGATTGATAGCGTGTGGATGGATGGAATCCATACGAGATCTTTTGGAAAAGATAGTCCGGGTGGGATGCTCGTGGTTAGGTTAGTGTTTAGTCGGAGCCTGCACTAACAGTATTAATTTTATTTACAATTGCTGTTTTTACTTACTATATTAAATTCAGCAATTTTCAACCTATGTACTATATTTCTTAAATGATGTTTTATGCTCAAATAACCCTATATGTCTTACTTTGTTACCTTTATCATTATGTTGTATTTCTCCGTGTGACTTGCGGAGTACAAGTTTGTACTCACCTTGTGATCTCAACACAGAGGAAGTCAACTTCGACTACGGTGAAGACTTGGACGAGTAGGCCGCGTCTTACTGTTGTTTGCCTTTAGGCAGGCTTGTTGGGCTTCTTCCGCTTCGGTGTTTATCTTCCGCTGCTTATTTTTAAATTTTGGCTTATTGGTCGTGGATGTAAACTTTGGTAATCATGCCCATATTTAGTTAATAAATGTCATGATAGTTGATATTTATCTTTATTGTCCACTATGTGCACTAGCTAATCCTAGACTAGTGCGATTTACACAGAGGATCCAAGAGTTGTTGCTCTGAGGTCCGACACTAAACCACACAATATCCTTGGTGGGAGACACTCTCAGGAGCACCTAATCACCCACCACAAACTCTAGCTCTTACCTTCTCACATTAGCATAACTTTTCTGCCTACTATGAGCGGCAAACAGATTCTGTCCAATCTCTGTCACTCGGTCAACAATCTGTTGCACCCAATTGGGACCTAGAATTACTTTCTTACCTATAGCATCCCAACAAAGCGGTGGCCTACACCTCCGCCCATACAGAACTTTAAATGGTGCTGCTCAAATACTAGCATGATAATTGTTATTGTAGGCAAACTCTACTTGTCCCAAATGATCCTCTCAGCTTCTCTTCTATGACAAGATATAGGATATAAGCATGTCCTCTAATATCTAGATAGTGCGCTCAGACTGCCCGTCTGTCTGTGGGTGACAAGCGATACTGAGACAAAGTTGCGTGCCCAACGCACTCTGCAAGCTCTCCCAAAACCTGAAGACAACTTTGTATCTCAATTAGAAACAATAGTCTTGGACACACTGTGCAACCGCACTATCTCCCATACATAAATAGGAACCAAATCATTTGTTGTATTGGTCATGCGGATGGGAATAAAATATGTAGACTTGCTGAATCGGTCCACCACTACTCAAATAGCATCCTTCCCTACCACAATGTCCATGGTTATATCATCCCACGGCCATACCGGAATCTCCAAAGACTGCAACAAACCTACTGAATGTTTATATTCTGCCTTGACTTGCTGACAAATCTCACAAGAAGCTACATATTGAGCAATATCTACCCTTATTCTTTTCCACCAAAAAATCTTCTTTAAATCATGATACATCTTGGTCTCACCAAGATAAATAGTGTACAGGGTACGATGAGCGTCCTTTAGAATGTCAGCCTTAACTTGAGCCTTTTATGTCACATAAAGATAGTCATTAACCATAAAGCACCAGACTCATCAATGCTGAAATCTTCTTCCTTACCCTCATCTAGATGCTTCCTCACTTGCTAGAGCAATTAATCATGATGTTGTGCCTCCTACACCCGCTCCGAAATGGTAGACTCAAAAAGCAATCGAGCCTCAGCCTGTACGATGCCCACAAAACAATAGGAGATACCCATACATTAAAAATCAGCAATAAGGCAATTCATAGTAGAGGGTGTCGCCTTGTGACTAAGGGCATTAGTCACCATATTTTAGATGGTAAAATCATAGTCTTTGATCAATTTTAGCTACCTCTTCTGCCTCAGGTTTAGATCTTTCTGAGTAAAGCTATATTTAAGGCTCTTATGGTCGGTGAAAATATCACAATTTTCCCATATAGATAATACTGCTAAATCTTTAGAGCAAAGGCCACTACAGCAAACTCTAAATCATGGGTGAGATAGTTTTGCTTGTGTTCCTTGAACTGCCTCGATGCATAAATGATTACTTTGCCATCTTGCATGAGCACATAACCAAGCCCAACTCAAGATGTATTAGAATAGATTGTGTAATGCTTCCCTGCCTCAAATAGGGTAAGAGTAGGAGCAATCACCAACTTCTCCTTCAAGGTATAGAAAACTGTGCTCACAATTATCTATTCACTGTAATTTCACATCTTTCTGCGTTAGTTGAGACATTGGCTTGGTAATTATGGAGAAACCCTCCATGAAATATTGATAATAACCTGCTAAGCCCAAAAAGCTCCTCACTTCTTTGACATTAGACGGTCTCTTCTAGGCCACCAATATAGAGATCTTACTTGGATCATAAAAATATCTTCCTGGTTAATCACATGATCCAAGAAGCTCATTTTTGAGATGTAGAACTCGCAATTCTTCAATTTGGCATAAAAATGATTCTCCCACAGCGTCTTAAGCATAAGTCTCAAATGTTGCTCACACTCCTTCTCTGTCTTGGAATAAATCAGAATATCATTAATGAATACCACCACGAAGTCATCAAGGTACTTATACAAACATATTGTTCATTGTCTTCATAAAAACAACAAGGGCATTTGTTAGTCCAAAAGACATAACTTTATACTCATAATGCCAAAACCTGGTGGAGAAAGCTGTCTTTTCAATATCCTACTCCCATATGTGAATCTTGTTGTACCCAGACTGAAGATCAATCTTAGAGAATACCTTGGCTCCCTTCAATTGATCAAATAAATCCTTGATATAGGGCAATGGATATTTATTCTTGACAGTTACCTAATTGAGAGCACGATAATCAACACACATGCATCAACTCCCATCCTTCTTCTCTATGAATAGGACAAACACTCCCCATGGTGATGCACTATGCCAGATTATCCCTTTGGACAATAAATCATCCAATTGGTTCTTCAATTCATCTTGGAAGGGTCAAGCCAAATGGTAAGGAAACAAGAAAATAGATTGAGTACCAGGAACAAGATCAATTTGGAATTCCACATTCTGCTTTGGAGGCATTCTCAAAAGCTCTATAGGGAACACATCTGGATAGTCACACACTAGTGGGATCTCCTCAATGCACAATACTTGGTTTTACGGCAAGAGACCATAGCAACCCCGTCCTTGACGCTCGTTGGCCAGGAAATAGATTGGCCAACACAACGAGAAAATCTGGTGGTGCACTCCCTTGAACAACCATCTCCTCTCCGGATGGATCTTGCAAGGTAACAGTCTTCCAAAAGCAACAAATCTTGGCCCGATAGCTAAACATCCAGTCCATGTCAAGGATAAGTCAAAAGGTGCTAGCTAAATAACTATCAAATTGGGAGTGAAATCCTTATCATCAATGGTAACAATGCTACCAGGATAAACAGTAAAACTAGCAATAAGACCCCTAGAGAACTAACTAGAACTAACTAAGAAATCTACTGCATACCCAAGTTTACCCTCCTAGCAAACTCTAGCGATACAAATGAGTAGGTAGCTCCCAAATCAAAAAGAAGAATGCCTCATGAGAATCTATAAGTAGTATACCTATCACCACGTTAGGATGGCCCACAGTCTCAGAGCCCCAACATTCGGCTGTGGTGCAAGGGCTACCGAAGATGCAACGCTTTGAAGTGGAGCAGTCGGTGCAGGGTGCCAGTAGTACCTAGTAGAAGGCGTTGTAGGTGGCACCCAAGCAGGAGGATGCTAAGCCATCAGAGCAACCGCCAACTTCTGAACAAAACCCCGAGAAGACACGACCAAATATGACGGAGGTACTGGCTCCCACTTGATAATGCTAGTGGGATTCTACTAGCACACCAATGCCTTGTGGCCCACCTGGCCGCAGAAATGGCATCTCTCCAACCAGGTGCACTTCTGAAGTGCGGTGCCCATATCGCACTTAAAACACATTAAGCTCTATCCAGGAATAGGGCGCATCACCCAAGAAACTGAAGGAGGGCATGATGTCTAAAGAAAAGGCAACCTCGACTGAAAGGACCTAGATGACGAGACTCAACAAGCACATAATAAAATAGTAGATGGTATAAAAATATGATACCAAGTATTCATGTCAATTTACATCTTCTCAACATCATACATCCTTTTCATTAATATCATACACATATCTCATCATCTATTTTTATCTTTTCATGAATGCAATGCACATGTCTCAACTTCTCATTTGCTTATATCAGTATAGCGCAGTGTTACACACATCGGTGTCCACTCAAGCCTGTTGTTTTTTTATGCGGGGACCTCAAGCCCATCTTTTTTCATACAGGGACCTGATCTCCACTCCCTAGAGTGTCTATGAAAGTAGCTCTTTCTCTACCCACAACCATAGGTGTCGGGACCCGGAGCAACAACTCCAGAACCCACTGTGTAAATCACACTATCCCAGGAAAAGCTAGTGCACACAGGTTGAACAGTGATACATATCATACATGATAACCAAACTTTATTATAAGGCAAAGGTACGGGCCTTATGGCCAAGTTTACAATAAGGTGGCTTCATGGCCAAACATAAAAGTAAATAGCGAAAGATAAATAAAGGAGCAGCCCATCCTGCCTTCCCACAAGGCGAATTGACTGTAAGATGTGGCCTATTCGTCGCAATCCTCAACATAGTCGACGTCGTCATCCTCTGGCAACAGTGTTTAAGCAAGGTGAGCACATAAAGTACTCCACAAGTTACACCAGGAGATATAACAGATTTGATGCATGCAAAAGGGGTTACAAATGAAGGCATGTTATGGTTTATTTGCATAAACAGCATCATTGAATTAAATACAGTAAAGTAAGTGCAAAAGCTGAATTTGATACGATATGTAAAACATTCCTTTAATTAAAATAATAACGTTAGTGCAGGCAACAACCTAACACTAACCTATCCATGGGTATCCCACCCGGACCATCTTTCCAAAAGATTTCACAAGTGTCCATAAACCAAATTTTATTGAAACCAAAGTCTAATCCGTGAAAAACCATACTAAGCATGTCCTTGACCGTGGACACGGCTATCCAGGATAGTTTGTTACTCTGCAGAGGTGTTCAACTTTACCCACAAGACATGTCCTTTCATTTTGCCACGCGATTTACACACTGCCTTAGGTGTGCGGCTGAGAGTTCATGACAAGGTTGTTCCAATGTTCCATTGCCAAATTAGTTACGCCACCACTAAGGTTTCACCACAACATGAATCCACATGTTGGAGCCCCCTCTTGTGCCATGTGAGACTTCCCATGGCCTACGCCACGCTCACATTCAGCCTATAGCGAAAACTAAAATGGAACTTCACAAATTACTTAGCCAGGTCTGTCCCATACCAGACTTGTGGTAGTACGGTGTGACTTTGTAATAGTAGTTCACAGACCGGTCCTTAATTTGACTTAAGCCTACCCGCATACCCCTTGTGCCTGGCAGTCAACATCGAGTCAACAAACTACGACGCATGCCAGCAAGCACCCACCACCATACCAATGCCTAAGTCTAAGACCAGGTTTTATAATTTGTTTGAAAACATCTCATAAACATTCTTGACTCACCAAAGTCAAGAATACATTCGAAAACTTTATCATTTTATGTGACACGTGGCAAGTGGATGTTTCATGGCACTTGGATGGTTATGAAGGGGTAAGTGACTTTGTATGGCTAGGATTAAATTGTGGAGAGAGATTGATTTAATCTGAGAGCGACACGTGGCGGGCTAGGAATAATTTGATTTTTATTTTCGGAATAAATTTCAGAAAATACTAGAAACTTCATAAATACTTAGAAAAATAATATTTAATGTCTAAAAATTCCAGAAAACTTATAGAATATTCCTGGAGCTCTTTTAGACTTAGGAAAAATATTTTTAATTTCATATGTGCATTTAATAATTTTATAAAATACTTTTTAACCTTTAAAATTGATTTTTAATTCCAGAAAATTCTCAAAAATTAATTAAAAATTTAGGGAAGGTTAGGAAAAATAAAATAAACTCTTTTTGGCTTTAATAAAATACTTTAAATTCATTTTCTTGCTTTAGACTTTATAATAAAATTCAGATAAATCCAAATAAACTCCAGAAAATCAATAAAAGGCAAATAAAATTTTTAGGATGTTACAATAGGTCATCCACACAAACTAGGTTCTAAAGGGCCACACAAGTCATCTCTTTCCATCATGAATACTCATTATGAGCATTATAGAAAGCAAGTGTAAGCTTATAAATCAACATGTCAAGTATTTTATTAACATGAAACAACAAGAGCAAACAACCCGTGTTACCATTCTACCATGCACTTGTCTTTTCTTACTATGAGAGACGGATTGGTGCGAAGATGACACCAACCCCAAATTTACTCCTCCTACAATAAATATCCAATCTCAAAAAATACCACAATAGTAAATAACATCTATTAAATAACATCGCCCCTACACGCCTTACGATCCCGCAATTTCCCCCTTTACCAGACAGTCTCCCCCGCTGTCCTGATACTAAAAATAGCACAACTCTTGACTCCTAGGCCCTAACATGGCAAACTATATAAGTTATGGAATCTACATAATATTTTCTACACTTTCTTAGCTGGCTACAAATCCTGATTAATCCATTTAACCCCAAAAACCATTCTGTTATCTTACTGGAAAGCAGACTTAACAATTTTATATCTACTAGTAAGGTGCCCATGCATTGCAACGGAGTACCAAATAAAAGTGATACATACTATCAACCATGATCTCAAACTGAACAATGAACATCAATTTTATCTTACGTCATCATGTATCAAGCAAAGCACACATATTCATACTTGTAAATAAATCAAGCATCATATTAGTGAATCATGATAGAACAAGCATCACATACGACAATATGTACAAAAATGGTAGTAAACAATATTTTTTGGTAGTATACTTAATACATAAATATCTGTCAGACATAAACCCAGTATCTGTGAAGTTATCTGATTATTTTTGTTCATCATTAATACGTTAAAATCTGTGCAGGCCATTCCTTTCCATAGGCCAGAGAAAGCCCAGATGTTTCGTTGGCTTCTGATGAAAAAGATTGACGACAATAACCTCCCATCAAAACCACCAAGATGCCACTGGCCAACACCTTCGCTCTCTGTACCCCTCTCTTTGAAGAGGTTACGCAGTTGCTCTTCTTATGATACCACCGGTTCAATTTCTATAAACTACATGTTCTACAGATTTACATATCTTAAATAGACCTCTCACACATATGGTTACACCACCTATGCACATACTCACTACTGCTATATACTTTGACCACTTGCTACGACCATAGGCTTCAACCACAGGTTACGACCACTAGCTTCGACCATTAGCTTCCACCACTGGCTACGATCACAGTATTCGACCACTGGCTATGACCACCGTCTTTGAGCATAGACTATGACTACGGACTACGACCACAGGCTAAGACCATGAGCTACGACCACTGGCTACAATTATAGGCTACGACCATGAGCTACAACCACTGGCTACGACCACAGTATTCGACCACTGGCTATGACCACGGGCTACGACCACTGGCTACGACTATGACCACTGGTTATGACCGCTATCTTTGACCACAATGTTCAACCACTGGCTACGATCACGGGCTATGACCATAACGTTCGACCACTGGCTACAACCATAGTCTTCGACCACAGGCAACGACCACGGGCTTTGACCACAAGCTACGACCACAGGCTATGACCACTGGCTACGACCACGAGCTACGACCACTGACTACGATCACGGGCTATGACCACTGGCTACGACCACGGGCTACGACCACAGACTATGACCACTGGCTACGACCACCATCTTGGACCACAGGCTACGACCACTAACTACGACCACAGTCATTCAACCACTGGCTACGACCACCATCTTGTACCACAGGCTACGACCAATAGCTACGACCACGGTTGTTCAACCACTGGCTACGACCACTGTAGGGACCCAGATTTTACAATCCGGATTCCTCTGTGATTTTCTACACTATTCCCTGGATCAGTAGATAGTGCTCACAGTTACAGTAATGAATATCAAAATACATATCATGCGGAAGCGTAAATATAATAGTAGACTTACTCATGGGCCAATTAGGCCGAAATCATTAAATTGCAGCAGCGGAAGAACGAAGCACACAGGTGGGACCTTCAGGACATGCCCACAGGCAGCCAACTGGAGGTTCGTGACCTAGCCCTTGACATCTTCATCTTCTCGGCCAGCGTGTCCAATCTTGTTGCTGAGGCGAGGTGATTTGATTCCTGATTTTGAATTTTGTCGCAAAAGCGAGCGTGAGCACTCCAACCCCGTGCTCCGCGAGCCAATACACAGGATGCAATTAAATAGTATGCATGGCTTATCAAAGGAGAGGCTCGGGTTATTTTATTTGCCAAAAATCGCTTTTAGTAGCATTATTGTTATCAAATCATAGTGTTATTACTCCTACCTAAACTCCACACAATGATTGCCATAATGGACTTAATCCACCAAAGACACACTTCTCTTACTGATTGCTGTCTAAGACTCCAAACAGCGAGTGTCATCATTTAACTAATCCACCGACCTGATTCCTTCTATATTGGTTACTGTCTAATACTCTAAACTGAGAGCGACATCATTTAATTAATCCACCAATCATACACTCTCTATATGGTTTGCTGTCTAAAACTCCAAACAGCGAATATCATCAATTATTTAATCCACCAATCAAATGCTGCTTAATCCTCAAACAGCGAGTATCATAATCTATATAATCCACCGAGCAATTACTGCCTAAAACTCCAAGCAGCTAGTTACATTATTTATCTAATATCACTTATTTAATCCACCAATATCTTTTGTATTCTAAATTCCTAACAATCCAATCTTTTTACTATTGATCCACAACCATAATTTGCTTTTCCAATATTCAACCTCATCTTCCATTATCTATCTCTACTAATTCACTAGTATACATCCACCAGGATTTTCATTGATCAGGATCACGATTCACTAGTATCCATCCACCAAGAATATCATTGACCCAGTTTATACTCCAAGCATTATTACCTTACCTCCAAATTCTTAAAAATCCGATTCACCCATCCAGTATCTGACCAAAGCCTATTAATCCCATTATCGCCAACCACTCCCAGGAATTAATCTAGCAACTACCTTTTCACTCCCTAATTCTCCAACAATCATTTAAATCATCTATATATATATATATATATATATATATATATATATATATATATATATATATATATATATATATATATATATATATATATATATTCATTTTTGACTCCACCGATTTATTACTCCCACAATTCTCACTATCATTTCCTATTTATGATTGACATGATTCCACCAATATCTTACTATATACATCCATCTCCTTTACTCACGACTCTATTTACCCTTTCCATATTTAATTTTGTAAGAATAGAAATGCCACTAATTGAAATACGATACATAAAATTTCCTGAGACCTAGCAGTTTTGAACAAAAACATAATGTTCAAGAAAATGCAATAATAATAGCGATCCAGATTCCATCCACCATTACATGGCATCCGCACCATATAGCACCTTTCAGCGTTATAGCCGCTTAACTTACCACTGGGACGACACCCAGGACAATTCAAATCAGAGCTTTCCACTGCCCTTCCACTTTTCCATTCCCATTCATAAAGCATTTTGAAATAGAACTATATCTGGTTAAGTTCCCATGTCTGCCCTTGACCGTGGGCACGGCTATTCGAATAGTTTTGACTCTGCAGAGTTTGTACACTTTCACCACAAGAGATGATCAACTCGTTGCCCCACATGATTCCATAGACATGTGGTTGAGTAGACCCTCACAGTGACTTTTCAAAGTATCTAGTCCCTTTTCTCATTCACCTTATGGGAAACTGCCCACTTGCGGTGGGTCCCATCTATGCGCGGGATGTTTCCCACAGCCACTACGCAGCTCGGGCTTCTACTTCCCGCAACGTAGGACAGCTGGGAAATTTCACCCTACACCGGTGTCCCTTCAGGCCCCCTTGCCATAGCGTAGCCCCATCAATCCCCTACCAGTGAGATGAGTCCGGGGATTTTGATAAATTTACTTAGCCAAGTTGTATTTTACAGACTTGTGGTTGTACTGTTTTACACAGGAGGTCATGACAAGATTCAGTCCTTATTGGTATCTGGGCGGTCTACCACTAACCCACTTTGTGCTTCCACCGCACCACACCCTCGAACCAATCCGCCCAGATAATTAAGCAAGTTGGGATTTTTGAGAGTACAAAATAATCGTACCAACATATATCAGTCATTACCACCATAACTGCCCAAACCAGTTTCACATGATTGAAAATGACAATGAGGTTTGGGGCATTTCAGCGCCCCCTGAATATCTATGCAGTACTAAGCATAGCATATAATTAGGGACTTATTTTTGAAATGTTACTATTATAATTTTGCTAGGGCGACAAGGTTCACACATTCAAATATTCCAAAGCAGGGTAATATTATTCAAGGTAAACAATGGACATATAACTAGAATCGTAAATTAAACATGTATTTGCATATAAACTAACAGCATGCAGTTTGATAATTTAAATCAAAGTAATTTGCAGAAAACATAGGTTCAACATGATCAAAGTATTGACTCGCCTTGCGTGGTTTATCGCGGTCTTGAGATCACGCAATGCTTTCTCTTGGGCTTCTGATCTCTATCTTCCCTTCGAGCTTAATCTCGCTGGATCCACTGAATCTTCACGACTCCCAATTTCTAATTACGCGTCAAACGACTGAATCCAAATAAAAATAAATAACTCAAAAGATCCATATAAATCCGAATAAACTCAATTTAGTTTTATTATGAGTTAATGGGTGATTTGGGTTAATTAGGGTAAGGTTGATGGTAGAATACGATGGCTTGATCTTTTTATTAACAATTTCTTTTTATTATTTTTATATTTATCAAGGAAGTTCCACGAGCTAGGTTAAACCTATGAATTGGCGTATTTTGTCGAGTGCTAATGTTCAGGGCATGCATTATATACGCGATGTATAAATTCTTTAGCTTTCCCATTTAGCCTTAGAGTCTGAGGTTATAGCAGCCTGTGGTGTGATATTTTATGTACCTTCTTTTATCGCTAGACTAAGTTTAATTTGGACTAGGGTTTATTTATACGGGTCCTTGCTGGTTATTTAAATTTATGTTCAGTATCATTATTCAATCAAAACTAACATTAAAATTTAATTAATGTCACTTTTATTATCTTGCATTTACTTAGCTACCATTAGGCTTAGTTTTGCTCCTAATTTTAGTTTAACTTAGTTATCTGAGCAATGCTTGATATGTATCATTTTATGTGACCCTAATTACTCGTGTTATTGGTTACACGTTCGATTTAGGGTATTTATATGTCTATGAGATTATTTTGAATCTTGATGTCCTAGGGCTATTATTTTAAAATATGTCACTGAGGCTTGCTTAATGGTGGTATGATAAACGTTGGGCATATGGTTATGTTTTAACTACGTGAGGCTAGTTTTACAATCTAACTATCATGCAAGGATGTATAATGCATTTTCTACGAAATTTCTATTAGCTAAATCGTCATTTCATAGATATTTGGACCTAGACTACATCCCTTCTAAATCGCTCACTATGCGGATTAACAGTTAAACTCTCAAAATAAAAGATTAAGGCACATGAGTTACTGCCATCTAATAGCTAATCCATAATTAAATCCCTAATGATCTCATCTTGCACAAGGCTTCATTCCATCTCTATAATGAATCCCTTATCTTTTATTTTAAATTTATGTTAATTACCTATTTTTCTCTTAATTATTTCTAAAGTTCATTCGTTTGTATACTATGAAATCTTTAATTTACGTTTCAATCATTTAGGTATTAGTGAGCTAATACTAAACTACTTCTCTTAATCACTTAATTACTCTTATGCATATAAACTTTATATTCTGGTACATATATAAATTTGATCTTAATTAATTATCTTAGCTTCCTGAAATCATTTCTTAATCATCTTCCATTGGAAATGGCTAAAGGAAATAAATTGCCAAAAAGAAGGGAAGGGGACAGAGTGCGGATTCGAACCCGAGACTCCAGCTGGGGTGCGCTGAGCATCAGGCGCTGGTGACCATCCGGGCGGCTGCTCACTTAGCAACCTGGAGGAGGAGGCAAAGCAAAAGAAATAAGCCAGGGCATGGGGCAAAACAGGGAAGCTCAGAGGCGGGTACGCCGGTGGCGTCGCCGGCGAGGAGTGGTCGGAGGGAGGGGGCGACGGTGCAAATGGCTTCCTCAAGTGCAGGGGAAACCGTTGGGAGGGTCGGCGGAGTCCGAGGTGCCTCGGAGTGGGCCGGCGGCGTGCGGCGGCGGTGAGCTTGGGGAGGTGCTCGGCGCTGGCGAGGTGGGAGAAGGGAGGGGCTCCGGCAGCGGTCGGGGATGGTCCGTGGCGGCGGGGAGATGCTACTGGGGGGTGGAATCGGACGGAGTCCTACCGGGGAGGTGTCGGCGGCGATAATGGCGGCGGCGGCGCTCGGTGGAGGAAAGGGAGAAAGAATAGGGGAAAAGTAGATTGGTCCTCGCGGTGAAGAAATGGGGAGGCAGGGGACTTCTTGTAGCTGCGGAGGGGCGGGGGAGTGCGGTAGCGGAGAACCGGTCGGAGGCGGCGGACCGGGCGGCGGGCATGGAGAACCACCGGGTAAGGACCGAAGGCGCGGGGCTCGGCGGGGGGGGGGGCGCGGGGCTCAGTGCGTGCAGCCGGGGCAGGGTAGGCGCGTGGCTCGACGTGCAGAAGGGACGTGACGGCGACGCAGAGCGGAGAAAAAGAGAGGGGCGACGTGGGGGACGCTCGGCCACGAGAGAAGGGAGGAGGAAGAAGTAGGGAAAAGAAAGGAGGAGCAGGCTTAATACATTGCAAGATTAATACAAAAACTCCATATTTCCAAATTTTAAATTTTCAGGATGTTACAACCACCATCTTGGACCATAGGCTACGACCACTAGCTACGAACACGAGCTACGACCACAGGCTACGACCACTGGCTACGACCACGAGCTACGACCACATGCTACGACCACGCGCTACGACCACTAGCTACGACCACAGTGTTTGACCACTGGCTACGACCACGGGCTATAACCACTAGCTACAACCATGAGCTACAACCATGAGCTACGACCACAGTGTTCGATCACTGGCTACAACCACAGGCTACGACCACTGGCTACAACCACAGTGTTGAACCACTGGCTACAACCACGGGCAACGACCACAGACTACGACTACGAGTTACGACCACTGACTACGACCATCATCTTGGACCACAGACTATGACCACGGGCTACGACTACCATCTTGGACCACAGGCTACGACCACCATCTTGGACCATGGGCTACGACCACGGGCTACGATCATAGACTACGACCACGAGCTACGACCACTGGCTACGACCACCATCTTGGACCATAGGCTATGATCACGGGTTACGACCACAGTGTTTGACCACTAGCTACGACCACCATCTTTGACCACTGGCTACGATCACTGTCTTTGACCACTGGCTACGACCACAGGCTACCACCACTGGCTATGATCGTAGTGTTCGACCACTGGCTACAACCACAGGCTGCGACCACTGGCTACGACCACAGGCTACGACCACTGACTATGACCGCAGTGTTTGACCACTGGATACGACCACCATTTATGTCCACAGACTACGACCACAAGCTATGGCCACTAGTTACGACCACGGTCTTCGACCCCAGGCTACGACCATGGGCTATGACCACAGGCTACGACCACGAGCTATGACCACTGGCTACAACTATAGTGTTTGACCACTAACTATGAGCACAGACTACAACCATATGCTACGACTATGAGCTATGACCACTGGTTATGACCACGGTGTTCGACCGCTGGCCACGACCACGAGCTACGATCACGAGCTACGACCACTGGCTATGACCACGGTGTTCGACCGCTGGCCACGACCACGGACTACGATCACGAGCTACGACCATGGGCTCCGAGCACAGTGTTCGACCATTGGCTACGACCACAGGCTACAACAACAGGCTACGACCACGAGTTATGACCACAGTGTTCGACTACTGGCTACAACCACAAGCTATGATCACTGGCTACAAAAACGGGCTACAACCATAGGCTATGACCACTGGCTACAACCACAGGCTATGACCACAGGCTACGACCACGAGCTATGACCACTGGCTACGACCACCGTCTTCAACCACAGGCTACGACCACGGGCTATGATCATGTAACATCCTGGGAAATATAAATAATAAATTATGGAGTTTTTGGATTATTTTATTTGTTTTTTTTATTGGAGTTTATTGGCCTTTTGAATTTATGAAGGAATTTTAAAAAAATAAAAAGAAGGAAGAAATCACATGTAAAATGATACAGCATGAACATCAAATGAAGAATCTGGAAAGATGATCCATAAAGTGCTAAAAGAGAATTGTGAGTAAGCGTAAGATGTCATTCCTAAAAATTAGGGCAAACAAATTAAAGGAAGTTAATATTCATGTATATATGCAAAGAACCATATGGATATAAGGACATATATACATATATACACATGAATAACATAAATAAATAAATATATACATTATGCACAAAAATCAGGGAAGGAAAGGAAAAAATATATATATAGGTATATACCCAAGATGTATGTGCAAATGTATATACATGTAAAATTCAATTGCAAAAACAAAAGAAAAAGAAAAATGAAAAAGAAAACACCCGGCCGGGCCGGCCATTTTCCCCGGCCCAGCCCTCTCTCCACGCGCGGCCTGCGAGCGCGCAGTCGCTCAGCGCAGCCAGCGCCCCGCGGCCCAGCTCTCCCGCGCTCGCGCCCACTGCCGAGTGGCCCCGCTCCCTCGCGCCCTCTCCCGCTGGCCGATGGGCCCGAGCCGTCAGGCTCTCCTCCCTCCTCCCTCTCTTCTCCACGCGCACGCAGCTCCTTCCCCTCGCGTTCGCTCCTCTGCGCAGCAAATCCTCTCCGCTCATTCTCTCACCTCGCGGGCAAGTTTAAAAGGACAGCTACAGGAGGGGAGGCGAACCTCTCCCGCCACCTCTCCCCTGCGAAATCCCGAAGAGGATCGCGTTCCTCCCCCCTGCCTCGCCTGAACAGCGGCGGCCAAATATCTCCCTCGCCGTACAAGCCCTCTCCGACTATAAAAGCCTCACCCGGGAGTCTCAATCGCGCCGTAATGTTCCCTTCTTCATCCCCCTGCAAGCAATTGACCTGTAGTGCACCAATTCCCCACCGGCGACCTCTTCTTCCCCACGGCCGGCGACCGAGCTGCCGCTAATTCCGACCACCACCAGCCAATTCCTCCCTCCTACACCCTCTTCAGGACCTGGCAAAGTAGAAACAACCCTCCACCGAGCTCCCCGATCACTCTACATCGCCGGCGTCGATCGACCTCTTCGGACCGCCGCCACCTCTCGCCGCCAGCCCTCTCCGGCGAACCCCACCTCCGGCCGTCTGCACCAGAAGACTCCCCGTCGCTCGGGGATTATATTCCACGCAGCCCCTAGCCCTTTCCGGCCACCACTCGCCGCCGGTGTCGTCGCCCCCGACTCCTCTGCCCGACCGCCTCCCGGAGCTACCTCAAAAGGTATACTTACCCTATATGGGTAAGCATCGCTCGGCTCGGCCGAGTGGCTTCCAGCGCCAACTCCTTCTCCCCCTCGCTCCCGCGGCGCGCGTTCGAGCCCCGGCTCCGCGCGTAGCGGTCGAGTTTCTTTTAATTTCTGCGCTGACAGGTGGGCCCCGTTCGTCAGCCGCCGCGGTACCGCAGGCCCACTGACAGCCTGACCCCACCCGTCAGTGTCTAAGCACGCCGACAAGTGGACCCCACTGGCCATAGAGACAGAAGAAATAATAAAAAGAAAAAGATAAAAATTAAAATATGACAGGTGGGACCCACTGTCAGAAATTTCACATTTTATGGAATTAACTGAACTGAGAACTTCAAATAATCATAACTTTTTCATCTTAACTCCAAATTAAGTGAGACAAATTTCTAAATTCATCTAAAATCAAAATCTGTCCAATGGAACTGAAATTGTAATTTTTAGAGTTCATTTGGATTTTTGGTGTTATTTGGTTTGATTCGCCGCTTTTCTTTTTGTACGAATTTTGGGCGCACGCTAAAATAGCTTACGAGGCTCAAGAGGAAGAGATCGAGGCCGCAGCTCTAGAAGCCCCGGACAATCAAGCACCCGACCACTGTGACCAAGGCGAGTCAATACTTTGATCATGTTGAACCTACATTTCTGCAAATTACTTTATTTTAAATTAACAAATTGCATTGCTGTTATTTTTATGCAAATACACGCTAAATTTGATATTCTAGTTATATGCCATTGTTTACCTTGAATAGTATTACCCCCTCCTTTGAGTATTTGAATGTGTGAACCTTGTCGCCCTAGCAAAAATATATTAGTAGCATTTCGAAAATAAGTCCGTAACCGTATGCCATGCTTAGCATTGATTAGGAACTCGGGGCAAGAAATTGTCCCGAGCATCACTTTTATTCATGAGAAATTGGTTTGGGCAGTCATTGTGATAATGACTGGTATATGTTGGATATGATTATTTTACACTCCCAAGATCCCCAACTTGCTTAATTATCTGGGCGGATTGGTTCGATGGTGTGTATGTGTGTGGTGAAGTGATTGCATGAGTGGGTAGTAGACCGCTCAGATACCACTAAGGACTGAATCTTGTCATGTCACCCGTGTAAAACAGTACAACCACATGCTGGCAAAGTGTAGGCAGGGTTTACTAATTTGTGTGGCTCTAGGTGGTTACGTGAAGGTATGACCACGAGCAAAGGGATGGATGGTCGCATCCCCGCCTTTGCCCGTGATGGCTCACGAGGGACCCTTCCCGAGGGATGGTCGGATCCTACGGAAGATAGACCTTAGCGGGCGTAACCACAGTAGGACTATGCATTGTAACAATCCTGTGATAGTCTACTCAACCGCATGGCTAAGGAATCATGTGGGGCAACGGGTGGATTTATCTCTTGTGGGTAAAGTGTGCAAAACTCTGCAGAGTCAAAACTATTCGAATAGCCGTGCCCACGGTCATGGGCAGACATGGGAACTTAACTAGATATAGTTCTGTTTACAAAAATATTGGAAAATGGGGATGGAAAAGTGGAAGGGCAGAGGAAAGCCCTGATTTGAGTTGTCCTGGGTGTCGTCCCAGTGTGTCCTGGAGGTCGTTCCAGTGGTTCCTGGGTGTCGTCCCAGTGGTAAGTTAAGCGGCTATAACGCTGAAAAAGGTCATACGGTGTGATGCCGTATGTAGGGAGAAGTTATGGTGATATTAGACATATGGTGTGATGCCATATGTATGGAAATTCATATTAATACTCCTTGAACATTAGGCTTTTGTTCAAATGCTAGGTCTTAGGAATTTTTATATAATTGTATTCAAAAGCACTCTTCGCAAAAATAAAATAAACCAAAGCCATCCTTTGAATAGCCATACATGTTATATACTGCATTCTGTGTGTTGATTCGCTGAGCACGGGGTCGGAGTGCTCACGCTCGCTTTGCGGCAAAAATCCAGAAACAGGAGCGCAAGACCACTACGCCTACGAGGAAGCTCCCGCTACGGAGGAGAAGAATGACGAAGGAAACTAAGGCGCAGGCTTCGTTGATTAGACACGGACAAGTGGACATCCGGCGTTGTGTGCACGTATGTTACTAGTTAACTGGTAACATATAATGCACACAGTACCTTCCAGTCGCTTGCCTGTGGATTTGGGTTTGCTTTTGCTGTATTTCCGCTGTGCGTATTTGTAATAATGACATTTGGCCTAGTCGGCCCCTTTTGTAAACTATCACCCGACGTGGTGTATTTCAATTCATGTAATATAATGGATGATTATGCGATGTATGAAATGATTCAGCAATGTACCTGTGTGCACTAACTACTGATCCAGGGATTAGTGCAGTGAAACACAGTAAGATTCAGATTGAAAAATCTGGGTCTGACAGATCATGAGCTACGACCACTAGCTACGATCGCAGTGTTGGATCACTGGCTACGACCACCATCTACGACCACAGGCTATGACCACTAGCTATGAATGGCCATGCATGTCAACAAAATCTAGATGGGTTGCAAGCTTATGAGACGGGGATTCCAAAAAGCACCTTAAAAAAATAATATTTGGGTTCACAAGCCGATCTGCCGGTACCGGCGCTAATGATACCCACTATTGCAAGTGGTCCCGCAGCTAGGAAAAATGGGTCATTCTGTAGTGAACACTGTTATTAAGTCATCGACTAATCCATGACTAGTCATTCAGTCGGTATATGACGGACGACTAGGGAGGCCGACTCGACTGGAGCGACTAGTCGAGCGTCCGGACGACTAGTCACGACTAGGTGGCCATGTCCAGCCGCACGACTAGGAGCCGGCCCACTAGACCAGTAAGTTTGAGGCCCACTAGAGAGGCTCGGCCTAATCGAGACTTAATACTAATGACTGAAAAACCCTAGATCCTCATTGCACAACACACACGCTATTTTAGTTGTAGTATTAGTATAATAATCCCAGCTTGCTTCTTTATTATGACTGTGACAATTGTAGACCTGACTCTGGGGACTAGTCGAGACTAGTTGGTCGATTAGTCGCCCCCTTGATGACTTGACTCGACTTTACGACTTGATAACCTTAATAGTGAAACTAGGCATTACTGCAAATTTCTATGTCTATATCAGTTATTGCAAGAACAACTAAATCTCCAAAAAAACTAAACTGAATTACGAGCGTCACCTTCGGAGCAGCGTTGCGCTCCCAGAAGACCCCAGTCTTCGCCTCCAAAACCTGGAATCTCCGCTCTGCTTCTCCCATGCATATCAAAAGATTGACAAGAATAAAATTGCCAACTTTACCGTGTAGATTACTCTCATAAATAACAATCTCATGAAATCGTACTGAATCATGAATGCAAGGGGAGGAGGGGCTTATTTGGTTAGTGACATAAGGGTAGCCTGAAATTCTGATGTTTTCTGCCTGACTAGACATGCCTAAAACTTGTTTGGTTGGTGACACGTGCATGAGAGAACTTAAAATACGATTACACTTCGATAATTACGTGTTTTAGCTCCATTATGGTAATTACATATTTTGCAAGAAGATAATTACATCTTAGCTCTTATTCACACATCTATCCAATAGAAAATTGCCATGGAAAAGCTTAGCATCATGTCAGACGGCTCATCGATGATGGTTCCGGATGGCAGCTTTCCTAAGAGCAACTCCAGCAGGGCGCCTACTTGAGCCCTCAAACTCAGATTTGAGAGCCAGGGCAAAAAACTGAGCTCCAACAGGATCCCTACTTGGCTCTCAAAAATAGGAGGCCTCTCAAATGAGGCCTCCAAGCCCTCATTCCGAGGGGCCCTGCTCCAGCTCTCATTTTTCAGTTTTCCTCATTTTTTTCCCGCACCAGTGAAACGTCCCCCGCGCTCGGCCTCCATTCCCCCGTCGCCTCCAATCCCCCATGCTCGGCCTCCATTCCCCCGCCGCCTCCAATCCCCCGTGCGCCCCGTCCCGCTTCCGCCAGATCCCCCGTCCCGCCCCTCCTGCTCGGCAAACAATCCCCCGCCGCCCTGTCCCGCTTCAGTAGATTCGCCACCGCCAGATCCCCCGTCCCGCCCCTCCTGCTCGGCCTCCAATCCCCCGCTGCCTCCAATCCCCCGCGTGCCCCGTCCCGCTTCAGTACATCCGCCACGCCAGATCCCCCGTTCCGCCCCGTCCCACTTCAGTACATCCGCCGCCGCCAGATCCACCAGGACATCCTCCCCGGCCCCTCCACGTCCCTTCGGCGAGCAAGGTAAATGATGATTGAATTGTGCTGATGACCTTTGATCTTGATTGAATTGTTCTTGGTGTGTGAGTAGATCATCCAGAAAATTTTGAGGCATTTGAGGTCACTAGATGTCAATTGATTTGGCCTTACAAAGTATTTTATGCATATACTACTAGATGTTAATTGTTTTGGGATTCTTGACATGTGGAGATTACCTGAGGACACCAACCAAAAGAATCGATGTACTGCAGATGGTGTTTACCGATGATGATTTTCTTGAGCAATGGTGGGAGGAAGATGAATCAGATGATGATGATTTGGCTGCGGCTGTGCTCATTATTGCTGATGCTGAAGAAAGGGAACGCAAGAAGGCTCGGCGTGGTTCGGTGCCTGGTCGTCAAGTGGTACCACGAGACATGCATGCTGGGAACCTGCGCATTGTGGCAGATTATTTTGCAGGCCCCCCAGTTTACAATGACAAGTTCTTACGGAGACGATTTAGAATGTCAAAGGCATTGTTTTTGAGAATTGTTGAAGGGGTGGAGACACATGATGATTATTTCAGGCAAAGGAAAAATGCAGTAGGATTGCTTGGAGCCACTGCCCTTCAGAAGGTGGTTGGATCTTTTAGGATGCTAACATATGATGTTCCTGCAGATTCCATGGATGAGGTTGTCAGAATTGCAGAGAGCACTATGATTGAGGCCTTCTATCACTTTGTAAAAGCTGTGGTTGAGGTTTTTGGTGAACAATACTTGAGGCCACCCACTACTGAGGATACTGCAAGATTGATGGAGATAAATAACAAGAGGGGTTGGCCAGGTATGCTTGGATGCATTGACTATATGCATTGGAGGTGGAAGAATTGCCCAACTGCATGGAAAGGGATGTACTTGGGACATGTGGATGGACCAACCATGATACTAGAAGCTGTTGCATCAGAGGATTTGTGGATTTGGCATTCATTTTTTGGATTGCCTGGATCACTTAATGATATCAATGTTCTGAAGAGGTCCCCTCTATTTCAGCGTCTAACTTCAGGAACTTCACCTGCTATTGAGTATACGGTGAATGGAAACAAGTACACCATGTGTTATTATTTGGCAGATGGGATCTATCCATCATGGGCTACATTTGTGAAGAGCTACAGAAACCCACAAGGTAACAAGAAATGTCATTTCACAAAAGCTCAAGAAGCGGTAAGGAAGGATGTTGAGAGAGCATTTGGTGTGTTGCAATCACGCTTTGCCATGATTAGAGGTCCTGCAAGATTTTGGAATAAGGAGACACTATGGTATATAATGACAGCGTGTGTGATCATGCATAATATGATAATTGATAATGAGCGAGATGCAGATGATGTTGGGGGCTATGACTATGATCAAGATGGGGGTGAGGAGCTGAGGGAGGAGGAATACCAACGCCGCAATCCACTTGTGTTGTTGGAGTTTCTCAAGATACACAGGGAGATTGAAGATAGACAGGGACATGAGAAACTCCGCGATGATCTTGTGGAACATTTGTGGGCGATACATAGCGCTAGCTAGTTGTTTAATAATTTTGTAGACTTCATTTTACATGTTATGATGGATTATATCAGTTTATTTGATGTTATGTGATGAACTTTGTGCTTTCAATTTAAATTCGGAACAAATTTGAATTTAAATTTGAATTTAAATTTGAATATTCGTATTTGAATTCATAAATTTAAATATTGTCCCTCATTGTGAAATCATAAATATTTTATTGTGTATTGTGCTTTTGTCCCATACATATGCATATAGTGTATGAGGAAATAGAGGGAATTGAGAAGTAGGGGCCCTGTTTTGAGGGCTCCTGCTGGAGTGCAGCCCAGAAAACAGGGCCCTCAAAAGTAGGGGGGCCCTCAAATGAAAAGTAGGGGCCCTGTTTTGAGGGCTACTGCTGGAGTTGCTCTAATATCTTTGCTAAACTTGTTGAAAATATAAGCACATGTAGGTTTAATTTATTCCATAAATAAATCATGATATCATGCACGCAAAATAACAGAACCATCACAGGCATAAAAGATCTAGACATGTAAACCAGGAAACTATACATGAATAGATCTAATACGGAGAACATGACTGTTACGTACCGATGATTATGTTCTGACCGGTTTGGCGATGTTGACGCTGCAGGCACGGTGTGGATGACACGAGGTCGATGACGATTCGCCGAAGCCGAACGACGAGGAAGACGTGCCAGAGCTACAGCAAGCAGTCGCACAGAGCGCTTCCCAAAAACCTTATTCGCCCTCTCCCGGAGACCTGCTCTCCCGAACGACAGTGCACGCCAGCGGACGGGACGGAGTAGATTACGTGGGACGGTGCAGCACGATGGAGGAGGCAAAACCCTAGATTGATTTGCATATACTGTATGGAGTCGGCGACTCAGTATTTATGGAGGAAACAGTACGTGTGATCAAGACGCATGCACGTTCTCCATAACTCGTAACCGAAACGGATTAGTCGCGCGTAACCGATCCGGATTCACCGCTACTCAAAACAGTAAAAATAAAACTGCAAAAGGAAGCCGCGTCTGCGCAAGCATCTGGAGCCGATTTTGGCGGACCATTCACGCAGGTGCCGTGCACCCGCACCCCCGCCCGCCCCGCCCGGCCCGGCCCGGCGAGGCGAGGCGAGCGAGCGCGCGCGTGTGATCCTCTAGTTCTCTCCCACACATGCCTCAAGTGGCTAGGAGTGCACCATCCCTTTTAAGGTGGTCTTCCTTTCCTAGAACTAGCAATATGGTACTAAGTTCACATGCATGCCTCCTTTGCATCAGTGGGCCTTTGAGATTTAAAAGGAATTATTCTTTTGTATGGGCTTGGCCCACATAATTCAACAATCCCCCACCAGATCTCAAAGTCTCACAGAGATTTGCTTGAATTCCAATGTACTGTTTATATATCAGTGTTTCGATGGAGACCGATTAAGGTTGAACATCCACCTAGAACTCCGAGCTACACTTACTCACAACTTGAACAATGGACTACGCCTTGAATTGCAAGTTTGGTGCAAGCAAGCTTCACTTAGAGACTTAACTGATACTAGGCCGCCAGTAGGCTACCCCTCGGTTGGAGCGTATAAGTCATACTCCTTGGTCTCTTCATGAGCTTAGTAGGAGATCTTCCCAAAATCTCCATAGACTGTGACTAACAGTCGGGCTCATATAGGTGTGTTCTTTCAAGAACGTTCTGCAGGATAACGTCTTCGCTTCTGAAAGCCAATGGAACACATTAAGGCCTTAACCAACCTGCCTTGCAGTTTCTGAGAGTATTGCATCTTCAAATAGAGAGGGTTGAAATCACTCTCCTCCAGTTAACTAATGACTTGTTTTTCCCAGATCCTAATTCACGGGATCTCCGATCACATAGGTTGGGTTACTACCATAGATAACTCACATGGGTCTCATACCCATCTCCTTCGATGCACTATCTATCACATTTCGTGACAATCCCTTTGTAAAGGGATCTGCCAGGTTTTTATCTATTTGGATGTAATCCAAGGTTATAACTCCGGAGTTTCTCAATTTCCTGACAGACTTCAATTGTCTCTTGACATGCCTAGACGATTTCATATTATCCTTAGAACTGTTCACTTTAACGATAACGGTTTGATTATCACAGTTCATAAGGATAGCTGGCACTGGCTTTTCCACCGTAGGTAGATCCATCAATAGATCCCGTAGCCATTCTGCCTCAAAAGTAGCAGTGTCTAGTGCCGCAAGCTCTGCTTCCATGGTTGACCTCGTCAAAATGGTCTGTTTGCAAGACCTCCATGAAACAGCACCACCACCAATAGTGAAAACATATCCACTAGTGGCTTTGATCTCATCAGCATCAGAGATCCAGTTGGAATCACTATAACCCTCCAGCACCGACGGGTACCCAGTATAGTGAAGTCCAAAGGTCGAGGTACCTTTTAGATAGCGTAACACTCGCTCAAGCGCCTTCCAGTGATCATCTCCTGGGTTAGATGTAAACCGGCTCAACTTGCTCACAGCAAAGGAGATGTCTGGCCTTGTTGCACTAGCTAGGTACATAAGTGAGCCAATTATCTGAGAATATTCCAGCTGATTCCTAGCAATTTTCTTATTCTTACGAAGTAACACGCTAGGATCATAAGGTGTTGGAGAAGGCTTGCAGTCAGAAAAGCTAAAACGGCTCAAGACCTTTTCCACATAATGAGATTGCAAAAGTGTAATCCCATCCTCACCTCTAACCAATTTAATGTTTAGAATAACATCAGCCACTCCCAGATCTTTCATATCAAAGTTTTGAGACAAGAATGATTTGACCTCATTTATCATATTGATGTTTGTCCCAAAAATCAGGATGTCATCCACATACAAGCATAGAATAACTCCCTCACCCCCACCATAGCGATAGTATACACATTTATCTGCCTCATTGACAGCAAAGCCTGCAGATGTCAGTGTTCTATCGAACTTCTCATGCCACTGCTTAGGGGCTTGTTTCAGACCATACAAAGATTTCAATAGTTTTAACACCTTGCCTTCTTGACCTTCTACTACAAATCCATCAGGCTGTTCCATGTAAATTTCCTCATCCAGCTCTCCGTTAAGAAAAGATGTCTTAACGTCCATTTGATGAACGAGAAGACCATGTGAGGCAGCCAAAGCAAGTAGTACTCGAATTGTGGTCAGTCTAGCAACAGGTGAGTAAGTGTCAAAGAAATCTTCGTCTTCTTTCTGAGTATAGCCCTTGGCAACAAGCCGAGCCTTGTACTTTTCAATGGTACCATCAGGCCTAAGCTTCTTTTTGAACACCCACTTGCACCCTACAGGTTTGCACCCATAAGGTCTATCTGTCAGCTCCCAGGTTCCATTAGCGATAATGGAATCCATTTCACTACGGACAGCCTCCTTCCAGTAGTCTGCATCAGGGGATGCATACGCTTCTGAAATAGACTTGGGAGTGTCGTCCACAAGGTACACAGTGAAATCATCACCAAAGGATTTGGATATCCTTTGTCTCTTGCTCCTTCTAGAAGCTCCACTGTCATCCTCCTCATTGACAAGTTCATGTGTATGTTCAAAAGGTTCAGGTGGTGCGATTGAACTGGGAATTATTTCAGAAGGTTGACTAGTAGTGTTATGTGTATCTTTCATTGGAAAAATATTCTCAAAGAATGTTGCATCTCGAGACTCCATAATTGTACCAACATGCATGTCAGGTACCTCAGTTTTAACTATCAAAAATCTATAGGCAATGCTATGATTAGCATATCCCAAAAAGACACAGTCCACAGTTTTAGGTCCAAGCTTGCGTTTCTTAGTTATTGGCACATTAACTTCCGCCAAGCACCCCCATGTACGCAGGTAAGAAAGTGATGGTTTTCTCCCAATCCATACCTCGTATGGTGTTTTGTCCTTATTTCTGTTAGGAACTCTATTTAATACATGATTAGACGTTAGCAAAGCCTCCCCCCACCATGCCTTAGGTAAGCCCGCAGTGTCTAACATGGCATTCACCAAGTCAGTCAACGTGCGATTTTTCCTTTCGGCAATCCCATTTGACTCGGGAGAATAAGGAGGCGTCCTCTCATGTATAATGCCATATTCCTCACAAAATAAGTCAAATTCGTTTGAGAAATACTCTCCACCACGATCTGACCTAAGTCTTTTTATCTTTCTATTTAACTGGTTTTCAACTTCTGCCTTATAGATTTTAAAATAGTCTAAAGCCTCATCTTTCGTTTTCAATAAATACACATAACAGAACCTAGTTGCATCATCAATCAATGTCATGAAATATCGTTTTCCACCCTTTGTCAACACGCCATTCATCTCAGAAAGATCTGAATGCAGGAGTTCTAGTGGTGCCAAGTTTCTCTCCTCGGCAGCCTTGTGAGGCTTACGAGGTTGCTTTGATTGCACACAGCTATGGCATTTAGAACCTTTGGTGATGGAAACGTTTGGAATTAAATTCATACTGGAAAGCCGAGACATCAAACCAAAATTAATATGACATAGACGTGAGTGCCAAACATTAGCCTCATCATCCACACTGCCACAAATATGGTTCACAGTCTTATTGCAGAAATCTGAAAGGGAAAAGCGGAACAAGCCTCCGCACTCATAGCCTTTACCAATAAAATATCCATGTTTAGACACGACTACTTTATTAGACTCAAATACCAACTTAAGCTCGTCTCTACATAAACGGGAGCCACTAACGAGATTCTTGTCTATAGAAGGGACATGATGCACGTTCTTCAGCTGCACGATCTTTCCCGAAGTAAACTTCAGATCTACCGTGCCAACACCATGAACAGTAGCATGTGACCCATTCCCCATTAGGACGGAGGAATCCCGGGCGACCTGCTAAGAAGAAAACAACGAAATATCAGCACACACATGTACATTAGCTCCTGTATCAATCCACCAATTGGTAGATTGACTAACTGAAAGAACAGTAGGTAAATTACCATACCCAGTCCCATCTCCAGTCTTGTCAATGGTCACGTTGACAGACTTAGAAGTCTGTCCTACAGGTGCCTTCTTTCCTTTGCGTTGTGGGCACTTCTTGGCCATGTGACCAGGCTCACCGCACACAAAGCAAGTTCTATCATCCTGATTGTTGTTGTTGTTCTTCTTCTTGAAGTTGGTTGTCTATTGGGCTTTGACAAATTTCCCTTTGTTCTTGTTTGAGGGTTTCTGTACCACATTGGCACTAGACTGCCCTCCATCACCCTTAGACACAGCGTCCTTTTCCCGAGCTTTCTCCTCAATTTCAAGAGACCCAATCAGATTCTCAACAGAATATTCTTGTCTCTTGTGTTTGAGTGTTGTTCCGAAATTCCTCCATGAAGAAGGTAATTTCGCAATAATACATCCAGCCACAAACTTGTCGGGTAAGGCACACTTCAGGAGTTCGAGTTCCTTGGCAATGGCCTGTATCTCATGAGCCTGATCTACTACAGAACGGTTATCAACCATCTTGTAGTCGTGAAATTGCTCAATGACATACATGTCATTGCTGGCATCAGTAGCACCGTATTTGGAATTCAGTGCATCCCATAACTCCTTTGCGTCTGTCATGTGCATATACACCTCGCACAGACGGTCAGCAAGAACACTAAGAATGCATCCAACAAAGAGAGTAGTGGCAGTCTCGAATTCTTTCTGCTTTTCAGCATCAAGAACACCTTCAGGCTTGCCATTACTCACCCAGAATACATTCATAGCAGTAAGCCACAGAGTGACCCTGATCTGCCATCTCTTAAAGTGCACACCGGAGAACTTATCCGGCCTCAGTGCATCGGCAAATCCAGCCATAGTAAAACCACAGTGCCTACAATAAGGTTTTTGGAATGTTGAAAATATAAGCACATGTAGGTTTAATTTATTCCATAAATAAATCATGACATCATGCACGCAAAATAACAGAACCATCACCGGCATAAAAGATCTAGACATGTAAACCAGGAAACTATACATGAATAGATCTAATATGGAGAACATGACTGTTACGTACCGATGATTATGTTCTGACCGGTTTGGCGATGTTGACGCTGCAGGCACGGTGTGGATGACACGAAGTCGATGACGATTCACCGAAGCCGAACGACGAGGAAGACGAGCCAGAGCTACAGCAAGCAGTCGCGCAGAGTGCTTCCCAAAAACCTTATTCGCCCTCTCCCGGTGCAGGACTTCGAAGGCGACGGTTCCGGAGACCTGCTCTCCCGAACGACAGTGCATGCCGGCGGACGGGACGGAGTAGATTACGTGGGACGGCGCAGCACGATGGAGAAGGCAAAACCCTAGATTGATTCGCATATACTGTATGGAGTCGGCGACTCAGTATTTATGGAGGAAACAGGACGTGTGATCAAGACGCCTGCACGTTCTCCATAACTCGTAACCGAAACGGATTAGTCGCGCGTAACCGATCCGGATTCACCGCTACTCAAAACAGCAAAAATAAAACTGCAAAAGGAAGCCGCGTCTGCGCAAGCATCTGGAGCCGATTTTGGCGGACCATTCACGCAGGTGCCGTGCACCCGCGCCCCCCCCGGCCCGGCGAGGCGAGCGAGCGCGCGCGTGTGATCCTCTAGTTCTCTCCCACACATGCCTCAAGTGGCTAGGAGTGCACCATCCCTTTTAAGGTGGTCTTCCTCTCCTAGAACTAGCAATATGGTACTAAAGTTCATATGCATGCCTCCTTTGCATGAGTGTGCCTTTGAGATTTAAAAGGAATTATTCTTTTGTATGAGCTTGGCCCACATAATTCAACAAAACTTGCTGCCGCGGCAGGCGTTAATGTATGAACTTAATGTAATTTGGTTACGGAACTTAATGTCCTTAGTGTAATGCTGTAGCTCATGAACTGGCTCAACTTGCTAAGAGAACGGTGCATTGTGCTGTTTGGAGGGCACAAGCCCCGTCTTGTATTAGGTAGGTACTTCTCCAAGATTGTAATGCTACTTCTTAATTAATAAAACTCTCTCTTTTCCCTCAGAAAAAAATTGTCAACAAAGTGGCCCATCAAAACTTTTCATAGAAGAACAAAGTTGATTAAATGAAAAAAAAACTAACATCGAAAAAGAGCTTTGAATAGAAGTACCGATTTTCCATTCAATTGTTTAAGCTTGCCTGCACTCATGTGGACAATTCAGGGTGCCCATGAAAAATTTGTCAAAAGCAACACGACCCTCGATTAACTCTGCATCCATCTAGTCTTTGGCCTCCATTACCCTCCGCCACTGATAACTTGGTTAGGCATATCAAGTGTTACATTTCTTATGTGACTATTCAAAATCCTGCTTAATTGTGTGGTCTTTGATTAATTTACTTAGTTTCCTTGTAGAAGTTTTAAGCTCTTCTTCCAAGGAAAATGCAAATATGAATCTATTCATGAAGGTTCTAACACAAACAGCAAGATGCGGTACAACCTGCGAAAATCCAATATGAATCAGCACTATAGGATGACCCATTCTCTCAAGATGAGTTACAACCAAGAAACCGGTATCAAAAATTGATCAACCGCTAGGGATTTTGTAGGCATATTCCAAACAGTGATGGCTTCTAGTTACCAAAAACTGTTTAGAACACATTGACTTCTTAATACGATTTTTTTCTTTATATTATCCCTGAAGGTATACAATATTTTTCATTTTTCCTTTTTTTTAATTGAATACATTAGAAAAAACTAATAGCTGCTACATTGTCATTTCAGTCAAAAATCATAACA
This sequence comes from Dendrocalamus latiflorus, assembly GCA_017311315.1. NCBI lineage: Eukaryota > Viridiplantae > Streptophyta > Magnoliopsida > Poales > Poaceae > Dendrocalamus > Dendrocalamus latiflorus. The sequence continues at coordinate 11,809,530 of CM029637.1, read as the reverse complement.
CTTTAGAACAAGGCCTTAAGCTACCGATGCGTTCTTTTTGGCTGCAGCTTATGGCTTGTGATTGCCACTGATGACTTTGGATCTAATATGAGCGTTTATGCTAACAAATTGATTGTCAATAAACCACTTTAAAAAGACGACGGAGAACAATTCTATTTGTTTATTCGAGAGAAGACATAAGTTATAATCTATAAGCCAACAATAACAGGGCCAAAAGCTTTGTTGAGCAGTAGCACCGGTAGTGAAAATGGAATTCCTAGCGGCAGAACTGGTATCAAAGTTGAGTTCTCCAAGCCATAGCCCATAGGAGCGATAGGACGTGTAACATGCTATTCGAAGCTGTAACCACTTGCAGTCAACAGAGATTTCAAAAATGAAATCTTAAATGGAACCATGCATATGGCATTTGTAAAGCAAATTTTCCCAAAAGTATCTGCAGGAAGTTGTGCTCCTCGACCATAACTATAATGCAATGACAAAGATTTTGCATCCATCTCCTTCCGTCAGAAACACCGAACCATGTAAAAATGTATTAATCGAAAATTCTCAAGACAGAAATGCTCTGGATAAACTCGATGTTACTTGGAATAAATGGCACATACACTTGCCATGGTAGCTGCGATATTGGCAATGGGCATATTTCAAAGATAACAGATAAGCGAAGGACTTTTCGCCCCCTGAAAACTCGTATAGTTCTGGTAGTTACAAATAAATGATGTTTCCACGTATCTATCCTTGGAGGGAATCTTGCAGGCTTGAGCTTTCTGTATTTTTTTAGCTTTCCCCAAAAACTTTGGTAGCTCAAGTGGATGCGGTTACAAGTGCTGGACTTTCATAGCTACCGTTGGTCAGTGTTGTATATGTTGGCGGTAACAAAGAATCCACATCAGCGAAATATCTTTCCTCACTGGGTGGCTCCTTGACTATTGGCGCGTTAAGGACAGTGTCTGGTATTGCGTCAAGAGTCTCCTCTAAGAATGATTTAAGTGTCTGCACATAACAAATTTCACAGCTTAGGGTTTACCATTTAAGAATTCACAAGAAAAAACAATGCAAGTGTCAGTCAGTCAGTCTGCATGCAAAAAAATGTTGTAACTAATGGTTTCCCATGTAAATAACTTTGTCAGTGTAAAAGAGAAAAAGAATAAGATGTGCATGGCATAAAACTATGTTGACATAACACGGGCATGACAAATAACATTTCACAAGCGCATACTTGTGCACCAACCATTGATTCAATACTCTTAAACAGAACTGAACAACATAAAACCGATAGCTTACAACTTTTAGGTAATGAAATTACATTTAAAAAAGAATCCCAAGATATGTGTTGAGGTGGTTATTTGACTCAGATCATCAAGAAGAAAACATTTCATCTACACTTATGCCAAATTTCCATAATAATGCATTAGGGTATACACATCTTTGTGCTATTGTTATTTGCAAAAAGGGCATGTGCATTGTTTAAAAAATTCCAGAAAAATTCATGGATATAGTACACATAAAGTTATATAAACCTGTAAATTTTAAATATCAAATTCATCCCTGGCATCAAAAATAAAAAAAAGACAAGCAGTACTTTCAGTGCACATGAGTAGTGTAGGATTGACTTGTTGTGGTAGATTAGAAGCAAGGGAGTCAACGTACTCTCCCTCCGTAAGGAGGCTCTGAGTAATCTCCTGGATGCTTTATTAATTCTCTTGTTGCCCGTATCAATCAGGGCTTACAGATATAAATAGGCCCTTAGGCCTTTATCTCCTAAAGGAAATCTCCTCCTTCTCAAACTAGGACTCTAATCCAATCTTAACCAGACTCTAATGCAATCTTAACTAACTTTGGAGATTAAATCAATTGGCTTTGCAGCCGGACTCTGTTGTGGACGCCGGTGCAGTTGGCTTATTGCGGCGTTTGTAGAACTTGCCGACAAAAGCGTCCACAACACTTCCGCCGTCCTGGAGAAACAGCTCGTCCTCGAGCTGGAACGTCGGATGCGACTCCTTGAATGTCTCAAGGCGCTCCCAGGTGGCCTCCGAGTCGGGACGCCCCACCCATCGCACAAGCAGCTCCCATGTGCCACGGTTGAGCCGCGCGCGAGCGATGGATGCCGGAGTGGGAATCACTCGGCCGCGAACCATGGGTGGAAGGGGCGCCATGAGAGGTGGTGGATCGCCATGGTACGGCTTGAGGAAGGCGACGTGGAAGACGTCGTGGATTTTGGCCTTGGGCGGAAGCCGAAGACGATAGGCCACCGAGCCGATCCGTTCGACCACCTGATAAGGGCCGTAGAAGCGAGGAGCAAGCTTGCCACCGGACTTGTCAGTGATGCCAGCAGCCGAGCGGTGGTGAAGGCGCAACCATACCCAGTCATCCTCCTTGTACTGAACGTCGCGGTGTTTGGAGTCATAGTATTGCTTCATGTGATCTTGTGCATGGAGGAGACGGTCGCGGATGTCGGTCAAGAAGGCGTCGCGATCGATCAGCTGCTTGTCGAGGGCCGCAACACGTGCCAAGCCGAGCTGATAGCTGGCGATCGTCGGAGGCGGGCGACCGTAGATCACCTGAAACGGGGTCGTGTGTAGAGCCGTCTGGTAAGACTTGTTGTAGCAGTACTCCGCCCATGGAAGCCATCGCAACCAGCTACGTGGACAGTCGCCGGCAAGGCATCTTAGGTAGACTCCCAGAATGCCATTCGTCACTTCGGATTGGCCATCCGTTTGTGGATGGAATGCGGAGCTCAGACGAAGTTCGACCCCAGCGAGAGTGAAGAGCTCTGTCCAGAAGGCGTTGGTGAAGACCGGGTCGCGATCGCTTACGATGGAGCACGGAATCCCATGAAGCCGGACGATGTTGTCGAAGAAAACACGGGCCACCGAAATTGCCGTGTATGGGTGACTGAGGGCGATGAAGTGGGCGTACTTCGAGAAGCGATCAACCACCGTAAGTACCACGGATTTCCCGGCCACCTTGGGAAAACCCTCGACAAAGTCGAGAGCGATGTCTGCCCAGACCGAGTTCGGTATGGTCAGAGGCTGAAGAAGACCGGCCGGGTGAAGATGGTCCGTCTTGTGTTGCTGGCACACGGAGCAGCCCTGCACAAATTCACGCACCAGCCGATTGGAATGAGGGTTATAGAATGAGGCTTGGAGACGATGCAACATCTTCTGTACTCCTTCATGCCCGGTGCCATGGGCCGTGGCAAGAATCTGTGGCCATAGCGCCGAAGAGTCCGGCACGTAAATGCGGCCGCGGTGCAGGACAAAGCCGTCGACCACGGTCCAGGCGGCGCCTGCACTATCTTGCGCAATCTCTGAGCGTTTGGCGACCAGCTCGGGAAGATTTGCCGCCTCTCGCCGAAGGTCGTCGAACAGCTCCAAGTCCGGACGGGAGATAGCACACGCGGCCAACGCGGTAGTGTCCTCATCCCGGCGAGACAGAGCATCCGCAGCCGTGTTCAAACGGCCGGGACGGAATTCCACCTGGAAGTCGTACCCAAAGAGACGGCTCACCCATGTATGCTGCGGAATTGTGGAGAGACGCTGGTCTAGAAGGTACTTGAGGGCGAAGTGGTCCGTGCGCACAATGAAGGAGCGTCCCCATAGGTAGGGGTGCCAATGGCGCACTGCCTTGACCAGTCCTATGAGCTCGCGCTCATATGCTGCCAATTTGGCATGCTGCGGTGCGATGGCCCTGCTGAAGAAAGCTATGGGACCCGCGCCCTGGTGGAGAACGGCGCCGAAGCCCGAACCCGAGGCGTCGCAGTCGACGGTGAAGGCCTTGGAGAAGTTGGGAAGCTGCAAGATTGGGCCGGAAGTGAGGGCGGCCTTCAGCCCACTGAATGCGTCCGAGGCTGCCGAGGACCAGCCGAAGCCGTCCTTCTTCAGGAGTGCAGTCAACGGGGCGGCTATTGTGCCGTAGTTGTTGATGAAGCGGCGATAATAGCCCGTGAGGCCAAGGAAGCCCTGCAGCGCCTTGAGAGTACGGGGTTGAGGCCATTGCTGGACGGCCTCCACCTTGGATGGATCCATGGCCACTCCATCCCTAGATATAACGTGGCCCAAATACGCCATGCTGCGTTCGGCGAAGACGCACTTGGAGCGCTTGAGGACGAGCTTGTGAGCGCGGAGGGTGGTGAAGACGGCCCGCACATGTCGCAAGTGATCCGACCACGATGAACTGTAAATCAAGATGTCGTCGAAGAACACGAGTACTGACCGGCGGAGGAAAGGCCGAAGGATCTCGTTCATCAATGCCTGGAATGTCGAGGGCGCATTGGAAAGGCTGAAGGACATCACGACAAACTCGAAGTGTCCATGATGTGTGCGGAACGCTGTCTTGTCGATGTCGTCCGGGTGCATCCGGACCTGATGATAACCGCTGCGGAGATCCAACTTGGTGAAGAACGTGGCCCCTTTGAGCTCGTCAAGAAGCTCGTCGACGACCGGAATCGGAAAAATGTCACGGACTGTTTTGGCGTTGAGGGCGCGGTAGTCGACGCAGAAACGCCAGCTCCCATCTTTCTTGCGCACCAATAGGACGGGAGAGGAGAACGCCGACGTACTGGGCCTGATGATGCCTTGGCGCAGCATCTCAGCGCATTGCTTCTCCATCTCGTCCTTGAGAAGCTGAGGGTATCGGTATGGACACACTGCGACCGGTGGAGTGCCGGGTAGCAGCGTGATGCGGTGGTCTAGGTGACGTTGTGGTGGTAGTCCGATCGGTTCCGCAAAAAGGTCAGAAAACTCTGTCAGGAGGAGCGACATCAAGTCCTGTTGTCCCATGGAATTGAGCTGGGGCGCGGTTGACGCATCCAAGCCATGCCATTTGACACGGTGAGCGTCGCGCCAGAACGCCATAGAATGTCGCTCAAAGTCCCAGAGTATGGGACCGAGCGTCTTGAGCCACCGGCAGCCGAGGACCAACTCGTAGTCGTCAAGTGGTAAGACGTATAGATCGATGCCGAACCGCTCCTCACCGATGATCACCGGAACTTGCTGACAGACGCCGTCCGAAGGAACACGGTCGCCGTTGGCCACGCCCACAGTGAGGCCTGGGCGCGGCTCTGGCACCAGGCCGAGGCGGCGCGCCGTGGCGGATGCCACGAAGGAGTGGGTGGAGCCGGAGTCAACCAAGGCGCGTAGCTGCTCAGGCCCGATGGACACCAGCAGACGCATAGTGTCTGCCGTGGCGATTCCGGTTAGGGCGTGAAGAGAAATTTCGACGTCTTCGTCGGAACTTGGGCCATCTTGTACCGCGCCGTCGACCGGAGTCTCGTCGTCCAATTCCATCAGGTACAAACCCTTCATTGAGCAAGATTTGTAGTGGTCCTTAGTAAACTTCTCCGGACAATTGAAGCAGAGGCCCTCCGTCCTCCGTTGGGCCATCTCCTGCGGAGAAAGCCGCTTGAAGCGAGCGCCCGCAGGCGGCATGCTTTTCAACGGGGCCGGCGGGGTATGAATCGGCGCTTTGGTGGTCAGGACCGGTGAACGCATCGCCCCTGCTGCCGCCGTGTGCGCCGGGCGCTGAGGCGGCAAGGGGCTCGGAGGAACACGGACGGTGCCACGGTCGTCGTCGTCATCTAGTTCTAGGCGACGCTCGAAGGCGCGCGCAAGACCCATGGCGTCATCGAGAGACTCCGGATTTTGGAGCTCCACATCAGTCTGCAGAGGATTGCGGAGGCCGGCCGTGAAGATGTTAATCTGCTGCTGCTCCGTGACGTCTCTACAGTGGGCCAACAAGGTAAGGAACTGCGCCTGATATTCCTCCATTGTGCTGGTGCGCCGCAGTTTCATGAGGGCGCCTAGAGGATTGCTGCGCTGCGGTGGACCGAACCGGCGTTGAACCTTCTCGACGAACTTCGGCCAGGTAGGGGCGCCCCGGTTCTGCTCCAGCGGTAGTACCAGTCCTGGGCGGCGTCCTCCATGTAGAAGGAAGCGAGCCACACCTTCTTCGGTGGCGTGCGCTGTTGTCGAAAGAATTGCTCTGCTTTGTGAAGCCAAACCACCGGATCTGCAGTGCCGTCGTAGCGTGGAAATCGAAGCTTGTGGGTGTGCTGATGGAGGGGAAGCGGAGGCGGAGGCGCAGGCGGAGGAGGCGCCGTGTCTTTGCCGCTGTGGGAACCGCCGGATTCGATCTGCTCAGATTGCAGTCGATTGACAGCCACGGTGAGCCGGCTTTGGTCGCCCTTCATCGTCGTCAGTTCGGTCTTGATGGAGGAGAGTTCGGCGAGGATGGCTGTCATGGCGGCCTTGAGATCGGGAACGGAGTCGCCCATGAGCAGGCCGAAGGACCAGAAGTCTAATACCAAAGATGTTGTGGTAGATTAGAAGCAAGGGAGTCAACGTACTCTCCCTCCGTAAGGAGGCTCTGAGTAATCTCCTGGATGCTTTATTAATTCTCTTGTTGCCCGTATCAATCAGGGCTTACAGATATAAATAGGCCCTTAGGCCTTTATCTCCTAAAGGAAATCTCCTCCTTCTCAAACTAGGACTCTAATCCAATCTTAACCAGACTCTAATGCAATCTTAACTAACTTTGGAGATTAAATCAATTGGCTTTGCAGCCGGACTCTGTTGTGGACGCCGGTGCAGCTGGCTTATTGCGGCGTTTGTAGAACTTGCCAACAAAAGCGTCCACAACATGACTAATCTTTTTTGGTCCTCTGTACCAGTCTACTAGGGCCGAATTTGATGTATTTTTGCAGGTTTGCACAACTTTATGTATACTACATCTATGAAATATTTTAGCAATTTTGGAACTTTGCAGGAAATTCCCAATTTTGTTAACTTACCTTGCAATGACGCAATGCAGAGTCGGCCTTGCGTTTCCACAGGCTGTTGCCAGGTTCTGAGTGGAATAAGTTTAGCAGTGGCTGTGTCAAAATGAAGTGATACTCTCAGCCATAATTAAGTATATGCTTGCATAATATCAAATATAAAAAAGATGGCAAAGGCATAGAGGTAGCAATAGCATTAAGTCTTGCATTGTGATGGTACAACTGGATTTACTGTTTATATCTTAAAAAGCAAAATGCAGAACTTGAAACTGCTACATCTTAATCAAGCAGCTGATGAGATCAGGACAAAAAATGAAACTGCTTGATGATAGAAAATGCGTTCGTGAAGTTTATTCATTGTGTTATATCTATTTTTTTGAATTCATATCTAAGGCATACAGTATCATTCCTGATCTAGAAGCAAACAAAGCTAACAATTCTTGAGTGAATTAGAAAGCTATAATACACTACTGTGCACACTGCACATCAAGTTCTATCACATTACCAGGTGAAAGAAAGTATCCAAAACGGACAAAACTTAAAAAAAGACAGAATATTTTGTCTAAGTGGGAGACTCAGACTTGAGTTTTCTTCTAGTCTGAAGTGCCACTGCTCCATTTGATTATAAAACTGAAAATAGGATATTTAAGTCAATAAAATGTAACTCACACCTTGACAAGTTGCCTCACATTTGGTCTGCTGGGACCATACTGTCCAATTATAGAATCACCGTAAACCTGGTAGCTCTCAATGATCTAAAACAACGTTCAGTCAATAGAAGAAATAGCTGATAGCTCAAAGCAAGACCATCTTTAATGCTAAACCTGGCGACGAGAAGAGCATCTTGTTGGCATGCCATAAACTTCACCATCCACATGCCCCAGTATGTTCCATGGACTGGAAAATTTATCCACAAAAAAGGAAATTATTAAAGATAATAACTGACATGCGAGTTACAACTCAATGCAGTTTCTGCCGGAAAAGGAAAAACTATCGTGGTCAATGTAGTTTGAAAGTTTCAGAACAGGCATACGTCTGATTTTCCACTTTAGTTTGCAAGTTCGAAAGCATCAGAGAATTGGAAGAAACAAATGGTTTCTAATGACATCAGAGAATTGGAAGAAACAAATGGTTTCTAATGAAAGACCATACTTATTATATGCAGCACGACCAACCATAACTCGATGTGCGCCTTGTTCTATGGATGCGCTAACCTGCAACAAAACAAAAGATTTTCAATCAAACTGATACGAGGTTAAAGTTGTTAGAGATATATGTATAGTTGTTATTCCCCATTGTTATGAGGGGTTCTTTGCATATTTACCACCTGTACTTTGTGTATATATACCGGCCCATTGGCCTCATATGAATACATGCGCTATTCATAACATGGTATCAGAGCCAAAACTAGGGTTTTGGCTTTCCTAGGGTTCCCCGCGCCGTCGCCGGCCTCCCCGCGCCGCCGTCGGCCTCCCCGCGCCGCCGCCGGCCTCCGCGCCGTCGCCGGCCTCCCCGCGCCTCCCCGCGCTGCTGCCCGGTCTCCCCGCGCCTCACCGCGCCGCCGCCTGAGGCCTCCCTGCGCCTCCCCGTGCTGGTCTCCCCGCCGGCCTCCCCGCGCTCGGAGTCGTGTCGCCGCTCGGGATCGCGCCGCCGCTCCGAGGAAGACCGCCGCCGGAGTCGTCGCCGTCGGCCGCTCTCCACGCTCGAGGCCGCCGCTCCGCCTCCTCTGCCCGAGGTCGCCGACGGCCCCGCCGACTCCGCCTGGCGTCCGCCCGCCCGGCCGCCTTCCGCCCGGCGCCGCTCGCCCGCCCGGCCGCCTTCCGCCCGGCGCCCGCTCGCCCGCCCGCCTCCGCCCGCTGCTCCAGGCGCGCCCGGCCACCTGAGCCCGCCGCCGTCCGGCCGACCACCGCCGGCCGCCTCCCGCCGCCGATCCTGGCCACCACCGCAGGCCGCCTCCCGTCGCCGAGCCTCAGAGCGCCCGCCGGCTGTGCCTACCGATTGGCCAGATCGGTTTGAGTAGTAGTTAAAAAAAACACGTTCTAACCGCCGCGCCGTCCAGCGCCGCCTGTTAGACTTCGTTGCCTTGGTCGCCGCGCCGTCCTGCGCCGCCTACCAATGGGCACCGTTTCCCTCCCTCGCTGCCCGGTGATCTTTGATGGTGTTAATTACACCGACTTCGTGTCTCACATGCGCATTCACATGCGTGGTCTTCGTCTCTGGGGCGTCCTCTCTGGCGATGTCACCTGCCCGCCTTGCCCTATTCCTCCGACGGAGCCTACGCCTGTTGCATTGCCCCCGACAGCCGATAAGGCTGCTGCTGATGATGAAGCTGCTGATAAAGCGGCCTCTGCCTACCAGGAGGCTCTGGATTCCTACAAGGATTGTCTGACCGTCTACACTCAGTGGTACGATGACGACGCTCGGGCTGCTGCTGTCTTCATCGCCAGTGTCCAGCCTCAGTTTTCTTCTGAGGTTGTGGGACTCCCTTCGGCTTTCCAGATGTGGACTCATCTTCGTCAGCGCTACGAGCCCTCTGGTGATGCCCTGTACCTGTCCGTTGTCCGCCAGGAGCACTCTCTTCGGCAGGGTGATGCTACTGTTGACGCTTTTTACGCTCAGAGTTCTGCTGTCTGGCGTCAGTTGGACTCACTTCGCACTGCTGGCTGTCGTACCTGTCCGTGCTGCTTGGATGTACGTGCTGACCTGGAGTTTCAGCGGGTTTACGAGTTCCTTACTCGCCTTCGTCCTGAGTTCGAGCAAAGGCGTGCCCAGCTACTTGCACGCCACCCTCGTGTTACTCTCCTGGAGGCTCTTACCGAGATACGCGCGGAGGAGACTCGTCTGAGTGGGGCTGGTCTGATGCCACTCCCCTCTGTGTTCGCCGCTCGTCCGCTTGCTACACTGCCTCCTCCAGCAGCAACCACAGGTGGTGGTGGCCGTCCTCCGTCTGGAGGTGGCCGTCCTCACTGTTCCTACTGCGACAAGGATGGCCACACTGAGTCTCAGTGCTACAAGAAGAAGCGACATCTTTCACGCCGTTCTTCTACTGGCACTAGTGCTTCTACGACGACATCTGCCTCGACTTCTTCAGCAGCTTCTCTCACCGAGCAGGAGATAGCCAGACTTCGACGCCTACTTGCCGCTTCAGGTTCTCCCTCGACAGGTTCTGCAGGTTCTGCTACTGACTCTTCGGGCACTGAGAGACCACCTCCTACACAGTCAGGTACCTCCCCGTGGATTCTTGATTCTGGAGCATCTTTTCACATGACTCCTGATCCTTCCACTCTGTCTTCTATTACACCCCTTGATTCTCCTGTCAGTGTTCTTACTGCTGATGGTACATCTCTTTCTGTCTCTGGTCGAGGATTCCTTAGCAACTCATCTTTTCATGTTCCTTCTGTTGCTCATGTTCCTCGCCTTACCTTGCAGCTTCTTTCTGCTGGGCAGATTACTGACCTTGGTTATTGGGTCATTCTAGACTCTGACTTTTGTTGTGTTCAGGATCGCCACACGGGAGCTCTGGTTGGTTCTGGCCCTCGGCGCCGTGACTCACAGCGTCTCTGGGAGCTTGACTGGCTTCACCTTCCTTCCGCTGCCACCATCGCCGCCAGTCTCTCCGCTTCTGCCACTTCGTCTACTGGCTCTTTCCAGCAGTGGCATCACCGTCTTGGTCATCTGTGTGGATCTCGTCTGTTGTCTTTAGATTGTCAGGGTTGTAAGTTAGGTAAACAGATTCAGCTTCCTTATCCTCATAGTGAGTCTGTGTCTCAGCGCCCTTTTGATCTTGTTCATTCAGATGTTTGGGGTCCGGCTCCCTTCGTTTCGAAAGGGGGTCATCGATATTATATCATTTTTATAGATGATTTTTCTCGCCATACTTGAATATATTTCATGTCTTCTCGTAGTGAGGTCTTGTCTATCTATAAACAATTTGCCACTATGATTCACACACAGTTCTCCACTCCTATTCGTGTTTTTCGTGCTGACTCTGCTGGCGAGTACCTCTCTCGTTACCTGCGCAGCTTCCTTGCTGAGCAGGGCACTCTCGCTCAGTTCTCTTGTCCTGGTGCTCATGCTCAGAATGGTGTTGCTGAGCGCAAGCATCGTCACCTCCTTGAGACGGCTCGTGCTCTGATGATTGCCGCCTCTATTCCACCTCACTTTTGGGCCGAGGCTGTTTCCACTGCCACCTATCTCGTCAACATCCAGCCTTCTTCTGCTCTTCAGGGAGCGATCCCTGTTGAGCGTCTCTGTGGTCTTCTTCCTGACTACTCTACCCTTCATCTGTTTGGCTGCGTTTGCTACGTTCTCCTCGCCCCTCGAGAACGCACCAAACTGACCGCTCAGTCTGTTGAGTGTGTCTTTCTGGGATACAGTGCCGAGCACAAGGGCTATCGGTGTTGGGATCCTGTTGGTCGTCGGATGCGGGTTTCTCGGGATGTGACTTTCGACGAGTCTTGTCCATTCTACCCACGTCCTGCTTCTCCTTTGGCTTCCTCTGTGGAGTCTCTGTCTTTCTTGACCTTTCCAGATACACCTATCTCTGTTTTGCCCTCGTCCACCTGTCCCACTGAGTCTCCACATATTCCTCCTGTGGCCTCTCCGCCGTTGTCGCCGCCTGTGTCGTCTCCTACGACTCCGCAGGCTCCTCCCACTACAGTACCTTCTCCCCTTATCTTCTACACTCGTCGACCTCGTATTGAGGATCTTCCAGATGAGCCATCTTCTTCTGATGTTCCATCTTCTTCTGATGCTCCATCTTCCCCTGATGGGTCATCTTCTCCTCGCTACGCTCTCCGCGATCGCCAGTCGCTTCGGCCTCCTGCTCGTTTTGCCTTTGCTGGTGCAGCTACTCGTGAGCCTGTCTCCTACCGGGATGCTGTTACTCACCCTGAGTGGCAGCTTGCCATGGCCGAGGAGATTGCTGCCCTCGAGCGTACTGGTACTTGGGATCTTGTTCCTTTTCCATCTCATTCTCATCCCATCACATGTAAGTGGGTCTATAAGATTAAGACCCGCTCTGATGGCTCTCTTGAGCGCTATAAGGCGCGTCTTGTTGCTCGTGGCTTCCAGCAGGAGCATGATGTTGACTACGACGAGACTTTTGCTCCTGTGGCCCACATGACCACTGTTCGCACTCTTCTTTCGGTGGCGTCTGTTCGCCACTGGTCGGTTTCTCAGCTTGATGTCAAGAATGCCTTTCTTAATGGTGAGTTGCGTGAGGAGGTCTACATGCATCCGCCACCTGGGTATTCTGTTCCTGAGGGCATGGTCTGTCGCCTTCGTCGCTCTCTCTATGGCCTTAAGCAAGCCCCTCGTGCTTGGTTTGAGCGCTTCTCTGTGGTCACTGCTGCTGGTTTTTCAGCTAGTGATCATGATCCTGCGCTCTTTGTCCACACTTCGTCTCGTGGTCGGACTCTTCTTCTGCTGTATGTTGATGATATGATCATTACGGGAGATGATTCTGAGTACATTGTCTTTGTCAAGGCTCGTCTTAGTGAGCAGTTCCTTATGTCGGATCTTGGTCCTCTTCGTTACTTCCTTGGGATTGAGGTTACTTCCACTCCAGATGGTTTCTTTATGTCCCAAGCGAAATATATTCAGGATCTTCTTGATCGCGCCTCTCTCACTGATCAGCGTACTGTTGAGACTCCCATGGAGCTCAATGTTCACCTCCGACTCACTGATGGCGAGCCTCTTTCTGATCCGACTCGCTATCGTCATCTTGTTGGGAGTCTTGTCTACCTTGCTGTTACTCGTCCGGATATCACTTATCCAGTTCATATTCTGAGTCAGTTTGTTTCAGCTCCCACTCAGGTTCACTACAGCCACCTTCTTCGAGTTCTGCGATACCTTCGTGGGACCATCTCTCGCCGTCTCTTCTTTCCACGTTCCAGCTCGTTACAGCTTCAGGCCTATTCGGATGCTACTTGGGCCAGCGATCCCTCTGATCGCCGGTCTATCTCTGCTTACTGTGTTTTTCTTGGTGGTTCTCTTATTGCCTGGAAGACGAAGAAACAGACTGCAGTGTCCCGTTCGAGTGCAGAGGCTGAGTTGCGAGCTATGGCTCTCTTGACAGCAGAGATTACTTGGCTACGGTGGTTACTTGAGGATTTTGGTGTTTCTGTCACTACACCGACCCCTCTCTTGTCAGACAGTACAGGTGCTATTAGTATTGCTCGTGATCCTGTAAAGCATGAGGTCACCAAGCATATTGGTGTTGATGCTTCTTTCATGAGGACTTGTGTGCATGATCAGGTGATTACTCTTCAGTATGTGCCTTCAGAGCTTCAGATAGCGGATTTCTTCACGAAGGCCCAGACTCGAGCCCAGCACAGCTTCTACCTCTCCAAACTCAGTGTTGTTGATCCACCATGAGTTTGAGGGGGGGTGTTAGAGATATATGTATAGTTGTTATTCCCCATTGTTATGAGGGGTTCTTTGCATATTTACCACCTGTACTTTGTGTATATATACCGGCCCATTGGCCTCATATGAATACATGCGCTATTCATAACAAAAGTCAAGCAAGGTTCAGATGTCAACATTATGTAATCCTGACAGGGGAGAGTAATGTATTTATTAGGAGGATGTCTGGACTCAACCATGTAAAATATATTTATCTTGAGCTCACAACAGGAGCTAGTTCTCTAGATATATATCTAATACTAAGTCCAAAGCAGATTGAAGATGATTAAATTCATAACCTCTTGGATAACTACAAACATATTTATCTGTATAGCAATGTTATTAAACCATCAGCTAGCCCACCAACTAATCCACGATTAGTCGTCGAGTCGGTACATTTAGGATGACTACGCTGCTCGACTTGACTGGAACAACTAGTCAGGTGGCTGGACGACTAATCGGCGACTAGCAACGACTAATCGGGCACGGCTAGCTGCGCGACTTGATGGCCCACCTTTAGAGTTCAGATGGAGAGAGAGTTAAGGTATATACGATTGTTGGAGTCACTTAACCCTAACATATTGAGCCCAATCCCCAGGAGGGCCACGCCGCCGCCACCCTAGACGTGAGGGCACGAGCGTAGCCCTAATCGCAGCTGCCGCCCGCACCGCCAGTGGCCATGACGCCGGTCACTCTCAAGCAAGCAACCTCTTCTCTTGAAATCTCAAATCCTCCTCCTTGGCCCTCCCTTGTTTGCAGAGAAGCAGATCGTTGCCTCGGCTCGTCGCCAACCTATCTCCGTCGTCATTGCCACCGTCCGCCTGTCGCCGGTCAGTGTATCCTCTCCTCTCCTGCTCCGCTCCGCTCTGTTTTAGTGTGTTTAGCAAGCTACATCTGATGACCTGATTTCTAAATCTGATATTCTGATGCTCTGTCTCTCCTCTGCCCTCCTCTAATCCTCTCCTTTCTCCTCTGCTCTGATCCGCTCCGTTTTAATCTGATTATCAATCTACATCCGTATCTGATGCTCTGGTTCTGCTCTGCTTTCCTATCCTTATTCCTTCCTCTCCTGCTTTGTTTTGCTCCGCTATGCACTACTAGTCTACTACACTGTTGTGCTGAACTGCTGATTGCTCTGCTTTGTGCTTTCTTTTACTTAGTAGATGTGTAGTGCTGCTAGTATTGGAGTATGTGTGGCATGCTAGCAGCAATAGCAAGTAATTTAGCAGCAGTAGACAGTAGCAACTAGCAAGTAATGTAGTAGTAATAGTAATGCAGTAGCAGTAGCAACTCGCAAGAAATGTGGTAATGTAATAATGTACTAGCAAGTTTGTGCTTCTCCACTGCTCTGCTTTAGTTGATACTTAGTCCATTTCTCTATGTGCACTTGTGCAGGTACCATGGTAGACATAAACCAACAAGTCACTGCAGCTGTAACTGCTGAGCCGTATGATTCAGCCAATGATCCTAGGCGGAGGGCTAAGTCCAAAGACCCAGCATAGAAATATGGGTTCTGGCTTGATTTACAGAGAAAGGATGTCCTCCAATGTAAGCTCTGTGACAAGAGAGTCCATACCGGAGTGGAAAGATTGAAGCGGCACCTTGATGGGGGTTAGGAAGATGTGGAGAAATGTGCTAAAGTAACCGCAACAATCAGGTTAGAGATGCACAACTACTTGAAGAACAATTCAAGGAAGTTCAAACCCATGGAGGGGGTAGATGAGGATGAAGCTCAACAGGGAGGAGGTGAAGATGATGATGCTGAAGAAGAAGAAGAAGAAGAGGTCCATCCAAGTTCCGGAACAGCTGCAAGAAAGAAAGCAATCAACTACTTCTTTTGTAGTGCCTAGGCCGCCACAGAAGTATAACGAATCAGTTGCTCCTATGCTTCAGAAGACACCAGAAGAGGTTGTTTTTGAGAGGCACAGCTTGACCACTTCTCAACCTACACTTGAGCACTTACCAAAAAATACGAAGGAAGAAAAACAAGCAGTCGATGATCATGTAGCTAACTTCTTCTACGAGAACAACATACTATTCAATGTTATCAATTCAAAAAATTGGGATGTTCAGAGAAAAGGGAGAAAGAAGCTCACTGTCTCCCTAACCAAAGAACCGGCCGCAATATATAGCCAAGAGAGAGGGGAGGGATTAGCACTCGGCGGCGCCACCAACGGCCGGGACCGGGTCTCACGCACCACCACCGCAGCCTCACCTCTCATCCGGATCTGAGGACCGGTTCTTGCGGGAAGAAGAAGGAGCGCCGAACCCAACGGGAGAGAGGGGATGCACGAGTCGCACGGGAGGAAGGATCGCGGGGAGACCGGGCTGCCATCGAGCCGACCCGCTGGGCCCGCCCGCTTCCGCCGTGCAGCCTCCCTGAATCGCCGCCGCCATCGCCCGCTCGCTCTCGGGTAAAAGGGGAGGAGCAGAGCTCCTCCTTTTGGGCTCCATCCGGCCCATCGACAGGTGGGCCCCTCTTTCTTATTTTTTTTTCCTTTTTTTATCAAATGGGAAATTCCCATTTTGCCCTTGGCACATACAACAGTCCCCACCAATTTTCCAGTTGATAACTGATGCTCAAAGTCTTGTTCAATATACAGCTTTTCGACTATGGGTACCTTTCGGGTTTGAACCCAAAGTCTAGCGACAAGGACTACGACTCTGCACAGACAAAGGAGGACTGCGCCTTGATCCAATGCCTTGGTGTGAGAATTTTTGCCCATATCACATTCTGTACTAGGCGGCTTGCCCTTTCCCTCTCGGGTTGGGACGTTACGGTCATGTCCCCATATCTAACTCATGAGTACTTTAAGAAAGTATACCCTCAACTTTCTTTGATTGCGACCTCACAATCACACTCACGTAGGTGAACTCTTCTAGGAATCCTGTAGGACGATTCCATGAGTCATATGGACCTCGAGTTCATTAAGAGCCAACGCTCAACCTTCCATACAGACAGAGCACAGCAGCTAATGGGACCCGTTAGATGTGCTCTCTCGAATCTCACACAGTTTGTTGTCCTAGAGCCTAGTTCACGGGATCTCCGATCTCCTAGGATAGATTACCACCAATGTGAGCCTTTATACGGGTATAAGCCCCATTCCCTGTGACGCTGCTTGGATGGCCTTCCGAGCCAATCCTTTAGTGAAAGGATCTGCCAAGTTTCTTTCAGACTGGATGTATTCTACAGTAATAACACCCGTCTCTCTGGCATGCCTTACCGACTTAAGTCGCCTCTTTATGTGTTTTGAGGACTTCATATTGTCCTTCCTACTCTTCGCCTTAACCAGAACGGTTTGGTTATCGCAGTAGGTCAATACGGCTGGAATAGGCTTTTCCAGCACAGGCAGGTCAGAAAGGAGTTCTCGAATCCATTCTACCTCTACAGCCGCTGAATCAAGAGCTACCAATTCAGCCTCCATGGTGGACCGTGTAAGAATAGTTTGTTTGGAAGACTTCCACGACACGGCCCCACCTGCTAGAGTGAATACATAACCACTCGTAGCCTTCATGTCATCCGAGTCACTGATCCAGTTAGCATCACTGAATCCTTCTAAGACTGCTGGATGACCCGAGTAATGCATACCCAAATTAGAGGTTCCCTTCAAATATCTTAGTACTCTTTCTAGTGCTATCCAATGATCATCTCCTGGATTGGACGTATAACGACTCAATCTGCTTACAGCATATAAGATGTCTGGTCTCGTTGCGCTAGTTAGGTACATCAAGGATCCTATGATTTGAGAATACTTAAGTTGATCCTTCCCATGCCCGTTGTTCTTATGTAGCTTTGCATTTGGATCATAGGGTGTAGCTGCTGGCTTACAGTCCATAAACCCAAATCTGGTTAGGACTTTATTCACATAATGGGATTGCGAAAGAGTAATATCATTCTCACCCTTTATAAGCTTAATGTTTAAAATAACATCAGCTTCACCCAGATCTTTCATATCAAAATTCTGGGAAAGGAAAGACTTTGTATTATTGATTACATCTATGTTAGTCCCAAATAGCAATATGTCATCTACATAAAGACATAGAATGACACCTTCGCTCCCACTAAACCGATAGTAGATACATTTATCGGCTTCATTTACACAAAAACCGACCGACGTCATCGTACTATCGAATTTCTCATGCCATTGCTTAGGAGTTTGCTTTAGACCGTACAAAGATATAATCAATCGACATACTTTCCTTTCTTGCCCTTCAACCACAAATCCTTCAGGCTGTTGCATATAAATCTCCTCATCCAACTCTCCGTTTAGGAAAGCGGTCTTTACATCCATTTGATGTACTAGGAGTTTGTATGCAGCGGCTAGCGCTAAAAGCACTCGAATTGTGGGTAAACAAGCCATAGGAGAGTATGTATCAAAATAGTTTTCTCCTTCCTTTTGCGTGAAACCCTTAGCCACTAAACGGGCCTTGTACTTTTTAATAGTACCATCAGGTCTACGCTTTCTTTTAAAGATCCATTTGCAACCTACTGGCTTACAACCAGGCGGGAGATCTGAAATTTCCCAAGTTCCGTTAGACATGATGGAATCCATCTCGCTACGGACTGCCTCCTTCCAGTAATCCACATCCGGAGATGCGTATGCCTCTGAAAGGGTTCGTGGTTCATCATCCACGACATATGTGACAAAGTAATCGCCAAGTGACTTCTCGGTCCTCTGTCTCTTACTTCTCCTCAACTCCAGCTCTGGAGTGGTGTTATCCACACTAGGAAGAATAGAGATGTCATCTATACCGATATGGTCACTTCCTTCACTCGGTCTCATAGGAAACACATGCTCAAAGAATGTCGCATCACGAGATTCCATCACTATATTTGTAGTGATGTCACTCACCTCGGATTTGACCACTAGAAATCTATAAGCCGTGCTATTTATAGCATATCCTAGAAAGACACAATCAACGGTCTTAGGACTAAGCTTCTTTTTCTTCGGCAACGGCACATGCACTTTTGCAAGGTATCCCCACGTTCGAAGATAGGATAAGTTGGGTTTTCTCCCCTTCCATCCTTCATAGGGTGTTTCCTCCTGATTGCGAGGTGGAACCCTATTCAGAATGTAATTAGCTGTGAGAACTGCCTCACCCCACCAATAGTCCGGCATACCTGAACTCTGAAGCATGGCGTTAACCAAGTCACAGAGAGTTCGGTTCTTCCTTTCAGCTATTCCATTAGATTGGGGTGAGTATGGTGGAGTAACTTCATGTATTATTCCACTTTCTTCACAGAATTGGGAGAATTCATGTGAGACGTATTCACCGCCTTGGTCCGATCTTAACCGTTTGATTTTCTTTTCTAGTTGATTTTCAACTTCAGCTTTGTAGATTTTAAAGTATTCAAGTGCTTCATCTTTCGACTTAAGTAGATAGATATAACAATACTTTCGCATCATCTATGAGAGTTAAGAAGTATCGTTTGCCACCTTTAGTTAATATTCCATTCATCTCGCAAAGATCAGAATGAATTAGTTCAAGTGGAGAAGTGCTCCGCCCTTCAACGCTATGAAAAGGTTTTCGGGGCTGCTTAGCTTGCACACACACTTCGCACTTTGAACCCTTCTCATAATTATAGCTTGGAATTAAACTCATCTTGCTTAACCGCATGATGGCTTCAAAATTAACATGACACAACCGTGAATGCCAAATATCGTGAACTTTATTGCAATGGGAAACATTATAAACGTTTGCATTATTCAAATCAAGAATGGATAAGCGGAACATGCCTCCGCTATCATAGCCTTTGCCCACAAAATTACCAAACTTGGTCAAAATGACCTTATTTGATTCAAATACAAGCTTTATTCCTTGCCTACACAACATTGACCCGCTAAGGAGATTGCGAGTCATTGCAGGCACATACAACATGTCTTTTAGGGTGAGTGTTTTGCCCGAAGTGAGCTTCAGGCAAACCTATCCGATCCCACGTACTGTTGCGGCGGCTCCGTTGCCCATTAGGACGGATCCACCACCTTCACCCTGAAATGAAGAGAAACAAGATCGATCAGCACATATGTCTAGTAGCACCTGTATCAATCCACTAATCAATAGATGGATTTGTCATAAAGGCCATAGGTACGTACTCTTCTGAGCTGGTGTTAGCCAGCACGACATTAGCCTCAACCTTGCGGCTCTTGTGTTGACCCGGAGATGGACCTCTGCCTTTCCGATTGCGGCAATGATTGGCCTTGTGGCCAGCGTCACCGCAAACAAAGCAGACGATGTCATCCTTTTTCTTCTTCATTTTCTTTGGTTGTAGCTTGACTTGGGGCTTGAATTTGGGTTTCCCAAGGCCTCCAGTTCTTTTAACCTCCACCTGATGAGCTTGAGCTTGAGCCTTTCCCATGCCGTCACCGGCTCTAGCACGCTCTTCGACATTGATAGCCGCTGACAGCTCATTGAGCGTCAAGCGCTCCTTTATATGTCTACGAGCGGTTACAAAGTCACGCCACGAAGGCGGTAACTTAGCCAGTATGACATTCACTTGGAACTTCTCTGGCAGGGTGCTGTCGTACTGACTCAAGTCACGTACATGGAGTTGAAGCTCGTGGAGCTGCTCCATCACCGACCGCCCCTCGACCATCTTGTAGTTCAAGTAATTGGCTGTAATAAAGGACTCATTTCCATTATCTCCTTCGGAGTATTTCTCATCGAGCTCATCCCAAAGTTGCTTGGCTTTCGTGAAGTTGACATAGACGTCAAACAAGCGATTAGACAGGATGGCCAGCAAACGGGCTAAGACTGCATTATTGGCTTCTTCCCATTTCATCGTTTCAGGGATCGCCAGCGGAAACGCCGGTGGATTTGAAATGACCCAGAAGAGCTTAAGGTCAGTCGGCCAAATTTTGCTCTCGCCTGCCAGCGCTTGAAATTGACTCCGTCAAAAACTTCAGGTTTTACGACATCAGATGAGGAAGCCATTTCTTTAAGAATAGGTTTTCTGGATTGTTGTAATATTTGCGGTATAAGCAAAGATATACATATAATTCCAATATAATCATACAAGCACATCAAGGACATCAATTCATATATGCAGATCATAGCAAGAATATAATCATATGAATTGACCATATTATTCATGGTATACCACATATTCAATAATAGAGACAATACTACTCTAAACATGAATATGTATGACAAAGTATAAAGCATATGCTAATCAACACTATCAATTAAATCAAAATTAATTGATTATTTGTGCTCTCAAATTGTAGGGTTGCACAAGATTATTCTTGGCCGTCCCGCTACTAGATCATATACTCTTCTTTGATTGGTTATGTCAAACAATTAAATTCAGTCTTTTGAGCTCTAGATTCAAATTCTACAATCTCAAAAACAAGATAATTCAGCAAGTGTTCATTCAGACAGCAGTGTACACACCATACAAGTTAACTTCTTCTCAACAAATGAGGCCTTAACTTATCAAAATTATCTTCTAATAGATCAAAACATGAGCATGCTATAATCTGAACAACAGTATGAACCGAAAGGCATAAGAACACATCTAAATCTAGAGATTGACTTCCAGAGTCACAACTTAACTATGACAGCAGGATTAAAAACGACTAGAGCTCAAAGACTAATGAACCAATCTCAGCATATGTACCAATCTCATCATATGATCTATATCATCATCGAGCAACAGTATATCCCACAGAAATCTAGGTTCCTCAGCGCCAGGTAAAGAAGATTAACCAACTAGCACTGTCACACAGATTGCAAAAGAAGAATCACAGAATCACTCACGGCACAGGTGATATTCGAAACCACCAGAAGAACAGGGGCTAGGCACGCTTGCGCGCTGTCCCAGAAAACCTATTGCCCTCACACCACCGTGAAAGAGCAGTAGGCACGGAGATACAAAGCCCAATCGCCGATGTACAGCTTACACCGGCGAGTCGAGGTAGAGGATTGCCGCACAAGCACAGGGAGGAGCCGGCCAAGCACCTCACCGGAGAGCACCAGGGGATCAAAGTAATCAAGCACCACAAGCCAAAACTCAGAGAAAAGGGAGAAAGAAGCTCACTGTCTCCCTAACCAAAGAACCGGCCGCAATATATAGCCAAGAGAGAGGGGAAGGGATTAGCACTCGGCGGCGCCACCAACGGCCGGGACCAGGTCTCACGCACCACCACCGCAGCCTCACCTCTCATCCGGATCTGAGGACCGGTTCTTGCGGGAAGAAGAAGGAGCGCCGAACCCAACGGGAGAGAGGGGATGCGCGAGTCGCACAGGAGGAAGGATCGCGGAGAGACCGGGCCGCCATCGAGCCGACCCGCCGGGCCCGCTGAGCCCGCCCGCTTCCGCCGCGCAGTCTCCCGGAATCACCGCCGCCATCGCCCCTCAAACGCCCGCTCGCTCTCGGGTAAAAGGGGAGGAGCAGAGCTCCTCCTTTTAGGCTTCATCCGGCCCATCGACAGGTGGGCCCCTCTTTCTTTTTTTTCCTTTTTTTATCAAATGGGAAATTCCCATTTTGCCCTTGGCACATACAACAAATTGTTGCTACAATTTAGTGTATATGACATGTCATGTTAACATACCTCCTAGTCTGGGGACTAGTCGTGATTAGTCGACAAGTCGCCCCTTTGGCGACTCGACTCGACTTTACGACTTAATAACCTTACTGTATAGTGATGTTCAAAAATCATAAAGAAATACTTGTTAGAGAAAAATATGTTATGCAACATTGTAAGCAATGATTTTTTTGCATCATGAAAACAACTACTTTTCTTGCCATGAAAAAAATTGGCTCACTCTAGAGGTAGTATAATACCACTAACATCAAGTTAGACCTAATCTGGATAGATGACCTCGCTATTCCATGCGGTCATAAAATCTAATCCGGATAGGTGACCTCGCTGTTCCATGTGATCATAAAATGGCAACTTCTAAACTTACAGCAACAAAATTACAATGCAAGACAATCACTTGTCCATTGACAGTGCGACCTATTTGTCTGCAGCTAAAAAGAAAAGATTTCAATTGTAAGACAGTCACTACTAAAAAGAAAAGATTTCTATTGTAAGACAGTCACTTACTTGATCAATAGTAGTTATACCTCCATTTAGAGTAAACTGTACTTCTGGGAAGTCCCGCAATAAAGCAAAGTAGTATTCATATCTGTAAATCAGTAAATGATGTGGATTAGGAAACCTTAAAACTGTTCCAAGCATCCAAAAACTGAAAGAAAGCAAAACATTTTTAGCAAAGGCATGTCTGAATCAAAATTCCAACATAGCATTCTCCACTAGGTGCTAAGGCTAGAAATGACTTCTCAGAATTCAAACAGTAGTAAAATTGGTTTTCTTGTTTGTACAAATTGGATATTTAAGACTGAATTAAAAATTAGTAGTGTACCAACATAAGAATCTGAAATCTGAATATTCCAATAAGTTGGCCAGGAGAAGACAATACGTGGAAAGAGCCACAATAGCCTAAACACGATACATTAATATTTCAAGCAGTGACCAGCCAGTTCCATGGGAACCAGAAAATTTTCTAGTCCGGAAAACTTAAAAATTAATTTTTTTAAAAAAAATTGAATTTGAATTGATGACCAGTAATTCCAGGCAAGAACCAGTGAAATTTAAATTTGGAAACCCTGCTCAATACCACATATTTATTACTCCCTTCGGTTACAAATAAGAGTCGTTTTGGCAGCAGACATGGTCTCCAAAACATAACTTTGTCTCCAAAACAAAATTTTGACCATAAATTTGTAATGTAATACACTTGTAAAACCTATTAACTTATAGTATTATGAAAGTATTTTTTTTGATACAAATATGCTCATATCATTTTCATATGACCAATCTAAATATTCACAGAAATATTGTTAGTCAAAGATAATATAGTTTGACTACACACATTCTAGGATGGCACTTTTTTTTTTTTACTAAAGGGAGTATAGTTTATGCATATGACTTTTCCTCTTTAGAGATATAGATGGTGCCATTATGTAAATCTTCAACGATATTCTTTTATGCAAAAAGATATCATGATCAAACATACTTCAAAGGAGGAACCTTCCGATTCTCCGCAGGACTGAGGCCACTAAGCAATGCCTTCCGAGCATGAATGATGAAGTGCCTAGTTGGTGATTTTGAAACAACCTTATCTACAAATTCACCTGGTGAAAACAAGTCAATGTACCCAAAATTTAGACAAGTATATAATATATTGTAACATGTCACTATGTCACTACAACAGGGGAATATTAACTGTCAAGTCAGAAACAGACTTCCTAAGAGAATAGAAAACCATGACAAGCAATAATAGTTCTAGGTACAATAACCAATTGAACATGTTCCTTTTTTTTTAAAAAAAAGCAATTAAACTGCAAATTTAAAAAGATTTAAACCTACGATACTAAAAAGATTTAAACCTACGATACTAAAAAGATAAACATCATATCAAATATATTAGGTAGATATGAAACCAGAAGGAATGAGATTATTGAAGCTATCTAGTGCATGGTTGTTTAGGCAGTGCGGCGAGGCGCGGCGACTCACCACCTTCACACAACAATATCCTTTATGGCGCGCGGCGTGGCGACGCCATACACATAAGTAGCCACAACAATATTGGACTTCCAGCGGGTTTAAACAGAAGAAATATAAAGCGAGAAGGACTTTATTGTAATTTCAGAAAATAAGAGGGCTAAATTGCAAAATGTCAGAAACCCTAAATCCCTAATAACTGGCGTGGTCCGCGTGGAGGCGCCGCACGCTCAGCATTCTTCGCTCGCTCGCTCGGCCGCCTCTCTCCTCTCACCCTCTCGCCTGCTCGGCCGCCTCCCTCCTCTCTCCCTCTCTCCTTCCCCCATCTCCTCCGCCTCCGGCGCTGGCAAGGCCGAGCAGCTCGCCGACGGCCGCTCCCTCTTCCCACCGCCACTCTCCACCGCCCCCAAGCGGCAGCCGTGGAGGCGGCAGAGAACTCGTCACCCGGCGAAGGAGGCGGCGCGACGGCGGATCCGGCTGCGGCGTGGGAGGAGGCAGTGGATCCGGCAGCGGCGACGACGGATCCGGCTGCGGCGAGGGCGGATCCGGCTGTGGCAACGGCGGATCCAGCTGCGGCAATGGCGGATCCGGCTATGGCGACGGCGGAGGCAGTAGATCCGGCGGTGGATCCGGCTGCGGCGACGGCGGATACGACGCACTTCCATGCCGTCCGGACGGCATGGAGCCTTCGGTCCACCACGGCGAGATGGCGACGAAATATCGTCGATATCTCGACGCCTTAATAACCATGATCTAGCGCATAGCATGAATGAGGAAATCATTGAAACCATGCCTTTGCAGCATGACAAGAAACTTGAATTGTGTGATACAAGACTCTTTCGTCAACTTCAACAACACAATACCACCCCCACAATATTGTTTCAATTAAATAGAATTCAAACTGCCCGCGAACTGGAACTCTTTTGCCTAACATCCTCAAAAAGAGCAAGATTTAAATCATAGCCAGATGCTAACTAGAAGTCTACCAATTGTCAAAAACCTATTCGAACACCCTATTTATTTTCACTTAGTGCATGCAAAGGATAAAAAAAAACGTCCCAAGAAACTGTTGTGGACATTGGTCAAGTAAAGCAGCACCAACATCGTATATGTAGAGCAGCACAAAGCAAGGAAGACAACAATAAAAGAGGCTGGCCGGTAAGGTATCCAGGACAACCATAGTCCAAGTATGCATTTGCAGTGTGCACAAAAGAGTCCAGAAGGGTAGTCAAGTTAGAGATGTAGTAATAGTTGAGTACGAATCATGTTAAGGAGTCCTAGTCTTGGATGGCTAGATAAAGTCCTAGTCTTGGATGGCAAGTTCTATATATTGGAGTCCATTGTATTGATCAGGGCAAGGAAACAATCTATCCTTTGATTTCTCTGCCAAATATTTGCCAGCCAACTTTTTTCTGTGTGTGTGGGGTTGGGGGGATCTCAGCCCACATAATCATGGCACTAGTTGGCCATTTTGGGCCTATAGAACAATGAACTGCACTAGTTACTATTCTGTCATTCACATGCAACATTGCATGCAGTACGCTAATTCGGAATAGGCTATGATGTAATATATTCAGAGACTCTCCACTGATGTTAGAAGTTCTCAAGTAATCTTTTGATTTGGGAATATTAAATGGTTGGATTATAGGTCAAGAAGCAATTGGACTGGCGGTGCATTTATGGGTGCCAACTAATAGGAATCCAAGCTTTTTGGGGGGAAAATTGGATATATACCATAGAAATGTGCCCATTTTTGCTATCTACCACAGTAAAATTTCGGTTCACTTTAATATCACCGAGATGTATAGATCTTTGGCAATATACCACTTCCGTCTCCCATCCCGTTAGTTGGCATGAATTTACCCTTTTGCCTCATCAACTGGCTCGACCAAACCCATGCCGACTCCATCTCCCTCTTCGCTCCTGACCTGCAAAAGGACCAGTTCCTCCCCGCCGCCGCCACTTGTTCATGTTCGCAGCCAAGGACCTCATCGCCACTGCCACCGGCAATGGCAAACCAGCCATGCTCGACTACAACATGCTCCGGTCAGGGCACGTGGCTGTCCATGAGATGTTGTGGTTGTTCCCGCCAGCGCCGTTCGAGGAGGCACTCGGTGATGACGTGCTCCCAAATGGCATGAAGGTGGCCAAGGGCACCGGGATTGTCTCCTAGCTCTATGCCATGGGCAGAATAGAGGGGATATGAGGCGACAACTGCCATCGCCCGCACCGACACCATCTTTTCTGATCCCTCCCATCTCCGCCGCCATCGCCGCCACAGGTACCAACCACCACATCACAACCCCATCTCCCTCTCCACTCCCAACACCATCTCCTCCTTCCTATCTCCACCACATTGTGGAGCGACGACCCAAATCTAGGGGCGCCAATTTGGGGAAGAGGAAGAAGAGAAAGAACAGATGAATTTGGGGGCACCGATTTGTGGAAGAGAGAAGGAGAAGAAAAAGGGCCAATTGATCAATAGTAACGGGAGATAGACGAAAGTGGTATATTGCCAAAGATTTGCAAATTTCGGTGGTATTAAAGTGAACCGAAATTTTATTACAGTAGATATCAAAAGTGGACATATTTCGATGGTATATGGCCAATTATTTCTTTTTTTACCATGCTTTCATAATATAAATGTGCAATACTACTAAAGCTTCTTCCAACAAATTTAACATTTAAGGCTAAACTACACTTCGACATGTAAAATTACACTCACCAGTAACAATTACAGCTACTCTGTGCTAGAAAGTTGTCATGATCGTGGGCCAGCACGTGCAGCCATTTAAGCCCATTGGGAGCACTGCGCACAAGGAGCAGCAGCCACCCCTTAGGGCCGGCTAAGGCAAGGAGTCAACAGCATGCATGCATATCCTCACAGTTGGTTAGATGCATAACTTTATATTGGATAGTTTGGATATGATCTTTTCTTTAGTTCATTGGTTGCATACTTGCATTAGATATCTTTCTTAGGTGGCCGCTTATATAAGCACAGCATGGTCATCTCTCTTCATCAAGCAATCAAATAACAAGGAAATCTCCCTGTTGTAGGGGTGGCCCCCACCTAAACCCAGTAGAACTGTTAGAAGGTTATAAGGCCCAGAATAGGCCATGTGTAATGACATAAGTGCCCCTGAAGAGGATACTCAGATGTAAGGGTATAATTGTAAAAGCACTCTCCATGTGTATATATATAATGGAATACAGGCCATGGGAAAGCCCAGGCCATTACTATCACTCTCTCCCAACTCTCCACTACGATCTCTCTCTGTTTGGTCTGTAACCACAACAGTTGGCGCCGTCCGTGGGGAGGACAGGAGCAAGCCTGAAGTCCGAAGAAGGATGGCACCGAAAAAAGCCTCGTCGGCGGCGGCGAAGGGAAAGAAGGTGGCTGGGTCGGAGCGTCGCAGGGGTACCATGGCTTCGGCATCGGCTGTTGCGGGCGCGGGCGACGACGCAGGCACAGTGGTCGAGGACGTCGACGCTCGCGCCACGACGACCGACCCCGCCACCGGCGCTGCGGCCGTCACTGGCGCTGCGACGACCGACCCCACCACCGGCGCTGCGACGGCCGACCCCGCCACCAGCGCTGCGACGGCCAACCCCGCCACCGGCGCTGCGACAACCAACCTCGCAGCCGCAACGCTCGCCGGTAGCGCGGACCGGGCGGTTGGAGGTAGCCACAACGGAGCGGCCGGCAGCTCGGGAGCTCGCGGGGCGACCGTACCTGTGCCGATCCGTCCGCTGGGCGCGCCGACGGCCCCGCCCGTGCAGGCGGTGGAAGGTGCCCTGCTGGCGGCCCTCAAAGCGTTCCAGCAGAAGCTAGGGGATCTTCGGGGGGCTGTCCGAGACATACAAGAGGCTCGGAGCCAGCAGGCCGCGCCGGTGGTCGCGCCAGAGCCCACGCCGGAAAGGGCGGACAGCCGTGACGCCCCCACATCCAGCCGCGTGCCGCTGCGACGCGTCGATCCAGAGTCCCCGCTTTCGGCAGGGCTACAGCAGGCGGCGTGGCCCGAAGACTTCAAATTCCCTTGTGTCATCCAGCCCTATAAAGGCGACACGGACCCCTGCGAGTTCGTGCACGTATACGAAACCGCAATCGAGGCTGCGGGCGGAGATGACACCACCAAGGCGAAGGGACTCCCCCTCGCGTTGCAAGGAGTGGCGCTTTCCTGGTTTTTTACCATAGAGCCAACCTCCATCTACGCGTGGGAGCAGATCCGCGACCGCCTCCACAACAACTTTCGCCGTGAAGCAGGAACCTTCGGAGAGCCTCCGGGACTATTTCAAACGCTTCGCGAAGATACGTTGTCAAGTCAAGGACGTTAACAAGACAACCATCATCAACGCGGCCATACAGGGCCTCCGCCCGGGCCCCCTGGCCGAGTATAACGCACGCAAGCCTATCAAGACAGTCGCCAAGCTCTTCGACAAAATGGAGGGGTATGCGCGGGCTGAGGATGCAAGGAGGCGCGACGCCCCTGCCCCCGACCTCACCCAAGCAAAACGCTTGCCATGCGAGGAGAAGGCGGGCGATGATTCCCCGAAGCAGGGCCACAGTCGACAACCCCGGGAGGACACTCTCGGAGGCGGCGACCCCGGGGAGCAGGAAGGCTCGTCAAGGAGCAGGCGCAAGCCCCGGCGTCACTAGCGCAGACCACAAAAGGCCCGCCATGTCCTCGGCATCGGAAACGCCCTTCGAGAGCCGGCCCCCGTATCGTGGAAAGAGGGCCGGGGATGTGAAGGCAGACCCGGTCAGGACGAGCGGCCCCGAGCGGAACAAGAGCTTCGGGATTATGGCAAGTGGTGCGAGGTGCATGGTTACGGCGATCACGCTACGAAGGCGTGCACCGCGGTCATGGAACTGCGACGGGTGATGGCCGAATATCGGGCCTCACCTCCCAGGCCCCTCGCCGAAGTCCATGAGCGGCAGCCAAGAGGTGACCCCCTGCGAGCCTCTGCCAAAGAAGACGTGCGGCACCGCGCCATTAGCGTCATTACCGGATATGGAGCCGCCCAAGACGGCGAGGGAGGTCCAGAGGCTGGCGGGCCGCATGGCGGCCCTAAGCCGCTTCCTATCTAAGGCAGCGGAACGGGGTCTACCATTCTTTAAGACACTCCACGGGTGTGACGGATTCCGGTGGGACAGCGACTGTGCGGAGGCCTTCAACGAGCTCAAGAAGCACCTGGCGAGCCTCCCCACTCTGGTCGCCCCAGCACCAGAGGCTCCCCTCTTGCTTTACCTGGCCGCGTCGGCTACAGCGGTCAGTGCCGTCCTCGTCCTAGAGGAAGGCGCCATACAGCGGCCCGTATACTTCGTCTCCGAAGCCCTCCAAGGCGCCAAGACGAGATATACGGAGCTCGAAAAGCTTGCTTACGCGTTGGTCATGGCCTCCAGGAAGCTCCGACATTATTTTTTGGCCCATCCGATCACAGTGCCCTCCTCGTTCCCCCTAGCGGAGATGTTACACAATAAGGAATCCACGGGGCGCATCGGCAAGTGGGCTGCCGAGCTCGCCCCGTTCTCCCTGACATACGCCTCGCGGACGGCAATCAAATCTCAAGTCCTCGCCGACTTCCTCGCAGAATGGACTCCGCCGGCTCAGCCCGCTCAGAAGCGCGACGACCCGGTCTGGACCCTCACCATAGATGGGGCTTACGGCGTCGCGGGCGCAGGTGTAAGCGCAGTAATTGTCACACCCGAGGGGCAGCGCCTATCGTACTCGGCGCGCCTCGCGTTTCCGGCCACCAACAACACAGCTGAGTATGAAGCACTACTCTTCGGCCTGACCAAGCTCAAGGCAATCAGTGCGCGGCGAGTGCTTGTCCGCACGGACTCGCGTTTGGTGGCCGGCCACGTAGACAAGTCATATCAGGCCAAGGACCCTGAGCTGGCTAAATACCTCGCCGCCGTAAGAGCAAGGGAAAGGCATTTCTTGGGCGTCACGGTCAAGGCCATCCTCGCGCGGAAAATGAGCAGGCCGACGCTCTCGCGAAGGCGGCCAGCAAGCAGCTGCCACCCCCTGACGAGGCGTTTTACGAAGTATTGCCACAGGCGGCCATCGTGCAGGACAACCGGGACGCGGCTCTCGTTCACCACGTCGTCCAGCAGGGCGACTGGCGAGAGCCCATCTTCAATTTCCTACAGGGCATCGCCGAGCCAGAGGACCACACCGAGCTCCGGCGTCTGCAACACCGTGCCAGATCCTTCCAGGTGATTGAAGGGACGCTCTACAAGCAGGGAGTCTGTGCACCGCTCCTGCGCTGCCTCTCCCGCGAAGAAGGGAAGAAGCTCCTCGCGGAGACCCACGCGGGGGCATGCGGGTCTCACCTCGCGCCGAGATCATTGGTCAGCAAGGCGTTCAGGCAAGGCTTTTACTGGCCGACTGCCATCACCGACGCCCAGGACCTCGTGCATCGGTGCCAGGGGTGCCAGTGGATGGGGCGCATCATCCGCAGGCCCCCGACGAACCTCAATCCTATCCCCCCGGTGTGGCCGTTGGCACGCTGGGGCGTCGACATCGTGGGACCGCTCCCCCGAGCCCCAGGGGACCTGCGGTTCGTGGTAGTCGCGCTGGAATACTTTTCCAGGTGGCCGGAGGCGGTAGCCCTAGCCAAGATAACCTCGGCGGCCATGCAGCGCTTCCTCTGGCAGAACATCGTATGTCGCTTCGGCGTGCCCAGGGAGCTCACCGTCGACAACGGCCTGCAGTTTGATGCCGCCCCATTCAAGGAGTTCTGTGGCGACATGGGCATCACGATTCGGTTCGCCTCGGTTGGGCACCCCCAGTCCAACGGAGCAGTCAAAAGGGCGGACGATGCCATCTCTATCGCCGTCAAAAAACGCCTAGTCAGGCTACCGAAGGGCAGGTGGCCGAGCGAGCTTCACAACGTCCTCTGGTCCCTTCGCACAACGGTAACACGCCCGACGGGATTCACGCCCTTCAAGCTTCTTTTTGGTGATGAGGCGGTGACGCCTGAAGAAATCAAGGCTGGATCGCGGAGGGTCCTCGTCCAAGCGCCCGACGACGAGCGTCGCGTGTCCTTGGACCTCCTCGATGGGGCGCGAGCGAGCGCAGCCCAACATGTCGAAAAGTACGCACGGCAGACAGTACGTACTCGAGACCGGTCCGTATATCCGCGAAGGTTCAAGGCCGGGGATCTTGTCCTTAGAACGGCACTCCACGCGGAGACCGTTGGCAAGTTGGAGTCCAAGTGGGAAGGTCCATACATTGTGGCTGAAGCATTACAAAAGGGAGCGTACCGCCTCGCCACACTTGAGGGACAAACTCTCCGCCACACATGGAACGCGGACAAGTTGCGGCGATATTACGCCTAGACGCAGGACGAAGGTCATAATGGCATCAGCCCCTCCTTGTACGATGCTTGCCCGCGCAAACGGGAATTCAATAAAGCTCGCTATTTCCAAAAATAGTATTGCCTGGCCGCAACGTGCAGAGGATCCCCCCCCCCCCCCCCGCGCGTCGAGGTCCGCCTCCGCACGCGCCAGTCTACGGACTCTAAATGAAGTCGCAGCGTTGAGGTCCGCCTCCGCACGCGCCAGTCTACGGACTCTAATGAGACGCAGCAGGGGAGCGCCCGTGCGCGCACTCTCCGGAGTGTTACTCGCTGGAGTCTTGCTGTTGGTGATAGCAAGATCCTTACTCTCATCGAGAGGATGACACTTGGGAATGGGGCAATTTTTTCTTGTTTATTTCTCACACAATGCCATGCCAACCTGAGGGGTTGGGGATACAAATTTATAGGCTGCTAACCAGCCAAGCATATGCTAAGATGCTAGTCCTAGATGCTAGTCAAAAGCTGTCCTAAAGCTAGTCTAAGATGCTAGTCAAAAGCTGTCCTAAAGCTAATCTAAGATGCTAGTCTAAAGTTGTCCTAAAGCTCAAGATGCTAGTCTAAAGCTGCTGTACAAGAACAATGTGCCCACCCCACAAAGACCACAGTACAGGGACTTATTCATCATTCTCCCCCTAAGTCTTGTGCGTCGTCTTGTGGGAAAGTTGAACCATCCTGATCCTAGAGCAGAGCTCGAGGAATTTGACCCTCCCAAGAGGCTTGGTGAGCAGGTCCGCAAGCTGATCCGTGGTGTTGATGTAGCTCGCCTTGATGCTGCCTTCATCCAAACAGCCTCGGATGAAGTGGTACTTCACCCGGATGTGCTTCCTCCGTTCGTGGAAAACGGGGTTCTTTGCCAGAGCCAGAGCGGACTTGCTGTCCACCCTGAGCGCCACCGCTTCAATGTCTCTGCCGAGGAGATCACCAAGCAGTCGAGCGAGCCAGAGCGCCTGAGTCGAAGCGGTGGAAGCCGCTATGTACTCAGCCTCACAGCTGGACAGGGCCACCACCTGCTGCTTGACTGACTGCCAGCTAACGAGGCACTTGCCGAGGAAGAAGAGAATCCCGCTTGTGCTCTTGCTGGTGTCGATGTCACCTGCGTGGTCGCTGTCGCTGTACCCGATGAAGTGCGCCGCGCCGGGACACCTCGGGTAGTGCAAGCCGTAGTCGGAGGTGCCCGCAACGTACCGGAGGATCCTCTTCACGGCCTGCTGATGCTCCGTCGTCGGTCGCTGCATGAACCGACTGACGTAGCCGACGGCGAACGCCAAATCTGGACGCGTGTGGACGAGGTAGCGAAGGCTGCCCACAATGCGCCGGTACTGCGTCGCGTCCACCTCCTCCGCCGTGCTCTCACGACTCAGCTTCAGCCTCTCTTTCATAGGAGTGTGGGCTGGGTTGCAGTCGGTGAGCCCGCCCAGCTCGACGGTGCGCTTGGCGTAGGCGATCTGATGAAGGGAGATACCGGAGCTGTCCTGGTGGACCTCGATCCCCAGGTAGAAGGAGAGGAGCCCCAAGTCGCTCATCTGGAAGGCGGTCTTCATCTCCGCCTTGAACGCCTCGACCTCGGCCTCCTTGGAGCCGGTGATCACCAGGTCGTCGACGTAGACGCCCACCAGCAGAGCGTTGCCGCCTTTGCCCCGCCGGTAAACCGCAGCCTCGTGTGCGCTCTGCTGGAACCCCATTTGCTTGAGGGTGGAGTCCAGCTTAGCGTTCCAAGCTCGTGGTGCCTGCCGCAAGCCGTAGAGGGCCTTGCGCAGGCGGAGAACCTTGCCCTCCTTGCCGGGGATGACGAATCCCGGCGGCTGACGGACGTAGGCCTCCTCCTTCAAGTCGCCGTTGAGGAAGGCGGACTTGACGTCCATGTGATGGACGCGCCAATCCTCCTGGGCTGCAAGTGCGAGGAGAAGATGAACGGACTCCATGCGCGCGACGGGTGCGAAGGCGTCATTGAAGTCGACCCCCTCCTGCTGCACGAAGCCTCGTGCCACCAAGCGAGCCTTGTGCTTGACGATGGCGCCGGCTTCATCCCGCTTCAGCTTGAACACCCACTTAAGGGTGATCGCGCGGTGACCGGCAGGAAGATCCGCCAGCTCCCACGTCCGGTTCCGCACGACGGCGTCCATCTCCTGCTTCATCGCGACACGCCACGCCGCGTCTCCCTCCGCCTCAGCGAAGGAGCGGGGCTCGCCGTCGTCGCACGCCAAGTGCAGCCCCGCCTCGAAGTCGTGCTGCGCCAGTCCAGGGACGGGCAGCTCGCCGAGGATGTTGTCCATGGTACGATAGCGCAGAGGCTCGTCGTCGTGGTAGGCGTCGACGCGGTCCTCGTCGTGAGACAGCGGAGTAGCGAACTCCACCATGCGCTGCTCGTCGTGGACCGAAGCTGTTGGGGCCGATCCCGGTGGTGTGGCCGCCGGTGCAGGAGAGTGGTGAGCCGGTGCGGGAGAGCGTGGAGTGGCTGGTGGTGAAGAGTGGGGCGTAGCCGGTGCCGAAAATGGTGGAGCACTCGCCGGAGCTGGTGGCGAGCAAGGTGTCGAGGTGGACGAGCTCGGTGAAGACGAGCTGCTAACTCCCCCGGCTCTCTCGAAGTGGACGTAGTCGACAACAAAGTCCCTGAGAGTCGAAGTCGAACCGTCGTCCACCGCCTTGTCCCACGTCCAGCCTCGCCCTTCGTCGAACACAACGTCACGCGAGATGCGGACGCGCTGTGTGACAGGGTCGAGG
Source organism: Dendrocalamus latiflorus (assembly GCA_017311315.1). Taxonomy (NCBI): domain Eukaryota; kingdom Viridiplantae; phylum Streptophyta; class Magnoliopsida; order Poales; family Poaceae; genus Dendrocalamus; species Dendrocalamus latiflorus. The sequence continues at coordinate 11,775,753 of CM029637.1, read as the reverse complement.
ATGCGGTAGGCCTTCGAGCCCTCCGCGTAGCCGATGAACACTCCCGGAGTGCTCCTGTCGTCGAACTTACCGATGTGGCCAAGCTCCTTGGCGAACGCGAGGGAGCCAAAGACCCGCAAGTGGGAGACCGCCGGCTTGCGCCCATGCCAAGCCTCGTACGGCGTCCTGCCGTCGAGCGCCTTGGTAGGCGAGCGGTTGAGGATGTAGACGGCCGTCACCACCGCCTCTCCCCAGAAGACAGCCGGCATCCCCCTCTGCTTGAGGAGGGCCCGAGCCATCCCCACAACCGTCTGGTTGCGCCGCTCGACGACGCCGTTCTGCTGCGGGCTGTACGGCGCGGAGTAGTGGCGTTGAATGCCCTCATCAGCGCAGTACGACGCGAATTCAGCCGCCGTGAATTCGCCGCCGTTGTCTGTGCACAGCACGCGCAGCGTGCGGCCGCACTCCGCCTCCGCAGCAGCCTGCGTGCGCCTGATGGCGTCCGCAGCCTCTCCCTTGCTACCGAGGACCATCACCCACATGTAGCGGGAGAGGTCGTCGACGAGCAGCAAGAAGTAGCGTCGTCCTCCCGGTGTGGCCGGTGTCACCGGGCCACACAAGTCCCCGTGCACGAGCTCGAGCCTCTCCTTGGCTCGGAAACTCGCCCGATGGGGAAAGGGGAGTCGCCTCTGCTTCGTCAACACGCAGACGTCGCAGAACTGCTCCACATGGTCAAGGCACGGCAGGCCTCGCACCATTTCCGTGGCACTGAGCCGCTTCAGGGCCTCGAAGTGAAGGTGCCCAAAGCGCTCGTGCCACTGCCACGCCTCGTCGTCCCGACGAGCAGCGAGACAGAGGGGTTGTGCCACCTGCACGTGAAGAGTGTAGAGTCGATTTGCGCCTCTGGTTACCTTGGCAAGAAGGCGGCGGCGAAGATCCCAAATCCGCAGTACCCCGTGCTCGATCTCGACACGCGAGCCTTTCTCATCCAGCTGTCCCAAGCTGATGATGGAGTTCCGCAGATCGGGGATGTAGTAGACGCCGGTGAGCAGCCTGTGCTCACCAGACACGGTGGTGAAGATGACGGAGCCGGCGCCCTTGATTTCCACGCCGGAGGCGTCCCCAAACTTGACGGAGCCTCGGACGCTAGAGTCAAACTCGGCGAAGAACTCCCGTCGACCGGTCATGTGATGGGTGGCACCGGTGTCGAGGCACCACCCGTCAGTCTTGTCGTTGCCGGAGCCGTAGCCGAGGAGGGCATGTGCTTTTGGCTCGTCAAGGTGGAGGAGAGCCACTGCGGCCGGTGCCGCTGGAGGTAGTTCGATGCTCGCATGAGCAATGAACAGAGCCGGCTGCTCCGCCTCCTATGCATGCGCGACGTGGGCCTGGCCGCGTCGTGGCTGTCGACAATCCCTGGCCCAATGACCAAGCTTGCCGCAGTTGTGGCAAAAGTCGTCTCGTGCCGGCTTTTGCTTGCCAGCAGCGCCGCCCTGGGCGCCTCCACGGTCATCACCCTCGGCACGTCCTCGCGCCCCTGCCTGGGCGTCTTTGCGCGGCTTGCCGCGCTTGCCACGCTTGTGGCCGCCTGTCGTGGAAGAAGGCTCCCCCTTCTTCCTGTCACCTTGGCCGGCAGCCCACTGCTCCCGAGTGAGGAGGAGCTTCCCGCCAATGGTGACGGGTCCCGAGAGGCGCTGTGGCTCATCGCTGTCAACGACCTTGAGGCGACCCAACGCCTCCTCGATCGTCATCGTGGAGAGGTCCAGCAGAGACTCGATCGAGCGAGCCATCTGCTTGTACTTCTCGGGGACGCAGCGGAAGAGCTTCTCCACAGCTCTCTCTTCGCCGTAGGTGTCGTCACCGAACTGCACCAACTTCTGCAACAGAGTGTTGAGACGGAGAGCAAAGTCATCAACGTCCTCACCTGGCTTGAAGGCCAGGTTCTCCCACTCCGTGCGTAGTGCCTGCAATGTAGACTTGCGGGCGCGGTCGCTGCCGATGCGTGCTGCAGCGATGGCATCCCAAGCATCTTTGGCAGTCCGCTTGTTGGTAAGCGAGAACTGCATCTCGGGCGGGACTGCAGCGATGAGAGCATCCAGCGCCCGTCGATCCTGGTCGTAGTCGACGTCGCCGTACCGAACTGCATCCCACATATGCCGCACCTGGAGCTTTACCCTCATCACCGCAGCCCACTCGACGTAGTTGGTCTTGGTGAGGGTAGGCCACCCGCCGCCGCGGCCGACGTCCCTGACGACAGCCTGGTACTCGTGGTGACCACGGTACCGAACCGGGGAGAGAGAGCCGCGTCGCCTGTGAAAGCCGCGCTCTCCGTCGACCCGTACGCCGCCGCCGTGCGCGCCTCCTCCAGGAGCGTCACTGGCGCGTCCGCGCCTGTCTGGGCTGCCACCGCGCTCGTGGGCGTGCGCGGCTGCCCACTGCGCCGCTCGCCCTCGCGCTGCCTCCCTCTCCAGCAGCTCAAGGTCCGCGTCGGTGCTGTCATCAGCAGAGATGGAGCTGCTGTTGCTGCCGCGCAGAACCTCGACCTCCGCTGCTGCCGCACGCGCCGCATCTGCCGCCGCTGCTGCTTCCACCTCCGCTCTGGCTGCTGCCAGCTCCGCCGCTGCCAGCCTTGACGCCCTTTCCGCCGCCGCAGCGGCCTGTGCCGCCACTCGCTCGCGTTCCTCTGCCACAGCGAGGTCGGCTTCCTGCCGCCGCCGCGTGCTCGAGGCGACCGAGCGCTGAGACTGTCCTGCGGACATGGCGCGCCACCGGGGGACTGCTGCGTGGAGAGAGAGAGCTGCCTCTGATGAGCTGTTGCTCGTCTGAACATGGGGGGAGAGGTGAGCAGAGGCAGCCGGAGCTGCTGCTGCTGGAAGCGAGGCTGGAGAAGGGATTGAGCAGGAGATGCTCAGGCTACAGGATAGTACGGCTCTGATACCACTTGTTACTCGCTGGAGTCTTGCTGTTGGTGATAGCAAGATCCTTACTCTCATCGAGAGGATGACACTTGGGAATGGGGCAATTTTTTCTTGTTTATTTCTCACACAATGCCATGCCAACCTGAGGGGTTGGGGATACAAATTTATAGGCTGCTAACCAGCCAAGCATATGCTAAGATGCTAGTCTTAGATGCTAGTCAAAAGTTGTCCTAAAGCTAGTATAAGATGCTAGTCAAAAGCTGTCCTAAAGCTAGTCTAAGATGCTAGTCTAAAGCTGTCCTAAAGCTCAAGATGCTAGTCTAAAGCTGCTGTACAAGAACCATGTGCCCACCCCACAAAGACCACAGTACAGGGACTTATTCATCACGGAGTATAAACAAGACGCGAATCCCGCGCACGCACAGGCGTTGCTCCTATGCGTACGCGAAGTATAAAAAGCAGCATACAATATTAAGAGCGGGTGCTACTTCAGTTTTCCACAAAAAATGCCGGGGTTACATGACCACAAGCAGGAGCGCGTAGTACACCGCTCCCCTAACCAACCGCTCACCCTTCGCGCGGTCCCGATGGGCCCTAGCCGCTGTTGGGACGCCGGGGAACTCCTTCGAGCCAGCGGAGGATGTCCCCGCCCCCGTGTAGCGTGTGCTGCACCGCGACCCTGGCCGCGTCCTCCCCGACGTAGCCCCAGATCCGTAGGTGGAAATTTCGGAGGCCAGGATCGATGAAGCGGATAGCGTCCGACAACGCCTCCGGCCGGGCAGGAAGATCCAGCTGGGGGTTCGCCAGCTCGTGGACATGTCTGCACCCATGAGTGTGGAGCATGGCAAGGGCGAGGCACGCGCCGAGGAAGCCGCAATGCTCGCCGAAGGTCTTCGCGCTGCGGAGAGCAACGCCGGCACCTTCCTCGACCAGCCCGAGCGTCTCCACCAAGTCCTCCGGCACGTCGACACACAGGTCCCTGAGGGCCTGGTTCAGAGACTCCATTGCCCTCCACAACGACATGGACGCATTGTCCAAGGCGCCGTCCTTCTCCGAAAGGGACTCCACCAGCTGGGCCTTCTCTTCCTGCAGAGTGGCGATCTGCTGCAAAAAGGAGGTGCGTTCCTCCGCCGCGGCGCGCTGGACCTCCTCGGTCTCTTGCTGCACGGCCGCCAGGTCGCCCTCCAGCACGTGAAGTTGTTCGTCCTTCGTGGCATGGGCGTCGTCTGCAGCACGAAGATCGACCTCCAGGGCTCTCCGCTCCCGGATGCGGGCCTCATCTAGCGCGTGGCCAAGGACAAGCGTCTGGAAATACCAGAAAAAGTCAGCAGGTGCTCGACAGTGCTCTAGCAACCGCGAGCGCGCATACTTACCCTTATCTCCGAGGCCCGCAGTGCGAGCGCCAGGAGGTCCCCCTCGCACGACGACAGCATCTGTTGGTCAAAGCCGTCACGGGCGCGCTCCGCGGTTGCATTAAAAGCGCGAAGCGTCTCCGGGCGCGGGAGGAAGTCGGAGAGGACGAGTCCCGCCCCTGCCACGTCAGGGGCTGCGGAGGCGTCGGCCACGTCGACGGCAGCAGCCGCCTGCAGGATACCCTGTACGGGGTCCGGCATGTCGCGCACACCCCCGTTGCTCGATCCTTCACCGCGGCTGGGAGACTTCGTCTCGCCTGATGTCGACGGAATAAGCGAGCAAATCGGGGAGAGTTTCGCGAAGTCGTGCGAGGAAAGGGAACTGCGCCTACCTTCTGCATCCCCCGCCGCGACAGGAGGTGCTTGTTCAACCGCCAGTCGGGAGGCGAGTACCTCGGCGGGCGGTCGAGAAGACCTTTCGGCCGCACCGACCACGTCGGGCGCCGCAGCTCCAAGCACAGGGCCGGCAACGTTGTACTGCCCCCTCGAAGGCGAAGGAGGCCGAACCCGAAGGCGTTTCGCCTGCGGCTCCACAGGCGGTTCTTCCGCGACGTTAGCAGCTGCAGCTCCTGTCGCGCCTTCGGTCACTACCACCCCGGACGCATCCTCGACGGCCGCCGTGGGTGGCAAAGCACCGCCGGGAGTGATGTCCTCCGCCGGGTTGGCAGGTTCTGGCACAACGAGAGGCGTACTCACGAGTTCAACAGCGCCGGCGGAGGAGGCCGCCAATGGGCTCGGGGCGACGCGCCCTCCCGAGCTGGTCCGGCCGGACTCATCGCCGGGCGGACTGGATGCGGCAACCTCGGAGCAAGCCCCCGCTTGGCTACCGCCACCACGACGGCTCGAAGCCCCTGTGGGAGCCTCCGCCGGCACCGCGCGCTCGGGCACAGCCATGCGCAGAACCTCGCACGTGCGGTTTATCCGCCCCTGCTTCGCCGTCTGGGTCGCGGCCTCGCGCAGCTTGTGCTCCTTGAGCGTGTACGGGCCAAGGAACGTCGCAACCACGCGCTCGGCATCTTCTAGCCGAGCCACTGCATAAAAGGCAACAAGTTGGTCAGCCGGGGACTACGCAGACAAACGGGTGCGCACCAACGCACTGCGCGACTTACAAGGAGCGGAGGGCGGAAGCAGGCAAGACAATGACGGGCGCACCCCGTCCTCTCGGTCGTCGCCCCGTCGCCCGTACTTCCACCGGGCGGAGAGTGGCGCCACCCCGTACATTGTAAATTCTTCAGCCAAGTCGCGCATACTCAGCCGGCGTGCAACGCCAGCAAGCCTCCATAGCCTCCGTGCGTCATCAGCCTCCGGCTTCACACTTGGTGAGCTGTTGAACGAGATCGGCCCACCTCGGCATAGCAGGCCACTCGTGCTAGTCATGACGTAATAAAACCACCGCCGCGTCCAACCGGATTCCCACCTCTCCAGATTGGCCGACGCAGGGAACAGCGTCGTACAGGACGCTCGTAGCACGAAATCCACGCAACCAAAGTTGGATACAGCCCCCTCAACCCTCTTGGGTCGACAGCACGCGTCGTGCAGGGTGGCGAACAGGCTCGCGCTAGGACGCCGGCCTTCCATCCGCGTAGCCCATGTAAAGACAGCCAGGCGGATTATGGCGTCGGGCGTCAACTGCGCTAGCTCCAACCCGTAGGTCCGAAGGACTTCGCCCACAAACGTCGTTGAGGGCATTCGAAGGCCGGCGTCGAAGAACGCGACGAAAACGATCGCCTCCGTTTCCTGGGGCTTCGGCTCCGTCTCGTCACGGCGGGGTAGGCGAGCCCCATCGCGCTCCTCAATCTTCCCTTCCCGTACAAGCCGCTGCAGCATCTCTTCAGTCACGCGGCTCCTCCCCAGCACACGGGAGCAACGACCCCCCCCCCCCCCCGAGTGTTCCATGGCGTCCCACCGCTTGTCGCCACGCGAACGCCCCCGCAGCATCAGCTCGTAATCTTCGGAAGGGAAGGACAGCTCGTCCCGGCTAGACGAGGAGCCGCCGCCAGGATGGCGGGAGGCACCGTCATGACCGGCCATTGTTCTCTAAGATTAGGGCAGAAGGGCTATCAACGTGAAATAAGCAGAGCTAGGCGACAGGCGAGATAGAGCGCCCCCACCACAGCCATGGCGCTTTATAAAGCCCGTTCGCCTCCTCCGCGACCAGAAGCGCAGCCAGATTAAAAACCCCCAGCGGTTCGACTACCCACGACTGGAAAGAACCGCCTGCATCTGGAGGAGCGTGCCCGGTAGGTGGCCAGGCAGCGCACAACGCCAGCGCGCGACCGACACGCGTCCCGCTTGCCTAGGGAAGAGGTGAACGGCCGCGCTCACGCAACCGCTCACATCCCACAACGCACCAGGCATAAACCGCCGCGTACCCCACCCACGGAAGGCAGACTGCGCGACGCGACAGCCTTCCCTCTGACAGGCCAGGCGTCGGCACGATTCCAGCCGCCATTAAAAGCGCACTACCCGACCGCGGGGCACAACCGTCCCGAAGTGCAGCGACATTAGCGGCGCAAGGCCCATTCTCACTACAGCGTCAGCCGCGACCCCGACTCGGTCCCCAATACCGACCTCGGAGCCAAGAAGTCTGACCTGGACGGAGCGCGCGCATCTACTTCGGCAAAGCGCCGGCTCCGCTGCCACCCGTTCGAAGGGTAGGGGACGGAGCGCGCGCGTCTACTTCGGCTAGGCGCCAGCTCCGCTGCCACCCGTTCGAAGGGTAGGGACGGAGCGCGCGCGTCTACTTCGGCTAGGCGCCCGCTCCGCTGCCACCTGTTCGAAGGGTAGGGGACGGAGCGCGCGCGCCTACTGGGATGGAGCGCGCGCGCGTCTACCTCGGCTAGGCGCCAGCTCCGCTGCCACCCGTTCGAAGGGTAGGGGACGGAGCGCGTGCGTCTACCTCGGACGCAATCCGGGCATCGGCTTCGGCTACGGCCTCAGCCCCCGGGACCCACTGCACATCGAAGCTCCGCAAGTTCGGAGAAGTTCACAGGCCGCAGGGACGGAGGGGGCCAAAGGACTGGCAACATGGCTTCGGCCCTGTGAAGCCCTTCACCATGAGAGGCTCCTGTTGTAGGGGTGGCCCCCACCTAAACCCAGCAGGCCTGTTAGAAGGTTATAAGGCCCAGAATAGGCCATGTGTAATGACATAAGTGCCCCTGAAGGAGATACTCAGATGTAAGGGTATAATTGTAAAAGCACTCCCAATGTGTATATATATAATAGAATACATGCCATGGGAAAGCCCAGGCCATTACTATCACTCTCTCCCAACTCTCCACTACGATCTCTCTCTCTGTTTGGTCTGTAACCACAACACTCCCCAAGTCCCTAAGTCCTGCTTATGCTCTTCTCTCTTTGGCCGGCTATTCTAGATCCGTTCCTCTCCAAATCGGTGCCCTCCTTCACCTAGTTCCGTTCTATCTCAAGTCATCACCGTCTGACCTCTCTTGTGACAAAAGTACAACTATATATCACTAACTCATCATTACTTCTCTTTGAACTTCCAGTATAGGCCAACCTATTCTACCCATATATGAAAATCATATTGCAGTTTGCAGCTACCCTTTGTTGCTCCTTTTTTTTGGTGTAAATATATTAACCAAAGGAGTGTAAATCTCAACGCAGGATTTCCATTCCTAGTATCTGAGAAGCCTAATAAAATTAATTTATTGGAAAATCAAAGGTTTCTGAAGAAAACTCACATAGTTCTTCATAAGAGTCACGATCATCAACACCAATTCTGCATTTAACGCTGACAGGGACATCACAGTTGGCAGCAATAGCTGACATAGCATCCCCTACAAACTTCAGAAAATTGAATCAACATTGATTAAGGGAGGAGAAAGAACAAATTAACATTACATTGTGGTTTCGCTATGTTGAATTCAAGGAGCAAACCTCTGGATCAAACATTAAGCGAGCACCAAAGCAACCATGACCAGCAACCTTACCACTGGGGCAGCCACAACTAACAAAAAAATAATGTGTAAATTGTATGAAATAATAGAATATACCGCATGATTAGATGATATATGAGCGACATTGTTACTTTAGGTTGATCTCATCATATGAATAAGCATTTGCCAGTTCAGTTGCCTTTGCCAAGTTGTCCAGATTACTTCCACCAATTTGCAACACAATAGGATGCTGTTCAGCAGGAAATGCTAAAAATCTATCCTGCATATTGTGACAATAAATTGTTAAATCTATCAACTTTGCCCAAAAACATAATAAGATGCATATAATGGGAGTCATGTGACCCATATGTTGTAGACACATTTTATAGCTATGTTTATTTCAACAAAAGTACAATTTCTAGAAATAAATGATAAATCAAGATTGAAGACATAGTGACAATTTCACCAACAAAATAGCCATCACCCATAGCATCTGCCATCTGTATTGAATTGAGGTGGTTCCTCCATGTGTCAACTGCCACCTAGAAAGCTCATAACTGCCTGATCACCCACAGCAAAGCTAAACCATGTGGAAAACATATTTATGGTAATTCCAACGATTCGAATATGATTGAAAGAATGCTATAATGAAGAATTTTCAAGTGCTTGTTCAGTGTTCACTACAATGAACGACAGGGAGTTGAATTTTTTACTAAGCCACAATATTTATCTCGAGGAAGAGCTGACTGTCCAAAACAATGGTGATGTCCTTTCTTTTTTCTATTTTGCGTTAATTTATGGTTATACTTCTACATATGCGTACGCTGAGATGGCAGAGGAAATAAACTAGATCTGTCAAGTTAACCAGACTGATCTCTGAAATAGAATATGCAGCAGGCAATGAGGATCAACAGAATGCCATTATAGGTTCTGACCCCTGAAAGACCCTACTAGCAATATTAAGTTGAACACTACAGTGAGAACTGAGAAGGATTCTGGTAAGTGACTGAAGAGGTACTTGAGAGTTGAGATAGCTCAAAGAAAATGGAAAAATAATACAAGGTGCAAGGTAAAGAGCAGAGCAGAGCAGAGGCAGTACTTGACTTGTAAGATCAGCAATTTAAATTAAGGCTGAAATTTTGAAGTTTAAATTTCAGCAGTAACAGCATAATTACTAATCAGTGATATGAATCAAAGTGGACCAAACTTGAAAATTTTAGTTTGCTCTCAACTTCAACTAATTCACCCAAGATTCACATAAATTCGTATGTTGAATCATGGACCAACGTTCAACTCATATTGCTTTAGCGCTAATGAATCGCAGGGTTCCTTGCTTTGGAGCAATAATTAGTGTTACTCCTTAACTAGTACAGTACGTATTAACGGAGGGATAAACGAATGAACATTGAAGAACATCTAGGACTGAAATACAACTACCAGATTTATCATCGTGAATCATACAACCAATGTCGACACTTTGTAACACAATAGTTAGCTTCACGTCACTTCGTTATCCCAAAGCTCCACGGCTTGACAGAATCAAGAAAATTGGCAAGATACACACTCACCAAGTTATCTTTCTGATGCACGATGGTCTCGGCGACCACCATCTCCGTGTACAGCCACGCGTGCCTCGAAATCAGCCGCGCGAGCGTCCTGTAGTGGTTATCCGTCCAGTCCATCATCGGCGCGACGCTGCGTGAGAACCAGGAAACCGCACATCAACCAGTCCCCCCCCCCCCCCCCCCCCCACACACACAGTTTCAAGAACATCACGCAGCCTAGCTATCTGGTTCCGCTCACCTGAACAGGGGGGGAAGATACCCTCCGGCGGGCGCGGAGCTCGCCGCGCGACAGGGCCGCAAGCCGGGAGCGCGCGGCAAGAACCTTCCCCTGCCGTCAAGGAGGACGCCCGGGCTGCGGGGCGCTAGCGGCGGGAGCAGGGCGTGCCTGGCCGCGGACCTCATCGCCATGACCATCCGAGCCCCCGCTTCCGCATGGGGCCGCCGCCGCCGCCTCTCCTGGGATACGGTCGCAGCTGGCGAGAGGTGGCGGCGGGTCGTTGCTGCCTTGGCCTCCCAATCCGAGGCGAACGGTGGAGATTGCGTGTACACTCTTTACATTGCTTCCGTCAGGCAGCGGGCAAATCGGTGGTGAAAACAGATCAAATTCAGATAGGGTCAAGCCACGGTGATAAATGTAGGCAAAATAGGTTTACAAATCTTGGTGTTTGCTCTAGAACAGTGCCATTTTACGTGAGTTAACTGAAAGACATTATACTTTTGTGATTATTTATGGGAACACGCTCCAGACAATATAATATCATTTCAACCCTAGATGGAGAGAAAAAGAAAATAGAAATGACATTTGGTGTCCCTAGACCACAGCCATCTGACTCGTTCAGCCCGACTGAATCTGACCACGTCGTGCCATCTTATACCCCAAAACGGGTGCAGCTGTCAGCTGTATATGTACGAATGGGTACAACCAAAAAGGTTAAATAGACTTTTTCACTAACCTTAACTTTCTCTCTCCTCTTTAGATCGGAGATGATATTCTATTAGCCGAAGTGTATTTCGATAAATAGCCACCAAAATATAGTGTCTTTCAACAAACATGCAAAACGGCAGTGTCCTAGAGCGAACTCCACAAATTTGCAATGTCATATAACCAATTTTACCATAAATGTATTATTAATTGATGTAGACATTCAAAATTCGGGCATGTTCTTTTTTTTGCTTCGGTTTATAGCTTTTGAGCTGTTCGTATAGAGAGTGCTGAGTAACAGATACTCGCATACGATTTTAGTCGATATAAACAAAGTCGCTATAGTGTGTACTATAATCAACTTATAGACTCTATCTTATATCTATGTTTAAGAATTAGTTACTATAGAAAAACCGAAAAGTAACTTTTTAGAAGTTAAAAAAGAAAAGTCCGTCAAATTAACTGTCCCATTTTCTAATCATTCTTATGTTGATGCATTTTGGAAGATTATAATAGTGCCTCTACCTACATATACACGCCGTTTTGTATTTTCCTACCCATTTATTCTCTTCTTTTTTTTCGAGCGTGCACACGTGGCATGTACCCATGTTATACATGTGTAGTGCATTCTATGATTTGGAAATGGTGCAAATTGATTACGGTAGTCATCTTTGAGGCTTAGCAATTGAGAGGTCACGCAAACAAATTTCAAAAAAAAAATCCACAACAAACCTACTAACACGTAGTTGTAGTTAGGAGATTCCAAGTATGACTGTTTAACAACACTAGTTGAATGTTTGTGCTTGGCTATAGAATAAAAAATAGATCTATATTCTAATCTCAAAAGAAACAGACTAAAGTAATTTTTTCCTATGTACGGAATGTAAAACGGAAAAGAAAGAGAAAGTCGAGCCCCAATGCATTCCAATGGATAAAACTAATAGGGTTGCACCTATGCCATAATAGATAGATTTTCCTTAAAAAAAATTGAACAATTGAATTTATATCCGGCACTCTATATCCACGTCCACCAACTTACATACTACATACTTCCCCCACCTTGACACCTCTTGCCAAAACCTATCTCTACACCACCTTCCCACCTCCCTTGCCACCGCCGTGCATGCTACCCACCTCCCTCCTCCCCACCTCCACATTCCTCACAACCTTGTACCATGCTCTTATCCCTCCGCTTGCAGCAAGTAGCACACCCTTGCCGCATCACCACTACCGACTTTAAGGACATGTACAATGTAAGGTGCTTATATGTAGGTGTTAGACCATGTGGTTTGGTCTAGAATATTTTGGTGATGAATAAGTGACAATGGTTAAATGATGATGAATATTTGATAATATTGCTTGTGGATGTTATGTGAGACGTGTGGCGTGTGTGAACTGATGTTGGTCAAGTTGGAACGAACTTGTATTGAAAAAATGTTCTTTAGTCTTTGCATATGCAGGTTGAGCATGGAGGCGATCATAGTCGGTGACGAGGTGGATCGGGACTATTATGGGAGATCCGAGGTTCAGACGGTCAAGGAGATCACGAGATAGTCGAGCTCATGCTTGGGCTGCATGAAAATCAGAGATGGATCATACGTGTTGAAGCTACGGAGATGCGGTCCGGAGGCTACGGCATGTGGAGGATGATGCGTGGAGAAGCTACGTAAGGTGCGGTCCTGGAGGTTTCGACACGTGATGAGTTGGAAAAGTTAGAATTTTGGAAAAACCAGTGTTAGGTAGGGTTTCGGGTTTCTTTGCTGTTGGAATTGGATTAGAACTCGTGGGCTTAGGCTCAGCCTATGTTTTGGGCCCTAGACTATAAATAGAGATGGGGTTAAGAGCTAACCCCGTGGCTTTTAGAGAGGCTAATTTCGTGCTAGGATTTAGAGTGCTAGGGGCGGACCCAGAATCAAAATTTAGGGGGAGCTAATAGGACTTACTGACCAATTTGCTGAATACCGAGTTTCCAGCCTACGATAGACTTGTAGACACTAGAGGGAGAGGGCTCAACGCCAAGAGCCAAGATGTCGTTTTATCTTGTAATCACCACTACAAATACAATTTTCTTCATCATGCAAAGGCTTTTAAACCTGATAAGGTCATTCATATGGCTAGCGTGGAGTTGTAGGGGATGAGAGAGGTACATACGGTCGACCAGCGGTAGGGGGGCTGGCGCCCCACCTGACCCACCGCTGGGTCCGCCCCTGGCTAGGGAAGAGCACTTTGTAGCCACCATGATTCTCAAATAAAATTTAGATCTGTTTCGAAAAAATTCTGCGCAAGCGACGTTTTTGTTTTGCATCGTGCGAGAAGCCATCGTCACGTACTTGGTGGATTTCTCTTCGAATGAATTTTGTTTGAAAACTTGTTTAGTTATAAAAATCTCTTTGGGTTGGCTTTGGCATAGGAGACTAGCTCATGTGGGGATATTTCAACTCAAGATGATTTTTAAATATGACTTAGTTGTGGACTTGAAACATGTGAAGTTTGAGAATAATAAGCTATGTTGTGCTTACCAAGCTAGAAAGCAAGTAGCAAATTTTTATCCATCCAAAAGTATCATGTCCACTTCCAAGCTATTGGAGCTCTTACACATGGATTTGTTTGGATCAACAACCTATAAGACCATCAGGGCAATATTTATTGTTTAGTTATTGTGAATGATTACTAGAGGTACACTAATGATTACTTGAGTTTTCTTTCTACATGACAGAACTGAAGCCTCCGGTATTTTCAAAAGTTTTGCTAAAAGGTTCTAAAATAAATTTTATTTCAAAATAAATAAAATTCATAGTGATAATGGTTCTAAATTCAAGAACACTAAAATTGAAGAATTTTGTGATGAATTTGGAATAATGTATGAACTTTCCACAACATACACTCGAAAATAAAATAGAGTTGTAGAGAGAAAAAATTGAATATTAATTAAAATGGCAAGGATAATGCTTGATGAGTATAATACTTCTGATATTTTTTAGGCAGAAGCAATCAATACCGCCTGTCATGCTACAAATCGACTTTACTTGATTTGTCTTTTGAAAGAGACTTCTTATAAGCTTTTCATTAGAAGAAAGTTGAACATCTATTGCAAGTGTAACATTTTGAGGAAGGGTGCTCATCTTACAAAATTTCAAAGCTGATGTGACATGGGCTTTCTACTTGGGTATTCATCTAATAACAAGGCTTATCGTGTCTTTAACAAAACCTCTAGTTTAGTTGAGGAGACGTGTGATGTCCAATTTGATAAAACTAATGACTCTCAAGAAGAGCAGAAAAATTTGGATATTGGCTCATCCATCATGGTGTGTTATTAATCTTGTTGGTTTTGCTCTTGTTTTGATTGATGTTTTTGCCCTCTCTTCTTCCCTATAGATCTTATTGGTTCCAAGGATGTGTAAGATATGGAGATGCCTCACGAGGAACATATACCATCCATCTTAGGACTAGTTGTAGTAACATCTTGGTGTTTGGTGAGTTTTGATTCGATTTGTATCCCTTCTAGTGATTTCTTGATCCTAGCTTTTTGACCTCAAATGTTTGGGTGTCTATGCTTGCTGTGACATGTGGGAACCTATCTAGAGCTATCTTGGCCATCTCTAACCCACGAGTAAGTCATAACTCAAGTTTTTCAGTTTTACCTGGTTTTGATGCAACCTTGGTTGTCTCAAGGAAGGGTTGAAATTTTGGCCAATATCCATACGATCCTTATAAGGATTAGGTTTCTAATATCATTAACAACGTGTGTGCAAATTCTCAGGTCATTGGACTTGTTTGTTGGAGAATGCACCATTTTTTTGTTTTCGCTCGTGCTGATTTTCTGCTCTATGAATATGGATGCGGTCATATCACCCCAGGCCTATGGTACTATCGGTGCCCAATCATACCAGCCTACACCAGTGGTCATACCACTCTCTCAACACTGGTCATACCGGCCTTGAGTGTTCAACTCTATTTTGCCTCTACGCTTTGGTGAGTTCTTTGTTGGTGGGGTTAATATGATCTTCCTAGTTTCTACCAGCTAGTGGTGTGAAGATTTTGAAATACCATCTGGGGAGGTTGAATTTGAAGGCACCATTCAACCCCTCTGATAGCCATATCAGGTTCTACAATGTGTCTCATGTATTAGCAGTGCCTTACTCTCCTCTAAAGAATTAGCCTCGGCCTCCCTCACCTCCCTCTTAGTTTCAAATGCTTCAATATTATCAAACCTGATAATACACAAAGTATTTGCATTAGGTAGTAGCCAATTCTCATGTAAATCATAGGTAAACTCATTAAGAAACAAATTCATATGTTGGTTAAGTAACTTGGCTCTAGGTCGAGTCATAGGCACTTTATGTAAACCATGATTAACATCTTGCACACTTGGAGAGATGGATGATGCACTAGTGTTGGGGATGTCCCTACCAAGAAGTCACGTCGCATTTTGGAGTCTCCAAAGAATTATTCAACCTAGATGCCAGTCAAGCCGCCTGTACCATCCTCCGGTTGGTTCACCCCATCAATCAAAACACAATTGTGGTGGTCCAACACTCAAATTCTGCATGAAGACATTTCGATACCTGATATGCTTTGCAAAAGGGAGAGATCGACACAAGATTGGCATAGGGAGTCACAACCAACACCTAGAGAGGGAAGAACACATCTAGCACCTTATTCCACCTCTAGACCATCATTTCCACCATATTTCTCCATTAGATTTTTTCATAAACTATTCTAGGTCATTTCGGAGACTTGGTCTATGTGTCCACCGATTGGTTTCTTCATCGGATTGGTTTGTGGTTTAATCTATTATTTTCTAAAACATGTTTGGTATTATCGGATTGGTTCATGCATTTATTTATTATTGGGTAATACATTTAATTCTTGTGGTTACGGGGTATTCCAATGCAGAGTTCATGAAATAGATCGGGGACCCGATGTGGCTTCGTATATTCTTGTGTTGATATTTTTGTGAGGGTTGCATGAACATCGACTATAGCCAATTGCCCTTTGGTGGACATGAAGGATAGCACTGCAAGATGAGAGTACTAAAAATATAGTCAATCCATAAGTCAAGCATTACATAAACATCCCCATACCCCATGAAAGAGAGAGAACTACTCATGCATGCCTTAATGAGACGAAGAAGAAAGGCTCCGGAACCTCGGCATTGGTTGTCTATTAGAAGTGAATTATAGGATCTAATCATAACTACAACACTAGTTGCTGGGCTAAATCTAGACTATTCCACACCTAATCAACTAGAATTCAAAGAGTAGAGGGGTGAATGCTTGACGAATTTCAAGGTGGAACTATGGAACTTGGATGCTTGAATTGAGGAGATGCCATGGGAATATATAGGAGGCAGCGTCCTTGTGAGGCACTTGCAAGCGCAGTGACTAACATGTGATGAGGCGATGGGGTCCCGATCTTTCGATAGGATGATAACTTCGATTTTTAGTGGAGATGACTCTTGCGATCCGACTACAACCGTACGACATCGCTTGCGCCTTAGCAATCGCTAACCACACCCAAGTCGTTATCAATCGTGCCAAGAACGTGATTGACCTGACCACGAAGGTCTATTCCTGCATGCAACCAAAGAACAAGATAGTAAGCAATCTGAAATTGCAAATATATAAATTGAGTTCAAAAAAGTGGGATTCCGCAAAGGTTCTTTACGGTTGGTCTAGTCGACACAAGGGAAGAACAAAAATTTTCACAATGAAAAAACTAAGCAAACGAAATCCAAAGAGTTCAAAGGGAGGCGGCGGCTCCTATATAGGGAGACGACCAGGGTTGGCGGCCAAGGCGCACACCCCTAGGGTTACAAGGCCCATGGGCCCAACAGGAGGTGGCGCAACACCGTTTTGACTCGAACTCAGAAACCAACGTGGACTTTTTTGATGATTGTGGTCGGCTCAGAAGGAATTTGAAGATGGGGTTGGATCCATTAGAAAGTAGACTTGATAAGATTTTCATGAAGTACTCACTCATCTCAAACGGACTCCGGATGCGAATTCTATGCATGTTGAAAGTCGGTCCTGTCAGGCTGAATCAGCGTCGAATTGTTTTGGAGATTGCGACGCGTCCAAAATGTTTCTAAAGCTGAAGCCTTATCCATTGGACGGGCCTTGGAATAAGCTTTCCAACAAGCATAAGAACACCTAAATCGGACTCCATTTGTGAAAGTTATGGCCATTTTATTACAGGCCTGTCTAGCTGTCCCGAACCGAATCCGAATTGAGTTCTGAGTTGATTCCGAGTTTGATTTCGGTTGGGCTTGAGAAAATTCCGAATTGCGCCTGGAAACCTCATCCAAACCATGTGCTTTAAGTTCTTGGACCTCTCCCCTTTTGCCCTTCCACTGCATGGCTTCTCCTTGGCCTTCTTCTTTCTTGTTTTTCTCCATTGCTTTGGCGTCGGCCTCTCTCTCGGTTCGAAAGTATTCCATTTGTCAAACCTGAGAATGGACAAAGTAGTGACATGAGGTAGTATTTTATTCTCATGAATAACATTGGTAGTAATAGATAGAAACGAATTCACCTTTTGTTCAATCTTAATATTGGGCGCTATAGTCGTATGTGTTTGTGGCGTGGTCGCATTATCCTCCCCTTCTTGACAGAAAACCGTCCTTAGTTTTAACATATGTGTAGCCTCACGTATTGCATGATCTTGATCATAAATCTCGGTACATGATAACAAATGCAACAAACTCTCATTATGTAATATCATAAGTTCTTTATCAAACAAAGTAAAACTTCTTTGAAACGAGCTCACCTGATAATTTAAGTGATGCGTAGGAGCTCTTGTAATTGGGATAACAAGTATAGCAAATATGGTTGTATTCATAGGGGTCATGTCCTTATTAACATGGCCCCAGGCTCGTCACCATCTTCATCTTTGATTTTTCCTCTTTTCTTCTAAGTTGGTTTTGTCCTCGGTTTCCCTTTTCATATGCACAATGAGCCTTTTGGAGGCTATAACTTTGTCTCCCAAACTCAAAATTGATTACTTCTTGACTAGATTTAGCCCATAAACATATCTTCAACTTTCTAGTTATGGAGTTTCGATGAAAATGTAGTCTTGGTTACCAAAATTGCCTTGGAAGTTGCCTCTCCCTGTGTGCAGCCTTCCTTCCAGGGCCCATAACTTCCATGTCTGACTCCAAATTGAGTGTTCCAATAGTCCAAATTGAAGAGGACGAAATTGTGTTGCAAAGTGATAGGCTAACTCCCCATATTTGCTAGCATGCTGAATTTGGATTCTCCTCAATTTCCTTACCTCTCACCTTTCTTTTCTTGTTTTATCTATTTTTCTCCAAATGAAAGGCAGTGGGAAGGTTCCAGAAGTGAGGATGTATTGTCGGTAAGGAGCATGAGGTAGCATCGGCCTTGGGCCATAGGGCCCACCTCCGGTGTACTCTGGGAAAGCCCACGGTAATTTTAAAAAGTTGACTTTCAGTGTTTGGACGTGATTTTGGCTTGATTTTCTTGATCTTTCTGCAAAACACATGAAATGTAATATCCCAAAAATTATAATTATGAGTTAATTAAGTTATTTAAATAATTGATGCTATTTGGGTCTAATTGGATATTTGTAGGCTAATTTATTATACCTTTAAACCCTAATTAGTATGTAATATCCTAAATCTATGATAAACATGACTAAAAGAAAATAATAATAGAAATAACAATGGTAATATTAACAATAATAGTAAAATTGACTCTAATAATTAATTTAGGGTATGAGCGCCGGATGGGCCAAATAGGCCAATCTATCTAAGCCTTGCCCTATAAGAATGAGTTGCATTCAAATTTCCCTAGGGCTACCCCTGTCTCCCTAAAGGATAGTCATCACATTCCACAGGGGGCATACCTCTCTAGAGCTTCTTCTTTTCTCTAGGTCTTTGCCACAGTTGCTCTAGGAGGTAGACGGGGAGGCAAGGAAGAGATTGGGAAGGAGGATAACAAATAGTGTTTTCTTTATTAGATCTTTTACGATACATGGGTAATCCTCTAATACTTTTACTATATCCTGTATATGAACTTTTATGTGAATTAACTTGGTAGTTAGGGTGTGATTAGCCCTGTGGATTGCTAGGTTTTTGTAGTTTCATGCAGTTTAGATCTAAATAACTTTTTAGGGCCTTGAAGGCCGAATATGGAGAGTTAGTGTACAAAATAGTTATGATAAATTTGTAATCTTTATAACAAGATAAAAATCACTAAATTCCATTAGGTAGATTGTAAGATATGGTCTTTGTAATTCTGTTGTCCTGCATGTCATTACAATTGAGCGATGCTATGATTTTTGATGGTTTAAGCCTTTTATGGAGATTGAATTAGGTCTAGTCAATAACTAAATAGTTGTAGAAAATTTCATTATCATTCCATATAGTCCAATGGCATGATTTTTAGATAAGTAGAATATAAGTTAAGGATTTTAGGAGACCGCTGTCCAGAACTGGGTTGCTGTTGGATGCAATTGTGGAAAATCATTAATTTGACTAATTTAATAGCAGAATTGAATTTTAGGTACAACTAAAAAGCTATAGGTAATTTCCTGTAGTTTCTGAGAATGTCATAGTTTACTAGGTTTGCATGTGTAGATTTAAAAAATATGAAATTCTTGAAGAAATAGAAAAGCTGCAGCTTGATCGCAACACAAAACCTGTGTCCAGTTTTTTCTATCAATTGGTTGATGGCGCCACTCGGTACATGTGGGTCGCGCTCCTGACAGTCAAGAGTGGGGCACCTGATGCGATCAAGAGGATCCAGGCAGCGGCGGAGCTCCAGAGCGGGCGGCAGTTGCACGTTTTCCGCACGGACAATGGTGGCAAGTTCACATCTCTAGAGTTTGCCGCCTACTGTGCAAACCAAGGAATGCAGTGCCACTTCTTCGCGCCCTACGCCTCGCAGCAGAACGGCATCATTGAGCGGCGGAATCAGGACATGGTGTCCATGGAGCGCGCATTGCTAAAGCAGAGGGGCATGCCTGCCGAATTTTGGGGGAAGGCAGTGACTACGGCGGTGTTCCTCCTCAACTGATCCTCCACCAAAAGCCTCATCGGGAAAACGCGCTATGAGGCGTGGCATGGACACAAGCCGGTGGTCCAATTTCTCCGTGCATTCGGCTGCTTGGCGTACGTGTAGGAGCAGGGTCATCTCTGCAAGCTCGACGACTGCAGCACCCCCGTCGTCTTCATCGGCTACAAGGAGGGGATGAAGGCGTACTGCTTTCTGGATCCGATGACGCGGCGCGTACGCATCGCCCGCGACGTCGTGTTCGACGAGGATCGCGGCTGGAATTGGGCGGCAGAAAACTGCGGCGGCGCGCATCCCGCTAGCAACTTCACCATCGAGTATACCTTCACCCATGTTGCGCTTGCAGCGACTCCAATGCCAAGTGATGGGGGAGACGAGTCTGTCCAGCAGGCGCAAGGAGCTCGGATTCCTTCACTGCCAGCTTCAGCGTCGCCCACAACGGCCATTCCAAGCACTCCGGCGACAACAACTCTCGTTTCGACCCCGCCTGTGCCGGAATTCATCTCACCACTAGCAAACAACTCCGCCAGGCTCGACGCAGCACACGGTGACACACCGGTGCGGTATCGCACCGTGGAAAATCTGATCGGGGGTGAAGCTGCGCCACCGGGGTTCACATTATGGGAGTTGGATGATGCTGAACTGCATTTGGCAAGCGCGGGCGAGCCATGCTTGTTTGCTGAGGCTGAACAAGACGAGGTGTGGTGCACGGTCATGCATGAGGAGATTGATGTTGTTGAATGGAACAAGACATGGGAGCTCGTCAATCTGCTGCACGGCCACCGCCCGATCAGTCTCAAGTGGGTCTTCAAGCTGAAGAAGAACGAGGCCGGTGAGGTGATCAAACACAAGGCACGGCTTGTTGCGAGGGGTTTCATCCAGCAGGCCAGCATTGACTTCGACGAAGTGTTTGCTCCCATTGCCCGCATGGAGTCCATTCAGTTGCTGCTCGCCGTTGCTGCCCAGGAGGGGTGGCCTATCCACCACATGAATGTAAAATCCGCACTTCTCAATGGAGAACTGAAGGAGGAGGTGTACGTGAAGTAGCCGCCAGGGTTCATCGTTGCCGGAGAAGAAGGGAAGGTCCTAAGGCTGCGCAAAGCACTCTATGGCCTGCGCCAAGGCTTGGAATGCGAAGCTCGACCACACACTCAAGAATCTCAGTTTCAAGCAGTGTGAACACGAGCATGCTGTCTACCGGCGCGGCCGCAGTGGCACGACTCTGCTTGTCGGGGTCTACGTGGACGATCTGATCATTACCGGGTCATCCATGGAGGCGTTGGAGGAATTCAAGGGCAAGATGAAGATCAAATTCCAGATGAGTGATCTTGGTTTGCTATCATTTTATCTCGAAATTGAAGTGCAGCAGGGCAATGGCGACATTAGTCTTGGCCAGGCGCACTACGCCGCACGAATTCTGAAATTAAGCGGCATGGAAGGTTGCAATCCAGCTCACACTCCGATGGAGGAGCGGCTCAAGCTCAATCGAGATAGCACGGCCATGGAGGTAGACGCCACGGAGTATCGGTGCATCATCGGCAGTCTCCGCTACCTCGTCCACACACGGCTAGACCTGGCTTTCGCCGTTGGTTTTGTGAGTCATTTTATGGAGAGGCCAACGGAGGAGCACATGGCAGCCGTGAAACGTATCCTCCGCTACGTCGCCGGCACAATCTACTACGGACTACACTATGGGCGGAAGGATGGAGAGGCGCGGTTGATCGGTTACAGGGACAGCAACCACACCAGCGACATCGACACAAGAAAGAGCATGAGCGGCACGCTGTTCTTCTTGGGTAACAGTCGGTGAGTTGGCAATCATTCAAGCAAAGGGTGGTGGCGCTGTCATCTTGTGAGGCGGAGTATGTAGCTGTCACTACTGCCGCGACGCAAGGACTTTGGTTAGCTTGGTTACTTGGTGAACCCCATGGGAGACAAACCGAGATGGTCGAGCTGAAGGTAGATAGCAAGTCCGCTTAGGCTTGAGCAAGAACCTGATTTTCCACGAACGCAACAAGCACATCGACCTTCGTTACCATTTCATCAGAGGTTGCATGGAGGATGGGAGCATCAGCGCTGATTTCATCGGCACCAAGGACCAACTCGCTGACATTTTAACAAAGGCACTTGGGCGAGTTAAATTCCAAGAGCTACGTGCAAGAATTGGAATGGTCCGAATAAATTCAGAGTTAGCACACAAGGATTAGGGGGAGTATTGTTAGAGTAATCATGTGTGTGTCATGTGTCAGTTTTCAGCATTTAGACTTCAGTTTTCAGCATGCATTTAGACTTTAGCTTTCAGCATGCATTTAGACTTCAGTTTTCAGTATTTAGACTTCAATTTTCAGGGCTTTTATACCGCATTAACAAGGCAGTTAGTACTGCATGTGTAACTGGCCATTTAGGCCTTATTGCTATAAATAGAACATGAAGAAGAAACAGAAAAGCTGCAGCTTGATCGCAACACAAAACATGTGTCCAGTTTTTTTCTTTCACCGTGATGATTTACATGAATTGAGTTATGTTTACAATGCTCACCCGTTTATGATAGAATGATGATGCTTATGGTGATGATGTTTATGGTTAAACTGATGTTGTTGCCAATTATTTAATGTTGCTAATTAATTAATGAAAGGTAAACATTGCATTGCATTGCATGTGAGCGTCAGAGTTGTAAAGACCTACTTCGGTAGGCACTCCACGGGAGTGGCGAGACCCTGTATGAAAAAGAACGGGACAACCTTATATAAAAAGGACAGGCCGAGAGTCCGAGTTGTGACCTTGTATGAAAAAAGACAGGGTAAGGGTGTGTCATCGACGAGTGAACACTCAAATATATCGGCATATGCAGAAGAAGAGTTGAGACATGTGTATGAGTATTGCATACCATTTATAAAAAGTGAAAAGCGATTTGAACTAATGAGACATGTGAATGGAAACTGATGAGAATGAATGAGGAATTGAGTTATGATAAATGGTTATGAATTGCTAATAAGATGATGTCTCGCTTATTATTCTGCTTTGTACTTGCTGAGTCGTGGACTCACCCTTGCTTATTTGTTGTTTTTAGGTGAATGTTGAAGACATCATCCATGGGTGGATGTCGAACATGGATTATTGCATACTTGTAGCTATTCACTTCACCTAGCTATGTATTACTTATGGACATGAATAATTTAGTAGTTTCCACAGCATTGATTAGACAATTTATGGTTCCCCTTAGTCTTCATAATTCGTAGTATTGCTACTTGATGCTGTACTCAATTTAGAATTTTTTATGATCCGTCTTGATTATTGTTGGTTCATCTTAAGTTCAGTTTATGGTTTACAATGTTACTAAAATTTATGTTTATTACCTTATTGAATGTTTATTATTGAGGTTTAGATATTGGTAACTTTTATTACTGGTTGAAATTGGTAGTGATAGTAGTTGTAGATGATATCTTGGGTTTTTGCTAAGTCGGGGTGTTACATGAAGTGACGAGACAACTTTAGTTTTCGATTAATGCACTAAGTGGCACAATTATGCACATTTATCAAATATAAGCAATTGGTCATAAAATGTGCCAACAACACACATTGACAATTAATACAGTTCTTGTCATTTGCATACCTAAGTTCTCACATTTTCAATTAATGTGTGGGAAAGAACTAAGTATTTCCTATCGACGTAGATTTGGTTGTGCAGTATATGTACGAATCTCACCACTTCAGTGTATGTCAATAGGCCCCACATTAAATTAAGAATTTATGTAGGATTTGAGTCTCTATCTACAATCAAGGATCTTCCAAAAGCAAGATAATCTAATTATGTGTTTAATGAAAAACTATTGGGGGGAGGACCCTCAATTGGAGCATCGGGAACAATCATGGCATGATAGTAGTCTTTATAATATTGCAAATAATAGATTCATTTACGAATCATAAGGGAGCTATCAAGTCGCATATACCAGCATAAATGTACCTAAGAGAGTAAAACCATCTCTTGAGGGGGAGAACTCCTGGTTAAAAAGACCTCGTACCATAGAGACATACGCAAAGGAGACATACTAAACAGGAGGGGGACAAACTCCATGAATTGAACATGAATGAGGAATGACCGATAAACATCGCACCGCGTGCAAGATTACCAAGGGTGTCATCCTATGTAGAGGCACAAGGGGAGGCGCCATGCGCAAAGGAGCACTCCTACTGACATAGTGTCAACTGAACACTCAATACACTGCCATATAGGGAAAAAAATAGAGCGCTAATTGATTTGAATAAGTTTGCTAATAACATATGCTTTTCATATAATATTGCTTTCCATATTGGAAGTTTAGATCTGGAATTGAAGACGATTGCTGAATGCCAGAATCGTCATGATTAGGATAAATGGAAGGAAACAATCTAGAATGAACTAAACTTGCTAAAGAAGAGAAAAGTCTTTTGATGTGTAGTGACGATAGCTCATCATATTATTCCAGTTGGACACGGGTGTGTGTTCAAAAAGAAAGAGGAATAAAAAGAATGAAGTTGTGATGTACAAAACAAGATTAGTAGCAAGGATTCACGTAGTGACCCAAGATGGATTTTGATGAAACATACTCTCCTGTAATAGATAGCACAACGTTTCGTTATTTGATATAACTGGCAGTAGTTATGAATTTGAAAGCGCAACTTATGGATATTGTGATTGCATACTTATATGGATCACTCGATTCTGAAATTTACATTAAGATTTCATAGGGCTTTTAAGTCTCACATATGCACGAATATGATAATCACAATATGTATAGTTTCAAATTGCAAAGGTGTATGAATTGAAATAGTTAGGTCATATGCGGTACAACCGACTAAGTATCCTTTTGCAAAACAGGATGCATGAAAAAGGAGGTATGTCTATGTGTTCATAAAGAAGTCCATGAATAAATTCTGCACCATATCTATGTATATTGATGATATAAATATCATTAAACCACGGAGAACACTCTCAAAGCAAGCTCATACTTGAAAACCGAATTTGAGATAAAACATTTGGGTGAGATTGTCGTCTTGGCCTACAGATTGAACATTTGTCTGATGGCATATTCATACACCAAACCATCTGCACTAAGAAAGTGGTGGAGAGATTCTATTGTGATAAATCTCATTCACTAGATACACCCATAATCATTAGATTGCTGGAAATAGAGAAAGATCTATATGGATGCAGACGAGAGTGCGGATATATCAAAGCCTAAAACTTCATCCCAAGTGCTATTGGAGTATTGTTGTATCTTACCAATTATATCAGTGCTATTGGAGTATTGTTGTATCTTACCAATTATATCAGGCCTAATATTGCTTTTGCAATAAATTGCTTGGCGAGGAATAGTTCCCAACCTACAAATTGGCGAAAATCAATGAAATCCTCAAGTACCTGCAATGTATGAGTAACCATGGACACTATTATCCCAAAGGTCAAAGATATAATATTAAATGAGTTACTTGCTGCTGGATATTTTTCTGATCCTTATAATGTCAAGTCATTGATTAGATATATCTTTCTAAGTGAAAGTACAACCATCTCGTTGAGATCTATGAAAGGATGGAATTGACCGTACATCTACTAATCATTCGAAGATAATTGCACTACATGAGCCCACCTGTGAGCCATATAGGAGCGGGCGTATTTGCGCTATATAAGACAAAACCTAATACGCCCGCTCACCACTATGCCTCGTGCGCTTCCAGATTTTCCGTACCATACAGGAGCTATTTTGGGGGCAAACAAAAAACAAAGGAAGAAACAGGATATATTTTCTAAAGATTTATTACGATGGTAAAATTTCTATAAAATGTATCGCACGAAGTGCCTTTTTTTTAAGGAATGTATCATCTTGTTTTCACACGACTAACCTAAATATTCAAAGAGACATACTGATCAAAGGTCAAAACATTTTACCACAGTTTTTAATGAACGGAGGGATAGTGTAGGGAAGTAGTACACTATTGAGCCCTGTAATTTCAACACTACAAAGTGTACTGATCGAGTTCAATGTAGCTTGGACGAGATCACGAGACACACATCGAAGGTATTGGGGCCGGATTCCCCTCAAGCTACCACCAAAAGGCCCACTTTAAACAGTACCCTTTCAACATTCATCCTTCCTCTTAAGGAGAAAACGCTCTTCCTAGTCTCTTATCATCCTATGCCATTTTGTTCACGTGGGCAAAAACTGGAGAAAGCCCTGTTTCTCCGCAATGCTGTTAACACTGGAGATACCTCCAGGCATTGTTTCTAAGTAGTAGTAGGGTAACTGGGTGAGAAAGATTATGTCCCCATCGCTGATGGCTATTCGAATTACGTCTTGCTATTACTCTCTCCCAATTCTTCCATTATTTGCTGCGCTTCACCTAGCAATTCCTGCAACTTCATAGATTGCGACACAACAATATTGTCCTGAACAATACTGGTAAGCCTCCTCAAGCATCTCAGGTAGTCTTGCTTGACAGCCTTTGACGCTAAGCTTCGTGTATGAGGCTGCAAGAACAAATGTCGTGTTAAAAGGTCCATTGATTCTGTAGTTCGTGTTAACAACTGATCCAATTTTAACCCATAAGCATGGTACCCCCAGCATTAAATCGTGGTTGTACCTCTTTGTAAAGTGAAATACACTTGTGCAGAGCTTGTTCAATAGGATGATAATCTAGATCCTGAAATTGAAGATTTATATCAGTTAAACTACTGAAGTTGGAAAAGCAAATCAGCTCCTAGGATCATATGAACCCATGTATTGGTTTCATGCACTTGTGCACTTAAAAAAACTGAAACAATTGATAGATGTAGAACATGTTAGAATATGCGCACATGCAAAAATATGGTATATGTGACAAGAAAAGCAGACTTATATCACAAAAGATATGTACAAACTACAAAGTAGTTTTTTCTTTGTACAATGCAAATATGATCATTTTCTGAAAATGTAACACAGATGAAAGTTTATCATGCCATATGGCACGAATGGTTAAGTTTGAAACTTGCAATTTTACTGTAAAGCAAAAATTTGTCATGCCAATAGCAACTCCATGCCTGTTTGCGGTTAATGAATCTCAGCGAGGCCATTGCAATTAGTGGCTATCTTTTTTTTTCTTCTTTTTGGGAATGGAAGTATCGGTTAATTTATAAGATTCGGTAGCAAGTCCCTGTTGAAAATAAGAATTTGAGCAATGCATTTGATTCTGCCAATTGAAAACAGGTACTAATTGACAATTCATATTATTTCATTCCATAGACCATAACAGTAACATTAAATGCAATCATTATGTCTGATTAATTTCACATCGACTAATACAGTAAAAGCTAAACAAAACCAAGGTAGTTAAATGATTTAGTATATCAAACATGCATCAGTGGTGTGTCAGATCTTTTTGAACTTATTGTTAAATTGGATGCACATTGTGATATGTTGGACATCTATGAGATCTGTATCAGGACATATGAATTTCCGACATGTGACTGATATGAACACAGCATCAATCTTGAAATATCTGTGCTTCATATGTTCCAGAGGAAGCCTTACCAAAAATACAACTAAAAAAGACAACATTGTAATATTAGAAGCATACAAATAAAATGGAATAATAATATTATTTAATCAGTGTCAATGCATAAATAAAGATGAGAAAAGTACCCCCGGAGCTAGCATATGCTTCATTCCAATTTCAAGAAGCCCGACAAGTTCAAGTGCTTGCAACTACATGCATAACACACAAAAACATGTCACTAACAAAATATAATACATCTACTTCGTTAAAAGATTACCCATACAACTAACAAATCAAGTTCCAATGTTCCAATGCTACTGCATCAGATTCTGACTAGATTCAAGAAATGCTCGAAAATCATTTTAATGTAAACAATTTTGATTATAACCTTTAGGTTCATGATGCTATGAATAGGGCTTATTCATTATGAGGCCAATGGGCCAATATATATACACATATAGGTATGACATATATGCAAGTAACCCCTTATACAACAAAGAATACACATCTAACACCCCCTCTCAAACTTATGGCGGATTAACAACATGAAGTTTGGAGAAATAGAAGCTGTGCTAGGCTCTGGCATATGCTTTTGTGAAGAAGTCTGCTAACTAAAACTCTGAAGGCACATACTGAAGAGCAACAATCTGTTCCTACACCTGTGTCCGTATGTAGGAAGCATCAACACCAATATGTTTTGTAAGCTCATGCTTCACCAGATCTTTAGCAATGCTAATAGCACATGTACTGTTAGACAAAAGAAGAGTCCGTGCAGAAACAGAAATACCAAAATCCTCAAGTAACTACCGTAGCCAAGTAACCTCCGCAATCAACCAAGCCATAGCTTGCAACTCAGACTCAACACTCGAACGTGATGAGGACATCCCTGTGACTACGACATCTTCCAAGTACTTCAACTCTCCAAGTGCGCGCGAGGATAATTATGATATACCTTAAGGTCCAATAACTAGAGCACAAGCCAAACTTTTAAATAAACATGTGAATTTGTTTCTTAAAGCGTTCCCCTCTTTTGATGAGAACTCTATACTACCTTATGTCAGCTTCTTGTGTATACTTAGATATGAGGAGGGAACCAAAGCACTAGGGAAGCATAAGGCTAGCAAGCAAGAAGATATTCATTCGACTGGTTCATGCGACAAGGATGCCCACGATCATAAGGCCTTCAAGTATCAAGGCAAAAACAGTGCACGGTGAATGCAGTCCATGCGCAAGGACAGAGGCCCACAACTTGGAGAGGAGGTGACCGAAGGAGGATGGGCCTACGAGCCATGCACTTGGCTGCACCTTAATTGATGCAACTATGTAATAGTTAAAAGTCTGAACATCTTTTGTTAGTTGGGTCTAAAACCAGTTTGTGAGTCTGTAATATTAGATGGGGCCGGAGTTGACCTCCTGGCCAAATACACTTTGGATTCGGCTGCTCTGGCCGAACAGGTCTCTGAGTCGGCCTTAAGCCCATTTGTAATTGTGTTACGGGTGTATGGCCACTGTATATATACACGTCGTCACCATCATAGGAAGGGGACGTCTAGATAATGAGAGACTAGATAATGCTTGAGAAGAGATTGCTTGTTTTTTTTTGATCTTTTGTACCAAATCAATTCAATGGAGAAATTTGGGAGTTCTTGCTAATCGAGATCGTTCAACTTTTCTGCTGTGAATTGGAAGCGCATAGGACTTTGCTTGGTGGTCATGAAGTCCAGCGCGTGTGTTCTTGCGAATTAAAGAGTGTTCGTTCTTGCATTGGTAACAGAGAATCACTACGATTCAAGAGAGGGCACGTGAGTATCTTGATCCTACTTCGAGAAGATCAGGCGACCCAGTATCAAAACAAGAAACTGTTGTCAGCTTCTTACTCTTCTAAGCGATAAGAGAACTATTAAGAAAAACACAATAGACAGAGAGATCGGCGATCAGAGTAATCACTAGCTTAGGTGACATCAGAATATGTCTGGTTTGATCGTTTCTCTTTTGTTGTCATTGCAATTGGGAGTTACACATCTAACACATGATATATCTTCATGGAACATGGGTCGACACTGTACTTTTAAATGTGTGCTGCTATGTGTCGACATGACTCCCTCAAAATAAAGGAAGGTGACAAGAGACAGCACACACAAAAACGCCACGAGAAAAGTCATTTCCCTTCTACCCTCCCCCTCTATTCTTCAAGAGTAAACATTTACAGTGCATGGAAAGTACTTTGTTTGCAATCTCATCCTTGCCCCTGCAATATTCTGGACCAAATATTTCTCTTCCCAGAATTATTTTTCCAAACATGGTAGTGGCAGCGAGACTTGTTCCTAGCCGTGACAGGAGGATCTGATCTTGCCAACTTGGTGGAAGGAAGTTTGTTTATTTCTTGATTGCCACTCGAAGTAACAAATGGCTGCCTTTATAGCATTAGGCACTAGCTAAGTGACTTATTTGGAAAACAAACATAGATGGAAAGCAACTAACAGAATATCTCAAAGAAGGCAACTAATTAACGACTTGCTCTCCTTCCTTAGAAGCGGCCTCCTTGCTATCCGGTGAAGATGCTGTAGCCCTAGGCCGACAGCGTCACTGGTAAGTCTTTCCACTAAACACGTCCATAATATAGTTGATTTGTATCACCTTTGTTCCTGTTGCTCATGACTACAGTCTGTAGTCTCGTTATTGTTGTAGCTATATGCTCATGGACAATATCTCAAATGGATGTCAACAATGCTTTTCTGCATGGTGATCTACATAAGGTCTATATGCAGCCACCCCCAGACGTCGATGCTCCTATAGGCTATGTTGGTCATCTTCACCGTGCTCTATATGGTTTCAAGCAGGCCCTTCGTGCTTAGTTTAAGTGCTTCAATTATGTGATTCAAGCTGCTGGTTTCTCTGAGTGATCATGACCCTGTCTTGTTCATTCACACTTCTCAGCGAGGCCGTACTCTGTTTCTACTGTATGTGGATGATATGTTTGTCACAGGAGATGACATAGACTGTGGGATTTGTCAGAAAGGAACCGAGTGAACAGTTTATGATGTCAAATTTGGAACCGCTCAGCTACTTTATAGGGATTGAGGTTCATTCTGATGGTGATGACTACTATCTCTCTTAGCATCGCTACATTTAGGATCTACTTGCTCATTCTAGTACTAATACCCGCTCTATTGCTACACCCATGGAGTTTCATCTGCAGCTTAGTTCTACACATAGGGTGTGTTTGGTTCCCTGCAACAAGGGTAGCTCACACCAATGCATACAATTTTCCACCCATTTAGTTGCCTACACCAAGCTTTGGGCTACGCTAGGCTAAGCTCGCGCAAGATTCCCTCCCGAGCCTAGCCTGAGGGAAACACGGGTGTCGAGCTTCTTTCACAAGCTTGGTCTGCGAGATGCAGGTGCACACACCTCGGGTGCATCCAAACCATGTGAACATCTCTTGTATCCAGGCATCCCTCCTTCCTAATGCAGGCAACCAAACAACTGCCCACCTCAGTCTGCCCAATAGATACAACTAACCAAACAAGCCTATCTTGCATCTACTCAACCAGGCTAGGGCGAGCATGGATGCCTCGTATGGGCCAAGCTAGGGAGATGCAGGAAACCAAACACACCTATTCACTGGTAGATCCTTGACACTATCGTCAGCTTGTTGGCAGACTTTTTTTTATCTCATTGTCATTAGACCAGATGTTGCTCATGTTGTACATGCCGTATGGTCATCTTTTCCATGTGCTGAGATACTTGGGAGGGATTGCATCCAAACGCTTGTTCCATGCTAGTTCGAGTCAGCTCTAGCTTCACGCTTACTCTGACTCCACTTGGGTGAGTGATCCGGTAGATCGGTGTTCTAAGTCCAAGAAACAGATTATAGTGCCACACTCTAGTGCTGAGGTTGAGCTTTGAGCCCTTGCCACCACTACTTCAAAGATTGTCTAGTTTCGATGGCTCTTGGCTGATCTTGTTGTCTTGTGTGATGCTCCTACATCGCTGTTCTATGATAACACTAGTGCTATTCAGATTGCAAGCAATCCAATCAAGCATTAGCTAACTAAGCACATCGATGTTGACACATCATTCACACCTCACTAAAGTAGTTGACCATTGACCTCAAGTATGTGCCCTTAAGAGTTTCAAGTTGCATATTTCTTCACGAAGGTTGAGACTCAAGAACAGCCTCAGCTTCATCTACTCAAATTCAATGCCTCAGATCTTCCTAATCCACCTTGGGTTTGAAGAGGGTGTTAAGAGTCATGTACATATTAGTAGTCTCTCTCTCTCTCTCTCTCTCTCTCTGTGCCCATGTAGCTCATCAGGTCCAACAACTAATCTTGCATATAAATAACCCCTTAAAAATGAATCAGATGCAAAGTTGTAGATAGCAAAATGTCTGTCTATTCTTTACACTATTGATCAGTCAAAAATGACCTAGTACAACGAAAACAGGAGAAGCAGGACAAGAATGGCAAGAAAAAGAGTTGAAGGTCGTGCAAACATAAATCAGAAAAAGAGAACATACAAGTACACCGGTCGCTGCAATCTTATCTCTATCTGTAGCAGATGCACTGCTAAGTTTGTTCAGATCCTTCCTTGAGTGATTTAATATCCCTTCAGTTATCCTGCCATGACAAAATATTCGAGACTTATCAATAGTGTGATTCAAGCAATTCATCATGCTACTTCCATTTAGAATCTATGCAAACATAAATGATGAAACATCATAGAAAAAAAGCACAAGTCAAAATTAGAATAATGATATAGTGGTAACTGGTAACCAGAATTTTCGCATAAAATTCGAAATCAATGCATACCGTCTGCCAAAATCAAACTGGGAAGAACATATCTGTTTATGCAGTACTATCATGACAGGTTGATCCATAATTCATAGATCTGTCTTGGACTCTTGGCCCAATGCCCATTGCCCAACTTTACGTTTAGCAGTTTAGGTGCAGATTAGACTTACGAATTGGTAGGTAACTTACAGGTTTAGACATTTGATTTGAATTGTAGACCCATTAGTAGACTTACTAAGAACAAATTAGACTATAATGTTTACAGGTTTAGACAGCTAACTTAGACCAAGCCTTGGCCATTAGTAAACCTACTATTACCAACAAAAGGAATTAAGGATACACCTCTAGTCATTTAGAACAAGTAAACTAATCCAAAGGATATCACCAATTGCACGCATTTCATTTCATGGTATCTGGATTCTGGACTACAGTACTGTTATTAACTATTGGCCCACTACTATTACTACAACCGGAAACAAATAATTGGGAAACACTCATCCGGAAATGCAGAACCAAACTAATCGAATTTGCCTCTACAGCTGATAAGGTAGGGTTTTCCTGTAGATTTCACCCAAACTGTAGGGTTGCAGTTTTCTTGGCTCTGGTGCCCAACTAGATCAGTTATTGGCATCACTGCGCAATGGCATCTTGAAAATATGACCAGTTATTGAATGTATTGAATGGAATTATGGAGATCAATAAATCAAATCATTGTAAAAGAAGAAAAGAAGGAACTCAATGAAATACCTGATTGAATCATTGACAAGTTGTTTTGCACTAACAAGGTCAGAGCTAGCATGGTCACTGTTCACCTTGTTTAGATCTCTAATAAATTTGAGCATAGTTAGCCTAGCCAAGTGTACCAATGTACCTGCTACCTGTAACGATAGGAACAATAGGAAATCAACCACTGGAGATATAATCATTTCAAATATTATGTTAAGTAGGGTTTCAAAACCTGGGTTCAGGACTGACTCCCGCCAGGTGGACTAGGTTCTGGCTGGTTCCCAGTGGCAAGTTGGCAACCAGCATGAAATATATTGTATACCAAACACCAGGAAAACACAGTTCTTGACTTCTTGACTTTTCAAGGTCTTGGGATGTTGTGCAGCGGGAACTATAGTAGCCGCATACTGTTCATGCGGGACTCGGTGGTGCAGCATTATATGGAAATTAGAGATAAAAATAATTAGTTTCCATGTTATTTGGGTTTTACTGGAGATAAGTCCGCTTAAGTTTAGATATTATTTCTTAGGGCTCTCAAGTAAATGGTGGATAGCAATGTATTTATTGTGAATTAAGTAGAAAGAATTAGGTCTATTTCTGTCTAAAGTTCTATCATCCCAATCTTTGTCTATCCCTATTCTCTAGAAACCCTAATCTCTTTCAAGTCATGTTGTCTGACCATCTTCTGCATGCTAGTTACCCCGACGTGAACCAAGATCCAGAACACAGGGATGCATCTTTGACATTAAATTTTTCCACGACATATTTGTAGCTCTTAAAATATAACATGAAATATTTTATATGGTAAATATACTTATTAGTTTCATGTGACCAATCCAATTACCTAGAGATAAAAAAAACAGGTGCTGATTGCGTGAGGATAGATTCCTAAAATGCTATATTTGAGAAACTTATGGATTAAAATATCTTTTTTTGAAATAAATGCAGAAGCTCTGCCACAGTGCCACTTCATTAAGATAGAGGAAGAAAGCTACAAGGCCAAAGCCAAAAAAAAACTACCAACAAAACAACAAGCACCGTAAAGACAACGGCGCTGCACTAACTGCAATAGAAACAACAGTTAGGAAAAGTCACGGCTGAATGGCTGATGCACTGGGGGCCTGTGTCTATGAATAAAAATGTCATGTGCTGGAATACTGGAGGATTGGAAACACTTTTTTCCCTTGTAACTTCAGTTTCAAGTGCTCGAGGCTGATAAACATAACCTGAGATTTATATTTAGACATTTTTACATGCTGCACACAGTAATGGATAGTGCTGGCTCCTCAAAGATCTTCAAGGAATTAATTACTTTGGGTTGCTGGAATATCTGGCTTCAAAGGAATCATGTCTGTTTGGTGCGGTTCCTCCAAATAATTCCTCCAAATAAGTAGACGGAGAAGATGTCAATGGCATATCCTCGGCTTAAACTGGGACATATCTCCTATCTGTTTTGCGAAGCAAGTCTACCTGAGCATAGTTACGGTCTTCTAGAGCCATAGATGTCAATGAACATATCATGGACTTAAACTGCAAAATACCAGGACCCCCACATCCTAACATTTTCAATCAAATATGATCACTAAGCAGCATAATCTACTTTGTCCATTAAATGAAATCACCCATGGTCCAAGGTAGAGTCTGTCACTCATGTTAATAATCAATCGATGATCCTGTATTTGGAGTGATGGAACATAATTGGAGTATCAACAAGGGGACAACATATAGAAAGAAATGCTCAACGCACTCCACAGTCCAAATTCATGTAAAACAGGCACATTTGATTGCCATTGTGCCATCTTTTGCAACCACAATTTCTGGGAGCATAGCATATTATGCCACGCAAAAAAGAAAACCAAACCATGACTTCATTGCAGCACCCAATAACCACGTGTGATTTTAAGCAGACAGA
The DNA here is from genome assembly GCA_017311315.1 of Dendrocalamus latiflorus. NCBI lineage: Eukaryota > Viridiplantae > Streptophyta > Magnoliopsida > Poales > Poaceae > Dendrocalamus > Dendrocalamus latiflorus. The sequence goes on along the minus strand of CM029637.1, from coordinate 11,741,086 downwards.
ATAACCATGTGAAAAAGCTTGTCAGTGTATTTTTCATTTGGTAACTCAAGAGTCATGAATAACCATGTGAAAAAGCTTGTCAGTGTACTTTCATTTGTTAACTCAAGAGTCAAGATGACAATTTGCATTTTGTTTCCGTCAAAGATCAAATGAAGAATTAAATACGAGGCATACCTGAAAATGGTCTCCAGGGAGAATCTTTTTTCTGACTTCAAGGCATCTAAAAATAATGTAAATATTGAAGAGCTGTAAGAGAACATAGAAAATGACCAATGAGCCAAATGAACAACCAGCTAGTGAGCTTCACCTTTCCAATAGCTCTTCTGATTCCTTCAACTTCCCTATGGTTTGAAGAGTAAAACTTAAGAGTTCAGCTGCATTTGTAGTATCCAACGAATCCCATCCCTATCAAACAATTCCATAGATAAACACCAGCAGATTTTGTGGGTAATAGGGATGATTCGCGATAAGACTTCATCAAGAGAGGTTGCCCATTAAAAGATTATGCCGTATTCTGAGTTATGAAAATGTAAAGAAGCTTGACCCTGGATTAGAGTCCTGCTCCCCTTTTCTCTCTCTCTCTCTTTTAAACCACCTTTTATTTTGCTTTTTATCTGTTCTTATAAGGAACAGGCCATACCGGCAAACTAGAACCAGAGGCTGGACCACACTCTCGAAGACCATTTATGTATTCAAAATGGACTTCACATTCTCCACAAAGTAACTAAAGAACTGTAATTAAATTTGGCTAGTGAAATGGTGCAGACACTTGTATAGAAAGTAGTTCTTTACAACTATTAGTGAATTCAGTGGAATTGTGAACACAGGGTTGCAATGAAGTAAAAACCCAGCTCCATGTTTTGTTTTACACTGTCAAGTTAACACAGTGCAGCTATTAACATGGGTATTTGTTGCAGAATTATGTGAAAGGCACCATAATTGTAAGAAACTTCTTTACAAAAAGCAAAGGGGTTGTGATAAAGTAAAATATACTTCAGAAATGTCCAATATTTTATCTTGTTAACTATGTTGTCACGGCGACAAGGCGAGGCGAGGCGTTCCGGAGGTGCCAGGACGCCTAGGCGGGCGTCTAGGCGATGATTAGACGATGGTAGGGAAAATAAGAAAATATGATAGTTTATACTGTATTGTTGACAGTTTGACACGCGCAGAGTCGGGGCGGACGGCCGGAGGCGCGGTGGTGCCGAGGTGGAGTCGCGGAGGCGCGGTGGTGTCGAGGCGGAGTCGCGGAGGTGCGGCGAAGTCGGCGCGGAGTCGGGGCAGAGGGCCGGAGGCGCGGAGTCGGGGCAGAGGCGGGGGCGCAGAGTCGCGGGCCGACTGGCCGAGATGGAGGCGCGGCGGAGTCAGGGCGGAGCGCGGGCCGAGATGGAGGCGGAGGAGCGGAGTCGGGGCGGAAGGCTGGAGGCGCGGCGGTGCCGAGGCGGATCCGGAGGCGGCGGCGTGGTGCGAAGTGGAGACGGAGGCGGAGGCGGGGACGGCGCGGTGCGAACTGTGAAGTGGAGACGGAGGCAGAGCCGGCCCTTCCCCTTTTAGGGTTAAGAGGTAACCAACTAGGCGAGCGCCTCACTCCACGCCTGGACGCCGCAACTTCACGTCTGGACGCTTGGAATTTCTAGTCGAGCGCCTAACTTCGAAAAATTAGGCGGCAGTCCCTGGCGTCCACCTTGGAGCGCCAGGACGCCTAGGCGACGCCTTGATAACATAGCTTGTTAACTGGTGGACTTAAAATTCAGATGCCATATTTTATGCTGAATGTACACATCTGCCGGTCAAAAAATGCGCATACATTTGGTTTGAGAAACCGTAATTATTTAAATTTGAAGATAAAATAACAATGTTATACCGAAATGTTAATATTAAAACCAGTGGCTCAACCAGTGAACATGCAGTTCGACCAGCGAGTCGATAATTTAATCACAAGGGCAGTTCAACCACTCGTTTGGTTCTGGTAACTAAGTTGCAAAATCATTGGAAATTGTCAATAACATAGATAAACTCAAGCACCAATTTAGGACCTGTGTCATGTTATGAATGATCAACTTCACACTAATAGTGCTATCACCGGAAGGAATATTGAAGACATAGTACAGAAGTGAGGAAAGATATATTGACATGCCTTTGAGAGCTCCAGATTATGTAATATCTTCCTTTGCCAATTTTCAGCTTCAGCAAATCGATTTGACTTTATCAACTCCTAAAATAAAGTATCAAACACAAGTATCAAGCCACAACCAATGTTCCCCGAGAATGAATTAAAACTGAAAAACTAGTGCAGTTGGTGTGCTACAGCCCTTCATTTACAATATAATTTATAAGATTGGCAAAACTGTGCATTAAAGATCTAAGCAAGAATCGAGTAGATTTTGAATCTTAGGCAAGATGGTACGAAATTGCAACCTCCATAGAGATTTAGGATTGCCTTAAATTCCCAATATCCATCAACTTTTTTGGGCACACCTTGTAGGCATTGCCCTCCATGTCTTCCCAGTTTCCAACCACTAAATTTCCTAGGAACTGATTGTACACATACAGGCTAAGTATTAAAGGCATCCATGAACCTTGCAAAGATGCAAAGGTTAGCATGAGTCCTCTGATTTGTAGGGGCCATCGAATCTTGCTTGGATGTATAAAACCCAAAAAAGGCTTTGTTTCACATTCACTTTGAGTTTTTCCCCTAGGTATAGACAAGAAAGTTTAGCTTTTTATCTAGTTGCATTATTTCCACAATATATTTAATACATTTTAATGTGACTTTAGTGATAAAAATATCATGCATATGAACAAAAAGCATGACTATCATTTCAGTTTTGAAAGGAGCAATATACTAGAAGCACCCATCCATAGCTTTGGAATGCCCTAAAACTAATTGTTGCAAGCGAGGAAAATCTTCCACTATAGGAGCTTACCGTAGAGAGATACCTCATTCTCTGTATGCATGCCGGTGACTCGCCAAGCCCAGATTCCTAAGTTAATGCCAAAATACTCATCAAACCCTTACATGCACATACAGCTGATTAAAAACTTACGAGCAGAAATGGCTATCATATTCATACCTCCAGTATCCTAATAGACTCTTGCATAAGGGTTTCTGCATCTTTTCCTTTTCCTTGTAGACTTAGCACCTAATAAAAGAAAAGGACCTTAGCCTTATGTGACAAGACACAAGAGAAAGTTTGAAAAAGGCAAAATAACTAATATTAATTCACAGTTAAATACATAACCTTCCCCTAACTACTAAATATAAAATTATTTCATCTGCCACGAGTCTATGACACGAAATAGACAACACGAGCAAATGTCCAGGGAAAAAAACTTCCTCCTTAGCAAAATGACCAAAATATCGTCATTATTAGTTTGTAGAGATGAAGAGAATACTTTGTGTGGATGGATATAAATAAATGCTTAGGAGACAGATGAGAATAAATAAGGGAAGAACAGGAAAGACCTCATTACCACTTGATTATTCTGAATGCATATAGTCAAATTAGATAATTAAGCAGTATCTGCCTAACTGTGCCATGAGGTCAGATATACTTGTATATTTATTTTCCTATTCTCTCACAGCGTTGCATGATAATTATATATAAAAAAAGAAAGTAGACAATTATCATGATTTTGCATGATAATTAAAAAGATCAGGGAGTAGAATGTGTAATATTTTGAAAAAACCCTCTTGAGGACCTATACGTAATTAGAGAAAATGGGATACATGAAAACGGATTAACGGAATGTTTGAATATTAGGAGAGAAAGAGTCGTTCCTAGACCGAATTAAGCGGAGGGGAAAACGAAACCAACCCAGGTTGTGCCGTGTTAACAGGGGGATCAGAGGGGTGAGTTGGGCTATAAAAAGCCAGCCCTAGCCACCTCCCCTCCTGGCCTCCACCCCTCCAGTCCCTGGCGCGCCACACAGTAGGCTAGAATCGGATCATGCATTGCATTTACGCTTCCGTTAGTTTTAAAGATATTAATGAGTATTGTGTTGTTGCTTAAACTAGTGTTGTATGATTGAGATTATTATGCTTGAGCTGAGTTCTTGGTTGTTCTTTCTGGTGGACAGTTATGACGAGGGGTGGAAGCCGTGGACGTGGAAGAGGCCGTGGCCCAGTGGTGCCACCACCTCTGGCTAAGGAAAACGTTGGTGAGGCAGGTGATGAGGTCGCTTCGGCTACTCAACCAGCCGCTGGTGCTCAGGCGATTTCGGCCACTATGTTGCAGAACCTTCAGAGGGAGGTCCAATAGCCCCTCTTGTTGCAGGTGCACTTGTTGCTGCACCGGCCCCACCGGAGGTAAGGATGAGCCTTTGCAAGTTGATGGTCGTCCGTTTGGACACCTTCGACGGAGTGGGCACGCCGGTCCATGTAGCAGATTAGCTACACAACATGGAGAGGTAGTTTGGGGCCTGAGATGACCTCACTGCAAAAAGCACACTTTGTGGCCTTTCAGCTAAAGGGTTAGGCGGACATCTAGTTGAAAGGGGTTCTGTCAGCTAGGACCCCTACCCAAGGATCGATCACTTGGGAGGATTTCATCGAGCAGTTCAAGGCCAAATTCTACCTAGAGTCCCACCTTGAGATGATGGAGCATGCCCTGTCGACCTTCGTACAGGGTAAGATGACCGTTGCAGAGTACGAGGCAGGGTTCAATATCCTAGTTCGCTTCATGCTAGCCGTGGCTAGTGATGACCGCGAGAAGGCCAAAAGGTTACGTAGGGGCAGTGTTATTAAGTCATCGACTAATCGGCGACTAATCCACGACTAGTCGTCCAGTCGGTACATGACGGACGACTAGAGAGGCCGACTCGACTGGAGCGACTAGTCGAGCGGCCGGACAACTAGTCAGCGACTAGTCACTGTAGAGGATTAGGGGAACAGCACACACAATGTGGGGGGTGACTTTCATATATATAGCCATGTACAACTTGTGTTACAAGAAAGGGTATACATATATCTAATACCCGCCCGCAGTCACAGCGGGAGGGAACTGGACGCAGAGACTGGACCTAAAATCATTAAACAATTGTACAGGTAGTCCCTTAGTCATGATGTTCGCGAACTGATGTGCGGAGGGAACATGAAGCACACGGATTTGTCCCAAAGCAACCTTCTCGCGGACGAAGTGGATGTCAATCTCGATGTGCTTCGTGCGACGGTGATGAACCGGATTGGCTGTCATGTAGACTGCACTAACATTGTCGCAGTAGACAATAGTCGCCGAAGGGATCGAGACATGAAGCTCCTGAAGCAACTGTCGCAGCCAGCAGCATTCAGCAACTGCATGAGCAACAGCCCGATACTCGGCCTCTGCACTGGAACGGGACACTGTAGTCTGCCGCTTCGAAGACCAGGAGACCAAGTTGTCGCCGAGGAAGATGCAATAGCCGGAGGTGGAACGCCGAGAGTCAGGGCAGCCGGCCCAGTCAGCGTCAGAGTAGGCAGTGATGGAGGCCACATTGGTTGTGCCGAGATGTAGGCCGGCGTCGAGGGTGCCCTTCACATAGCGCAGGATGCGCTTGATCAGAGCAAGGTGCGGCTCCCGCGGGTCGTGCATGAAGAGGCAGACTTGCTGAACGGCGTAGGCAAGGTCTGGACGAGTGAGACTAAGGTACTGTAGAGCGCCAGCAAGACTCCGGTACTCCGAGGGGCTGTCGACAGAAGCTACAGCTTGGCCCGAGAGTCAATAGGTGTCGCTGTAGGGTGACACTCGGCCATGCCAGCCCGCTGAAGAAGATCAACGGCGTATTGTCGCTGGGACAGAAGTAGGCCGTCGGAGGAGCGCGTGACGGAGATGCTGAGGAAGTGTTGGAGAGCACCGAGGTCCGTCATGGCGAACTCGGAGCTGAGCCGGTCGGTGATGCGCCGTAGAAGAGTCGGGGAAGACGCTGTCAAGATGATGTCGTCAACGTAGAGCAGCAGGTAGGCGACATCATCTCGATCTTTATAAATAAAGATAGATGTGTCAGATTTCGCCGCCGTGAAGCCATGCGTGCAGATGTATGAAGCAAACCGCTGGTGCCATGCTCGAGGAGCCTGCTTGAGACCGTATAGCAACTTGTGCAAAAGACAGACGGAGTCAGGGGCCGAAGGGTCGACGAAGCCGGACGGCTGTTGGCAGTAGACTGTTTCCGCAAGGTCGCCATGAAGAAAGGCGTTCTTCACGTCGAGCTGATGAATAGGCCAGTCCCGCGATGCAGCAATGCTTAGCACAACGCGGATGGTGGCCGGCTTGACCACCGGGCTGAACGTCTCGTCGTAGTCGACACCCGGCTGCTGGGAGAAGCCGCGAACAACCCAACGAGCCTTGTGGCGGGCAAGCGATCCATCGGAGTGGAATTTGTGTTTAAAAATCCACTTGCCCGTCACAATGTTGGCGCCAGGTGGTCGTGGCACTAGGCGCCAAGTGCCATTGTCGAGGAGAGCTTGGTACTCTTCCGCCATGGCAGCACGCCAGTTGGGATCAGCCAACGCGCTGCGATAGTTGGCTGGCAGTGGAGAAGTCGACGTAGCGGAGAGATTCCGGTAGTTGACAGGCTGCACTGCCCCCGTTCGCAAACGAGTCATGGGCCGCCGCTCAGGAGGAGACGGTTGCAGGATTCCGGTGGCGGCCGGCGGAGGCGGGCAGGCTGCCGTTGCTGCGGGATGCTGCGGTTGCACCGCAGGAGGAGCGGCATCCCCGGCCGGCAGTCCAACAGCCGACGGGCTAGTGTCGACAGTTTGTGTAGGGGGCGGACGGCGCTGGAACATCATGTTGAACCTGCGGTCGATTGCTGCGTGAGGTTGTGCCGCGGACGCTGCAGCAGGTGGTGTCGGTGGTGCTGGCTGTGACGACTGTCGCTGATAAACGGCGCCGAAGCGGCCTGTCCCGCCCGGAGCGCAAACCTGGGTGAGACGTCTTGCGGGATGCACAGCAGGTCCGGCCAAGATGATGGCCGGGTCGTCGAGTAGCGGCTGCTCAGGAGCAACCGAGGAAGAAGGCGGCTGCTCGACACCCGAAGGTGGAGCGACCGATTCAGCGGAAGAAGCGTCCTGCAAAAAATCAAGCGAAGAAGCACCAGACGGTGTTGCGGCGAACGGAAACACCGACTCGTCAAACACGACATGTCGGGAGATGAACACGCGCCGCGTAGATATATTGAGGCACCGGTAACCCTTGTGGGAAGAGGGATAACCGAGAAAAACGCAGGGAGCGGAACGAGGTGCGAGTTTGTGGGGAGTCGTGGCACTAAGGTTGGGGTAACACAGACAACCGAACACGCGAAGGTGCGAGTAATTTGGAACGGAGTGATGAAGGAGTTGGTATGGTATTTTGTTGCCGATGGAAGAGGAAGGACGGCGGTTCAGCACATATGTGGCGGTGGCAAGCGCCTCGGCCCAGTAAGCCGGCGGCATGGAGGCATGTATGAGGAGGGTGCGGATGGTGTTGTTGATAGTGCGGATCATACGCTCGGCTTTGCCATTTTGCTGAGAAGTGTATGGGCAAGAAAGGCGAAGGAGAATGCCGCGACTCGACAGGAAGGTGGACATGGCATGATTAACGAACTCAGTGCCATTGTCAGCTTGAAAGCACTTAGGAATATAACCAAATTGAGTCTGGGCGTATGCAACAAAAGCAACAAAATGACCATAGACATCGGATTTGTGACACAACGGAAAGGTCCAGCAAAAATGACTGAAATCATCAAGCATGACCAAATAATATTTGTAACCCGAAGTACTAAGAACTGGAGATGTCCATACATCACAATGATAAATCAAAAGATTTTGACGTGGTGGACATTGAACTAGCAAAAGGCAGACGCGTGTGTTTGCCAAGCTGACACGCATGACACAAGGAACGCGGTGCTTTATTACACGTGATAACCGACATGTTTTGAAGAGACGCAACGGCGGAGGCGGCTGGATGACCCAGGCGGTGATGCCATAAGGTGGACGAGACGGCGAGGCTGCAACTAGCGGTGGTGGAAGGTGATGAAGGAATGGTGTAGAGGTCCCCGCTGCTATTGCAGCGAAGAATCACGCGTCCCGTCCATGGGTCCTTGACAGAGAAACCAGAAGCGTCAAATTCAATTGAACAATTATTATCACGTGTAAACTGACGAACTGATAGAAGATTGCGCACAAGAGCTGGTGCAACAAGAACATTGTTGAGGTAAAAGGGAGTGGCGGCTGTGGAAAGGATGGAAGTGCCGCGACTTGTAACAGGGATGGAGTGACCATTGCCCACAGTGATAGACGAAGGAGGGAGGCGGGAGAGTAATATACCATCTGTAGAGGTCATATGGGACGTAGCGCCAGTGTCGAGCACCCAGGGACTGGCACCGTGAACGGCCATCTGGTTGAGAGCGGCTATGAGACCCGCCTGGTCCCAACCGTCATTCTGAGATGCTCCGGGCGGCGAGGGAGCGAACTGCTGCTGCATGCCTGGCGGGGAGGAGAATTGGGCGGGCGTGAAGGCCGTATGAGCCTGTGGAGGTGGCCCGAGGAGACCCTGCCCGCGCCAGGCGGACTGCTGCGGCTGCTGCCGAAACCACGGCAGCTGCTGCTGTCCGGGCAGAGGTCCGAAGCATACCCACAGCCCAGAAGGGGTGGGCTGGCGCTGCTGTTGGTCGCGCCGACCACCTCCGCCGCTACTGCCGGTGCTGCTGTTGCGATTGCTACCGCCCCCCTTCTTATTGTTGCGTCGGTTGGAGAAGGGCTGCTGACCGCTCTGTCCTTGCGCCGCGCCGAAACACGTGGAGGCAGAGTTGCAAGCCGTGTCGCATGTGGGCGAGCGGGCGAAGAGAGCGGTCTCAGTGGAAACTTTGCCTTCATTGGCGAGGCGAAGTTCCTTGAGGACGAGCTTCTCGCGCGCGGTGTTGAAGTCGGGGAGCGGCGTGGTGTCGGCGATGTTGTCCGCCGTGCTGGAGAAGCGCGGGTTGAGGCCGCGAAGGAGATTGAGGACCAGCTGCGACGGCGAGACAGCATGGCCGACATCGCGCAAAGCATCGGCGATGGTCTTCATGCGCTGGCAGTAGTCGTTGATGGAGAGATCTCCCTGCTTCATTGAGGAGAATTCCTCATGCAGGAAGACGGCACGAGGCTCTTTGTTGGCCATAAAGAGACCCTCTATGGCGACCCAAAGTTGACGTGCCGATTGATCGTGCGCCATTGCAAGGTCCTGGACGTCGGTGGCGATCGAGCCGAGAAGCCAACTGTGGACGCAGGAATCGTCCATGACCCACTGGGGATCATTGGGATTGGCCGGTAGAGTGTCGTCGATGTGGCCGCGAAGCCCGAACTTTCCGAGCAAGGATTTGAAGAAGGGCGCCCATTTGTGGAAGTTTAGGTGTTTCAGCTCGAGGACGACAGGAACATGAGAGCGGACAGCGATTGTTGCGTAGGGAGCGACGACGATCGGTCCGACGGGGAGTGTTCATCGCGCTGCTGGTGTTTGGATCGACCTGGGATTCATTCGGCATTGTGGCGAGAATGAAGATCGGCCAGGAATGCAGCGCGCTGGGGTGGACGGCGGCAGTGGAGGAAGGCTGCGGCCGGGAGGGAGGTGGACGCGGCGGCTAGGGTTGAAACAGAGGAGCGGCGGCGGCGGGTCAAGAAACCCTAAAAAAACAGAGGCGGTGGTCTGGGAAAGGCGGCGGCAGCCGTAAGGAGACGGCCAGGGAGAGCCGCCTAGGAGGCCCGCCGGCGATGGCTGAGGTGGGAGGAGGCTTCGGATTGAGAAACCCTAGAAAAACAGAGGAGGGTGGCGGCGGGTGAGATAGAGGGGAGGGGGCAGCGGAAGATGCCCAGGAATTAAGCTGATACCATGTAGAGGATTAGGGGAACACCACACACACAATGTGGGGGGTGACTTTCATATATATAGCCATGTACAACTTGTGTTACAAGAAAGGGTATACATATATCTAATAGTCACGACTAGCCGGCCATGTCTAGCCGCACGACTAGGAGCCGGCCCACTAGATCAGTGAGTTTGAGGCCCACTAGAGAGGCTCGGCCCGACCGAGACTTAATACCAGTGACTCAATAACCCTAGATCCTCATTGCACACCACATGCGCTATTTTGGTTGTAGTATTAGTATAATAATCCCAGCTTGCTTCTTTATTATGACTGTGGCAATTGTAGACCTGACTCTGGGGACTAGTCGAGACTAGTCGCCCCCTTGGCGACTCGACTCGGCGACTTAATAACACTGTTGACCAGAAGTATCGCCATGTCTTGGGAGCGACAGGTCCACGTGATTTCAACTCTGTGGTCGATCAAGCCAAGGATATGAAGTTTGAGATGTCATCGGAGAGAGGCAAGCTACTGGTGGTTCTGTTGCTTTTGGGAGTTCTGGTGGGGGCCAGAAGAGGAGCTTCGGTAGAGGGGACGGGTCTTTTCAGTGACATCAGACTTAATAATTAAGTATCTATTAAATTACAGATCCAACTACAATAAACCATAGCATTTTCGTAAATTATAGAAAGTTAGCTACCTCTTTCTAGTTATGCCTAAAATTTAATTCTGCCATTTACCAAGTCAAATTAACAGTTTTCCACGACTACGTCCAGCAACAACTGATTTCTGGATAGCAGTCATCCCAAAGCCATAACTTCCGTTCTACTCAACTAAATTTCGTGTTCTTGGACTCTACGGAAAGCCTAAACAATTACCAACACATTTCATGTAGAGCAAAAAACCCTAATTAACTACAAAGCACTTGTTCTAATCTAATCTTAATGCTAGTCTAGTGGAAACAACGAATTACCATTAAGAAAAGAAACAATTGAACCTATGGAGCTGACTCTCTTTTGCAATATTCCAAAAATACCCTCTTTAGTACTTGTGCCGAATTACCGAAAAGAGGATATGTGAAAATGGGGTGAGTGGAAATTTGTGTGATTGGTTTGCTGGAACAAGTGTGGGGAGTTGGAATCAAATTAGGATCTTGAGCCGTGTGAAATAGAGAACGTGTGGGAGAGGAAAAGCCCTAGCCGCATTTATTTTCTGTTCCTGTAGCACCGTCTTGCCAGAAATTTTCTTTCCATCGCCACCCATCTAGCGGATTCCCTCGCTACAGCGCCGCCATCCCATCGCCGCTCAGGAGCCCAACGCAGCAGACGTTGATGTTGCCTGGGGCGAGGACTTGGCTCGGCTGCAGCTGCCTACCGCCCGGCGGGCTGTCCTGCAGACCAGATCTGCTACTGGGAGGCTAGCATCGGACGGCTGTACTAGCACACTGCCCAGGCATTGTCCTGCCCGGTGCATGTTTCGTCCTTCGCGCGTGTTGACCGGCGGTTGGCCAACTAGGCAGTGCGCGCATGGGAGGACACCAAGGAAAATCAGGAAAACAAGAGTAGTGGGGAAGAAATTAGAAGGGGAAAGAGAAAGTAAGGATTGATCGGGGCTTTGGCTTTCGTCACGTGGGTAACGATCTGGTTATTTTCTCTATTTTGTTTATTTTAATTAGAGATTAGAATCTAGATTGGAGAGAGAGGTAGCATGTGTTCATCACGGGGATCGAATAGTAGAACGGTGAATCTGTTATATTGTTCTACTACAATTTTGGGTATCGTTTGGCTATAATTTGGGAATGACATCTATTAGAAAGATGTAAAGAATTTTGGTAGTTTTCTGTAGAATATTTAATAACGTCGATCGGATGATTAGATTTCAAGGTAAGAATTTCGTAAGTCTGCTGTCTAGGAAATTGTAGTCAAGGGGCAGTACTGGAATGAACAATAGACTAAAAATAGTAAATAGATTAATTGGCGTATTTGGTCTACATGAAAAGTGTAGCTAATTTCTTAAGGATTCTAGAGAGTCCAAGAATATGATTTTTAGACGAGTAAAACAGAAGTTATGAATTTTGGAAAGACTGTCATGGGAAATCATTAATTTGCTTGATTTAATGTAAGAATTAAATTTTGGGAATAACTTAGAATACATAGACAATTTCTTGTAGTTCCTAAAAATGTCCTAGTTCAATGTATTTGTATGAGTAGATTAGAAGATATGAAAATATTAAGTATGTTGTCCAAAAGATGACAGATCTGTCTTCTGGTTTAAAAACAGGGGTCTAAATGATTTAATCTAGATATGTGATCAACTAAGAATTTGTAGAAAATTTTGTACAGTTTCCAGAACTAGTACGGTTTGCTAAAAATAGGATTTGTGAGTTGAAAGTTATGATAATTTTAGTACCGAGACGATAGGTGGGGCTGTCCGGTAAAAGGGAAAAGTGGATTTGGGAAGCGTGTACGAGTTTTGTCGATTAATTGTTGTTTTGTATTGTTGTAGCTTATATTGAGTTTGGATATTTACTGTAGTAGTAGCTTCGCAGTTGGTGTCATATTTCTAATCAACCTGGCTGTCGCAACTAGAGAAGACAAGTGCATAATAAAATGATAGTTGATGGTTAATAATTGATCATTGTTGTTGATTTAATTATGACATGCGATATTTTATCATCTTTTGTTCAGTATAATATTAATTTGATGATAAATATGATACATGGTAAAATAATGGAAGATTGCATTATGACATGACATATGCATTACGAGCCAGAATGGTGAAAAACTTAAATAGCTATGAGTAAAGCTATTTGACTAATCAGGCGTGCTCTTGCGTAAGACCTACAGAGGTAGATGCTTCCATGGGATGGATAGAAAGACCTACTTCGGTAGGCACCTCCACGGGATGGAGGTAGAGGATGAACATCGACGAGTGTTCTATACATGAGCATGAGCATTGCACTGTACTAAAAGAAATTAAGATGAGAAAAGAGAGATGAAAATTGAAAAGTGAAATGAGTATGAGCTGTTCCTATTGTTTTGTTGTGTACTAATGAGTCGTGGACTCACGCTTACTTATTTGTCGTTTTTTGGTGATCATTGACAGCGACATGCATTAGGTGGAAGTAAAATATGGAATATTGCACTTTTCTATCTCTTCACTCCACCTAGAAATTCATCACTTATGGTCATGAGCAATTTAGTAATTTTCATGGATAATTTGTGGTTTCCCTTAGTTCTCTTACGGTCCGTAATATTGCTACTTTGTGTGTTTCTTAGTTTAGACTTATTTATGACATCTTGGTAATTATTTGGTTCGTCTTAAGTTTCATTTATTGTATATCATGTTACTGAATTTATGTTTAGTACATTGTTAAATGTTTATTCTTGAAGTTTAGTTGTTGGTAATACTTGACTATTGGTTAAAACTGTTAGTGAGAGTACTTGTAGGTGACATCTTTGACTTTTGTTAAGCCGGGGTGTTACATTCTTCTCTTTCATCTCTGTTCTTCCTTGCTCCCTTACCGCAACACCATGCAGCAATAGCTAACAATGCTGGCCACAACAGCACACAGCTAGCGAAGCACAGCACCGCACGCACCCAGCGTGCAGCCCATGCACTTGCTAGTCACAGCCCAGCTAGCAAAGCACAGCACAACACGCACCCAGCATGCAGCCCATGTAGGTGTAGCAGGAGGAACAGTGGCGGCAGATGGGCAGTAGCAGCGGGAGGTGCCAGGAGGAAGGCAACGCCAGGGGAAAGATCAGGGGCGACTAGGACTAGGTTGAGTCCTCCCCTTCCCCATGATTCCTTTTATCACGCCACGACTCCGAATCGGTTTCCAACTCCCGTACGAATCAATCCAGGAAACGACTCCCTCTCCTAATTTCCAAACATCTCGTTTTTGCGTATCCCTTTTGCTCTAATTACGTATAAATCCTCAAGAGGTTAAACTTTAGGATATTACAATGAAAACGGGACGTTTGGAAATTCGAAGAGAGTCGTTCCTGGACCAAATCAAGCGAAGGGGAATACGAAACCAACCCAGATTGTGCCGTGTTAACAGGGGATCAGGGGGCAGTTGGACTCAAAACCAGCCCTAGCCACCTCCTCTCCTGGCCATTGCCACTCCAGTCCCTAGCGTGCCGCCTCCTCCCTGCCACTTCCTCTTCAAGCCGTGCCGCCTGCTACCAGGCGCTGCCCAGCTGACGCCGCTACTAACCACTGCCTGGCGTGGCCCAACCGACACCACTGCTGGTCGTCGTGCGCCTGCCGTGCCGCCGGGTGCTGACCGGAGGGAAAAAGGTCGAAGAGCAGCAGCAGGAAGAGGGCACTGGCCAGGTGAAGCGAAGATAGAAGGGAAGAGGAAGGAGGAAGAAGAGCAAGCCATGTTGGGCAAAGTCTTCAGGTTAGGTAACAACCATCCTAGACTATGATCTCCCTGTTTTTGGCCTAGTAGATGCGTTTCTGGATCATATGGGTGCTGGATTAGAGTAGAAGATCAGTTTTGGGGTTAAATTGTTGATGTCGTAGTTCGTTGAGGTAGCTGTCTTGAGATTAGGGCTTAGTTTTGGGGTCTTTACGCCCTATTTCATAACCAGTGCATAGTATGACAAGTGTAGATAATTATCTAAGAATTCCATAGAGTCCCATAACACAAATTTTGGTTGAGTAAAATAGAAGTTACAGCTCTAGGAAGACTACTGTGCAGAAAACGGTTGCTGCTAGACGCAGTCATAAAAAAACTGTTAATTTGACTTGTAGATGACATAATTAAACTTTGGACATAACTAAATACAGGTAGAGAACTTTCTGTAGATTCCAAAAATGATATGGTTTATTATGTTTGGACATGTAATTTAATAGATATGAAATTAACAGAACTGCCTTCGAAGTTAAGAACGAGGGGTTAAATTGTTTAATCAGGAATTGTAGCCAACTAATAAATTGTAGTGAATTTCGAGTAAATTCCAGAACTAGTATAGTTTGCCATGTTAGGGCTTAGGAGTCGAAAGCTACGTCATTTTTAGTGCTGGGGCAGCTAGGGTGACTACCACAGTGAAAGGGGGTATTACAGAACTAAGAAGTGTATAGGTGCGATGTTGTTAAATTGTTGTCCTTATACTACTGTGGCTTGTTGAGTTTGGGTGTCTACTACAAGAGTAGTGTCGCGGTTGATGTCATCTTCGAATCAACCTATTCCTCGTAACCAGAAAAGACAAGTGTATGGTAAAATGATATACAAGTGATTGCTCTTATTGTTATGATAAATGAATACTTGCTATGATGATCCACATGTTTAATACTTGTTTCTTATTATGCACACGACTATGGATAAATGATGACGAATATGGATAAATGATGATGATTACGGTTATACGATGATGATGATTACGGTTATACGATGATGATGATTATGGTTCAATGATGATAATGTTGAATTATTAATGTTGATAAGTAAAAGACCTATTGCATTGCATGTTGAGTATTCATGTTGGAAAGAGGTAATGTGTGGCCTTCTAAAGTCTACTATGTATGAGCGACCCACGGGAGTGTATAGAGAAAACCCTACTTCGATAGTCACTCCACGGAGGTGAAGGTGAGATCCTGTATGAAAATGGACAGGGTAAGAGTAGTTCATCGACAGGTGAGCACTCTGCTATACCGGTATATACAAGTGGAAACATGTGTATTGCATTAATGAAAAGAGAAATGAGATGATGATATATGTGTATGGAACCTGATGAGAATGAACATGTGAGTACAAGATGCTTGTGAATTAACATGAATACTTAATACAATGTTTAAATCATTTACTATTGTATTGTGTATTTGCTGAGTCATGAACTCACCTTACTTTGTTATTGTTTTTAGGTGACCGTTGATGACGACATGCATGGGCGAGAAATAGCACAAGATCGATATTGCACAATTATAGTTTTTCTTTTCACTTAGTAACCAATCATTCTTTGTTAGAAATAATTATACTATCTATGTAACTCTTAGATGAATAATGATTTTTTTTATCACTTAACGGTTTTATATGATTGCTACCTGTCAAGTTTTCTTTGGTTAAATTTATTATTGATTCATCTTAAGATCACTTAATGATTTCCATATTGCTGAAATATCTGTGCTCATGGTTATATTTTGAAACTATAATTGAAGACTAGTTGTTAGTAATTCTTATTAAATGGTTAAAATCGGTAGTTATTGTAGTTGTGTGTGACATTCTGGACGATTGTTAAACCGGGTGTTACAGAATGTGAAACAGAAAGTAAAGACAGTAACAATTAGCATGCAAAATCAGTTCACATGACACATGCTGCTTTTTAGGCCCTTACTGGAAGTCACAAATAGTTCTTTAGAAAAGGAAATAGGTTTAAAAAAATACTGCAGGAGTACGAACTAAGAAATCTAACATAAGCAGGTTTGCTCACAAAAAAAAGGAATGAAGAACGTAGATGTTGTGGACGCTTTTGTGGGCAAAGTCTACACACGCCGCAACAAGAAAGCAGCATCCACAACTGAGGGATGAAAAGCTTAGTTAAGATAGCAAAAAGGGTTGTTAGGATAGCAAAAAGGGTTGTTAGGATAACAAAGGGTTGTTGGGACAAGTTGTTGGGTTGCAGGAGATGAGTTGGAAAGGTGTGAGTATTGGGCAACAAGTAAGCCTACTGGCTATACATACATGTAAGCATCTGAGAAGAAAGGCAATGAAGAAAGAAAGTTCTTAAGTCTAAAATACCATAACATCTTTGGTATCAGAGCCACCTTTTCCCTTCGGACATCGCCTGTCACGGCATTGTTCTCTTCCTTTCCATAGCAGATCGGAGAGCGTGCAGCCCTTTCCCCACCCCCTCGCCGCTGTTCTTTTTTTTCCCCACCCCATCCTATCGCCGCTGCTCATCTTCCCTTCCCACCCACTCGCCGCTGCTCCTCGGCCTCCTCGGCGCCGACGCCGAGCCGTCCACTTTGCGTCTCCTCTTCGCCTTCCACCTATTCCCTTACCCATTCCTCCTCCGCCGCAGGCGCTCATCTCTACTCTTCTTGTGCGACTTGTTCATGGGTTCCTCTCTCTCCGCCGCCGATTTCAAAGCCGCCATGGATATTCTCTTTGGCGAGCTTCAATCGGTCAAAGAGGATCTCGCCACGCACAAGAACGACCAGAGCCGCCTCTGGGTCGCCGTCAATCGACTTCAGACCTCCCAGCTCGAGCTCAGCGACGTCTCCGACAAGGGCAAGGCGAAGCCCGAGTCAGAGGCTCCGTCGTCACCTCCTCTTCCTTACCAGTCTTCCCACAAGCTGCGATTTCCGCGCTACGACGGCACCACCGACCCCATCGTCTGGTTACACAAGGCGGAGCAATTCTTCCGCGCGCATCGCACGCCGGAGGAAGAGAAGGTTTGGCTCGCCTCCTTCTACATGGAAGGCGCGGCCCAGGATTGGTACTACCGCCTGGAGCAAAATCGCGGAGTCCCAACCTGGCCTCAGCTCCTCGACAGGGTGCAGCGCCGCTTCGGACCACCCGTTCGGAGCAACGCGCTGGGGGCCCTCATGAAGCTTCGCCGCACGGGATCGGTTGAGGAATACCAAGAACGTTTCCTCCCTCTGCTGGCTCGCTGCAAAAACGTCACCGAGCAGCAGCAGATCGACATCTTCACGGCGGGACTACGCAATCCGCTCCAGACCGACGT
Source organism: Dendrocalamus latiflorus (assembly GCA_017311315.1). Lineage (NCBI taxonomy): Eukaryota > Viridiplantae > Streptophyta > Magnoliopsida > Poales > Poaceae > Dendrocalamus > Dendrocalamus latiflorus. Next base: position 11,723,594 of record CM029637.1, on the reverse strand, counting down.
TGAGCTCCAAAGCCCCGAGACTCTGGATGATGCCATGGCTCTAGCACGGGCTTTTGAGCGCCGGCTGGAACTCGAGGATGACGACGATCCAAGTCGTAACCGCGTGCCTCCGCGCTCGGTCTCCTCGTACCGCGCGGTGGTACCGGCGATAACAGCCTCGCCCCGTACGGCCGTTCCGGTGGCCCGGGCACCACTCTAGACCCCTCTGGCTCCGGTTAAAGGCGCACCATCCGCGGGTACCCGCTTCAAGCGTCTGACGCCCCAGGAGATGGCGCAGCGGCGGGCGGACGGACTCTGCTTCAATTGTCCGGAAAAATTTTCCAAAGAACACATCAAGCATTGTTCGATGAAGGGGCTATATCTGATGGAATTGGATGAGGGCGCCCCTGTGGAAGATTCCGGCGAGGCAGATGAAGATTCCCAGGACGACGTGGAGATCTCCCTCCATGCCCTTACAGGCATCAAGGCAGGGGACACCATGCGCCTATCTGTTGCTGTGGCTACAACGCAGTTGCACGCCCTCGTCGACTCCGGCTCCACCCACTCGTTCGTGGCCTCCACCACGGCTGCTCGTCTCGGCCTCGCAATGGAGCCACGACCAGGCCTCACGGTCGGCGTCGCCAATGGCGACCGGGTGTCCTCACCTGGCGTCTGCAGGCAGATCCTGGTGACCATCGACAAGGAGGAGTTCTTCATTGATCTCTATGTTCTGCCATTAGAAGACTATGAGCTCGTGCTCGGTTGCCAGTGGCTGAAGACTCTCGGGCCTATTTTATGGAACTTTGAGCGGCATACCATGTCATTTTGGCGACACGATCACCAGGTCAAATGGCGAGGCCTGGAAGCTCCGTCGTCGCCACTCTGCGCCCTGGAACGGGTCGACCTGCTATCTCTGTTGCTGGCTGAGTTCGCCGACCTATTTGAAGCACCCTCTGGTCTTCCCCCCAGCGTCCCATGGACCACCGTATCACACTGCTTCCGGCCACACCCCCCATTGCAGTGCGGCCATATCGCTATCCACAATTGCTCAAAGATGAAATCGAACGGCAGTGTGCTGACATGTTGCAGCAGGGCATCATTCGCCCTAGCACGTCGGCGTTCTCATCGCCGGTGCTTCTGGTCCGCAAGAAGGACTCGAGTTGGCGCTTCTGCGTCGACTACCGGGCCCTCAACGCCAAGACAGTTCGTGATGTATTTCCCATTCCTGTCGTCGACGAACTCTTGGATGAGCTCAAGGGGGCTTCCTTCTTTACCAAGCTGGATCTTCGGAGTGGTTATCACCAGATTCGGATGCACCCAGACGACATCGCCAAGACTGCCTTCCGTACTCATCACGGACACTTTGAGTTTGTGGTGATGTCCTTCGGACTGACCAATGCACCCTCCACCTTCCAGGCCTTGATGAATGCAGTATTGCGGCCATTCCTTCGGCGGTCGGTTCTGGTCTTCTTTGATGATATTCTGATCTTCAGCTCCTCATGGTCGGAGCATCTTCAGCATGTTCGCGCCGTCTTCACAGCGCTTCGCGCCCACACCCTCTTCTTGAAGCGCTCCAAATGCTCCTTTGCCGAACGCAGTGTGGCGTACCTGGGCCACATCATTTCGGCGGACGGCGTTGCCATGGTCCATCCAAAGTGGAGGCAGTTCAGCACTGGCCGCAGCTGATGAATAAGTCCCTGTACTGTGGTCTTTGTGGGGCTGTGGTAGTTTTTTTGTTTTTTGACTGCTTTAGGACAGCATCTGCTTTTGCTTTAGGACAGCATCTGCTTTTGCTTTAGGACAACATCTGTTTTTAGGACAGCATCTACTTTTAGGACAGCATCTGCTTTAGGACAGCATCTGCTTTTGCTTTAGGACAGCATATTGACCGCTTTAGGACAGCATCTAGGATAGCATCTTAGCATATGCTTGGCTGGTTCTCAGCCTATAAATATGTATCTCCAACCCCTCAGGTTGGTATGGCATTGTGTGAGCAATAAACAAGAAGAAAATTGCCCCATCTCCTAGTGTCATCCTCTCCATGAGAGTTAGGATCTTGCTATCACCAAGAGCAAGAGTCCAGCGAGTAACAAGTGGTATCAGAGCCTTAGTATCCTGTAGCTTGAGCATCTCCTGCTCATCTCCTTCTCCGGCCTCGCAGCAGCCCCAGCCGGTAGCAGCAGCAGCTCCGGCTGTCCCCGCTCACTCCTCTCCGGAGACGAGCAGCAGCTCGCCAGAAGCAGCCCTCTCTCCACGCAACAGCCCCCCAGTAGCGCGCCATGTCCGCAGGGCAGTCTCAGCGCTCGGTCGCCTCGAGCATGCGGCGTCAGCAGACGGCCGAGCTCGTCGCGGCAGAGCAGCGCGAGCGAGCGGCGGCAGAGACCGCTGCGGCGGCGGAAAGGGCGTCAAGGCTGGCAGCGGCGGAGCTGGCAGCAGCCAGGGCGGAGGTGGAAGCAGCGGCGGCGGCAGATGCAGCGCGTGTGGCAGCAGCAGAGGTCAAGGATCTGCGCGGCAGCAACAGCAGCTCCGGCTCTGTTGATGACAGCGCCGACGCGGACCCTCAGCTGCTGGAGAGGGAGGCAGCGCAAGGGCGAACGGCGCAATGGGTAGCCGCGCACGCCCACGAGCGCGGCGGCAGCCCAGACAGGCGCGGACGCGCCGGCGGCGCTCCTGAAGGAGGCGCACACGGCGGTGGCGCTCCTGGAGGAGGCACGCACGGCGGCGGCGTACGGGTCGACGGAGAGCGCGGCCCTCACAGGCAACGTGGCTCTCTCTCCCCGGTTCGGTACCGTGGTCACCACGAGTACCAGGCTGTCGTCAGGGACGTCGGCCCCGGCGGCGGGTGGCCTACCCTCACCAAGACCAACTACGTCGAGTGGGCTGCGGTGATGAGGGTGAAGCTCCAGGTGCGGCATATGTGGGATGCAGTCCGGTACGACGACGTCGACTACGACCAGGATCGACGGGCGCTGGATGCTCTCATCGCCGCAGTCCCGCCCGAGATGCAGTTCTCGCTTACCAACAAGCGGACTGCCAAAGAGGCTTGGGACGCCATCGCTGCAGCACGCATCGGCAGCGACCGCGCCCGCAAGTCTACACTGCAGGCACTACGCACGGAGTGGGAGCACCTGGCCTTCAAGCCAGGTGAGGACGTTGATGACTTTGCTCTCCGTCTCAACACTCTGTTGCAGAAGTTGGTGCAGTTCGGTGACGATACCTACGGCGAAGAGAGAGCTGTGGAGAAGCTCTTCCGCTGCGTCCCCGAGAAGTACAAGCAGATGGCTCGCTCGATCGGGTCTCTGCTGGACCTCTCCACGATGACCATCGAGGAGGCGTTGGGTCGCCTCAAGGTCGTCGACATCGATGAGCCACAGCGCCCCTCGGGACCCGTCACCATTGGCGGGAAGCTCCTCCTCACTCGGGAGCAGTGGGATGCCGGCCAAGGTGACAAGAAGAAGGGGGAGCCTTCTTCCACGACAGGCGGCCGCAAGAGTGGCAAGCGCGGCAAGCCGCGCAAAGGCGCCCAGGGCGGCGATGCTGGCAAGCAAAAGCCGGCACGAGACGACTCTTGCCACAACTGCGGCAAGCTTGGTCATTGGGCCAAGGAGTGTCGACAGCCACGACGCGGCCAGGCCCACGTCGCGCAAGCGGAGGAGGAGCAGCCGGTCCTGTTCATTGCTCATGCGAGCATCGAACTACCTCCAGCGGCACCGGCCGCAGTGGCTCTCCTCCACCTTGACGAGCCAAAAGCACACGCCCTACTCGGCGACAGTTCCGGCAATGACAAGACCGACGGGTGGTGCCTCGACACCGGCGCCACCCACCACATGACCGGGCGGCGGGAGTTCTTCTCCGAGCTCGACTCAGGTGTTCGAGGCACCGTCAAGTTCGGCGATGCCTCCGCCGTGGAGATCAAGGGCGTCGGCTCTGTCGTCTTCGTCGCCAAGACTGGCGAGCACCGGCTACTCACCGGCGTCTACTACATCCCCGATCTGCGGAACTCCATCATCAGCTTGGGACAGCTGGATGAGAACGGCTCGCGTGTCGAGATCGAGCACGGGGTGCTGCGGATTTGGGATCTTCGACGCCGCCTCCTTGCCAAGGTAACCAGAGGCGCAAATCGACTCTACACTCTTCACGTGCAGGTGGCACAACCCATCTGTCTCGCAGCTCGTCGGGACGACGAGGCGTGGCAGTGGCACGAGCGCTTTGGGCACCTTCACTTCGAGGCCCTGAAGCGGCTCAGTGCCACGGAAATGGTGCGAGGCCTGCCGTGCCTTGACCATGTGGAGCAGCTCTGCGACGTCTGCGTGTTGACGAAGCAGAGGCGACTCCCCTTTCCCCAGCAGGCGAGTTTCCGAGCCAAGGAGAGGCTCGAGCTCGTGCACGGGGACTTGTGTGGCCCGGTGACACCGGCCACACCAGGAGGACGACGCTACTTCCTGCTGCTCGTCGACGACCTCTCCCGCTACATGTGGGTGATGGTCCTCGGCAGCAAGGGAGAGGCTGCGGACGCCATCAGGCGCACGCAGGCTGTTGCGGAGGCGGAGTGCGGCCGCAAGCTGCGCGTGCTGCGCACAGACAACGGCGGCGAATTCACGGCGGCTGAATTCGCGTCGTACTGCGCTGATGAGGGCATTCAGCGCCACTACTCCGCGCCGTACAGCCCGCAGCAGAACGGCGTCGTCGAGCGGCGCAACCAGACGGTTGTGGGGATGGCTCGGGCCCTCCTCAAGCAGAGGGGGATGCCGGCTGTCTTCTGGGGAGAGGCGGTGGTGACGGCCGTCTACATCCTCAACCGCTCGCCTACCAAGGCGCTCGACGGCAGGACGCCGTACGAGGCTTGGCATGGGCGCAAGCCGGCGGTCTCCCACTTGCGGGTCTTCGGCTCCCTCGCGTTCGCCAAGGAGCTTGGCCACATCGGTAAGCTCGACGACAGGAGCACTCTGGGAGTGTTCATCGGCTACGCGGAGGGCTCGAAGGCCTACCGCATCCTCGACCCTAACACACAGCGAGTCCGCATCTCGCGTGACGTTGTGTTCGACGAAGGGCGAGGCTGGACGTGGGACAAGGCGGTGGACGACGGTTCGACTTCGACTCTCAGGGACTTTGTTATCGACTACGTCCACTTCGAGAGAGCCGGGGGAGCTAGCAGCTCGTCTTCACCGAGCTCGTCCACCTCGACACCTTGCTCGCCACCAGCTCCGGCGAGTGCTCCACCACCTTCGGCACCGGCTACGCCCCACTCTTCACCACCGGCTCACCACTCTCCTGCACCGGCGCCCACACCACCGGGATCGGCCCCAACAGCTTCGGTCCACGACGAGCAGCGCATGGTGGAGTTCGCTACTCCGCTATCTCACGACGAGGACCGCGTCGACGTCTACCACGACGACGAACCTCTGCGCTATCGTACCATGGACAACATCCTCGGCGAGTTGCCCGTCCCTGGACTGGCGAAGCGCGACTTCGAGGCGGAGCTGCACTTGGCGTGCGACGACGGCGAGCCTCGCTCCTTCGCTGAGGCGGAGGGAGACGCGGCGTGGCGTGTCGCGATGAAGCAGGAGATGGACGCCGTCGAGCGGAACCGGACGTGGGAGCTCGCGGATCTTCCTGCCGGTCACCACGCGATCACCCTTAAGTGGGTGTTCAAGCTGAAGCGGGATGAAGCCGGCGCCATCGTCAAGCACAAGGCTCGCTTGGTAGCACGAGGCTTCGTGCAGCAGGAGGGGGTCGACTTCGATGACGCCTTCGCACCCGTCGCGCGCATGGAGTCCGTTCGTCTTCTCCTCGCACTTGCAGCCCAGGAGGATTGGCGCGTCCATCACATGGACGTCAAGTCCGCCTTCCTCAACGGCGATTTAAAGGAGGAGGTCTACGTCCGTCAGCCGCCGGGATTCGTCATCCCCGGCAAGGAGGGCAAGGTTCTCCGCCTGCGCAAGGCCCTCTACGGCTTGCGGCAGGCACCACGAGCCTGGAACGCTAAGCTGGACTCCACCCTCAAGCAAATGGGGTTCCAGCAGAGCGCACACGAGGCTGCGGTCTACCGGCGGGGCAAAGGTGGCAATGCTCTGCTGGTAGGCGTCTACGTCGACGACCTGGTGATCACCGGCTCCAAGGAGGCCGAGGTCGAGGCGTTCAAGGCGGAGATGAAGACCGCTTTCCAGATGAGCGACTTGGGGCTCCTCTCCTTCTACCTGGGGATCGAGGTCCACCAGGACAGCTCCGGTATCTCCCTTCGTCAGACCGCCTACGCCAAGCGCACCGTCGAGCTGGGCGGGCTCACCGACTGCAACCCAGCCCACACTCCTATGGAGGAAAGGCTGAAGCTGAGCCGCGACAGCACGGCGGAGGAGGTGGACGCGACGCAGTACCGGCGCATCGTGGGCAGCCTTCGCTACCTCGTCCACACACGTCCGGATTTGGCGTTCGCCGTCGGCTACGTCAGTCGGTTCATGCAGCGACCGACGACGGAGCATCAGCAGGCCGTAAAGAGGATCCTCCGCTATGTTGCGGGCACCTCCGACTACGGCTTGCACTACCCGAGGTGTCCCGGCGCGGCACACTTCATCGGGTACAGCGACAGCGACCACGCAGGCGACATTGACACCAGCAAGAGCACAAGCGGGATTCTCTTCTTCCTCGGCAAGTGCCTCGTTAGCTGGCAGTCAGTCAAGCAGCAGGTGGTGGCCCTGTCTAGCTGTGAGGCCGAGTACATAGCGGCTTCCACCGCTTCGACTCAGGCGCTCTGGCTCGCTCGACTGCTTGGTGATCTCCTCGGCAGGGACACTGAAGCAGTGGAGCTCAGGGTGGACAGCAAGTCCGCTCTAGCCCTGGCAAAGAACCCCGTTTTTCATGAACGGAGCAAGCACATCCGGGTGAAGTACCATTTCATCCGAGGCTGCTTGGATGAAGGAAGCATCAAGGCAAGCTACATCAACACCACGGATCAGCTTGCGGATCTGCTCACCAAGCCTCTTGGAAGGATCAAGTTCCTTGAGCTCTGCTCCAAGATCAGGATGGTTCGATCCTCCCACAAGACAACGCACAAGACTTAGGGGGAGAATGATGAATAAGTCCCTGTACTGTGGTCTTTGTGGGGCTGTGGTAGTTTTTTTGTTTTTTGACTACTTTAGGACAGCATCTGCTTTTGCTTTAGGACAGCATCTGCTTTTAGGACAGCATCTGCTTTTGCTTTAGGACAACATCTGTTTTTAGGACAGCATCTACTTTTAGGACAGCATCTGCTTTAGGACAGCATCTGCTTTTGCTTTAGGACAGCATATTGACCGCTTTAGGACAGCATCTAGGATAGCATCTTAGCATATGCTTGGCTGGTTCTCAGCCTATAAATATGTATCTCCAACCCCTCAGGTTGGTATGGCATTGTGTGAGCAATAAACAAGAAGAAAATTGCCCCATCTCCTAGTGTCATCCTCTCCATGAGAGTTAGGATCTTGCTATCACCAAGAGCAAGAGTCCAGCGAGTAACAGCAGCCGCGTACTATTCGCGCGCTTCGCGGTTTTCTCGGCCTCACCGGATATTATCGACGCTTTATCAACAACTACGGCATTTTGGCAGCTCCTCTGACATCCTTGCTCAAGAAGGAAGCCTTCCGGTGGTCTCCAGCAGCTTCCGCCGCGTTTGAAGCACTCAAGGGCGCCCTCACAACAGGGCCGGTCCTCCAGTTGCCAGATTTCACCTCTGCCTTCATCGTCGAATGCGATGCTTCCGGGTCTGGCTTCGGGGCAGTGCTACATCAAGGAGCTGGCCCTATTGCCTTCTTCAGTCGAGCCGTCGCCCCTCAGCACGCCAAGTTGGCAGCATACGAGCGAGAGCTCATCGGCCTGGTCAAGGCGGTGCGGCACTGGAGACCCTATTTATGGGCGAGGCCATTCACGGTGCGCACTGATCACTTCGCATTGAAATTCCTGCTGGACCAACGCCTCTCCACCATTCCGCAGCACACATGGGTCAGTCGCCTCTTCGGCTACGACTTCAAGGTGGAATTCAAGCCGGGCCGGATGAATGCGGCTGCTGATGCCCTTTCGCGCCGTGACGAAGATGCTGTGGAAGCCAAGGTTTGCGCCATATCCCGCCCTGATTTTCAACTCTTCGACACCTTGCGCCGCGAAACAGAGCACCTTCCGGTCCTCATCACCAAACGCGCCGAGGTGGCTCAGGGCATTGCGGGTGCCTCTTGGACACTGGTAGATGGTTTTGTACTTCACCGAGGTCGCATCTTCGTCCCCGACTCCTCCACCCTCTGGCCAACAATCCTTGCCACAGCTCATGGCACCGGCCACGAAGGAGTCCAGAAGACCTTGCACCGCCTCCGCGCCTCCTTCTACAATCCTCATTCCAATCGTCTGGTGCGCGAATTCGTCCAAAGCTGTGTCATCTGTCAGAGGAACAAAACAGAGCATCTCCACCCGGCGGGGCTGCTGCAGCCACTTCCGGTGCCCACCTCTGTCTGGTCGGACATTACGATGGACTTTGTGGAAGGGTTTCCCAAAATCAGTGGCAAATCGGTGGTGCTTACAGTCGTGGACCGCTTCTCCAAGTATGGCCACTTCGTCGCGCTTGGGCATCCGTACTCGGCGACATCGGTGGCACGCGTCTTCTTCGACCAGATTGTCCGGCTCCACGGCATCCCTTGCTCCATCGTCAGCGACCGCGACCCCGTCTTCACCAGCACGTTTTGGACAGAGCTCTTCGCACTGACGGGGGTGGAGCTGCGCCTCAGCTCTGCTTTCCATCCTCAAACGGATGGACAATCGGAGGTCGCCAACCGCGTGCTCGGGGTCTACCTCCGCTGCCTTGCCGACGATCGTCCGCGCAGCTGGCTCCGTTGGTTGCCGTGGGCGGAATTCTGCTACAACACCTCCTATCAGACCGCCCTTCGGACGACTCCATTCCAAGTCGTCTACGGACGTCAACCGCCGACGTTGGTGTCCTATCAACCTGGACTGTCAAGGGTGGCGGCAGTCGACAAGCAGCTGGATGACCGTGATACCTTCCTGGCTGAGATACGGGAAAGGCTACTCCAGGCGCAAGACCATATGAAGCAGTCATACGACCAGCAGCACCGTGATGTCCAGTTCAATGTTGACGATTGGGTATGGTTGCGCTTACACCACCGATCAGCATCAGGCATCGTCGACAAGTCTGGAGGCAAGTTGACGCCACGCTATTACGGGCCTTACCAGGTGGCGGAACGCGTTGGTCAAGTTGCATATCGCCTCCGCCTTCCTCCAAAGGCCAAGTTGCATGACGTCTTCCACGTGGTCTTCCTCAAGCCCTTCCATGGCGAGCCCCCTGCCGCTATGGTACCACTTCCTCCGGTGGCTCACGGCCGCGCCGTTCCTACTCCAGCGTCGGTTATACGAGCTCGCCTCAACCGGGGGACCTAGGAGCTTTTGGTGCGTTGGGTCGGCTGCCCAGATTCTGAGGCCACCTGGGCGCAGCTCGAGTCCTTCAAGGAAGCATACCCCTCGTTCCAGCTCGAGGACGAGCTGTTTCTCCAGGAGGGCGGAAGTGTTGTGGACGCTTTTGTGGGCAAAGTCTACACACGCCGCAACAAGAAAGCAGCATCCACAACTGAGGGATGAAAAACTTAGTTAAGATAGCAAAAAGGGTTGTTAGGATAGCAAAAAGGGTTGTTAGGATAACAAAGGGTTGTTGGGACAAGTTGTTGGGTTGCAGGAGATGAGTTGGAAAGGTGTGAGTATTGGGCAACAAGTAAGCCTACTGGCTATATATACATGTAAGCATCTGAGAAGAAAGGCAATGAAGAAAGAAAGTTCTTAAGTCTAAAATACCATAACAGTAGAACAGTAACTTAAACAGCAGAAGAGCAGTAGTACCCTGGTTGGACGGTGCAGCATTAAGAAAGGTAAAATAAGCAGGATTACTGACAAGAAAATAATGAGAATATGCAACAGTGGAAATTGCAATTGACAAAACACGAAGAGGGTTTCTTTGGAAAGGTCAAGAGCAGGCCAACGGTGGAAATTGCTTAGTTTCTTGGGAAAAAGTTCAATGCCCTTTGCAGTACGGCGGCCTGGGCATACATAAGCTCGAAACATTGAGTTGCGCTCTGCGTATCAGGTGGTTGTGGGCTGAAAAATTAGGCGATTCGCGACCTTGGGCCGGATTACCTATCCAAGTTCTGCGGAATGCCCGAGCCCTTTTTGACGTGGCTGTTATCTGCATTTTGGGCAGCGGAGAATCTATTAAATTCTGGAAGGATCGTTGGTTACAAGGAAAGAATATGGCTGAACTTGCCCCAAACCTGTACAGTTTGGTTCCTAAGAGATTAATAAAAACTAGGACAGTTGCGCAGGCCCTCAACAATCGTGGATGGGTGAAGGACATCAGAGGCGCTCTTTCTGTTCAGGTCTTGGTGGAATATTTGTTGATCTGGGATTTGGTGGATGGGGTAATTTTGCAGCAAGATACTCCTGATCAATTTCGTTGGAAGTTGACACAATCCGGCATCTATTCCAGCAAGTCAGCCTATGCTGCTTTTTTCCTGGGAACGATCAGATTTTCTCCCTGGAAAAGGATCTGGAGGAGTTGGGCTCCTTTAAAGTGCAAATTTTTTATTTGGCTAGCCATCAACAACCGTTGTTGGACAGCTGATCGGCTGGCTAAACGTGGGTTACCCCACCCTTCAACCTGCCCCTTATGTGATCAAGCAGAGGAGTCAATTCAACATATCCTTGTATCTTGCGTCTTCTCTCGACAGGTCTGGGCTCTGATCTTGAGCAGACTGGGTTTGCTAACTTTTGCTCCTCAGCCTGGAGAGTCTCGATTTTCCAATTGGTGGTGCCAAGCAATCTAGGGGTTTGATAAAAAAAATGAGAAATGGGCTGAATTCTTTAATAATCTTGGTCGCTTGGGAAATATGGAAGCATCGTAATGCTTGTGTGTTCGAAGGAGCTCCTCCAAATGTCCATTTGGTTCTACAAGCTGTGGCTAATGAGAGTGCTTTGTGGTGCATGGCTGGAGCCTCTGCTCTTAATGAGATGTTTCTTCAGCTGCTTTGCACACAGGCTTGATGTGTGCTGGGGTGTTAGTTTTTCTTGGTTTTAAGTGTTGGGTGCGGGAGTTAGTTTTTTCCCCCTTGTACTTGGAGTAGACTCTTGTCTCTCCGTTTTTTCTTTCTTCTTAATGAAATGACACGCAGCTCTCCTGCGTTGTTCGAGAAAAAAAAAGAGAATATGCAACAGTAACTTAAAAAGCAAAAGAGCAGTAGTACCCTCGTTGGAAGGTATAGGATTAAGAAAGGTAGCATAAGCAAAATTATTGACAAGAAAATAATAAGAATATACAACAGTAACTTTAAACAGAAAGGGAGCAGTGGTACCTTGGCTAGAAGGTACATTGTACTTGCATATTCTGGGTGACCAACCCCCATAACACGTCCTTCTATCTACAGATGGCAATTAAAACTGATGGATTACATACTTATAAAATAAATTTCCATACAAATTAAGAACTTTAGTCAAATATTTTGTTTCTAGACATAAGCAAACACATAACTTTTAGTCAGATTACTAACTGATATGCATCACTAATATATATTAGTCGACTCAACGGAAACAATATTGAGAACAGGGAGGGTCAAGCAAAGCAAGATGGTGGTGCATAAATGTCAAAGCCTGACATTATGCATGAATTTAATAATTATTAGCTACAGTGGATAAGATGTCAACATTCAAAAGTTAAAAAGGGAAATTTTGATAATTCTATTGGTGAACCTCATATTGCTGAAAATACCATAAAAAGGGATAGTTGAGATCAGGGTTCAAAATCCCGGCGGTTACCATTTTTATTGGTGGAGACTGGTAACCGAAAAAACCAGCCGGTATCGATTTTTGATTTTCGAATTTTGGCCGGTTTTTCCGGTTACCAATTTCAAAACATCTCAAAATTCAAATTTTGATTTTCAAATTGTGACCAGTTTTTCCGGTAACCGCCCGGTTATCGTTACCGGCCACCGACCGGGATTTCTTCCGGTTCCGGTTTTTGGAACCTTGGTTGAGATCATGCCACTTGTTTTTCAAAATTCTTCTCAAAATGCCACATAACAAAATCAACTTGTGTTGACCAAGTTAAAGTGCCTATTTTGCCCAACAGAATGTTAGTCGCTGGACTCTTGCTCTTGGTGATAGCAAGATCCTAACTCTCATGGAGAGGATGACACTAGGAGATGGGGCAATTTTCTTCTTGTTTATTGCTCACACAATGCCATGCCAACCTGAGGGGTTGGAGATACATATTTATAGGCTGAGAAACCAGCCAAGCATATGCTAAGATGCTATCCTAGATGCTGTCCTAAAGCGGTCAATATGCTGTCCTAAAGCAAAAGCAGATGCTGTCCTAAAAGCAGATGCTGTCCTAAAAGTAGATGCTGTCCTAAAAGCAGATGCTGTCCTAAAGCAAAAGCAGATGCTGTCCTAAAAGCAGATGCTGTCCTAAAGCAAAAGCAGATGCTGTCCTAAAGCAGTCAAAAAACAAAAAAAACTACCACAGCCCCACAAAGACCACAGTACAGGGACTTATTCATCATTCTCCCCCTAAGTCTTGTGCGTTGTCTTGTGGGAGGATCGAACCATCCTGATCTTGGAGCAAAGCTCAAGGAACTTGATCCTTCCAAGAGGCTTGGTGAGCAGATCCGCAAGCTGATCCGTGGTGTTGATGTAGCTTGCCTTGATACTTCCTTCATCCAAGCAGCCTCGGATGAAATGGTACTTCACCCGGATGTGCTTGCTCCGTTCATGAAAAACGGGGTTCTTTGCCAGGGCTAGAGCGGACTTGCTGTCCACCCTGAGCTCCACTGCTTCAGTGTCCCTGCCGAGGAGATCACCAAGCAGTCGAGCGAGCCAGAGCGCCTGAGTCGAAGCGGTGGAAGCCGCTATGTACTCGGCCTCACAGCTAGACAGGGCCACCACCTGCTGCTTGACTGACTGCCAGCTAACGAGGCACTTGCCGAGGAAGACGAGAATCCCGCTTGTGCTCTTGCTGGTGTCAATGTCGCCTGCGTGGTCGCTGTCGCTGTACCCGATGAAGTGTGCCGCGCCGGGACACCTCGGGTAGTGCAAGCCGTAGTCGGAGGTGCCCGCAACATAGCGGAGGATCCTCTTTACGGCCTGCTGATGCTGCGTCGTCGGTCGCTGCATGAACCGACTGACGTAGCCGACGGCGAACGCCAAATCCGGACGCGTGTGGACGAGGTAGCGAAGGCTGCCCACGATGCGCCGGTACTGCGTCGCGTCCACCTCCTCCGCCGTGCTGTCGCGGCTCAGCTTCAGCCTTTCCTCCATAGGAGTGTGGGCTGGGTTGCAGTCGGTGAGCCCGCCCAGCTCGACGGTGCGCTTGGCGTAGGCGGTCTGACGAAGGGAGATACCGGAGCTGTCCTGGTGGACCTCGATCCCCAGGTAGAAGGAGAGGAGCCCCAAGTCGCTCATCTGGAAGGCGGTCTTCATCTCCGCCTTGAACGCCTCGACCTCGGCCTCCTTGGAGCCGGTGATCACCAGGTCGTCGACGTAGACGCCTACCAGCAGAGCATTGCCGCCTTTGCCCCGCCGGTAGACCGCAGCCTCGTGTGCGCTCTGCTGGAACCCCATTTGCTTGAGGGTGGAGTCCAGCTTAGCGTTCCAGGCTCGTGGTGCCTGTCGCAAGCCGTAGAGGGCCTTGCGCAGGCGGAGAACCTTGCCCTCCTTGCCGGGGATGACGAATCCCGGCGGCTGACGGACGTAGACCTCCTCCTTTAAATCGCCGTTGAGGAAGGCGGACTTGACGTCCATGTGATGGACGCGCCAATCCTCCTGGGCTGCAAGTGCGAGGAGAAGACGAACGGACTCCATGCGCGCGACGGGTGCGAAGGCGTCATCGAAGTCGACCCCCTCCTGCTGCACGAAGCCTCGTGCTACCAAGCGAGCCTTGTGCTTGACGATGGCGCCGGCTTCATCCCGCTTCAGCTTGAACACCCACTTAAGGGTGATCGCGTGGTGACCGGCAGGAAGATCCGCCAGCTCCCACGTCCGGTTCCGCTCGACGGCGTCCATCTCCTGCTTCATCGCGACACGCCACGCCGCGTCTCCCTCCGCCTCAGCAAAGGAGCGAGGCTCGCCATCGTCGCACGCCAAGTGCAGCTCCGCCTCGAAGTCGCGCTGCGCCAGTCCAGGGACGGGCAACTCGCCGAGGATGTTGTCCATGGTACGATAGCGCAGAGGTTCGTCGTCGTGGTAGACGTCGACGCGGTCCTCGTCGTGAGATAGCGGAGTAGCGAACTCCACCATGCGCTGCTCGTCGTGGACCGAAGCTGTTGGGGCCGATCCCGGTGGTGTGGCCGCCGGTGCAGGAGAGTGGTGAGCCGGTGGTGAAGAGTGGGGCGTAGCCGGTGCCGAAGGTGGTAGAGCACTCGCCGGAGCTGGTGGCGAGCAAGGTGTCGAGGTGGACGAGCTCGGTGAAGACGAGCTGCTAGCTCCCCCGGCTCTCTCGAAGTGGACGTAGTCGATAACAAAGTCCCTGAGAGTCGAAGTCGAACCGTCGTCCACCGCCTTGTCCCACGTCCAGCCTCGCCCTTCGTCGAACACAACGTCACGCGAGATGCGGACTCGCTGTGTCAGGGTCGAGGATGCGGTAGGCCTTCAAGCCCTCTGCGTAGCCGATGAACACTCCCGGAGTGCTCCTGTCGTCGAGCTTACCGATGTGGCCAAGCTCCTTGGCGAACGCGAGGGAGCCGAAGACCCGCAAGTGGGAGACCGCCGGCTTGCACCCATGCCAAGCCTCGTACGGCGTTCTGCCGTCGAGCGCCTTGGTAGGCGAGCGGTTGAGGATGTAGACGGCCGTCACCACCGCCTCTCCCCAGAAGACAGCCGGCATCCCCCTCTGCTTGAGGAGGGCCCGAGCCATCCCCACAACCGTCTGGTTGCGCCGCTCGACGACGCCGTTCTGCTGCGGGCTGTACGGCGCGGAGTAGTGGCGCTGAATGCCCTCATCAGCGCAGTACGACGCGAATTCAGCCGCCGTGAATTCGCCGCCGTTGTCTGTGCGCAGCACGCGCAGCTTGCGGCCGCACTCCGCCTCCGCAACAGCCTGCGTGCGCCTGATGGCGTCCGCAGCCTCTCCCTTGCTGCCGAGGACCATCACCCACATGTAGCGGGAGAGGTCGTCGACGAGCAGCAGGAAGTAGCGTCGTCCTCCTGGTGTGACCGGTGTCACCGGGCCACACAAGTCCCCGTGCACGAGCTCGAGCCTCTCCTTGGCTCGGAAACTCGCCTGCTGGGGAAAGGGGAGTCGCCTCTGCTTCGTCAACACGCAGACGTCGCAGAGCTGCTCCACATGGTCAAGGCACGGCAGGCCTCGCACCATTTCCGTGGCACTGAGCCGCTTCAGGGCCTCGAAGTGAAGGTGCCCAAAGCGCTCGTGCCACTGCCACGCCTCGTCGTCCCGACGAGCTGCGAGACAGATGGGTTGTGCCACCTGCACGTGAAGAGTGTAGAGTCGATTTGCGCCTCTAGTTACCTTGGCAAGGAGGCGGCGTCGAAGATCCCAAATCCGCAGCACCCCGTGCTCGATCTCGACACGCGAGCCGTTCTCATCCAGCTGTCCCAAGCTGATGATGGAGTTCCGCAGATCGGGGATGTAGTAGACGCCGGTGAGGAGCCGATGCTCGCCAGTCTTGGCGACGAAGACGACAGAGCCGACGCCCTTGATCTCCACGGCGGAGGCATCGCCGAACTTGACAGTGCCTCGAACGCCTGAGTCGAGCTCGGAGAAGAACTCCCGCCGCCCGGTCATGTGGTGGGTGGCGCCGGTGTCGAGGCACCACCCGTCGGTCTTGTCCTTGCCGGGACTGTCGCCGAGGAGGGCGTGTGCTTTGGGCTCGTCAAGGTGGAGGAGAGCCACTGCGGCCGGTGCCGCTGGAGGTAGTTCGATGCTCGCATGAGCAGTGAACAGGACCGGCTGCTCCTCCTCCTCCGCTTGTGCGACGTGGGCCTGGCCGCGTCGTGGCTGTCGACACTCCTTGGCCCAATGACCAAGCTTGCCGCAGTTGTGGCAAGAGTCGTCTCGTGCCGGCTTTTGCTTGCCAGCATCGCCGCCCTGGGCGCCTCCTCGCGCCCCTGCTTGGGCGTCTTTGCGCGGCTTGCCGCGCTTGCCATGCTTGCGGCCGCCTGTCGTGGAAGAAGGCTCCCCCTTCTTCCTGTCACCTTGGCCGGCAGCCCACTGCTCCCGAGTGAGAAGGAGCTTCCCGCCAATGGTGACGGGTCCCGAGAGGCTCTGTGGCTCATCGATGTCGACGACCTTGAGGCGACCCAACGCCTCCTCGATGGTCATCGTGGAGAGGTCCAGCAGAGACCCGATCGAGCGAGCCATCTGCTTGTACTTCTCGGGGACGCAGCGGAAGAGCTTCTCCACAGCTCTCTCCTCGCCGTAGGTGTCGTCACCGAACTGCACCAACTTCTGCAACAGAGTGTTGAGACGGAGAGCAAAGTCATCAACGTCTTCACCTGGCTTGAAGGCCAGGTTCTCCCACTCCGTGCGTAGTGCCTGCAGTGTAGACTTGCGGGCGCGGTCGCTGCCGATGCGTGCTGCAGCGATGGCGTCCCAAGCCTCTTTGGCAGTCCGCTTGTTGGTAAGCGAGAACTGCATCTCGGGCGTGACTGCGGCGATGAGAGCATCCAGCGCCCGTCGATCCTGGTCGTAGTCGACGTCGCCGTACCGGACTGCATCCCACATATGCCGCACCTGGAGCTTCACCCTCATCACCGCAGCCCACTCGACGTAGTTGGTCTTGATGAGGGTAGGCCACCCGCCGCCGGGGCCGACGTCCCTGACGACAGCCTGGTACTCGTGGTGACCACGGTACCGAACCGGGGAGAGAGAGCCGCGTTGCCTGTGAGGGCCGCGCTCTCCGTCGACCCGTACGCCGCCGCTGTGCGTGCCTCCTCCAGGAGCGCCACCGCCGTGTGCGCCTCCTTCAGGAGCGCTGCCGGCGCGTCCGCGCCTGTCTGGGCTGCCGCCGCGCTCGTGGGCGTGCGCGGCTACCCATTGCGCCGCTCGCCCTTGCGCTGCCTCCCTCTCCAGCAGCTGAGGGTCCGCGTCGGCGCCGCCATCAACAGAGCCGGAGCTGCTGTTGCTGCCGCGCAGAGCCTTGACCTCTGCTGCTGCCGCACGCGCTGCATCTGCCGCCGCCGCTGCTTCCACCTCCGCCCTGGCTGCTGCCAGCTCCGCCGCTGCCAGCCTTGACGCCCTTTCCGCCGCCGCAGCGGTCTCTGCCGCCGCTCGCTCGCGCTGCTCTGCCGCGACGAGCTCGGCCGTCTGCTGACGCCGCATGCTCGAGGCGACCGAGCGCTGAGACTGCCCTGCAGACATGACGCGCTACTGGGGGGCTGTTGCGTGGAGAGAGGGCTGCTTCTGACGAGCTGCCGCCCGTCTCCGGAGAGGAGTGAGCGGGGACAGCCGGAGCTGCTGCTGCTACCAGCCGGGGCTGCTGCGAGGCCGGAGAAGGAGATGAGCAGGAGATGCTCAGGCTACAGGATACTAAGGCTCTGATACCACTTGTTAGTCGCTGGACTCTTGCTCTTGGTGATAGCAAGATCCTAACTCTCATGGAGAGGATGACACTAGGAGATGGGGCAATTTTCTTCTTGTTTATTGCTCACACAATGCCATGCCAACCTGAGGGGTTGGAGATACATATTTATAGGCTGAGAAACCAGCCAAGCATATGCTAAGATGCTATCCTAGATGCTGTCCTAAAGCGGTCAATATGCTGTCCTAAAGCAAAAGCAGATGCTGTCCTAAAAGCAGATGCTGTCCTAAAAGTAGATGCTGTCCTAAAAGCAGATGCTGTCCTAAAGCAAAAGCAGATGCTGTCCTAAAAGCAGATGCTGTCCTAAAGCAAAAGCAGATGCTGTCCTAAAGCAGTCAAAAAACAAAAAAAACTACCACAGCCCCACAAAGACCAACAGCCCCACAAAGACCACAGTACAGGGACTTATTCATCACAGAATAGAAAATTACAAGCAAATCGCCACTCCTGTTGCTTTGCTCTCGCTGGCATTACAAGCAAATTTATTTGCATGCCATCAGTCAACAACAAGCAATGACATGCATGACAAAATAAAACATTGTACTGCTTACCTCCAAGTATTATTAACTTGTTATATTAGTACCACTGGGCACTGATGCAATACATGAAATTAAGAAAATAGATATTGAACATGGAAAGAATAATTAACTTACAGTACCTTCAAAGCACGCTGCAAAAGAAAACATCAGAAAAAGAAAACGGTATAAGAAGCAAGCTTAAACTGAAACACACATGCAAAAAGAATAGAAAAATAAAATAATTATAGTGTCTTGATCTTTTTTTTATTTCATGTTTTTGTTGCACATCTTCATTCTGCAGGCATTATCTCAAATTAGTGAATTACAAAGAAAAGATAACAGATGGTCATTGAACTAATACTTCCATCCAGCTCGAACGGAGTATTCACATGAAATGTTTTGCAACATGCTGCTGCTATGTTGGTTTAAGAAATTCTTTAGTTTATATGTTTGATCCTCTACTCTAGAGAAATATTACTTGGCAGCACAAACAAATCGGAACAAGATGGTGCACATTATTCAAGTTAACCAAGATTCTATGAAAATGGCTCCACCATCACTCCCAACAGAGTACAAACACTACACTTGAAGGTAAGTAAGCAACAGAAAACAATACTACCCCTATGTGCTCATTCCATACAAACTATTGTCCGTAATATGTTACATGATATTTCGCACAAAGAAACATTTCAAATTGTGTAGCACAGCACAATTACAGAACCATAAAAACTGAACAAATGAGAAAAGACTCATGATGCCACAAAAGGTACCTCATAACATGTCTGAGCTTGAGTAAACTTGTGTTGAAGATGATAGCATATTCCAAGACTATGCAAAGCTGTTCCAACTCTACAGTAAAATAGATTTGATAGAATGACCAAAATTAAGATAATTATCATTTATCAACATAGCAAATTTAGACAGAACATCGCGTGTTTCACCAGATGTGATCAAGCAACAAGCATGCAAACAGATACAGAAATGGGGATTTGATTTACATAAAAATGAAATACTTGAAAACAAGCACTTGAAATTCAACGGAACACAGATATCAAAATTGATGCTTTGTTTTTTTAGTAAGGATTTATGTGGATACTGGATACCGCATTTGACATATCATTACTATCATGCTATGAGTTGTCAAGCTTACAACTGTTATGGCACAAGAGTTCCAGTCCACTAGAGAGAGATTGGCCGTAACAAAGTATTCTATTACTGGCCCAAAGTATCAGTGGTAACAAAATCAAAATACTCCAAAGTCCAAACTGATCGGACCATACTACTGCCCATAATGAAGTGGTACTGCACCCGTATGGTAAGGTAAACTCTGGCCCCAGAGAATGCCATTTGGACAGCCTCAACACAGTAAATATAAATACAGAAAAGTTGACAAGTATAGTTAGAAATGAATATTTTCATTGCTTAAATTGAAACTCTGGATGATAATGCAGAAAAAATTGAAATGTGAATGCACCGTATATCATCAGATCCAAATGATTCCTCCAGGATTTCAATTGCTTCCAGATACAATAGCTCAGCTTTATCATACTCTTTTCTTAACCTGTAAAACTCTGCCTGCAAAATTTAGGAACAAGAGATTAAAAGAATGTTGCTTCATCCAGACTAGTATTAAGAAGGGTTTATGAAAGGCTAACACAGGATGTTATCAAGTTACATTCTTAGATTAAAACCATCAATGTGCCAGCATACCGAATGACAACCCCATAAAACTTAATGTCCTAGGAGAATACAGTGGTACATCAGGGATCTGGGACAAACTACAGATAACTTGGGTCATTCCATAGATAAAAAGATTGATGGAGGTCAGTTACTGGAGTAATGAACATCCTATTATAGGAGGCAAGATTGGACTTCACAGGCAGCTATGTACATGTGTGTAATACAAAGTACTGCTATAAGCTTTAGTTGCGGATCTTAGGAAGCAGCCATGCATATCGGGAGGATGTCTGCGGATCAATTCTAGGCCTTTTGGAAAAACCAATACATGCATATAAGAAAACTATGCTAGCCTAGGTATAAGACAGGAATAGCATGTAATGTTTGTGCCCACCCTCCTGTAGCCATCATGTAGCAAGCAAGTTTTGCTGCAAATACTATTGCAAGTTGCTACATGTAATACATTCTGTTGTTAAAAAAATAGTATGGATAGCTATTTTTATACATATATACTGGCTAGTGTTAATGCAACATAACCTAGTAACCAAGTTGCTGCTGCCAGCAGCCCTAGTAGCTGCGGCTCTGCTCCCCTGGTCACAGCCCCTTATGGGTTGGGTTGGGCTGCATGTGACAAGCAGTTCCCCCCAAACCCCTAGAATCGGTATATTTACATATGGCTGACATTCTTGATGTTCTGGCAGCAACTATCTTATCTCGTAGTTTAATTACAGTCCTCCAACTTAATGACTGTTAAGGATAGTAGTGAATGTGCCAAGGGTACAAGTGTAATAGTCATGTGGGTGCTAGGGGTAGTTAAGGAATTGTAATCTAGTCTAGGGTTTCACTCATGTACAGTATATATTAGCCCCTTGGGCTCTTGCAATACAACTATTCAGCCCCAATTTTTCTCGTCCCCACTAAACTTAACAATGACTATGTCCAATACTTACAAAGCTTGTGTATGAGCTTCCTCTAGTAAGTACTAAGTAGCAACTGACATGAAAAATCAGACACGTAGGACTCTAATAAAGCAGGTTTACAATGTGAACAGGGGTGCTAGGCTACTTAGAGACTGCAATTACAGCATGTTAGGCAAAACCACACAGATAGAAAAAAAAAACACAATATCACATACCCACCTAGGGTACAGTAGTTATAATTTTAGTAACATGTACAATTACAACAATAACATAAATCAGCAGAGGAAAATAGTGAGGCCTGTCTGTCACACAAACTGAAAAATAAAAATACAATACCAACATAAATGCACGGAAATTATCAAAACAGCTGAACCACACAGACTTTGATAACAAGAACTGAAGAAGTCAATTTGCCAGGTAAGTGAAAAAGAATATATAAAACTCATGGTTAACATTTAGATTACGAACTCAACATAAACACTGCAGGTCAATTCAAAAGAGAAGTAACGACAGAATGCACTTCAGTCTTCAGTACACAGTCAGTCTAACAATTACCAAGTTGTTAAGGGCCGACGCAGCATGTGGATCTCTCAGTCCAAATCCTTCTTTGGCTTCATGTAGGGCTGCCTGGAATAACTTCTCAGCTTCATCTATTTTTCCCTACAAAATGGACAGAAAATTATAACAACAAAATAAAGTGTAACTGACAAACGATCCACCCCTCCCTTCATCTCTCATACTTTGAGCAACATCAAGATGTTCAAATAGAGATAATATGGTCGAAATCTTCATGTGAGTGTGCATGTTTAGTAGTAACATGGCTTAAAGAAGCACAAGATTGAGGAGAAACAACTCACTTGCTACTACAAATGAAAGTGCAGATTGTTAAAGTGCTAGATACTGTTCGAGAGACAAGTAAAGCCAAAGGTAGAGGTATGCTTCTCTAAGGCTTTCGAAACACAAGATCCAATCCAAGATCTCAAAGTAACATAAAACAAAAGTTCTGCATAGAGTGGAAAACGAATTTGCAAAGTTCCCTTATAAAAGACAGGGAACCAATACTAATACTAGCAGCTATCTCCAAACAAATTACTCTTGGAACTAAAAGATAATAAATATGATAGCTAATAGAACCAGGAAACGGTGTAAAAGTTCTTCCTTTGGAATGGCAGCAACATAAATGCTCTTTGACTACTACACCTAATAAAGTCGTAGCCAAGATAGCCAACCAAAATCTGGACTTTGTTTGGACCATTTCTGAACTGAAAAATACTGATTTCAAGTCCTAGAAGACTAAGCATGATCATGAACTCACATCCCGCATCACGGCTTCGGGCTTCCTAAAAGTAGCAAGTTTTGGAACAAGTAATTACGAGAAGTTACTAACCCGAGCTTTCAAGAAATAACAATTTGTAATAATATGCTTGATTACCTAAAGTTTTCGAATATGCACGTGAAAATGGCTCAATGGGAATACTAGAAGCATATATCCGATGGCAATCCCCATAAAGACACCAAAAAGCGTGGACCTAATAGGTTTTCTAAAAATTGGTAACCTTCGGG
Organism: Dendrocalamus latiflorus; assembly: GCA_017311315.1. Classification (NCBI taxonomy): domain Eukaryota; kingdom Viridiplantae; phylum Streptophyta; class Magnoliopsida; order Poales; family Poaceae; genus Dendrocalamus; species Dendrocalamus latiflorus. Next base: position 11,701,328 of record CM029637.1, on the reverse strand, counting down.
ACTAAACACTAGGATTATTTACTGTGAGTTTTGCATTGTTCTCATGTAAAACATTTAAAAAAAACTGTTGTTCAGAACAAACAGGGAAACTATATAAAACTAGCTTTTCTCATGAACTCAATAGTGAAGAGGTAATTCACATGAAGCTAAGGTTGAGTTACTTGCTTTCAGGAAAAAATCTCGTGCATTATCAGTGAAGATCCTCCATTTAATTGTGTGCTCATTTGAGATGACTGAGCCATCTTCAATTTGTTGTAGACCAGAAGTACTTCCCTCAGCTTGCTTGCTTCTTGTGGTTCCTAGACTGACTGAATCATCCTGAGCCAATGCAGAGTCATTGCTCAGTCCAAGAAAAACAGCTGTATTAAGACTGAAGTTAGGATTTGAGGGCACAAAAATGAAAATTCATTTATGAAATTTAAAATAGAAAATAAAAGTAAAAATTGTAATGTGCTTCAAAACCTCAGTAAGTGCCAAGATAATTACATGCCTGTAAACGACTTATGAAAGTGTAAGGTTGAGGTTGTAACATATACACGACAGTGCTAACAAGTAGAGAAGATAGAACTAACAATCAAACAAATTTTATCAAGCAAGAGCAGCAAGAATACAAGGGGACAAGTTGTGGAGTTACCAAATAGCACTATGAGTGAAGGTCGTTTCAGGAATTAGTTTGTGGGCTTTCATTAATTGGTGCCAACAAAAGGATCTAAAGCAAGGTTTCTGTCCTAGGAAAGAATAAGAATCATGTGCCGTTGTTTTGTTGTCCAAACTGGATGCTACGGAATATTTGGATTCCCACCATAATCAGAATTGCCATGCCATTAATACATCAGACCCAATTCAAAATTGCCTTTGGCGCAGCAATTATCTTATACTCAAAATTTGGGAATTGAGCCACAGGCAAGCATTATGCAATGCATAAACAGGAGGATGCACAACTTGGAGAGATATTATATGAACTGTATACACAGGAGAGACAGAAATGAAACCTGCTTGTCCAACTAGTACAGCACCGACCGTTGAACCCAACCGGCGATCCCAACCATAGCTAGAGTTACCATCGGTTGTAAAACCTAAGAAAAGCAATGAATCTTGATAAAACGATACATCATGGGAAACACAAGCAATACCATTCTTGATTGCACTAGAAAAGAAAATGATGTAAGTTTCATGGTTTAGCAGCAGTACAAATTCATCGATTCAATTCATAAAAGTTTATGAACCGTTTTGGAAGCGCCATCGATTATCTGATTCTGCGTGACCATCAGAGTAGAATCGACACTAACCGGAGCGGAGCGGGCGGAGCGACGGCTCGATGCGGAGGCGGCGGCGCTCCGCGGAGGAGGAGAAGGCGAAGGGGCGCGACGGCGTGAGCAGCGCGGAAGTTGGGGAGAGGCTGTGAGTGGCTAAGGCGGGAGAAGAAAGAGCAGCGGCGGGCTGGAGCTGAGGGTGAGGACAGGAGAGGCGTAAGAGGAGGAGACGACGGAGGATGGCCATGGCGGGCGCCGGAGGGCGGCGGCGTGGAGGAAGAAGCCCTAGAATATCAATTTCAAAGGAAAAAACACTCGGTCCACCCCATCCGCTAGGAGAAATTTTTGTTGAGGAACCGTCGCTGGCGACCAGTCCGAGCGATTCCTCTGTTTAGAACAAGAACGAATCAATCACACAATCACATAATAATAGATATCAATCACACAATCACATAATAATAGATTGAACACACAGAGAGAGATAGAGAGAACTCCTGGTCTTTCTTTATTGCTTTCATTCATGTGTACATAATGAGGGGGGTCTAGGTCCCTATTTATAGTCTACAGTGGGGTGCCCAAATATGCCAGGACTCTTGGCCATGGGCCCAGTTTCCTAACACTCCCCCTTGGGCACTCACCCAACATGTTCATGCCTCATCAAAACTCCATAAAACCCAGTGGGAAAAATTTGGAGAAAGAGCACGTGATACATGTGATGCTGCGATGCACGAATTGCCTCATTAAAAACCTTGGTCGAGAAACTTCATGGAAAACTCGTCAAGGGAAAAAGAGTACAATTCACCCAACTTCATTCAGTCTTCAGGACTTTGCTCATTTGGGTACTTAACCTTCAGGATTAAGATTTAATAATGGGCTTGAGAGAATTCTCCCCCTGAATTCTGCACTTCTATAAGTCTTATCATTCCAATCCCTCACACGCACCTTTCATAGCTAGATGCGGGGAGTGACTTAGTGAACAAGTCTACATGACTTAGTGTGCAGTACTTTAATCTTGTCCATCTTTGCAATTCATGAGCATAGAGGAACTTGGGGTTGATATGCTTACATAGCCCGTCTGCACTAGTGCAACGCAAGCTGCATTATCTTCATGGATAATTATGGGGGTTTGCACAATGTTCATTCCACATGGCTGCTGGATGTGGTGATCCGTTCAGCGGAACCAAGCGCACTCTCGTGCGGCTTCATACAGTGCTATAATTTCTGAGTGGTTCGTCGAAGTAGCTACAAGGCTTTGCTTAAACGATTTCCATGAAATTGCAGTTCCACCACACAGAAATACATAGCCTGTTTGCGACTTAGCGGTATGTGGGTCAGACAGGTACCCAGCATCTGCATAGTCAATCAAGTTCAGATCTTGATTCTTTCTGTAAGACAATCCAAGGTCTTTGCTTTCTTGGAGGTATCGGAAGGTGTCCTTTATGCCCTGCCAATGCCTTTTGGTGGGCTCTGCACTGTACCTTGCTAAAAGGTTCACGGCAAATGCAATGTCCGGTTTAGTGCAGTTTGCTAAGTACATGAGTGCTCCCACTACACTCAAGTATGGGAATTTCGGTCCCAGGACTTCCTCCCCCTCTTCCCTAGGTCGGAAAGGATCTTTTTCTTGCTATAAAGACCTCCCGATCATCGGTACTTTCGATGGGAAATGCCTTCTCAAAGCCAAACCTTTCAAGCACCTTCTGGGTGTAGGTCGACTGATGTACCAAGATTCCTTCAGGGACATGCTCAAGCTGCAGGCCTAAGCAGAACTTGGTCTTGCTCAAATCTTTCATTTCAAATTCTGACTCCAAGTAGAAGCTTGCTTCTCTTGCTGTCCCGATGATATTCAGATCATCTACATACACAGAGATTATACAGAATCCATTCTGGGATCGCCGTATAAATACACAAGGACAGTCTTCATTGTTCGTGTAGCCTTTCTTGCAGAGAAAGTCGCTCAAGCGATTATACCACATTCTTCCAGATTGTTTCAGTCCATACAGTGACTTTCTGAGTTTCACACTGTATAGATTTCTATTTGCTCTGTCTTGGTTCGGGAGAGGTATTCCTTCAGGGACTCTCATATAGATTTCCGAATCCAAGTTACCATAAAGGTATGCATTCACAATATCCATCAATTTCATTTCTATGTTCAAGTTTACTGCCATTGAGATCAAATATCTAAAGGTAATTCCACTCATGACTAGGGAGTAGGTTTCTTCATAATCAACTTCAGGACGTTGAGTGAAACCTTGGGCTACTAGCCTTGCTTTGTATCTCACTACTTCATTCATTTCTCTTTCGAACAAATACCCACTTGTGCCCTACGGGGTGCACATGGGGAGGCGTGCGGCATACGGGCCCAAACACCTCTCTTTTGTTCAGAGACAGCAATTCAGTTGCTATTGCCTTCTTCCAATCTTTCCAATATGATCTTTTCTTACATTCAGCGAGCGATGCAGGCTCAGGATCAAGATCAATGATGGAGGCAATTTTCTTTGCGAAGTAGATATCGATATTAGCTGTTGTCCTATTCAGGGACTCTCCCGTGTGCACATAATTTATAGCTATTTCTTCATGAGTTGCTACTTCTGGAGCGATTGCTTCTTCTGGAGCTTCACCTTGCGCATCGCTTCTTTCAATTGCGGTGGCAAGTCCCTTTAGTTTTTCGGCTCCGATGTGTGCGCACACATCCATGCCGATGGGGATGTTCAGATCCGGTATGCCCTTTTCTGAAGGTGTCATACTTGTGCCAGGTCTCAACTGGCTCCCCTTCTCATTCTGAGGGACTTCAATGATCGGCTGTGATAAATCCCTCTTATCCTTCTTCACCAGGCGTCCCCGGTTACTTAGGATTCGAGGAACCGGAGTTCTCGTCCTCTTTTTTATTTTTCTGAGGCCTCTGGACGAGATTAGGGATACCTTCTGCTTTCTTTGGTATTTCAACCCTCTCCGGTGCAGTGCGTGCAGGCACATGCGACTTAGTCACGCTCTTCAAATCACTAAAGTGATCAGGCAGCTGATTTGCTAATGCTCACAAATCAATTGTCTTCTGGACTTCTCTTGTCTTCTGGACTTCTATTGTCTTCTGGACTTCTCTAGTGCGCGGGTCATCTGCATGGATTCCCCAGGCTTGCCACGTAATTTCCCGACATTCTCCATCAAGGGGTTGATTTCCTCCCCCTAATGTTGGGAAATTTTCGGTGGTGACCCTTGCGCTAGTTGCATAGGTGAATGGATGTTGTAGGCCGAAGGTCTAAGGTTGATGAGATTCGCTGCATGTAGGACTGCGGGTCCCCGACATGTAGCTGGCAAATTACAATTATGCAAGAGGGGTCAGGCAATAAATTTAATTTTCTTAATTAAAGCCTCTGCCAAACCATTCTGGGTATGGACATGCGGTACCGAATGCTCAACTGTAATTCCCATCGCCATGCAATAGTCATCAAATACCTTTGAAATAAATTCTTCGGCATTGTCCATTCTAGTGGACTTGATCAGAAACACATTTCTGATACAAATGATCTGCGAGATCAATTTGGCAAAGGCGTGGTTTCTTGTGGATAACAAAATCCACATATGACAACTTCGAGGAAGCGTCAATGAGCACCATAAAATACTTAAATGGCCCTGAGATGGGCTTAATGGGACCGCAAATGTCTCCCTGGATGCGTTCCAGAAATGCAGGGACTTCATCCTTCACTTTCAGAGTGGAGGGTCTAGTTATTTGTTTCCCGGTGGCACATGCAGGGCACACAAAATCTTCATGATTCGAGAAATTTTTTGATATTAATATTTTGCCCATGCGAATTATTTATTATGTTTCTCATCATCATAAGACCTGGGTGGCCTAATCTGTCATGCCAAAGACAGAATAGTTCAGAGCTTCTAAACACTGTCTTCAGAACAGTGTACGCTGCAGGCGCTTTAATATTGGTATAATATAGCCCAGTTTCAAGTGAAGGAAGTTTTTCTAATATTCTTTTGCATTTTCTTCGCGCTTCGTAATGAGCAGGTATTCCTTACCGTACTCTTCTTTGGTCTCAACGTGGAAACCATTGGCGCGAATATCATTAAAACTTAGGAGAGTTCTAGTCGATTCTGGGTACAATAAGGCTTCTTCAATTACCAAAGTTGTGCCCATTGTGGCTCTTCCTGAACCAATTATACATGCATCGCTTCTGGCGATTGTCGTAAGGCTGCCAATGCTCTTACGAATCGACTGAAAATACTCAATCTCTCTTAAGATGATATGCGTTGTGCCGCTGCTGGCTAAGCACACTTCCTTCACAGGGCGCTACACGCGTTCTAATATAGGGTATTTATTGACATGCATGAGAAAGCAATCAGCACATAAAATAAAATACACCAATATCAGAACATATCATGCCATCATAAACTGAATAAATGAATGAATTATTCCAAAATCATCCAACCATCACGAGAAAATAACAATTCTTAAGTACCATCCATGCAAATTCTAACATATTCTTCCACACAAAATAAATGACAATTAAAGTCTAGATGCATTCTGTGCACTAGACTTCTTCTGCTATTCTCTTAGGGGTGACATTCTCTTCAAGAGAAAACATGGCGTTGACTGCTTCTAGGTCGAGAGAGGTGCTGCTGTTGTAATGGTCTCAAACACCATCAGCGCGGGTAGCTGCTCAGAGCGCTCCCCCTCAACCGATGCAGAGTGGGCTTCATGGTGCCCTTTGCCATCCCATTTTGGCTTGCTAGCCTTATTCTCACGTGGAGCATCTGATTTGCCTTTCTGGGCTGCGGCCTTACCCTTCTTTTCATTAAGAGCTTTTTGCACCTTGTAGCTCCCGGCGTTGGCTTCATGGCCAGCGGAGCTCCCAGGTGGCTGAGTGACGTAGTTCTTACGGAGAACTTTGTCCTGAGCCTCCGCAACTTGCATCATATCAGTCAATTCGGCGTATTCCTCATAGCCATCTTGATGATAGTTGCGTGCGGATTGTGCTACATTGGGGTGGAAGGTTTTTTCTCAATTTTCTGTATTGGGGTACAAATCCTGTGCGAAGCAGAATTGTATTCCTTGACCGTCTTAAAGTCGGCAAACCTCAGTCTGATCCATTCCTACTCTGCTTGAGGAAGAATGGTGTACTTTAGCCTCTCGAACCTGCTTCTTGAGTGCGGTCCAGAGTGCTAGCGCACTCTTCTCCGCCATATACTCATTCTTGAGAGTGAGACAGAGGTGATGCCTGAGAAAATGAAGTGCCTGATCATTCTCCTTAGGTTTGGGTTGAGCGTCATTCAGTTCGCTAATCCCAATAGCTGCGCGGAGCTTCCGGCCCCCAAGTACAATCTCGATATCGGATGCCCATGTCAGATAGTTTTGGCCATTCTGGGCCAGCTCCTCGAACTTCCAGTTCGTGATGCTAGTCATCTAAATGTGTATAAGTCTACTGCTGGTAGACATGCACGGAATAATTTACTGCGGGTAAACAAATGGCACAAAAGGTTTTCGTAATGTTCCAGAATTTTCTATGCATTTTCTATAATTTTACTGCTAATTTCAGTGATTAAAAGCAATTTTCAGCAATTACAATTAACCAAAACAGTAAATAAATACAGAAAATACAGAGAATAATAAATGGCATAAATAAATAAGCTTCAAATGCTAAAAATAATTCAAAAATCGGATTCCCGAGGCCCTTTTATGCAAGAATATGAAATTTCTGCAATTTCTGAGGGTTTTTACGCAAATTTTCAGTTCAGAGAAAGATTCGCGCAATTTTCTGATTTACCGAGGGGTTTTCTGCAAAATTCTGGACCCACTCATAAATTTGAGGGCTTATACGTAATTTTCAAAACTACGAGGCCTTTCCTGCAAAATTTGGGGCTCAAATGCAAATTTTAGGGGCTCATCGGTAATTTCGGGAACTCAGAGGGCTTTTCTGAAAAATGTCCGCCCCCCGACCGGGCCACTTTCTCCGCTGGCCCATTTTTCTTTTTCTCTCCCCCGGGCGGACCATCTCTCTCCTCACCCGCGGCCCATTTGGCCCATCGGCCTGGCCGGCCCGCCGCCCGGTTTATCCTTTGGGGGTTAGGGTTTCCCCCTTTACCTAGCGGCGGCGGCGGCTTATCCCGGGCGACTTCGGGCGCGAGGGCGGTCACGGGTGGCTGCCGGCCGGTGGACAGGCGAGGCGGCGCGCCGTCGGGTGAAGCCGGCTTCGGGGCGGCGGTTCGGCGGCGCCGTCGTGGGGAGAGCGGCCGGCGACGCCATGCGGGGCGACCAAGGAGCGCGCATGCGGGCAAGGGTGTCACGGGAGCGGCGGCCCGAGCTTGGCTCGGGTGGGGCAGAGCGGCCGGGTCAAGCCGGCGGCGCGAGCGGCTGGGGCCGGTGGAGGCGCCGTGTGGAGCGCCGCGCAGGTCGCGGTGGCTAGCGGGCGCGGGTGGCGCGCGGGGAACCCAGGCGGGAAGGTCACGACTGCGGCGGCGGGCCAGCGCGCGCGCGCGGGCGCGGCGGGGAAGCCGAGGTGGCGTTCGGGCCGGCGACGGCGGCAGAAAACCCGAGCGGGCGGCGCGCGGGCGCATGCGGGCGCTGGCGGGGCCGCGGCCGGGGGCGGCTCGTTCGGGGCCGAAAACCGACGCGGCGGGCCGGGGCCGGTGGCGGCGCGTTCGGGCACCGGTGAGGCGATGGCGGCCGGCGTGCTGGGCGCGTGCGGGCGCGGGAAGGCGGCGGCGACCGGAGCCAGGCGCGTGCGGGCGCGAGGACCAAACGGCGTCGGCCAGAGCTGCGGGGTGCGCACGGGGCCGACGGCCATCCGTGCGGGGAAGCGGCGGCGTGCGCGGGCCGGTGGCCATGCGGGAGCTGTGACGGCCAAGGTGGCGGCGTGAGGCCGACCGCATGCGGGCGGTGGTCGTCAATCCGGCGGTGGGGGCCAGCGGCTCCCTGGTGGCTTCAGCCGGAAGCCGAGGCGACGGCCCATGCGGGGGCGCGCTACCCGGTGCTAACTCCGGCGACAGCGGCAGCGGCGCCCCGTGCGGGGGGCGACGGCCCGTGCGGGGGCGCGCTATCCAAGGCGAGCTCTGGCGACCGGCGGTGCTGTTACATGCGGTGGCCATGCAGGGCCGAATCATGCAATTTTTTTTTCGTACCATGGTCATGCAGGACCGAACAGAGGAGGATGCAAAATTTCCTTTTTTTTCATGCAATGATTGTGCATAATCAAACAAAATCAAGCAAAATTTCATCTCCAATCTACGATGCAATCAACATCTACCCCGTTTCGCAATCTACCGATCGACATTGTGCCGGCGATTTCAGATCTGCTCGCGGTAGATTGGGGCGGATTTGCATCGTTTCTAATCTACAGTGCAATCAACATCTACCCCGTTTCACAATCTACCGATCGGCATTGTGCCGGCGACTTCAAGTCTGCTCGCGGTAGATTAGGGCGGATTTGCACCGTAGAATTTCAATCTAGAACGCGAAAAGAAAATACAGATTCAAAAGCGATCTAGAAAATTCAATCTGTGCTTCGATGATTACCTCGTTCACCAGAGCGAAGTCGTGCTGATAACGTGTTGAGGAACCGTCGCTGGCGACCAGTCCGAGCGATTCCTCTGTTTAGAACAAGAACGAATCAATCACACAATCACATAATAATAGATTGAACACACAGAGAGAGATAGAGAGAACTCCTGGTCTTTCTTTATTGCTTTCATTCATGTGTACATAATGAGGGGGGTCTAGGTCCCTATTTATAGTCTACGGTGGGGTGCCCAAATATGCCAGGACTCTTGGCCATGGGCCCAGTTTCCTAACAATTTTTACCGTATCACCGTTACACATATCATTTGTTTGGTTTAAGGGATGGGGTGGGATGGAATAGGATGGTTCCTTTGATCAAGCCTATCCATGTATTTGGTTTGAGGGATGGGGTAGGATGGAATGGTCCAAAGTGGGATGAGCATGTGCAAATTTAGAGAATATTCTTCTTAGATGCTGGACCATATGGTTCCACCTTTTTTGTGGAACCATCTCATCCTATTCCATCCCATCCCATTCCACTCTCATCACTCCAACCAAACGCATCCTTATGTAACAAACTAATGAGGTAGCTACACATGTAAAGTGGGGACGCAGCCTCGAGGCATTCGGACCCTTCCACCCGCGTGGCCAGGTTCAACCTCTCACGGTCTCACCTCTGACGGTTCATCATCTCGATCTCCGCCTTGTCTCTGCCCGATCCGAGCTCTTCCGCCGCTCCGCCCATCCCTGATCTGCTCCGCCCCGCCCCGCTCCGATCTCTTCCTGCCCCGCCCCTCTCCGATCTCTTCCTCTGCTCCGCCACTCCGCCCCCCCCGATCTGCTCCGCCCCGCCCCGCTCCGATCTCTTCCTCTGCTCCGCCCCGCCCCGATTTGCTCCGCCCCGCCTGTGCCATCGGTAGCTTGCTAGAGACGGTAGGTCCATGGCGTCCTGCCGAGCGCTCCACCTTCTCACGGCTTCCCGCGGCATCTCCTTGACCCCGCATCTCGCCTCCCTCGGGTAAGATCAAGAGCACCTTCACCGATAAGAAGCCCGATGAGCCGTCCTCTCCCGCCTCCTGCTCCTACAAGTCCTCCGTAAGTCCCCGAGGTGTCCCAGCAATCTTGTTCCTTTCTTGGTAGGGTGGTGGTGTCTGATTCGGGATTTTGGGTTTAATTGCAGAGTTCGCGCGTACGATGGAGATGGCGAGGAAGGTGGGGACGTTCAAGAACTTCGTGGCGGGGCGGTGCAGCGCGGCCACCGTCGCCAACGCCTTCGAGAAGCACTCTGCCATCCTCCGCTACCTCGGCGCCATCGACCCCACCGGCGAGGTATACAATGATCAGAGTGGTTGTGTTGTATGTTTAGTAATGCTCACCATTTCTGCGTGGAAGTTCCTCATCGACGTCGACGCCTGAATTGATCTGACCACCGCCGGGGAAATTACTCCACCAATGGTCCTAAGCTTAGATGATATTGGTAAATTGATTTGCAACCGAAACACAGTAGCTTAGATTGATATTGCTAAATTGGTTTCCAACAGAAAGACAGTAGCTTAGATTGATATTGCTAAATTGATTTGCAACCGAAAGACGGTAGCTTCATTCAAATGAGTATTGTCCTGAAACCACAAAAGAACTTGACATATCTTATCCTCAAACCAACAAAAGTGTTGTCCTTGACACGCTATCTTGATTCGTGAAGCCAAAAGAAAGTATCTCTTTTTCTATTCAACTAGCAATACCTGCAAAATGAAGCAATAAGGCATCACAATGGGAATAAAGGTAATGCAGTCTAGAACATGGAAGAACAACCAAAAATTCCACTTACTGTTTTGAGATGGTTGTGTAGCTTCATTAGATCTTTGTTTTTTTACCTCTAGCAGCAACGTTTTGCTTCTTTTTAACACCAATTTGAGAAGTGATAGGCTGCATATTTTCTTTCATTGATGAAACATGTGTGGCTTGTGAAGCATTTTTTTCTTTTCTTCTTTTCAAACTGACACCTGATTCTAGCATTAGTTAACCCTTTCAACCTGATATGTGGTGGATCATACACCTCAACCCCTTCATTTGAGTGGTTAGTTGTGCTGCCACCAAGATTGCACTCTAGTTCATTCTCCGCCAAGATTAGTGCCTCCTTTAATTTATCTTTCACAATCTGAGTCCCTCTAGGTGTTAATGAAGCCTTGTTGAAAATAATATGTCCTATGTGATTCAGCTCACTTGCATGCAATTCGCGAGTAGAAGTTTGGTCATTTGATGGTTTGAGAGAGGAAAAAATAACTCTTTCTTTAGCACATTTAGTCTATCTCGGCAATATATACAAATCTGGTATGCTGTGTATATTGTTCATGAGAAGTACCCTCAAACAATGGCAACACAACAAATCCAAAATTTCAAATAGCTTGCAGTTGCAGCATATTTTGAGATCAAGGCGGTCAAGTTTAACTGAGAAGTACCTCTTGCCATCTTTATTTAGCGTGTATGTCACAACTTGGCCATCATTCTCAGTTTCCAGACAATTCAGACCCAACTCTCAAATAACTCATCCTTAAACATCATAAATTATTTTACCGTGTATACATTAGCAGCATGCCCCAAAATTCCTCCCTTGGCCACAAAATCTGCAAGGCTACCATTTTTGCAAAGAAAATCATCGTCTTGCTCTACTTGGCGCATGTCTTTAGCTTTCTCTTCATAGTGTTTAATCACTTCTACCAGAGAAAAGCATAAGCCCAAAATTTGATGGAATACATTGTTTGTGCTTTCACTCCTTTGGATGGACTTCATCCTTGCCGAGAAAATATTGACACTAAATGCCATTGACCATCTTTCGCGAGCATCATACAATCTTGTGAGCCACTTGTTACTCTCTAGGTTGTATGTTGTAATCATGTCTTCCCAAGTTAATTGGAATTCATCAATACTATAGCACCCTGAAAGGCATTTGTGAAATATGGCCTTGAATGAGGGATTTCCATATAGTTCAGCAAGATGCTTCTTAGCATTTACAGTGAGATGCCATAAGCATAGTCGATGACATGAATCTGGGAGTACAATCTGAATTGCATTAGCCATTGCTTGATCTTGATCTGTAAAAATACACTTTGGTTGATGACCTCCCATAGCATCAAGAAATGTTTGGAATAGCCAAATGAAAGATTCAGTTGTTTCATCTGATAGAAAAGCACACCCAAATAGTATATTCTTCCAATGGTGATTAATTCCAACAAAGGGTGCACAAATCAAGTTATACTTATTTGTTCTGTAAGTTGTATCGAACACCATTACATCTCCAAAGAAATCATAGCCCACCTTAGATCTTCCATCCCTCCAAAAGAAATTGGTCATCTGACCATGTTGGTTCACTTGGACTGAATAGAAAAATATTGGATCCTCCATCTGTTTCTGCTTGAAGTGTTCATAAACACTTTGTCCATCCCCTGCTCCAATCATATTTTCCTTAATTGTTTGTAAGAAATTGTAGCAATCCCTCTTTGTGAAGCCAACATTATTCACACCTCCAACTTGTCTTGCAAGTACTTGAATGACTGATTTGGTTTTATGCCAACACAATACATGGATGTCATGATAGCAGCATGAGAGTCCAACACTTTCCTCCCAGATCTCAAATTGCATTTTTCTTCCTGTGTTGCAAACTCATGATTATGCATGTCATTGATATGAGTAATCTTCCAAATGTTATCTGCAATTGTAAACCGAACTCTGGCCATGCAATTGGTTCTTGTTGACAAATGATTCCGTTGTGCAGGAGCATCATTGTTAGAATTCTTCTCTCCTTCTTTTGAACAAAGAAATTCTCGTTGACGGATAACTCCATTCACAAGTCGTTTATTCCCTTTTCTAATACTGAAACCCATATTAATAGCATATCGGTTGTATAGCTCATAGGCCTCTTATTCTGATGCTACTTTTGTTCCAATCTTAAGTTCCAAGTCCAAAATAGATGGAAATGATCCCTCGCTTTCATGATGATCATCTGATTGATGCAATTCGAATGGTTCTGTAGGCCTAAATTGATAGATTACATTAGCATGTTTTGTTCATTCACGAAAATAGCAAGAATTTCTTTCTTTCTGGACAAAATGCTTTCCAAAATTCTTGCAAAGAATGTAAGAACAAGAAAGAAAGAGATGACTTTTACTTGAATCCAGTGTTTTTGTTCCCCTCTGTGCTCCATGCTCTATCGCCTGACTCATCTCCCATTTCATCCATGTTTTCTCCCCACAAAAGAGAAATGGCCTGAGTAGCATACAAATGGTAACTATTATATGTTGCAAGAGGAGCAAAGATGACGAGCAGTATGACAAAACAAATTTAAGATTTGAATTCAACAGCTGCAAGTACTATATATGATTTATTGAGAAACATGCAAACTTGCATCAATGATGTGTTGTTCTATATGTGCAGGACACGAAAGGCATGAGGATCTGGCGTTTTCACAGAAGGGGAGAGGAGGAACCGATTGTTGGTTTCCAATAGTTTCATCCAGAGAAAAATATCTGGCATTTTCACAGCATGGGCACCAAGTCAGATTGCAGTCAAAGTTTTGCAATCTCATTGACCTATAGATTCAATCAGAGGGTTTTTGGCAATTTTCGCAACAGCCAGCCACCCAAAAGGAAAATGGTTGATTTTATGTGTTGAATTATCTTGTTATCCTAATTAATGGATTTCTTGTTGGCGATTTTCACGAGGGTTCTTACCAATCATGCTGGTATTTAAGATTGGATTGAGCAAGGAAAGAAGTGGAATATGTACAAGTGAGACAAAAAGGAACCTGGGATTTGTAGTTTATAATGTTTGTTTAAAAGAACCTGGAATGCCAATTGAGTAAATGAAGAGTATAATTATTGCAATGTTTTGGCTTGCACCTGGGATGAGCACCTGTTGATGAGAAGAGGAACTGCAGCAACCTTCTCGGCAGGGATGAAGAAGAGCAGCCTTCTCTCGGCGGGATGAGAAGAGCAGCAGTGGCGGGAAGGTCTCCTGCTGGGATGAGGAGAGGCAAAAAGTAAAGAGCAGCAGTGGCGGGAAGCTTCCTGCAGCATGCTGGCCTCTTTTTTACTTTACACCTTTTTACTTTACATGCGTAGCTACCTCATTGGTTTGTTACATACATGGATCTGTGTAACGGTGATACGGTAAAATTTCTCGTCCGCTAGCACCTGGCCCAGCCACAGGACGTTTAGCCAGCGCGCCTCGATCTCTTCACCCAACCTCGATCATTTTTGTGATGTAACTTATGATTTTTATTTAAACTAGTTGAATACTTGTGTATTGCTACGCATTTTTAAAATTTATCATACTGTATATTTTAAAACTCATGGGTGATAAATTTTTTAAAATATGCATACAAATATGGTCTAAAAGTTTTTAAATCCGTCAAGTAAGTCAGAAGCCGTCGATCACCCCTTATGGTCGTAAGTCAGAAGACATCGACCACACCTCATAGTCGTAGGTCGGGAGCCCTCGAGCACACTTCATCGTCGTAAGTCTGAAACTGTCGACCATCGTGTGTGATCGTAGGTCGGGAGCGGTCCACCATCGCTGGTGGTCGTAAGTTGGCAGCGGTCGATGATCGATCGTGGTCCTAAATCAGGAGCTTTCGACAATGGCTCGTGGTCGTACGTCGGAAGCCAATGACCATCGTTCATGGTTGTAAGTCGAAAGCCATCGTAGACACCTCGTGATCGTAATTCAGAACATATCGACCAGCGCTCGTGGTCGTAAATTAGAGGACATCGATCACACCTCGTGGTCGTAAGTCGTAACACATCGACCAGTGCTCGTGGTCGTAAATCAGAAGCTGTCGATCACACCTCGCGGTTGTAAGTCGGAAGCCGTCGACCATCGCGCGTGATTGTAGGTCCGGAGCGGTCGACCATCGCTGGTGGTCGTATGTTGGCAGGCCTCCAATGCGCCTGTGCCCTGTCGCTCAACTATCGGCGCTCGGCTTCCAAGAAGAATCTAAAAAAGAGAACGAGAGGAATAATTAGGGAAGCATGTTACCTCAATACAACTGCCATTCAAACACGTCTGCGCTTCAACTGCCATTCAAACACGATCGACCACATAACTCCTCACTTTGTAACTGCTGAGGCTGCAACTGCTCTGGCTCCACCTTGTTCTCAGCTGATGCACACTACAACCCACGCCGCACTTTTGTTGCCATGGTCGACTATTGCTGCGCCCTGGGTCATGCCGTCACGCCGGTGAAGGAGTGTCAAGGCCTATCGTTGTACGCATTTTGGAGTGAGTCCTGTGGGCGGCGGTGACTTGGAAGTGGGGGTGGCGCTGCGAGGTGATGTGGCGTAGGTCACCAGATCTGGCCGGATTTAGATGAGGCGCGGGGGGCTGATGCGGCTGCGGCAGGGGAGGGGTCAAAGCACGCATGTGTAAGGCAGTGACGTGAGTGGGAGAAGAGCATAGTCGGATGCGGCTAGGGGTGGAGAGGAGGAAACAACGACGGGGGATAGGGCGGAGTAGAATATTGGGGAGAGGATTTGGTGAGGAGAGATGGGCACGGATCAGGAAGGGGGAAGGGGAGAGTAGCGGCGCAAATCAGGATGGTGGGAGGGGGAGATGACTCGGTGAGGAGACATGGTGCCGATTGGGACAGGGGAGGGGAGACGACTCGGTGAGGAGACATGGGGCCTGTTCTTTTTGGCTGCGGCTTGTGGCTTTTGGGCTGTTTGTACGATATATTACAGAGTAACAGAAACTCACGTACGATTTCGCTGATATAAATGAAGTTAGTAAAGTATGTACTATAATTAACTAGTAGACCCTATCTTCAAAAAATACTCCATTTAAAAGCTAGTTACTGTGCTATGACTACACTGTTTATCCACTAGCTATGACCACAGGTTACGACCACAGGCTACGACCACAAGCTATGACCACAGTGTTCGACCACTGGCTACGACCACCATCTTGAACCATAGGCTACGACCACCGTCTTTGACCATAGGCTACGACCACAGTGTTCGACCATTGGCTACGACCACCCTCTTGGACCACAGGCTACGACCAGTGTCTTCGACCATTGGCTACCACCGACTACGACCACGAGCTACGACCGTTGCCTATGACCGTAGTGTTCAACCACTGGCTATGACCACCATCTTGGACCACCGGGTATGACCACTAGTTACGACCACATGCTACGACCAAGGGCAACGATCACAGGCTACGACCATAAGTTACGACCATTGGCTACGACCACAGTGTTCAACCACTGGCTACAATCACAGGCTACCACTACAATCTATGATCACTGGCGACGACCACTAGCTACGACCACGGGCTATAACCGCAGTGTTCGACCACTGGCTACGACCACCATCTTGGACCATGGGCTACGACCACAGGTTACGACCAATGGTTACGACCACGGGCTACGACCATCGTCTTCGATCACAGGCTATGACCACATGTTACGACCATGAGCTACGACCACAATGTTCGACCACTGGCTACGACCACGGGCTACCACCACAGGCTACGACCACGTGCTATGACCACTAGCTACGACCACAGGTTACGACCACTAGCTATTACAGTGTTTGACCACTGGCTACGACTGCTGTGTTCGACCACTGCCTACAACCACGGGCTACGACCATTGGATACGACCACGAGCTATGACCGCGGGTTACGACCATCGTCTTGGACCACTAGCTAGGACTACCGGCTACGACCATTGGCTAGACCATGGCTACGACCACCGACTTCGACCACAGCCTACGACCACACCTCGTGGTTGTAAGTCGGAAGCCGTTGACCATACTGCGTGATCATAGGTCGGGAGCAAGCGACCATCTCTAGTCCTTATAAGTATTCAGCGGTTGACCATCGATCGTGGTCATACATCAGCAGACATTGACCACACCTCATGGTCGTAGGTTGGGAGCTCTCGAGCACACCTCATCCTCGTATGTCGGAAGCCATCAAGGACACCTCGTGGTCGTACGTCGGAAGCCCTTGAGCACACTTTGTGGTGATAAGTAGGGATGGCAATTGTGCCCGTTTACCTGTATACCCGTGGGTAAATACCCTAATAGAGTCGAGTATGGGATATTTTCTTTATCCACGGGTATAAAAAAGGGGGGAACACTCTACTCGTCAAGTAAACGGGCATAGGTATGGGTAAGCTCCACCCATACCCGCCCCACCCTTTTATCCGCGATATAGATTGACAGGTGGCACAATCATAGCAATATCTCTAATTACTATTGATTGTTATAAACTTTTCCATATCTCTAATTGCTATTGATTGTTATAAACTTTTTTGATAATTATTATATTTCCTAGCAACAACTGTTGCTTATATATACCTGTCATTAGTTCAACTCTCATATGGTGACTCTTAGTTCGCGGGCAAACGGGTATGCCCATGGGCAACGGGTACCTGCGGGCGACGGGTATGGGCAAGGTTTTTCACCCGTTGCCCTTCATGGGTATACCCGCGGGCGTAAATCGGGGTCGCGGGTACGGGTATGGGCGAGCATTACCTGTACCCACCGCGCCCGATTGCCATCCCTAGTGATAAGTCCGAAGCCATTGAGGACATCTCATGGTCGTATGTCAGAATACATCGACTATCGCTTGTGATCGTAAGTCAGAATACATCAACCATCACTCGTGATCGTAAGTCGGAAGCTCTCGACTACACCTCGTGGTCATAAGTCGGAATACATCGACCATCGCTTGTGGTCGTAAGTCGAAAGACATCAACCACACCTCATGGTCGTAAATCGGAAGCCGTCGACTATCACGTGTGATTGTAGGTTGGGAGCAGGCGACCATCCCCGGTGGTCGTATGTAGGCAGCGATCGTCCATCGATCGTGGTCGTAAGTCGAAAGACCTCAACCACACCTCAGGGTCATAGGTCATGTGGCATCAACCACACCTCATTGTCGTATGTCAGAAGCCATCGAGGACACCTGTGGTCATACGTCGGCAGACATCAACCATGGCCACGGGTGCTACGACTACGACCACGACCGCTACAACCATGGCCACGTATCAAGAGACACCTATACTGACTCTTACACACATATGCTTATAGACTCTTACACACTTTGGCTCGTAAGATCGAGTCTTTATTTAGGATACATAGATAATCATACACACATATGCTTACAGACTTACATACTCTGACTTGTAAGATCGAGTCTTTATTTTGGATACATAGATACGCACGTAATTATACAAGACACATATATACTTACTAACTCTTACATATTCTGACTTGTAAGAGTCAGATACTACTTATGTACACTACATCATAGAGCGATAGTGAAGGGACTTTGATGGAACTACGACCATGGCCACGAGCACTACTACTACAACCATGACTTCTACGACCACGACTACTCCTAGTCGTAACTGACTACACACAAATTGCGGTCGCTCTGACAACACACACCAATCGTAATGACTTAACACACACTGGTCGTAGCGACCTAACACACACTGGTCGTAGCGACTACACACGCAAACTAGCCATAACGACCACAACACATCAACTCGAAGCTTCAACCACAGCGCATCTAATCAACTCGAAGTTTCGACCATCGCTCATCATCTCGATGCTTTGACCATGGCTTCTCACTTACTCGAAGTGTTCGACTATGACTACCGCAGCTTTGATTGCTGCTACAACCATGGGTTCAGGGACTGCTTCGACCACGCCTTCGAGTGTGGCTTCGACTACTTACAAATCATCAAGATTAACAAAAACCTCACCTTACAAACACACAGAGCACAAAGGAATCATCAACACTATCGTAACAAAGTCGCAAGGCATATGTACCAAGTAGCTAGCTGATCAAGAGAGGGAAAAAAATCTGTGGGTCTCTCCAAGCAGAGCGCCGACTAGCTTGGGAGACCAAAATCACCAGACAACGCGACGAGCTTCGAGTGAAGAGCAGCAGGAGGTAGAGAGGTTCACCGGACGAGCGACCGCTGGGTGGTGGCAGCAGGGGAGAGCCACATGGGCGGGTGTAGGAAGAGGAAGCCATCGCCTTCATGCGGCACCGAGCAGTGGCAGTAGTAGGGGCTGGTGCGGCCATGGCAGGAGAACCATGGCGATGCAGCGCCGCGGGGGATGGGGCAAGGAGGGAGCAGGGGGCAGCCATCAAATCCAATGGCCACCGTGTATGAGCGCCCATCTCTTGGTTCCACCGGGCACCATCGATCCCTGCCTTCTAGATCCACCGGCTACTGTCATCGAGCATGCCTCTTGGATCCACTAGCCGCCATTGCAAAGCACCCTTCTCTCTGATCCATCGGCCACTATCGGCGAGCATCGTGCTGCCGAATCGCTTCATCGCATTGTTTGTGTAGTGAAAAATCTTGGTTGGAAGGGCGATGGGAGATAGGGTGGCAGCGATGGGGAGAGGCCCGGTAGCCAGTGAGGAGGGAAAGGGGAGATAGGGTGGTGGCGGTGAGGAAATGCCCAATGGGCGGCGAGGAGGGAGAGGGGAGGTAAGTGACAGGTCTGCGAGGGAGAGAGCGTGGGAGAGAGATCTATAGAGAATGAGCGTGGGAGAATAACCGAAGGTGGAAGTGGAGAGGAGGGACAATTAGCGCGAGAGAGAGGGGATATAGATGGTCAAGATTCCTATGTTTAGATTGGACAGTTGAGAAGAGAGGAGGGAGAATACACAGACGACCACTAACTCCTCTTTATATAATAGACAAAGAGAAATATTTATATGTGATTTTAATCGATATACATGAAGTCAAGGCAGCATCTACTATAATCGACTTGTAGATCCCATCTTAAAAAAACACTCCCTTAGAAAACCAGTTACTATAGAAAACCAAACCATAAGTCCAAAAAACCACATATGGACCGTCTCTGTTCTTTTTGGGCTTTTTGTAGCTTTTTTGGCTTTGACTTCTCCAAAAGCTGAAAAACAGAGTGGCTTCTTTAAGTGCCTTCTCCAAACCACTTCTTTAAACTGTTTCTCGAGTCTAAAACCATGTGCACCATCTACCGCGTCTCGAAAAAAGCAGATAAAAACCATCAACCATAGTCTAAAAGAACAACACCATATCCCCCGCTGGCTCACTCCCTCTGCCTCCCTCCTTGTTTTCTCCCCTCTCGAGCTCTGTTTCACATCACCGGTGGTTTTTCACAAAAGCATTCCCTTTATAGCTTTGGATATAATAATTAGTTGCAAGCATCTTTTTTAAAACCATAAAGCAAAATCTCACTAAAACAAGCAAACACTCACAGTACAGCACCACAACCTCAAACTAGCACACTAAGGACATGTTCATATTAGTTTCTACTTCTGGCTTTTAACCAATACAAACACCCGGCTTTCCAAAGAAACTTCCTCACTCCTCTCGCTCCCGTCTTGCTCCAGCAATAAGGCAGGGGGCCGCAGCCACATCACGCACCCCACTCTTGTTGCTCCCGTCGCGCGCACGCATCTTTCCCTCCCTTTCCCGATCACGCACCCCTCCTTTTAAAGCCACTTTTGTCAACAACTACTATTTATTTTCAATCGAAAGTGTTGTAGGGGTGGCCCCCACCTAATCCCAGCAAGCCTGGTAGAAGGTTATAAGGCCCAGAATAGGCCATGTGTAATGACTTAAGTGCCCCTGAAGGGGATACTCAGATGTAAGGGTATAATTGTAAAAGCACTCCCCATGTGTATATATATGGAATACAGGCCATGGGGAACCCAGGGGCCATTACGATCACTCTCTCCCAACTCTCCACTACGATCTCTCTCTCTGTTTGGTCTGTAGCCACAACAGTTGGCGTCATCCGTGGGGAGGACAGGAGCAAGCCTGAAGTCCGAAGAAGGATGGCACCGAAAAAAGCCTCGTCGGCGGCGGCGAGGGGAAAGAAGGCGGCTGGGTCGGAGCGTCGCATGGGCACTAGGGCTTCGGCATCGGCTGTTGCGGGCACGGGTGACGACGCAGGCGCGGTGGTCGAAGACGTCGACGCTCGCGCTGCGACGACCGACCCCGCCACCGGCGCTGCGACGACCAACCCCGTCAATGGCGCTGCTGCGAAGACCGACCCCGCCGGCGCGACAGCAACCAGCCTCGCCGCCCTTGCCGCAACGCTCGCCGGCAGCGCGGATCGGGCGGTTGGAGGTAGCCACAACGGCGCGACCGGTAGCTCGGGAGCTCGCGAGGCGATTGTACCTGTGCTGACCCGCCCGCTAGGCGCGCCGGCGGCCCTACCCGCGCAGGCGGTGGAAAGCGCCCTGGTGGCGGCCCTCAAAGCGTTCCAGCAGGAGCTAGGGGATCTTCGTGGGGCTGTCCGAGACATACAAGAGGCTCGGAGCCAGCAGGCCGCGCCAGTGGTCGCGCCAGAGCCCACGCCGGAAAGGGCGGACAGCCGCGATGCCCCCACATCCAACCGCGTGCTGCTGCGACGTGTCGATCCAGAGTCCCCGCTTTCGGCAGGGCTACAGCAGGCGGCGTGGCCCGACGACTTCAAATTCCCCAGTGTCATCGAGCCCTATAAAGGCGACACGGACCCTCGCGAGTTCGTGCGCGTATACGAAACCGCAATCGAGGCCGCGGGCGGAGATGACACCACAAAGGCGAAGGGACTCCCCCTCGCGTTGCAAGGAGTGGCGCTTTCCTGGTTTTTTTACCATAGAGCCAAACTCCATCTACGCGTGGGAACAGGTCCGCGACCGCCTTCACAACAACTTTCAAGGAAATTATGTTGAGCGGGTCGACGCAGATCGGCTCTTCGCCGTGAAGCAGAAACCTTCGGGGAAACTCCGGGACTATTTCAAGCGCTTCGCAAAGATACGTTGCCAAGTCAAAGACGTTAACGAAACCACCGTCGTTAACGCAGCTATACAGGGCCTTCGCCCGGGCCCGATGGCCGAGTATAACGCATGGAAGCCAATCAAGATGGTGACGAAGCTCTTTGACAAAATGGAGGAATACGCCAGGGCGGAAGAGGACGCATGGCGACGACAAGGCGACGACTCCGACACCAACCAAGCTGGCGCCTCGGCGAAAACCGAAGATCCGCTGAAGGACGGTCCTTCGAAGGGAAAACGTAAGCCGGAGTCGTCCAAGGACGCGCTTGAGCGCAAGGATGCCCCGCACGAGCCGTCCGATAGGCCCAAGCGCGGCCAGCAGAAGTCGAGGCGGGGCCGATACGTCCTTGACATCGAAGGCGGTTCCGAAGAAAGTGCTCCCGCAGGTCGGGGCGGTCGGGGGCGCCGAGGCCGGGGGCACGGCCATGGCCGGGGCCGCGACGATAGAGGCCGTGGAGATTACGATGACCAACACCAGGGGCTGTGGTGCGCAGTCCACGGTCTATCGCGCACGTGCACCTCTATCGCGGCGCTCCGCGAGAGCGTCACCAGGGACAGGAACCTGGAAGCACGCCCGCCCGTGGTGGCCCACGTACAGCACCCATACGAAGCCCCCGTGCACATCCAGGCACACGGGACGCAGCCCCACGAGGGTCCTCTGCGGATTCAGGCCCATGTGCAGCAGCCTCAGGAGGGCTTTCTGCAGCTATAGGCTCTGGAGGCCACCCACCGCAGGGTTATCAACGTCATCTCCAGAGGCTCCTCGTTAGAGTTTGCCTCGGCACGGCAGCGGAAGGCCTACGTACGGAGGCTACACCACGTGGCGGCATATCCAGCACAGACACCGCCGGACTGGGCACAGCATGAAGTCACGTTCACCCCCGCCGATGCCCAAGGCGTGGAGCTTCCTCACTAGGACCCCCTGGTCGTCCGGGTCGTAATAGCGGGATGCGACGTGGGACGGGCCCTAGTCGACGGCGGCAGCTCCGCGAACATTCTGTTTGCGGCAGCCTTCGGCCAGATGAGGATCCCCCGAAGCCGCCTCAGCCCATCGGGAGTCCCGTTGCAAGGCTTCGGAGGACAACCTCTACGGGCGCTCAGCCAAATATGCCTTCAGGTCTCCTTTGGCCAGGATGACAATGCAAGGGTCGAAGATGCCATATTCGACGTCGTTGATCTCACATACCCTTACAATGCCATACTGGGGCGTCCGGTCATCAACTCCTTCGGGGCGGTACCGCATCACGGCTATTTATGCATGAAGCTCCCGGGGCCGCGGGCCATCATTACCGTTCGTGGCGACCAGGACATGGCCCGGCGCATTGAGCATGGCACCAGATATCCCCGTCGCGGTGACCAACGGCACACTTAGAATCGGCACCACAGCGCGGGGACCCACGGTGTCATCCGGGGACGGCTCGGCAAGCCTTGCAGCTAGCGCAACTACTAGAGGCTCCGACCGCGCCAGAGACAAGTGGTTAGTACCTCCGCTACATGTAATTGCTTACCCACGCAAACGGGAATGAAATAAAGTTCCGTTTGTCACCACCTGTTATCATTGTGCAAAAGTACGCGGCGAGAGCGCGCGGAGGCTTCGCCTACGCGCGTACTCCCGAGGTACAAACCGAAGACGCACGTTCGCGTGTGCACTCTCCGTAGCTAGGGGTACGAGTATGAGTATAAACCAAAGATGCACGTTCGCGTGTGCACTCTCCGTAGCCAGGGGTACGGGTATGAGTATAAACCAAAGACGCACGTTCGCGTGTGCACTCTCCGTAGCCAGGGGTACGGGTATGAGTATAAACTAAAGACGCACGTTCGCGTGTGCACTCTCCGTAGCCAGGGGTACGGGTATGAGTATAAACCAAAGACGCACGTTCGTGTGTGCACTCTCCGTAGCCAGGGGTACGGGTATGAGTATAAACAAAGACGCACGTTCGCGTGTACACTCTCCGTCAAAGACACGGGCACGAGTATAAACGAAGACGCACGTTCGCGTGTGCACTCTCCGTCGAAGACACGGGCATGAGTATAAACAAAGACGTGTGGGGGGACTCCTCTGCACGCACTCTACGGAGTATAAATAAGACGCGGATGTTCTCCCTGCGCACTCTACTGAGTATAAACAAGACGCGAACCCCGCGCACGCCAGGGACTTCGTCCCTGTGCGTACTCACCGGAGTATAAATATGACGTGGATGTCGACCCCACACACTCTACGGAGTATAAATAAGACGCGGATGTTCTCCCTGCGCACTGTACTGAGTATAAACAAGACGCGAACCCCGCGCACGCCAGGGACTTCGTCCCTGTGCGTACTCTCCGGAGTATAAATACGATGTGGATGTCGACCCCACGCACTCTACGGAGTATAAATAAGACGTGGATGTTCTCCCTGCGCACTCTACTGAGTATAAACAAGACGCGAACCCCGCACACGCCAGGGACTTCGTCCCTGTGCGTACTCTCCGGAGTATAAATACGACATGGATGTCGACCCCACGCACTCTACGGAGTATAAATAAGATGTGGATGTCCTCCCTGCGCACTCTACTGAGTATAAACAAGACGCGAACCCCGCGCACGCCAGGGACTTCGTCCCTGTGCGTACTCTCTGGAGTATAAATATGACGTGAATGTCGACCCCGCGCACTCTACGCGGTATAGATAAAGTGCGGGTGCTCTCGGTGCACTCCGCGGAACGCAAGGAGGGCATGGACATCAATCGCGCATCGCGACAGAGCGTCGAGGCTCGCCTTCGCGCACCACGGGAGGTGGACGCGAGGTGCACCACCGAAGTCCAATCCCAAGAGCTGGGGCAACATAGCAAGTCAGAGGCTACCCTCAGGAAGGGCGCACGCGGAGCATGATGTACACCAGAGGCTACCCTCGCCCTGGAGGGTAGGGGAACGGAGCGTGCGCGCACTTCTGCCACCGCACGCGCCGGTCTACAGACTCTAAACAAGTCGTAGCG
Source organism: Dendrocalamus latiflorus (assembly GCA_017311315.1). Classification (NCBI taxonomy): domain Eukaryota; kingdom Viridiplantae; phylum Streptophyta; class Magnoliopsida; order Poales; family Poaceae; genus Dendrocalamus; species Dendrocalamus latiflorus. The sequence goes on along the minus strand of CM029637.1, from coordinate 11,676,766 downwards.
TCGAGGTCCGCCTCCGCACGCGCCAGTCTACGGACTATAAACAAGTTGTACCGTCAAGGTCCGCCTTCGCACGCGCCAGTCTACGAACTATAAACAAGTCGTAGCGTTGAGGTCCGCCTCCGCACGCGCCAGTCTACGGACTCTAAACAAGTCGTAGCGTCGAGGTTCTCCTCCGCCGAGGAACAAGGCCCCAGGAGTGCTCGCGTGCCCACTTCGTCTAGGCAGGCGGGGCCCCCGCACAACTACTGTCAGACCACCCGAAGCACAACGCGCAGCGCATGTCCTAATTGCCAGCAGATGTATACATCGGGAAAAGTTTACAAGTACAGAGGCTCGCCAGCATATCTGCCTCTCTAAGCCATTATTCGGCGGGCTCGTCCTTAACGCGCGCCAAGGCCGGGACTTCCCCCGAAGAAGATCGGCCCGCCCAAAAGTTCAGCGACTCCTCGGCCCTTTGCCAGTGTCGAAGGCGCCGCCGGGTTGCAAGGTCGGACGCAAGCAGTCGTCCCCAGCAAGGAAGCTGCTTGGGGCACAGGTCAAATAGTCAGTTCGTAGAACAAGCGCGCCTTTTATTCACAAAAAAAGGGGCGGACATTACAACGCACGCCTACACCTAGCCACCTCGGCGTCGCACCTGCGAGTTCTCGGCACCTTCGGAGGTCCCAGCGGCGTCCTCGTCGCGTCGGGGGACCCCGTCCAGAAATTGGCCGAGGCTCCCCCCGTAAAGGGACTTCCGGAGCTCGACCTGTGCGGCGACCACTCCGGCGTAGTCCCAGATCCGCTCGTAGAAGTGCTTTATGGAGCGGCAAACAGCGCGGACGGCGCCAGACATTACTCCAGCCCCACCGGGCATCTCCAGATGGGGGTCCTCTAGCCCGGCGATGTGCGTGCAACCACGGTGCCGTAGGAGCGCGCACACCATACACGACGCCACGAAGGCACAGTGGTTGCCGAAGGTCGCCGCGGCACCACGCGCAACGTCGGTGGCATCTTTGGTCCAGCGAAGGGTCCGCGACAGCTCCTCCGGGCCGAAGGCGTGGTCCGACACTTTGGCCACAAGCCCCTAGAGATGGCTCTCCAGTGTTTGCATGACATCCCGGTCATGCTCCGCTAGAGTTAAGGCGAGTTCGCCTTTCTCCTTTTCTAGCGAGGCGACTTGTTGCAGAAGGCCGTCCCGCTCCGCCGCAAACTCCCGCCGCAGCACCTCCACGGCCGACTCCCGCGCCGAAGCGGCGAGTCCCTCGGCGTGCACCTTCACCTCAGCGCACTCCGCTTCCAGCTGGCGGATGTGGGCATCCTGGGCAGAACGGGCTCCTGTGGTTTCGCGCAGCACCTCCTCGGCGACCCGCAGTCTATCTTCGAGCGCCCTTTGCGCATGAGCATAGGCCGTTTGCAGGGCCTGCCCCAGCACCAGTGTCTGTAGGGCAAAACGACTTAGCAAGCTCAGCATAGCCAAACATTGTCGCATAAGTAAGCACTTACCCTCACCCCCGACACCTCGAAGGCGTCCCCGAGACGCTCCACCCCGTAGGCATGAAGCGCCTGCTGGCTGACGCTGGCGGCCGTGTCATCCACGATCCCGTGCCACGCCCTCAGCGTCTCAGGCGGGGGAACGAAGTCCGCCGGACTGAGGCGCACGATGCTCGCGCCGCCGGCACCAGGACCCTCGTGGTCCGCCAAAGGCTCCTCCGGAATAAGCGATGCTGCGGACAGGGACGCAGGTGAGCACCGCAAGGCGCAATGAACAAAACACCAGGGAAGCCAAACCACCTTACCTTCGGTAGTGGAAGGAGGGCTCTGGGGGCCCGCCCCCTAGTACCAGGCGAAGTAACGGTAGCGCAAGTCCCAGCGGAAGGCGTGGTCCCGCCGAGAACAGAAGCCTCCGCGTTCGATGCCGGCGCCGACAGTTCCCGCGCGGCGGACGGCGCGGCCTGGGGGGCAGAAAGAGCGCGCGCCGCAGGAACTTCGGCATATGCATCGGAGTCCCACAAGCTCCCGATGCCCGTCGCCATGACGAATCCCCTCGATGTCCGGTGGAGCTCGGGCCGCAGACACGGCCGCTTAGCCGAAGCTAGGGGCGACGATGCCGCCCCAGCAGCCACTGCCGGTGAAGCCCCCGCAGCTGCAGCACCCGGAAGCGAAGCCCCCTCCGTGGCAACCTCTGCGAGGGCAACTCGGTTTCGGCCGCTGCTGCTGGTGAAGACCCAGCTCCGTGCGCCCCCATGGAAGACGTCTCCGGCGTTATGACGGCCACGGCCAAAGGCTCCACCTCAGCACCGCCGGTCATCTAGGATCCTGTCTCAATGACCGCCGCGAGTGACGAGACTTCTCCTCTCCAGCTGCTCGTGGCGAGCCCGCCGTCCAGGGCATCCGCCGAGGATCCTTCGCCCCCGGCGTCCGCGCCATCCAAGCCCGAGTCGGCGGACCTCGCCAAATCCGACTCTGCGTCTGCCGCGCCCTCGGGAGCGCTGGCAGCAGCAGTGGCAGCCGTTACATCAAGCGCGGCAGACGCTCCGCCTCGGCCCCTCTTGCGAGACGGCGCCTTCCTCCTCGGTGCGCCGTCATCTTGATGTTGCGGGACCGGTTCAGCGCGGTCCGGCACGGCAAGGCCCAGGGCCTCGCACACACGGTTTATCCGCCCCAGCCCCGCCTCGGCAGTAGCGGACCGAGGAATACACGCGCGGCCTGCTCCGCATCCTCCAGGCGAATCCCTAAAGCAACGCACGAGATAGCATCAAAATGTAATGCCCTCTGCGCGAGCAAAGGGGAGGGATGGTCGAGGCTTACGAGGACCGGGGGCGCCGGCAGCACACAAACCCGTGGCAGAACGTTGTCGTCTCGACGCTTCTCGGCGGTGAGGCGCCAGTCGCAGGCGAGCGGCGCCACGCCGTACATCGTGTACTCTTCGGCGAGGTCGCGCATGTTAAAGTGGGCGGCCACGCCTACGAGCCGCCGGGCCCTCCGCCTGTCCTCGTCGTCAAGTGTCCGGCCGGGCGAGGTCTTAAACGCGATTGGCCGGCCCGTACACTCGAGGCCGCTCCCGCTCGCCACACGGTGATAGAACCACCGTTTCATCCAGTGCGACTCCCACTTCCCGCAAGTGGAGTTCGCAGGGAAGAGCTTACCGCAGATCGACCGGAGAATAAAGGTGACGCTGCCGAAGCTCAACAGCGTCCCGTCCTTCCGATCCTTGGGCTGGCATCGTGCCTCGTGCAGGTAGGCAAATAACGAAGCGCTGGGCCAGCACGCTTCCGAGCGCAAGACCCAACTATACACCATCAGCCGGGCCACGGCGTTCGGAGTCAGTTGCGCCAACTCCAGCCCGAAGGTCCGCAGCACGTCGCCCACAATCGCCGCCGCCGGGATGCGGAGCCCTGCGTCGAAGAAGGCGACGAATACGACCGCCTCCGACTCCTCGGGGCGTGGTTCCGTCTCGTCGGCGGCGGGTAATCGCACCGCATGGCGCTCGGACAGCCTCCCCGCGCGCAATAGACCCTGGATCGTCTTCTCGGTCACGAGCGAGGGGCCCAACTCGCCGGAAAACGAGCCTTCCTTCGCCGCCAGCCACCGCTTCTCCGCCACCGCCGGGTCGCGTTCGCTGAGCGTGTATTTCACCTCCAGCGGCGAAGACCGCCGGCACCAGCCGCCTGGCTACACCTACCGCCAGATGCCATCACCTCTCGCAAAAGGAGTATAGCGGCGAGAATACTACGGGAATATAGAAGGTGAGGCAAGCGAGAAGGGGGCGTACAACTGTGGGGGCGCGGTTACGAGGGCTATTTCAAGCCACCTCGCCCTGATGCTGAAACATCGCGATGGTCCGCGTGCGAAACGCAACCGCAATCGCACAAAGGGCTGTCCCGCACAACCCCCCATAGCCGAAGACGGAGAGGCGCGACCACGGCGGGAAGGACCGTCAGAGCACGACGCTCCAATGGCCTCCCGCCGCGTGGCAAACCCCGCACGAGATAGCTGGAGCACGCGAGGCCAGGCGTCGACACGACTTCTGCCGCCATTAAGAGCACATTAATGGGCCACAGGAGCACAACAGCTTCGACGTTGCGCCATTCCCCGCCCGCCTCGTGTCCCCCTTCCCTAGGGAAGGGGCGAGCAGCTGCGATCACGCAACCGCTCACATCCCGCCGCACACCAGTTACACGCCGCCGCGTGCCCCACACGCGCCAAGGCGAGTTGCACGGTACGCCAACCTAGCTCTGGCAAACTGGGGGCCGGCGCGATTCCAGGAACCTTTACAGCGCACTACCGCATCGCGAGATCGCAATCACCGCTCGCGTGGCAGTGTTCGTGATGCGAAGTTGCAACTCAGAATCACCGCTGAGCCACTGCCGCGACAGACTCCAGTCCCGGCCTCGGCTTCGGGGATGGAGAGCGCGCGCGCGTCTACTTTGGCTGGGATTCAGGCGCCTGGATCTTCCGTATTTTGGAAAGGCAAGGGAGGATGTGCGGCAGGTTTTTGACGGGTTCTCATAGACAGATAAGCTTCAGTACATCAACGTTCCTTGATAATAGCACCAGTTGGCACAATCAGCGGATGCAGATGAACTCAAGCATATCTATCTACGAGAACAGGTCAAACCTTGCCATCTTCATACAGGAGCACGACTTGTGCGTAGGAGGCCGTCTTCTCGATCACCACACCATCTTGGCCGCAGCCGCGGCTTCGGCCTGGACCCTGGCTTCGAGGAGCGGACCTGCGCGCACGAACTCGCCCGTTGGCGCCTCCCACACATAGCAGAAGCAAAGGTCATGTCGTGCAAAGTTTGGCTTGTTCTCCTTAACAGGCCACCTTCAGTGCATTAACATTTTTTTTCAAAGTAATGCGGACGAGCTCCATCAGGAACCCCGACTGAAGGTAGGTCTGTTTAGGAGAACAAGGCAAACCTCGCCGTCGTATGCAGAAACGCAGCGTGAGGGCAGGAAGCGCGGCTAGCTACTGATAACCGACGCTAACCAAGCTCCCAAGAAAAATGGACCTCCATCTGTACATCAACATCCCCTAAGCCGCTCAGCGTCGCTAGGGAATGTCGATGCACGGAAGGGGCCCATTTTAGGGGAGCAGCCTCTATCCAAGGACACGATGCAGGAACAACACCACACCAGCGCCGTATATATACCCCATCACTGGGGGAGCCAACCGGCGGAAGTCCAACCGGCGGAAGTCCAACTGGCGGAAGTCTAACCACCGGAAGTCGTCGCCACGTTAAGATGGCCACGACGCCTCAAGGCCTGCACCGCGCCAAGCACACTTTGCCACGTGGCCGGCCAGAAGAAGGACCGTCGCAGCGCGTCCGCTATCACTTGACGCATGTGCGACAACTCAGGGGCCCGCTACGCCTACCTATGCCAGCGCAACACCTCCGACTCGGCCCAGGCAACCCCGATCCCGCTCGAAGGGTAGGGGACGGAGCGCGCGCTCGTGCTTCGATCAGGTGCCAGCTCGGGACGGAGAGCTCGCGCATCTACCTCAACCACCAATCCACGCGTCGGGTTCGGCTATGGCCTCAGCCCCTGGTTAAGTTCGAAAAAATTCACAGGCCGCAGGGACGGAGGGGGCCAAAGGACTCGGCAACATGGCTTCGGCCATGTGAAGCCCTTTACCATGAGAGGCTCTTGTTGTAGGGGTGGCCCCCACCTAATCCCAGCAGGCCTGGTAGAAGGTTATAAGGCCCAGAATAGGCCATGTGTAATGACTTAAGTGCCCCTGAAGGGGATACTCAGATGTAAGGGTATAATTGTAAAAGCACTCCCCATGTATATATATATGGAATACAGGCCATGGGGGGGACCCAGGGGCCATTACGATCACTCTCTCCCAACTCTCCACTACGATCTCTCTCTTTGTTTGGTCTGTAGCCACAACAGAAAGCTATCCGAAGTAGCCAATATGAATAGTCCATAAATTAAACACATTTTAAGGTTTATACATGAGCAAATTTATTATATACCCTCCACTTAGATGGCATTCTATCATATACACTCCTTCCCAAGGTACTTACTCTCCCCAAAACTATAGGGCGTACTTTTTAAATTGTCTTATAGATAAATATATAACATATTTCATATCCAATGTAAAATTAGTATGATGTTCTCTTTATACTCCTAGTAAATATCTAGCTTTACTTTATATTATCAACATAGATGCATTGAATATAGTGCTTAGAGATAATAATTAGAGGGCAGTCTAGTTATTTTCAATATTTTTTGATCTATGTGATAAGAAAATATGCTTTATAAAACTTGGACAATTGAAAATATCCCCTCTCCAGATAGAACCCTCGATTAAATACCACTCACATTATTTCATTAATTACTTTTGCTTTTTCCCATTTTGGCAATCATACCGAACCATTTTGCCCCTGGTTGGGTCTAGCGCACCGTAAGGGCCAAAGCGGTAGAGTCCTCGACGACGCTAGTGCAGGATACGAAGAGGGCACAGACATAGTACACCTCGACAGCACGGCTGCAGCGGAGTCAGCTTAATTGTGTAGAAAATGTGGGCAATATTTTAATTCCAAATTTTACTAGGATACAAATACAATAAAAAACTAGTGATGCCAAACACAAAACTATCAGCAGGCTACTTATTGTACTTCAGAAAATACACAAAGAAAAATATAATATCAAAGTCGATCGAACGTGTGAATGACTTGCTATTGGGCTTGATGAAGAACAGGAAGCAATGCAGACTTGATGCAGTGCAGGATGTAGATAAAGCAGAGCAGCAAGTGGTCGTGCAGATGTGTGCTGCCTAGAAAACTTATTGCCACCCCGTGCAGGTCTTCATAGCAGCAACGGCTTGGAGATACAACTCCTCTTCTTCACAGTGCATGCCAAGAAGAAGAGTCGATAAGGTTCAGACGGCACAGTACAACAGTACAAGTTGGCAGAAGTGAGAGATGCAGGCAGTGAGAGATTCACTACTGAATACCCTAGACATCTCTAGGTATATAGATGTGCAACTTACTCTCTAGTAATTGCCCCATTGAACTGAAATAATTCACTGGCAACTGCTCAATTATTCACTAGTAACTGATATCATTTAACCAACAATTTACCCACTGGTAACTACTTGTCATCAAAAACCCAATTAAGCCACAAATTCAAATGTTTGAATCTTATTCAAATAGAGAGAGTGGTGCAGGGTTTAGCAAAAATAAAGATATACTAAATAGAGAGAGAGAGAGAGTGGTGCAGGGTTTAGCAAAAATAAAGATATACTAAATAGAGAGAGAGTGGTGCAGGGTTCAGCAAAAATAAATATATACTTGGTCTGCCAAGTGGCGTGCCACATCACGGTACAGTCGTGCATCGCAAGTCACAAGTCATGCGATTTTACTGCGAAAATGTGCGAGCGTGATTAGCTAAAGCCCTCCTTATGCCATCTCTATCCATATTCAAGGAGTGGTGAGGACTCTACCTTATAAATTGATCACCCCCACTTTGTCTTAGCAATATGGTACTAAACCATGCATGCTTTAGAATTAAGGAAATGGGTCTTGATCATATGGGCCAATTTCGAACAATCCCCCACCAATTGCAAAGCAAGAAGTAAAAAGATATCAAATATATTGTGCTGAAGTACTGTTAATATACCAGTCTTTTAGTGTAAGTCCCGTACGGGTTGAACTTGCACCTAAAATGACAAAATTCATCTACTCACAACTGATGAATAGAATATGCCTTGAATCTCGACTAATACTAGGCTGCCAATGAACCACGTATAAACGGAGCGTTATATGGTCATGACCCCTTATCTGCTCATGAGCTTTCTAGAGAATGCCACGTTCTCATGAACTACGACCACACAGTTAAGCTCAAGTAAGTGTATTCTTTCTAGGTATCCTGCAGGCTAATACATTTTCCTTATCTGGACAACAGAATACATTAAGGCTTTATGCCAACCTTCCATACAGTTGAGAGTACTTTGTTTATAAGGACATAGGTATACTAAATATATACTCTCTTGTTACAACATCAATTTGTTTTTCCCATTGCCTAAGTCACGGGATCTCCGATCAAGAAGATATGGTTACCATTGTGATGTAACTTAAATAGACCTCATTCACATGTCCATAGATGCAACGGAAATTGCTTTTTGTGCTAACCCCTTTGAAAAAGGGTCTGCTAGATTTTTCTCAGTGTGAATATAGTTTACAACAATCACTCCGGAGTTTCTCAGTTTTCTAACAGATTTAAGCCTACAATTCACATGTCTAGAGGACTTCATATTATCCTTTGTACTTGTGACATTGACCTACACTGTTTAATTATCACAGTACATAAGGATTGCATGTATTAGTTTCTCAACCAATGGCAAGTCTAATAGAAGCTCTCTCAGCCATTCAACCTTAACAGCGGCTATGTCAAGTGCTACAAGTTCTGCTTCCATGGTTGACCTCATCAATATAGTCTGTTTGCAAGACCTCCACGAAACTGCAGCACTAGCTAAAGTAAATGCATAACCACTTGTAGTTTTGATCTCATCTGCATCAGAGATCCAATTAGAGTCACTGTATCCTTCTAATATAGAAGGATATTCAGTATAATTTATTCCAAAAGATGTTGTGCCCCTCAAGAATTGCAACACTATTTCAAGTGTCTCCTAGTGATCATCTCTTGGGTTAGAAGTAAACCGACTTAATTTACTCACAGCAAATAAAATATCAGGTCTTGTGGCACCAGCTAAATACATAAGTGACCCAATAATTTGTGAATATCTTAATTGATCTTTTCTTAACCCCTGGTTCTTTCGAAGCTTAATGCTCGCATCATAGGGTGTTGGAGAAACTTTATAATTTTCAAAACCGAATAGGCTCAATATTGTCTCAGCATAATGGGATTGATTTAAAGTGATCCCATCCTTGCTTTTGATAAATTTAATATTCAGAATGATATCTGCCTTTCCCATGTCTTTTATATCAAAGCACCAAGATAAGAAAGATTTGACCTCGTCAATTAAGACAATGTTTGTTCTAAATATAAGTATGTCATCTACATACAGATATAAGATCACTCCTTAACCCCCACCATAACGATAATACACACGTTTATCAGCTTCATTCACAACAAAGCCAGCGGATGTCAAAGTTTTGTCAAACTTCTTGTGCCATTGTTTATGTGCTTGTTTTAGGCCACACAAAGATTTCAATAATCTCCATACCTTATTTTCCTGTATATAAATCATAAAACCATCTAGTTGATCTATATAGATTTCTTTCTCCAACTCTCCATTAAGGAAAGTTGTCTTCATGTCCATTTGATGAACATGTAGACCATAGGAAGATGCTAACGCTAGGAGCACTCTGATGGTGGTTAGTCTGGCAATAGGAGAATAGGTATCAAAGAAATCTTCTCCCTCTCTCTAGGTATAACCCTTGGCCATAAATCTTGCCTAGTACTTCTCAATAGTACCATCAAACCTTAGTTTCTTTTTAAAGACCCAGTTACATCCTACAGGTTTGCACCCGATAGGACGATCAGTGATCTCCTAAGTCCCATTAGCCATGATAAAGTCCATCTCGCTATAGACTGCCTATTTCTAATACTCAGCATTAGAAGATGCATAAGTCTCTGAAAGAGTCCTTGCATATCATCCACAAGGTATACAATAAAGTCGCCACCAAAGGTTTTTTCAACCTTTTGTCTCTTGCTCCTGCGAGGAGCTTCTGTAACTAGATTATCCTCGTCCTCAAGGATATCACATATTGGTTCAGAAATGATGAGAAGTTCAGAAGTTTGATTATTCTCACTTTTAATATTATCAGTTTGAATATTATCTGTTCGTGAAGTACTGTCTGCTGCTCTCATAGGAAAGATATTCTCAAAAAATAAAGTATCTCTAGACTCCATTATTGTATTAGCAATAAACTCGGGAGTTTCTGATTTAACTACTAAATATCTATAGGCCGTGCTATTTTTAACATATCCTAGAAAAATATGATCGACTATTTTTGGTCCAAGTTTTCTCTTTTTCTATAATGGTATATTGATTTTTGCCAAACACCCCCAAGTTCACAGAAAGTTAACATTAGGTTTTCTCCCCTCCCATCCCTCATGTCAGTTCAGCCACGTTGATTTCGACCACACAAATCTCGATCACGCTGGTTTCGATCACATAGATCTTTGACCACATAGGTCTTCGACACATTGGTTCGACCAATTGGGCTCTCAACCATGAAGGTCTTTGACCACCAACGCACGCAGTAGTTCTGCGATTACAATGCTGGTAGTTTCGTTAAGTGGTACTATCACAAACTGCACTATGGTAGTTTCGATTTCCCTAAGGAATGCAGGTACTTCAACAGATTTTGCAAATATATTTACAAATAATAGTATCTTGCACATAAGAATCAAATATGATTCCCAACAAGTTGTAAAACACATTTGCATACTTTTAGAATCATGACACAAGGATTTTATTTATAAGCTTCAATCATTTATAAAATATATTTGCAAATATAAGCATCATTGAAAGAATGGAAACATGGACTTCAAACACTTGCAAAACACATTCGCAATGTATAATCCGATGTTACAAGGATTCAACACATGAGTTTCAATTATTTGCAAAGCACATTTGCAAATACAAGTCTCATACCAAAGATAACTAGAGCAAGTGAGGTTAAGCTGTCAACATATGATGAGACTCAAGCTACTAGACATGACCCCTCTTACAAGTACAGCAACCTATAGTAGCAATTTGATCCTCCAACCAAACACCAAGACCGATAAAAGACTATAAACACAACTTTACTCCTAACTAGCCATACCTTTGCCTTGAGTCATAGTCTTGACACGCGTTAACTCATGATACATTCACTTCTTGAACTCCATCAACACATGATGGGTCTTGACTTGACTTGATGATCAACACATGATCATCTCCTCTTGGACATATATCAACTTTTGATGTATCTTTTTCTTGATGGCTTTCAACACATAAAACTATCTTCCATCTAGACTTGATGATCTTTAACACATAAAATCATCCTAAGTCATCCTTATTTGTGCAACCTAACCTATTCATCCAACTTATAGAAAATGTTAGTCCACAAATCAATTACTAAACTTCACCGCTAACACATAATGGAGGGACTAGATTATACAATCTCCCCTTTTGGTAATTCATGACAATCTCAATAAATAATGAGATAAAGATTTTATTTGCAAGTATACAATATGTACACAACACTTGTACACTCTAAGATAAGCTTTCAAAATAAAACTTACTTATCCGGTTGTTATTAATCATCCAACCATTAACACATAATGAAGAGGTTAGATGAAAACCCGATTGTGAATGAGTATATATACACTACACAAGCTATATATATACTCAAACGATGTGTTTCAAAGTAAAGATACTAAATATGTGTATTAAAGGAAACACGGATCAACACATACGAAACCTCAAAACATAAAGTGAGCTCCCCCTAAATATGTGCATAGAAGTATGTGTAATGAAGACTATGCACATATTTATTTTGGACTATTTGTGGAGTTCTATCTATATTTTGGATCTAAGAAATACACTAATATATAAAAATGTGATTTCGAATGCATACCTCTTTGATTTCATCTTTTTATCCAAGTGAGACTAAGTTATATCATAATCAATAAATATGGTTAGTCTCACAAATGCATTTGTCATTATCACCAAAACATCATAATTGTATTTGTCATTATTCATGCATGTCACAAAGCAAATAAACGAGAGGAGGTGAAAGCATTGTTCAAGTTTAACTTCCCTTTTTGGCAATATTAAAAAAATTATCATGAGCTAAGCTATTATCACTCTAATTTCTCCCCACTCTAATTTTTCCCCTATTATACAATATCTCCCCTATTATCCAAAGTTAGTATCACAAATTTCTCCCCCATTTGGCACTAAGTACTAAAAAGAGGCATTGATCACCATAAAAATACGGGAAGAAGAAAAGTTAAGCCAAAATAAAGATTTTTCATTATTTGGAGTTTGGTACCAAGTAATTTAACTTAATATGGTCATGAAGAGTATGAAAATAGATACAAATAATCAATATAATACCAAATGTATTGTCGGAACCCGGAGTAACGACTCCTGGATCCTCTGTGTAAATCGCCCTAGTCCAGGATCAACTAGTGTACACAGTACAACAAAGATAAATACCAAGCACAAATGACTAATTATATTAAATAAAAGGGTACGGCCTTATAGCCAAGTCTTACATCAACGCCCATTGGCAAAGATAAATAAAGGAAATAACTGCGGAAGCAAACTGATAAATAGTGAAGCCCAAGCCTGCCCACAGGCAAACGACAGTAAGACGCGGCCTATTCGTCCAGATCTTCACCGTGGTCGACGACATCTTCCTCTGTGTAGGGGGGTGCAAGGTGAGTACAAACTTGTACTCCGCAAATCACACGGGAAATGAAACATAATGATAAAGGCTTCAATGGAAGGCTTATAGGGTTAGTTTGCATAAAACAGCATTTAAGGAAATACATTAATAGATTGAAAATGCTGAATTTAATACAGTAAGTAAAAACAGTAATTGTAGTTGAAAATAATACCGTCAGTGCAGGCTTCGACCGTACACCAACCTATCCCCGGGCATCCTACCCAGACCATCATTTCCAAAAGATCACATATGGATTCCATCCATCCACACGTTTCCAAACACTCGTGGATTCCATCCATCCACAAGCTTCCAATCTCTCTAATGGGTTCTGTTGTAGGGGTGGCCCCCACCTAAGCCCAGTAGGCCTGTTAGAAGGATGTAAGGCCCAAAATGGGACATGTGAAATGACATGAGTACCCCTGAGGGGAATACTCACGTGTAAAGGTATAATTGTAAAAGCGCTCCTCATTTGGATATATATATATAACACAGGCCATGGGGAGAAACCCCTAAGCCATTACTCACCTAACTCTCCACTACCATACTCTCTCTCTGTTTTTTCTGTAACCACAACAGTTGGCGCCGTCCGTGGGGAGGACAAGAGCAAGCCTCCAGATCTGAAGGAGGATGGCACCAAAGAAAGCTTCACCATTGGTGGCGCAGAAAAAGAAGGCGGAGGCGGCGAAATCTCGCGTCAATACCAGGCTTCGACTTTAGCAGCTGCAGGTGCGGGTGGCGGCGCGGGTGTGATGACCGTGGGCACCGGCGTTCACGACGCGACGCCCGACCCCGTCACCGTCGTGACGGCCGACCCCGCCACCACCACCCCGACCACCAACCCCGGCGGTGACAACGCAGGCGCGCCCACTTCCCCACTCGGCGCGGGAGCGGTGAGCGGGCCCGGCGACGACGCGGGCTTCGTCACCGGCTCCAGGGTCCTCCGCGCCAGCGCTGTGGGCAGATTGGGCGCGCAGGCCGTGGTCGTCGCCATCCCGGTCGCGCCGCCGAGCGTACCGACGGCCCCAACCACGCCCACGGTGGAGACCGCCCTACTGGCGGTCCTCAACGCGTTCCAGCGAGAGCTGTCAGATCTCCGTGGGGCCGTGCGAGACATAGAAGCGGCTCGGAGCCAACGCGCCACGTCAGTTGTTGCGTCTGAGCCCACCTCGGAAAGGGCGAATGGCCGCGACGCTCTTGCGTCCAGTCGCGTCCCACTACGGCGCGTAGACCCGGAGCCCACGCTCTCCGCGGGCCTACAGCAAGCGGCATGTCCCGAGGACTTCAAGTTCCCGAGCGTCATCGAGGCGTACATGGGTGACTCCGACCCACGAGAGTTCGTGCGCGTGTATGAGACCGCTATTGAGGCCGCTGGCGGAGACGACACCACGAAGGCAAAAGGACTCCCCCTCGCGTTACAAGGGGTGTCGCTGTCCTGGTTCTTCACCATCGAATCACAGTCCATCTACGCGTGGGAACAGATCCGCGATCGGCTCTACAACAACTTCCAAGGAAACTACGTCGAGCGTGTCGATGCGGACCAGCTCTTCGCAGTCAAGCAGAAACCCGAGGAGGGGCTCCGGACTTACTTCAAACGCTTCGCCAAGGTACGCTGCCAAGTCAGGGGCGTTAACGAGGCAACCATCATCAACGCAGTGATACAAGGTCTCCGCTCGAGACTGCTCGCTGAATATAACGCGCGGAAGCCACTCAAGTCGGAGGCAGAGCTCTTCGACAAATGGAAGCGTACGCCCGAGCCGAGGAGGACGCGCGGAGGCGAAGCGGCGACAGCTCCGATGCCGGGCAAGCGGAGGAGTTGTCGCAAAGCAGAAGCACAAGAGACAACCCGAGGACGAAACACAAGCAAGAGTCCGTGGGTGACACTCGTGAGCGCGTCGACGATGGGGTGCATCAAAACTCGCCATACGATAGGCCCAAGCCCCGGCGTAACCGGCGAAGACCCCAAAAGGCCCGCCACGTCCTCGCTGCGCAAGGCGTTCCCCGGGAAGCCGCTTTAACCTCGCACGCCGGAGGGGGACACGCAGGAAGCCGCAATGAGAAGCCGTGTGCGGAGCAGGAAATCCTAGAATACGGCAGATGGTGCGAAGTGCAAGGCTACAGGGGCCATTTCACGTGGACATGCACCAAAATTGCGGCATTGCGGCAAGCGATGGTCCACGTACGGGCCTCGGAGACACTGACCCCCGCAATAGCCCACGTACAGCGTACGCAAGGCACTCCCTCGCGCGATAGGCCCCCGGAGAGACCCAGTGCCGTGGTGTTAACGTCATCACTGGAGGCTCTTCGTCGAGCGCTTCCCCAGCACAACTACCTCTACGGGCGTCCCATCGCAGCATCGCCTTCACGTCAGCCGATGCCCAGGGCGTGGAATTCCCCCACCAAGATCCCTTGGTCATCCAGGCCGACATCGTAGGCTGCGACGTCAGACGTATCCTCATTGACGAAGGGAGCTCCGCAAACATCTTGTTCGTGGAGGCCCTTGATCGTATGGGAGTACCTCGGAGCCTACTAAAAGCTTCGGAAGCCCCCCCTCCAAGGCCTCGGAGGGCAGCCTCTGAAGGCTTTGGGTCGGGTACGCCTCCAAGTCTCCTTGTGCCAGGCCGACAACGCCAGGACTGAAGATGTCGTCTTCGACGTCGTGGACATCTCGTATCCGTATAATGCCATACTGGGCCGGCCTGCCATCAACTCCTTCGAAGCGGTCCCACACTACGCCTTTCTATGCATGAAGCTCCCAGGCCGGCGAGGCGTCATCACCGTCTTCGGCGATCAGGATATGGCTAGGAGCATCGAAACCGGAGCTGGAAGCCTGCACCGTAAGGTGCACGTCCTCGCCGACAAGTACCAGGCGGACACGCCATCCGCTCCAGGATGGACACCTAAGCCCCACCCGGAGGGCGGAGTGAAGAGGGTGCCACTCCAGGCGGAGGGGCAGCTCGTATCCATAGGTGAGGGCCTCCCTCCGGACGTAGAGCAAGACTTGCTCCGAGTTCTTCGAGCCAACATAGATGTGTTCGCATGGTCCCCAGAGGATATCAAAGGTGTGGACTGCGCCCTCATCGAACATAACCTCGCGATCCGCCCTGACGCCAAGCCAGTCAAGCAGAAACTTCGCCGTATGTCCATGGACCGGCAGCAAGCGCCCAAGGTGGAGGTGGTGAAGCTCCTTCGGGCGGGGGTTATCCGCGAGGTCCAACATCCGGACTGGCTCGCCAATCCGGTGTTGGTCAAAAAGGCCATCGGTGTCTGGCGCATGTGCATCGACTTTACCGCCCTCAACAAGGCATGCTCGAAGGACGATTACCCTCTGTCGCGCATAGATCAACTGGTCGACGCCACCGCCGGATGCCAGCTCGTGAGCTTCTTGGATGCCTACTCCGGCTACCATCAGGTCTACATGGCCAAAGATGACGAGGACAAAACTAGCTTCATTACGCCAGTGGGGACCTTTTGCTTTGTCAGGATGCCCTTCGGCTTGAAGAACGCGGGCGCAACCTTCACCCGTCCAGCTAGGGAGGAACGTGGAGGCCTATGTGGATGACGTGGTAGTAAAAACCAGGCAGCTCGCCTCCCACGCTCGGGATCTTCAGGAGACCTTCGACAATCTTAGGAAGGCGGGCATTAAGCTCAATCCGGACAAATGTGTTTTCGGCGTGCAGGCGGGCAAGCTCTTGGGCTTCCTCGTATCCGGGCGAGGCATTCAAGCGAACCCCAACAAGGTCGACGCTATCCTGGGCATGGAACCGCCCAAGACGACGCGGGAGGTCCAGAGGCTGGCAGGCCGCATGGCGGCCTTGAGTTGTTTCCTCTCCAGGGCAACGGAGCGGGGCTTGCCATTTTTCAAGACTCTCCGCGGTTGCGATGGGTTTTATTGGGACGACGACTGCGCAAAGGCCTTCGACGACCTCAAGAAACACCTAGCAACCCTTCCCACTCTGGTGGCCCCAACACCAGAGGCTCCCCTCCTACTCTACCTCGCTGCCTTGGCAACGGCGGTCAGCGCCGTCCTCGTCCTCGAAGAGGGCGCTCTCCAGCGACCAGTGTACTTTGTCTCCGAAGCCCTCCAGGGCGCCAAGACGCGGTATACCGAGCTCGAGAAGCTTGCTTACGCGCTGGTCATGGCCTCAAGAAAGCTCCGGCATTACTTCCTGGCGCACCCGATAACGGTGCCGTTCTCGTTCCCTCTGGCGGAGATGCTACACAACAAGGAGTCCACGGGGTGAATCGGCAAATGGGCGGCCGAGCTTGCCCCATTCTCCCTAACATACGCCTCCCGAACGGCGATCAAGTCTCAAGTTCTGGCAGACTTCCTCGCGGAATGGACCCCTCCAACTCAGCCTGTCCTCCAGGTCGAAGACCCGGTGTGGATTGTTAACACCGACGGAACATATGGCGTTGCGGGCGCAGGAGTGGGTGCAGTTATTACCACACCTGAGGGGCAGCGCCTGTTGTACTCGGTGCGCCTAGCGTTTCCGGCTACGAACAACACGGCCGAGTACGAGGCGTTACTCTTCGGCCTCGGGAAGCTCAAAGCGATGGGAGCGAGGTGAGTCCTCGTCCGCACTGATTCACGGTTAGTGGCAGGCCATGTGGACAAGTCATACCAGGCCAAGGATCCGGAGCTAGCTAAGTACCTAGCAGCCGTACGAGCGAAGGAACGACACTTTTTGGGTGTCACGGTGAAGGCCATCCCTCGAGCAGACAACGAGCAAGCCAATGTCCTCGCCAAGGCTGCCAGTCAGCAGCTCCCAACCCCCGAAGGGGCATTTTACGAAGTCCTGCCAGCGGCGACCATCGCGCAGGATAACCGTGATGCGGCCCTCGTCCACCAGATCACCCAGCAGGGTGACTGGCAGGAACCCCTTTTCACTTTTCTGCAGGGCGTCGCAGAACTGGATGACCCCTCCGAGCTCCGATGTTTACAACACCGCGCTAGGTCCTTCCAGGTGCTCGACGGGGTGCTCTACAAAAAGGGGGTCTACGCACCGCTACTGCGATGCCTCCCGCGAGAAGAAGGAAAGCGCCTCCTTGCAGAAATTCATACGGGGCTCTGCGGCTCGCACCTTCAACCAAGGTCTCTGGTGGGCAAGGCATTCAGGCAGGGTTTTTATTGGCCAACAGCTATAGCGGATGCCCAGGATCTCGTGCACCGTTGTCAAGGTTGCCAGTGGATGGGAAGGGCCATCCGTAGGCCCCCGACAAGCCTCCATCCCATACCCCTGGTATGGCCGTTGGCGCGGTGAGGCATCGACGTGGTGGGACCGCTTCCCAGGGCCCCAGGTGACCTGCGGTTCGTAGCGGTCACTCTGAAATACTTCTCCAGGTGGCCGGAGGCGGTAGCCCTGACCAAGATTACCTCGACAGCTATGCAACGCTTCCTCTAGCAGAACATCATATTCCGATTCAGCGTGCCCAGGGAGATCACCGTCGACAACGGTCTGCAATTCGATGCAGTCCCATTCAAAGAATTCTGCGACAACGTGGGCATCACCCTCCGGTTCGCCTTGGTTGGACACCCACAGTCCAACGGGGCGGTGGAGCGGGCGAATGGCGCTATCTCCGCCGCGGTAAAGAAGCGCCTTGTCGGGCTACCAAAGGGGAAGTGCCGGGCGAGCTCCACAGCGTCCTCTGGTCCCTTCGTACAACGGTCACATGCCCAATGGGGTTCACGCCATTCAAGCTCCTCTTTGGTGACGAGCAATCACACTTGAAGAAATAAAGGCTGGCTCGCGAAGGGTCCTTGTCCAAGCACTAGACGAGGAGCGCCAATTGTCCATGGACCACCTTGACGGGGACCGGGCAAGCGCAACACAGCATGTCATAAAGTATGCGCGACAGATGGTGCACGGTCGCGATCGTTCACTGTACCCACGCGAATTCAGACCAGGAGACCTCGTCCTTAAGATGGCACTCCATGCAGATACGGTAGGCAAGCTCGAATTCAGGTGGGAAGGCCCGTACATCGTCGCGGAAGCCCTATAGAAGGGAGCATACCACTTAGCCACCTTGGAGGGGTAGACGCTCCGCCACACGTGGAATGCAGACAGACTGCGGCGGTACTACGCCTAAGTTGAGTATGCGAGTGCAAGGACCTTCCACGGCTTCGGCGGGCGCAAGCGGCCAGCGGTTAGTGCCTTACCTCTTGTAACCGCTCACCCGCGCAACCGGGAATTTAATAAAGTGCACCGTTCATGCAAATTTTCTCGTTTCATACCAAAAGCGCGCAAAGGGTTACCTTCGTGTGCACTATGCATGAGCATGAATAAAGACGCGTGGGGGGACGCCTCCGCGCGTAGTCCACGGACTCTAAATAAGACGTAGCATTGAGGTCCGCCTCCGCACGCACTCTACGGAGTATAAATAAGACGTAGCATCGAGGTTCGCCTCTGCACGCAATTTCACCGCCCGCAACGCGCGGAGGCTCGCCTCCGCGCGCAGTCTACGGACTCTAAATAAGACGTAGCGTTGGGGTTCGCCTCCGCACGCACTCTACGGAGTATAAACAAGGCGCAGCGGAGGGACACCTCCGCGCGCACTCTACGGAGTATAAATAAGGCGCGGATGTTGTCCCTGCGCACTCTACAGAGTATAAACAAGACGTGGATACCCCCACGCACGTACAGGCACTATCCTTGTGCGCACTCCCCGGAGTATAAATAAGACGTGGTCGAAGTTCCCACGCATGTAACCACTAGGTGCCGGCTCCGCTGCCACCACTTCGAAGGGTAGGGGACGGAGCGCTCGCGCATCTACCTCGACTAGGTGCCAGCTCCGCTGCCATCACTTCGAAGGGTAAGGGACGGAGCGCTTGCGCATCTACCTCGACTAGGCGCCAGCTCCGCTGCCACCACTTCGAAGGATAGGGGACGGAGCGCTCACGCGTCTGCTTCGACTAGGCGCCGGCTCCGCTGCCACCACTTCGGAGCCCGGGGTCTGCGGCGCAAGGCGTTCGCAAGTCTGCTCGCTACTATTAGAACGAGGGGCGACGTCAAGCCTGAGGACCCGCACCTTACATGATACCCCAACTCACAGCATATTACATAACAAAAAGAGCACAGGAGAGTTGACGCTTAGCCAGTGTAAGACAGAAGTTGCATTACAGTAGCAGACATACACACGGCGCGGTGCGCACCAACACCCGGAATTATTCCTACGAGTCCGCGCCATCTTCGCCGCGACAAGTGCCCGCACCGCCTTCGCTGCGCCGAGGAACCTCTTCGAGCCAGCAGAGCACATCCCCCTCGTCGTGCAGCATCCGCCGCAAAGCAATCGTGGTGGCACCCTCCCCGATGTAATTCCAAATCCGATTGTGGAAGTTTCGGATGGCGGGCTGGGCGGCGCGAACCGCATCAGATATCATCCCAGGCTGGACGGGCAAGTCAAGCTGGGGGTTCGCCAGCTCATTGACATGCTCACACCCACCAGCGTGCAGCAAGGCAAGGGCAAGGCCAGCGCTCATGTAGCCGCAGTGGGTGCCGAAGGCCTTGGCGCCGCGAAGGGCGACGCTCGAGCCGTCCTCGATTTGCCCAAGCGTCTCCTTCAGGTCTTGACGGCTATGAGTGGCATCCTCCACGTGCACGGAAAGCCCCCGGAGGGCCTGCTCCAAAGACTCCAACGCCCCCCACGCGGAGGCAGACGCGTTGTCCCAGGATAAGGCCTTCTCTGCAAGGGAGGCAGTAAGCTGCTCCTTCTCCGCCTCTAGCATGGAGATTCGCTGAAGAAGGGCGGTCCGCTCCTCCGTCGCGACGCGCTGAGCCTCCTCCATCGCGCGTTGTGCGGATAGCGCCGCGCTCTTCGCGTTCGCGCCTACCAGCTGCGCGTCAGGGATAGCCTCGTCCCGTTCCTTAATTGACTCAGGCCCAACCACATACCCCTGTGCACGACAATCAACCACTGCGGCTCCAACCAACAGGGCATGCCTGCACCCAACAATCTAACCAATTGCCTAAGTCTAAACCAGGTTTTGTATTTTGTTTTCAAAACATTTCATAAACTTCCTTGACTCACCAAAGTCAAGAGTACAGTTGAAAAGCTTATCATTTCATGTGAAAAGTTCATCATTTTATGTGAAAAGGTATCCCCAAACAAATATTATGACTAAGCAGGGCTAAGCATTTGATATAAAATCTCTCTAGCCAATACTAGTGTACTAACTAGAGTTTGATCTAGGGTGACAAAGTATGAGGAATTCAATATCAAAGGAGGAATTAACAAGTAGGCATTAACTATATTTAAAACTGAATTGAAATACGTTGAATAAAAACATGCATGCAATATAATTTAAATCAACATAATTTTATTTTAAAAACTGGGATCAACATGATCAAGGAGTGTGACTTGCCTTGCTCTTCAACTTGGTTTGAATCTTTGTCGTCGAATTTTCCCGAATCGTCGAAGTCTACACGTGAAAATAACCCACCAAATTCAAATAAATTCAAATTAAATTCAAATCGACTTCAAATATTTGAATTGAGGCTAGAAATGGATAGAGGGGAATTTTTTATGAATTTAGAAATTTGAATGGGCTAAATCGGAGTTAGGACGAAGAAGAACGGGCTCTGGGAAATTTGAAAAGAAGGAAAATGGAAAAATAGGTTTTTTGGAATTATTTTCCCAAACGAAAATCTGATTTATTGCGTCAGCAGAGGATTTAATTTCGGCTGATTTACTTTTCAACTGAAAAATCGGATTAATGCGTCATGCTAGCGTCACCACTGGGGTGGCCGACGCTGACATGCGGGCCCTGGTCATGGACCGAGCCCACGGGGAAGAGGGGGTGGTGAGGTGGCACGGGTGGCGGGGCCGGGCTGGCGTGGCGCTGACGGGGAGCGGGGAGCCGACGCGGCGATGAGGTGGCGCCACCTCGCCTGTCACGTGGGCACGGGCCACTGATGTGGCTGGCCGGCAGGAGGGGTGCTCGGGTCCGGCGGCGACGGCGACACTCCGGTGGCCGGCGGCCGGCGGCGACAGGCAGAGGAGGGAGAGGAGCGCAAGGGGATCTCGGGGGTAGGCGCGGACTTTACCGGGGTGGCCGAAAACACGCCGGCGGCGAGCGTGGCGGCGAGGGTGCTCGGGTCCAACGGCGCGGCGGCGCTCCGGTGGTCGGGGAGATCGGCGAGGAGGTGGAGGGTCTTCGCAGAGAGACGAGGAAGCCGAGGGGATCGTCGGCGAGGCACGAGGATGACCGGAGCGTCGGCGATTTCTCGCCGGAGGTGGAGACGGCGGCGAGGCCGAAGGCGCACGGCGCGAGGGGAACTCGGGCGGTGGAGAGGTGGAATTGAGGGCGGAGCGAGGTGCGGTGGGAGGAGGCGGAACCGAGGGGCTTTTATAGGGGGCCGGGGGACAACGGCGGCGCGGGAATCTCTCACCGGAGAGAGGTGGGGGAGGCGGCAGTTACGGGAAAAGGGGAGTGGGGGCGTGGCGACGTGCACGAGAAGGGCGGGGAGATGGGGCGCGGATCTCGCAGGGAGGTGGCGCACGCGGAAGAGGAGGGGAGGGTGGAGGCCGAGACGGGCGGAGCGGCGGTTGCGGGCAGCGGGCGCGGGAGGAGGAAGAAGGCGGCCGGAGGTGGAAGACGGCCTGACAGGCTGGGCCCACTTGCAGCGAGAGAGAGGAAGGGGAGACGCTGACGGGTGGGACCCGCGAGGTAGAGAGAGCGGGGGAGAGTGGAGGTGCGGGCGGCCGGGATGGCGCTGCGTGCGCGAGGGCGGGATCGGGTGGCCAGGAAGTAATGCGGGGCGGACGGAGCGGATCGGGTGGGGGAGGCGGCGTGGCGCGGTCAGGCCCGACCACATGGCAATCAGGGAGGGGAGGGAGACGGGTTTGCGGGCGGATCCGGGCCGTCCAAGTGGCGGCCGGAGGAGAGGGGAAGGCGGGGTGGAGGTGGCGACGTGGCCGGCATCTGGCCGTCCATGTGGCGGCTGGGGGAGGGGGAAGAGAATTAAATTTTATTTTCTGGTTTTTGAGTTTTTCAGAAAAGCACAGAAATACCATTAAGCCTCAGAAAAAATACCAAATGACCTCCAAAAATTCTAGAAAAATTCCTAGAACCTCCTGGAGACATTTTGAACTTAATAAATATATTTCCAACTAATGTTGGTATTTAATTTTCATACTTAAAATACTTTTTAATTTCAAAAATACATTTTCAAACTCAGAAAAAATCCAGGAAACCAAATAAGAGCCAAGTAAATCCAAATGATTAATTTGACATAAGATTTTTATAGAAAATCAAAATATCATTTTATTTAATAATACTTTTAGGTTTTCTTAAAATGCCTTTCAAATCCAGCTTTTTCGAAAATAGAAATTCAGGGCAAATCCAAATTTAAACTTTAGGCACAAAAATAGTTATTTTAATTTTAATTTTATTTTAATTAATTTTCAATTATTTATTTATTTATTTTTATTTTCATAAAAATTTGGGCTGTTACATGAAACCAACGCCTTTCATGTCACTTGACATTCTTTGATTGCTCAAGAGTTTGTTAAGAGAGACCTTCTCTTTATAGCACTTCTCCAAGTCATCGCTCAATCTTATGACTTGTGCCTTGAGTTGTTTGGTTTCCTCTACAATATTAGTCTCAACAAACATAGACGAAGCAGATACATCTAATTTTGAGCAACAAAGCATATCAATCAAACCATCACAAGAGGTGGATACATAAACTTTAGATGAAATGCAAGAGTTTGAAGCTACACATGGCATATCATGTAACAAATTGCAAGTAATTCTTATATCCACCTTAGCATTAGAATATTCCTTGAGAAGTGGAATTTTATATTCTCATTTTAGCTTATTATAATCATTTTAAAGGGAGATATGCTCATTCTTCAAAATCTTATATTTAACTTTCTCTTTCCCAAGAAATTCATTAAGCTCTTCTAGTACATCCATCAACTCATTATAAGAAGGTTCATCATCATCATTGTCATTCGCTTTCTTTTTACCTTTTGCCATGAAGCATTGAGTTGATATGAAGGGGCTAGTGGATTCTTTATCGTCGGAGCTAGAAGTTGAGCATTCTTCTCTCTACATCCACTCTTGTATGCAATACTTATTGGATGAACTGGACACTTCATATTTATCTTGAATTTTTGTCCACATATCATAAGCACTCTCAAGATTGCATATTATGTTTAACACCTCTACACTCAAACCCCCCAAATAAAGCGTTAGTTGCTTGAGCGTCGAGATGTGCGTATTTCGCTTTCTCAATTATTGGAGTAAGAGGATCCAACGGAGGAGAAAAGCCCACATCTATAATCCACCATATTTTTGGGATCATGGCATTAAAATAATAAATCATGTGGATTTTTCAACTATTATAATTTGAGCCATTGAATAGAGGTGCTTCATCTAAGTGCACTATTCCACTGGTCGTCATCCTTCAAACTCTCTAGGCGGTGAAGCCTAGCAATATAAGAGACTAAGCTTTGATACCACTTGTAAGATCGAGGAGGCTGACTAGAGGGAGTGAATAGTCATTTCTAAAAATTGTTTCAATTAAATTGATTCTATTTAAGCTATTTGGCTAAAACAAAAAAATATGATGCGGAAGTTTAAATCAAAATGGTTTTTAGCATAAACAAAACCTAAATCAACTAGATTCACCTAAGTGCACAAACACCCTAAGTCTATATCAAGAGTTTGCAATCCTAGGATGACAAGTAATCAATTTAATTCTATGAATGTAAATTACTTGAAAGAAAATTGAGCATAAGAAATCAAACAACAAAGACATAGTATCTTTTTACCGTGGTGTTCGGAGACTTGCCAGTCTCCCCTAGTCCACGTTGAGTAACCCAAACGAATTAGACTGGCTCCACGAATTAAGTCTAATCACCTCAATCCACTAGTGATAGTGTTGTGGTTACAGACCAAACAGAGAGAGAGTATGGTAGTGGAGAGTTAGGTGAGTAATGGCTTAGGGTTTTCCCCCATGGCCTGTGTTGTATATATACATCCATATGGGGAGTGCATTTACAATTATACCCTTACATCAGAGTCTTCCCCTTAGGGGTACTTATGTCATTATACATGTCCCATTTTGGGCATTATATTCCTCTAACAGGCCTGCTGGGCTTAGGTGGGGGCCACCCCTACAACAGATAGCTCTTTCCCATTCCGGATAGGTGAGCTCCAACCTTCACAACTTTGTCGGGTCTTCTCACAACCTTCTTTGAGAAGATCACCGCGCACGACGCCTCCAACGCCATCTAGGAGTCAACAAACTCCAAGTAATAAGTCAAGCCCCTCGCTTGACTCTCACCACATGCAATGAATGCATAGGTTCAAATGGACACTAAGTCCAACTCTAGGTGCAACACATATACTCCAGATCACTCTCCTTACTCATAAGGTTCAACAAATGCACAATTGAGAGGAGAGGCTCACACTAGTTCAAGGGAATAGAAATGGGTCAAGCAACAACATCTCCAACTGGCCACAAGGGGGTATTTATACTGCACACAGGAAAACAAGCCTTTGGAGTGAAATCCCTGAAAAATCAAGATTACAGGAAGTACCAGCGACAAAACTACGGTACTTCAGCTCCCCTCGCAATGGTCAAAAAACTAGCCATTAGAAGCAAAGGACCAGTCAAATCCGGTAGTTCTGCTGAACAATTTTTGGTAGTTCCGATCATCGTATGTACCGCTCCCACATGCAGAACTACCGCTCTCGTGGAGAGGAGAAGACCACCAAATAGGTGCCTCTCTGGAAAAAAACGTATCGCTACACAAGCCGAACGTTCTACAGATAGAAAGTACCACTCACAAAGAGCTGGTAGTTCCGCTAATTGATCGGACCGCTCAAACAGAGCTGATCGGACCATTCATGTAGAGCCGACCGGAAACTTGGATCATCGATTATCCTGGGCCACGACCACGTTGTCCGGATTGACCACACAGGTCTCCGACTTCGCTGGTCTTTGACCAGCTGGTCTTCGACCATGTTGTCCGGATCGACCACACAGGTCTTCGACCACGCTGGTCTATGACCATATTGGTTTCAACCACTCCGGTCTTGACCACGTTGATCATGTCGATAATCGACCACGTCGGTCTCCAATCACACAACTCTCCGACCACTACATCGATCTTCGACTGCATCATCTTAATCACATGAGTTCAGTTCGCCCACGTCGATCTGACCACACAGGTCTCGACCATATTGGTTTTGACCACACTGGTTTCGATCACACAGATGTCGATCACATCAGTTTCAACCACGATAGTTTCAATCACACAAATCTCGACGACATCGATTCCGACCATGCTGGTTTTGATTGCACAAATATTAGACCACATTGGTTCGACCAAGCTGGTTCTCAACGATGAAGGTTTTCGACAACCAATGCACACGGTAGTTCTGTGATTATCATGCCAGTAGTTCTGGTCAGTTGTCGGAGCCCAGATTATACAATCTGGAATCCTCTGTGATTCCACCGCACTATTCCCTGGATCAGTAGATAGTGCTCACAGATTACAGTTCTGAATATCAAAAGCACATATCAAGCGGAAGCGTAAATATAATGGTAGACTTACTCATGAGCCGATTAGGCCGAAATCAATAAATTGCAGCAGCGGAAGAACGAAGCACACAGGTGGGACCTTCAGGACATGCCCACAGGCAGCCAACTGGAGGTGCGCGACCTAGCCCTTGACATCTTCATCTCCTCTGCCCGCTTGTCCAATCTTGTTGCTGAGGCGAGGTGATTTGATTCCTGATTCTGTATTTTGTCGCAAAAGCGAGCGTGAGCACTCCGACCCCGTGCTCCGCGAGCCAATACACAGAATGCAAATAAATCGTATGCATAGCTAAACAAAGGAGAGGCTCGGGTTATTTTATTTGCCATAAAACGCGTTTAGCAGCATTTCTATTATTATATCAAATTGTTATTTTGTGACCTAAAGACTCCTCACCACAATTGACATCCCAACAGCGATTGCCATAATTGACTTAACCCACCGAAATTACACTTTCTTTATTGAGTGCTGTCTAAACTCCAAACAACATGTGTCATCCTCTATTCAATCCACCGATCATATTCTTTCTGTAATGGTTGCTGTCTAAGACTCCAAATAACGAATGACATCATTTAAATGATCCACCGACTACACACATTTGATATTGATTGCTGTCTAAAACTCCAAACAGCGTGTGACATTATTTAGATATTCCACCAAACATACTCTTTCCAAATTGATTGTTGTCTAATCTCCAAACAGCGAGTGGCATCACCTAATTAATCCCCGAACATTCTCATCAAGGTTTTCTAATAATCCAATCCTTTTTATTATTGATTCAAATCCACCAAGAATATCATTGATCAAGCCTACGATTCAATATTATATATCCACCAAGAATATCATTGATTAATTCTACGATCCACTGGTATCCTCCCACCAAGTAAATCACTAATCAGGAACTATAATCCAATACTTGTATTACTCCCAATTTCCCAAAAATTCAATTAGATCATCTATTTAGCCTATCTATTCAGCTAGACTCCACCAATTTATCTCTCCCAGAACCCACTCTATCATTTCCTATTTATGATCGACATGAATCCACCAATACCTTTATGTGTACACTACAAACATCTATTTCCTTTACTCACAACCCTGCTTATTCTTTCCATATTTTATTTTGCAGGAATAGAAATGCTACTATTTGAAATACAATACATAAAATTTCCTGAGACCTAGCAGCTTTGGAACAAAACATAATGTTCAAGGAATATTAACATGATTTTCCATACATATGGCATCACACCATATGCCTAATATCACCATAATTTTTCCATACATACGGCATCACACCGTATAACATCTTTCAGCGTTATAGCCGCTTAACTTACCACTGGGACGACACCCAGGACAACACCAATCAGGGCTTTCCACTGCCCTCCACTTTTCCATTCCCATTTTCCAAACATTTTTAAATAGAACTATATCTAGTTAAGTTCCCATGTCCGCCCTTGACCGTGGGCACGGCTATTCGAATAGTTTTGACTCTGCAGAGTTTGCACACTTTACCCACAAGAGATAGTTTACTCGTTGCCCCGCACAATTCCTTAGCCGTGCGGTTGAGCAAACCATCACAGTAACCGTTCAAAGTACCTCGCCCCTTCCATCATCTCACCCTATGGGTCGTTCCCACTTGCGGTGGGTCCCATACGTTGTGCGGGATGTTCTCCTTCTGAACGCCTAGCAGATGACTACCACACTGCTAGCACGCCACAGCAGAACCTCACCCTCCGCGGGTGTCCCATTCAAGCCTGACACACAGACAGCCGCTTGCACCACTTCACTCCTCCACTGATGATGATGACTTTCAGGGTCCGGTAAATTTACTAGGCCAAGTTGTACTTTACAGACTTGTGGTTGTACTTGTTTTACACAGGAGGTCATGACAAGATTCAGTCCTTAGGGTTATCTGGACGGTTCTACCACAAACCACACTCTCGTGCACACCTGCACCATACCCCCGAACCATCCGCCCAGATAAATAAGCAATTTTGAGGTTTTTGGGAATATAAAATAACCATATCCAACATACACCAGTCATTACCACCATGACTGCCCAACCAACTTTTCTCATGATTAAAAGTGATGCTTGGGCGCTCTCGCGCCCATGAGTATCTAAGCAATACTAAGCATGGCATATAATTACAGACTTATTTTAGGAAGGTTACTAGTATAATTTTGCTAGGGCGACAAGGTTCTCATGTTCAAATATTCCAAAGGATGGGCAATATTAATCAAGTTAGATAATAGGCATTTAACTAAAATTCTAAATTAAACATGTATTTGCATATAAATTAACAGCATGCAATTTGATAATTTAACACAAGATAATTTGCAGAAAATGTAGGTTCAACATGATCAAAGTATTGACTCGCCTTGCGCGGTTTACCGCGGTCTTGAGCTTACTCAAAGCTTTCTCGTTTGATGGTTTTGAGCTTTTGGTCTTTTTCTTCACCTCGATCTTGACCTCGCTCGATCCATTGAATCTTCATGATTTCCATTTCTAATTACGCTCTAAACAACTGAATCCAAATAAATGCAAATAACTCAAGAATCCAAATAAAATCCAAATAAACTTAATTTTGCTCTATTATGGGTTAATGGACAATTTGATGATTTGAGGCAAGGTCGATGGGCGCGGAGTATTGTCGGTGTCATAGTGGTTAGAGTGAAGTGGGAAATGGCAGGGAAAACTTATCAAAATGGGGTTTAAAGGATGGGTTATGATAAAGGTATATTTATGAAATTATTTCTGTTTATTACTCGGAGATGGCTAGGTATAGCTGATGGCAACATACGATGACTCGATCTTTTTATTAATAACTTCTTTATATTATTTTTATATTTATCAAGGAAGTTCCATGAGTCACACTAGACCTATGGGTAGATATAAGACTGCAGTGGGGTGTTGGGCATTACCTTGTTCACTAAAATGCAAGGTGGTAAAATTATTTTAACTTATCGATGTCGTAGGGATTTTAGTAGATGCGTCAACAGGACTTTTCTTAATTAAAGAGGCTCTTTGGATTTAGATATCATAGATATTCTGCGAATATCATTGTTATTATTATTGTTATTTGAATTTATTTATCTATGATCGAGCAAGCTATACCAGGTTTTACTATCAATGTTCCACTGAATCTACAGGTGAGATTTATTTGTCGATGGCACGCCTGTGATGGCTACTATTCACATTGCTACATTGGGTAGACTACTTGTAACATCTTATGACTTAGTGGTTACTTTACTATACTTTCCACACATATATAGACATTTCTACTTAAAAGACACCCTTTTGATTAAAGATTATTATCAATTTAGGTATCTTTTAAAGACATAGGAATGACAACCATATTTTAGATGACTACATTTTACATTAATCAGAGGTACCACTAAAAGTAAGTCTAGATTTGACGTACAATAATCCTAGGCTGCATCTCTATTTTGCATGAATCCTAATGCTAGGGTTTTACTTAATTTATCCCTACATCATATTTTATTTATGTTTTAATTTGCATTCCACTTAATTATTTAAATTTTACCTAACTATTTCCCTTAATCACTTAATTGTCCATACGCTCATAATTCCATATTTAAGATATAGGTAAATTTTATTTGAACACAAACCAGTTATCTTATCTTCCTGGGATTACTTCCTAATTATGTTCCATTGAAAATGGCTAAAGAAAATGAGATAGCATGAAAAAGGAGAAAATGCAGTAAAAGGATTCGAACCTGGGACCTCACGGTGGGAGGGTTACGCCCAGGCGCTGGTGACCAACTGAGCCGCTCCCACTTCGTGATACAGGGGTGGGATCAAAATAGAAACGGTGAGGGATTGCGGTGGCCAAATAGAGGAAGAGTCAGAGGAGGCTCGGGCGAAGCTTGGCTGACGGCGTCGCCGGCGGGTGGCGGTCGGGGTGTCGGCGGCGACGGCCAAAACGGGTACCCGTGGGGGAGGTGAAGCCTTTGGAGGTGGCGGCGACGGCCAGGAAGTGCTGTGGCGGGCCGGCGGCGAGCACGGGCGGCGGCGCTGAGAGGCTCTCACGGCCAGCTTGTTGAGGGGGAGGAGGGCACAGGGCGCCATCGGGGATAGAATCGGCGGTGGCTGGGGGAGCTCCAGGAGCCGGGAATTGTGTTGAAGCCAGGCGATTCGCCGGGGAGGTCGGTTACCGGAGGCGGGGAAGATGATGGTCACCGGTGGCCTAGGGGAGGCGGGAGTTCAATTGCATCGGATGAGAGCAAGAGGGAGGTGAGGCGATCTCAGGGAGCGGCTCGGCACTACCGAAGAGAAGCCGAGGTGAGCCGGCGGCGGAGCTCCATGGCAGCGTGAGAAGGGCTCAGGCGCCGGCGAGCTAGGGCTGACCGCCGCTCCACTTGGGGGTGGTGATGAGTTCGTGACTCCACAAGGTTGCTACACGGTGGCGGAATTGGCCGGAGCTTCAACGGTTGGCTGGGATTGCTCACGGGCACGGCGGTGATTTCGGTCGGAATTGGGGATGATGAGGGAGGAAGGCACCGTGGGGGTGGGGGCTAAGCCAGGGAACCCTTTTATAGCGCAGAGGAGCAGTTGTTCCAGCACTGGAGCTGACGACCCGGGGAGATGTGCGAGGAATGGCCGGCGACGTGCTGCGCGTGGGCACAGGGACTGGGCGACAGCGTGGTGGTTGACGTGCAGCGCAGGGCGTGGAGCCGGCATGGTGACACGACGGGGACAAGCGCAGCTGACGCAGGAGCCGTGGCATAGCGACGTGCGTGATGGGTGATGGGATCGAGATGGGGGCAGGCGCGCGCACAGGGGAGCGGGGACGAGTGACGCGAGCAGCAACAGGAGGAGGAGCCCGCGCGGAGGAGGAAAGAAGGAGGGGCGCTCGGGCCCAGTCGTAGAGAAGAAGGGATGCGGGGGCGCCGGCCCACTGGACAGTGGAGAGAGAGAGAATGGGGAGAAAAGAAAAAGGAGAGGGAAAAAGAGAAAAGGCTAGGGCCCACATAAATTTTTATACTTGTATTTTCTTACTGCTAAAGTTGCCATTGCATGTGCATAATTGTGTAGATATATTTATATGTATTATCCATATGTATTTGTATTCCATTTATTTGTTTCTATTGTTATCTGTGCCATTAGTTCTAGAAATGAAACTTTATGTTTTGAATTCAGGCCATCCCATCATTTTATGGATCATCTTTTTAGATTTGTATTTTAAATTCTTGTTCTCTATTATTTGAACTTCTCCTTTTATGATATCACTAGTGTTTGGTTTCTTTCTTGAGCTTCTAAAATTTTTGGAACCTCAACCAAAACTCAGAAAAATACCACCAACTCCAAATTCAAATAAAGTATATGGCAAAATAATTCAGAAAGCTTCGCATTTTCAGATTTAAATTTTCAGGATGTTACAAACCTACCCCCCTTAAATGAATCTCGACCCCGAGATTCCGGTAGAGCAGAAAGAATGGAGGTGGGATTATATTGGCTAGCAATGGGTTTCTGGGTGTTGCTCGACGTATAGTTCTTTAGCTTCACAGAGAGATGAAAATCTGCACAACAGTGGTGAGAACTTGGAGGAGTCAATAGAGAAGAGAGAAACCTTGTTTTCCTGGCTTGGAGGAGTCAATACATGATATGCATTTACTTGACTTGATGATCAACATATGATCATCGTCTCTTGGACATGCATCAACTCATGATACTTCTGCTTGATGGCCTTCAACACATGAAACCATTTTTCATCTAGACTTGATGATTTTCAATACATGAAATCATACCAAGTCATTCTCATTCTATTCATCCAACTCATGGAAATGTTAGTCCATAAATCAATTGTCATCAATTACCGAACTTTACTATTAACACATAATGGAGGGACTAGATTATACAATTTTCCCCTTTGGTAATTCATGACAATATCAACAAATAATGAGATAAAAATTATATTTGTGAGTATACAATATGTACACAGGACTTATATACTCTAAGATAAGCTTTCAAAGCAAAGTTTACTTATCCAGTTGTCATTAATCACCCAACTGTTAACACATAATGGAGAGGTTAGATGATAACCCGATTGTGAATAAGTATACATAAACTACACAAGCTATATATACTCAAAGGATGTGTTTCAAAGTAAAGATCCTAAATATGTGTATTAAAGGAAAAAAAATGGATCAATAGATACGAAACCTCAAAACATAGAGTGAACTCCCCTAATTATGTGCATACAAGTATGTGTAATGAAGACATATGCACATATTCATTTTGGACTATTTGTGGAGTTCAATCTACATTTTGGATCTAAGGAATGCACTAATATATAAGAATATAATTTCGGATGTATACCTCTTTAATTTTACCTTTTTGTCTAAATAAGACTAACTAATATCATAATCAATGAATATGGTTAGTCTCACAGTGCATTTGTCATTATCACCAAAATCTCATAATTATATTTATCATTATCACTAAAACCAACTTAATGAAGCTTTGATCTTTCATGGTATGGGCTGCGGATTTGACTAAAAAGAAAAAAATAGAGAAAGAGGAGGGTTGGTAGACTATCCAGAGAGGGAGACCAGATATTCCACCTCCTACTTTAGGCCTAGGCAGGCCCAACCAAAGGCCTAGCCGTCCCCCTTCCCCCCCCCCCCCCCCAACCTAGGCCACCCCTATGGCCGCCACTCCTTCCCCCTATGCCCCCTCTCCCCTACGTCCTTTTTCCCCCTGCACCCTACTGCTCCCTTGCTGGAAGGAAGAACGGAAGGAAGGAAAGGAAGAAGGAAGGAGGACGGAGGAAAGGATATCTTGCGTGGACAACCTAGGCTTGGAATCCTCACCTTTCCTCTCTATTTTAGGATGGTCTTAGGCATTTGGCTCATCATTAGGGGTGGATCATCTAGGGGAAACCATCATTCTATGCTTAATCAGTGTTCTACGCGTAATCCGATCAGGCAGCCTAGCTGTTTGGGTGGTTTAGGTGACCAAGACAATTTTTCCTACAAAACCCATGAATAGGAAAGTTGTAGAGGACTCAGAGACCCATTTTCTATTTTTTCCATAATTTTTGGATGAGTGGATTGGGCGCAATAGAGGTTGGAAGTTTGTAGGAAGTAGAGTTGGTATCAGGATTCAGTTTTTGTTCGTGGGCAGATTCAGTTTTTTATGAATTTTCTCATAATAACGGAAGTTGTAGATAATGTTGTAATATAGCTGTTGATAAAAGTTTATATTTTTTTTGGAGCAGTGTACTGTCGGTGGTGGTCTGTAGAAGTTCACTGGTCAGAACTAAGAGGCAGTTTTTATCCTCTGTTTTCCATTGTGAATTACGCCCTTTTAATGATAGAATAGAATTATGGTGTCTTTGCAAAAGTTGCAGCTTTCATTCTGTAGGTTTTGAAAATGCTATTTGTTTCTGTGGTCTGTTTAGTGGATAAAAAGATACGAAAAGGACAGGCAGCTCTGCTGCAGTGAGCTAAGTGTTGAAACGACAGTTGAGAGGGAGTTGTTGGGTTTCTGATGTAGTGGCGCTTTACCTTTCAGTTATGAATGTTATATTGAGGTTTTGTGCTGATAGTGACTTGTGAATAGGTGGCTTCGCTCCTGATCGTGTTGAGCTCTTCGCCCCTTCGGTAGAGGCAAGTAAACGTAGCGATTGTTGCTACAGTTTAACTTATTAAATTTACTAGCTTCACCGTAATTGTTGATGTTTGGTAATTAATCCATCTTTAAATAAAGATGCCCTACTGCTCTGTATGCCTTATTTTACATATTGTTGTCCATGTGGTTATATTCCTAATGGAACAATCGTGGCCATATCATGCATGTCATTTGCATTAAAGCTATATCATTGCATCTAGCCGCAACCGTACCGGTACAACATCATAGCCGTAGTGCAATGCACACTCTTACGTTGCCAGGTAAGAGTTCAGTGGATCATTTGCATACATATGCATTTGATGATGATAATTCTTGTTCTGAGATCTTAAAAGGTATTGGCTCATGAGAGTCACTTATGGCATGGGGTATTTTCTTATGGTTGCTGTTGGTAGGAGTTGTAGTTTTGGATATGAATGACATTATAGTATGGATGATGGGAATTAATTGTTAGTGCTTTATTATTGTACCACGAGTCATTAATTTGTTGCTTAATCATTCGCTGTTTAACTAACTTGTTAAACAGTTTGCTTGCTGAGATTTCATCTCATCCCTGTATTCTCTCTTCCAAGTGATCCTTGAGCATGCTTGCAAAGGGTAGAGCAACATGGCACTATTACACAAGTCTTCATGAGTTTTGCTGTAATAACTAGAGGATTTTTTAATCGTTTATTTCTCCCAGTCATTGAGCACTGTAACTTAATGATGTAGATCGTGGTTGACTTTAATGTGGTTTAAGCTTTCAAAGCTGGGTTGATAAAAGATGTTAGTGTGCAGTTTTTTGTTCGTTTGCTATTTTACTATCTCCTATTATATGTTATGTTGTCATGCTTCCATGTAGTCTTTTTTTCCTAGGGAGGTGCTGCAGGATTTTCTTTGTAATCCAATTGGTCATAAGTGTAGTTTGATAACATCCCTGGGTATGTGGTTCCTGGGGTGTTACAATAATTTAACTTTATACATCATTCTGCTTAGGGATGGCAATCGGGTGCGGTGGGCAAGGGTAGTGCTCACCCATACCCATACCCGCGATCTAGATTTACCCTCACATGCATGCCCACGAAGGACGACGGGCGAAGAACCTAGCCCATGCCCATCGCCCGTGGGCATGCCCATGTACCTGTGAACAATACATCACATATTCACATTCACACATCAACTATCAACTAATGAAAATGCAATTCTACCCTCAACTGTCAACTAAAAGTATGTCAACTCATGAAAGTAAAGGCCTACCCAACTGAAAGTATATCAACTAATGAACCAAAAGAACAAAAAGGAGAGGTTTACTTAATTAAAATCAACTAAAAAGGAGAGGGTTTTAGTGGTAGTGTTGACTATTGGCCCACCTGTTAATTTTTGTCACGGGTAAATAAGCGAGCCGGATATGAGTGGAGCTTACCCATACCTATGCTCGTTTACCTGATGGGTAGAGATTCCTCCATTTTCATGCCCATGAGCAAAGAAAACATCCTATACCTAGCTACATTAGTGCATTTACCCGTGGGCACGCGGGTAAATGGGCGCAATTGCCATCCCTAATTCCAATTCTATATATAACTATAGTATTGTTCATTGTTATTAAGGCGGTGCAGTGAGGCAGTTGTGAGCACACGTCGCTTTTGAAACCTACTTGTCATATTTCCAAACCATTCAATTTTTTGTGCTATAACCAGTTCCTTTTATTGGTATGGATCTACAAATGATCAAAGCAAACAAAAATTAATAATAAGTTTGCTAAAATTTTGCTAACAAAATTGATCCACTTGACTTACAAATTCAAATGTATCCCAATTTTGCTCACAACTGGATGATGATGCACAATGACTAATGATATACTTTGCAAATCTTTGAAGCCCAATGGCTCTACCTCCATATAAATGCTATCAATCAACTAAAATGACAAAATACATACATATATTAATATTAGGACTTAGGAACAAAAATAACATACATGCTAAAATTTAATAGTTAAAACTTAAAACACTTACGAGGGTTCCTTGAGTTGATGTTTTGGATTGCCATTTTATTTGGAAAGACATCTCCGTGTTGGTCCTCATAAATAATGCCTTGTTGATCGATCTTGTTTCTAAGATCCTCATCTTCTATCATTCTTGCAAGCACATCAATGAAGCAACCCTTTAACTCCCCAACATATATGTCATCAGTACTTCTGGATGGCAAAGAATTTCCCGAGTTCAAATAGAGGGCAACCCTATACAATGGGGTGTCCATTTGCTTTTTCCATGCTGTTATATAATTTTCACGATGCTCTTGAGCAAACCTTTCTTGTTTTGGGTGGGGAAGGCTGTCTTGATCTTGTTTTTGCTTGAGCCATGAATACCGCAACCTCTGGCAAGGCAGGCTTCTCATCACCATCAACCATCCTCAATACAACAAGAAGTGGTTGTGTAGCTCTAAGGCAATCCTCAACATAATTTCAAAACTCTCTAGAAAGCACAATGTCATATGCTTTTTTCAGCCTCCGTCTTTGCCAATTTGGTCGTAGTCCAATCATCACCAGCAAATAGATACCTCAAAGCATCTTGTGATTTCGCAAACTCTGCAAAGTAAGGAATATTGTGGCAAACCGAGTAGCTGCGGGTCTCACAAGATCCATCACACCTGCCTTCTCCCTCATTGCACTAAGAAGCCTCCCATGCCTGTAATAAAAGTGGTGACATGTTGAACATGTGCAATGGGCTTTTTAAATTCCTTTAACTTCCCTATGTCTTCCAACATAAGGTCCAACAATGTGCAGCACACGGGGTCCAAAAAGTGTAGAAATCCTCTCCATGAGATGCTTGCCCACTGCCTTATAATTAGCACCATTATCGGTGACAACTTGAACAACTTTATCTTTGCCAATGTTCATGATCCGCTTCTCTAGCAAATCAGCTAGCATCATTGCATCCTGTGCTTCACTTGATGCATCAACAGACTCTAAGAAGAAAGTTCCCTCTAGACTGTTGACAAGAAAGTTAATCAAATGTCGCCTCCTCCTATCTGTCCAACCATCTGACATGAGTATGCAATCATATTGCTTCCACATCTCCTCATGCTTCACACTTGAATTATCTATCTTCTTAATCACCTCCTCAAGTAATGTCTCTCTTAGCTCATAGTAGCTAGGAGGTTTGTACCTAGAACCATACTGTGCAATGGCACCATAGCAATCTCGAATTGTCTTGAATTTATGGCATTAAATGGTATGCCACTTTCATAAAAGAACTTGGCTATCTCCATGTTGATGGCATACCTTTCTTCCTTGGTCATCATGCTGGCCTGAATGCTACATTGAGAAGCTCCTTTAGCATGTCTTTACTCTACAACCTCTACAGGTGTACATCGAAAAATTGTGCCAATGGACTTCTTAGTCTCCTTTGCCATCTTTGGTGCTGGACCCTTGAACTTCAAGGCAGATTGCTTTCTTTCGGCAGCTGTCCCTAAACTTGGTTGCACAAGACTCCTAACAGCATCTGGGACTCCTTTGTCACATGCTCTCCATCTTGTTGTTCTCCTTCATCGTCATCTAGGAAGAGTAGCCTCTCCTCCTTCTTGTTCTTCATCAAAGCATCATCATCTCTTATGTCATTGTTGTGGTTGTCTTGGCACACTTTTAAACATCTTCAAACCCATCTACATGATGCTCCTTGAACCTCATTATTCCTCCATGTACCCTTTTGCCACAAAGCAAACATTGCACTGAATCTCGGTTGCCAATTATTGGCCAAAACCCATACTTCTATCTTGGATCATTTGACTTTGCCCTCCATTTAGGATCAATCATTGGATCATATGAGGCAGCGCTAGAGCCCTCTGTGCTTTCAGTTTCCATTTGTGACATGTGCTTTTGCATGTTGTAAAGTAGCATTAGCATATGACTGGAGTCCACCGAGTAACTAGTAGCAAAGCAGTACATGCAGGTAGTAGCAGTACAACATTTAGCAAAGCATAAGCAGTTCATTTAGCAAAGCAGTGATATAGCAGTAGTAACTAGTAGCAGTGTAGCACTACATATGAGTGAAGAGTGATATAGTAGCAATGTAGCACACTAGCAATACATATGAGTGATATAGCATAGTAATAGGCCAATACCAGTGGTAACTAGTAGCATTCATATGAATGAAATGGGACTCACTGGATGACTGAGTCGGTCTAGTGGAGGAGATAGCCAGATGGACCTCGGCGACAGAGAGGCGTAGAGGCAGCGGCAGCAAGTCGACCAGCTAAGCAGGAGGCAGCGGCGGGCTGGAGGCCGAAGCCGATGGTGGCAAAGCAGGAGGCGATGGTGGACTAGAGACCAGAGCCGGTAGCGGTGGACTAGAGACCAGAGCCGACGGCTGAGATAGATCCCGTGGATGCAACGGTGACGGCAACTCTCTCCTCGCTTTTTCAAGCCGCGACGGAGACTTCCCAAAACCCCAACCCGTGGTATGTCTCTGACTCAAGTAGTACTTTGACTTTTAACTTCCCCACAACCCCACCACCCCTATGGCGTCCACTGAGCGATGCCATAACGCCGCCACCAGGACGCCTTGTCGCCATATCGCCACCATGGTAGACGGGATACAGCGTAGGTCCATGCCGCCTGGACGACATGCCCTTCAAGTCCGCCACGATGATATGGCGACGAGATATCACCGATATCTCGATGCCTCAATAACCATGGTACTGTTGCCTACTTTCAGGGCTAAGAGGTCTCCTAAATTACAAAGCAGGGAAATTAACTTTTATAATGGAAACAAGGTGTGTTGTCTTTATTTCTGGAAAAGAGAATCGTGGTGTAAAGCACATCATCTTGCAGCTACTGTAAAAACTTTTCCCTAGCTAATACACTTCTTTTATTTTTCTTTATTTGTGTAATAGTTTTGGACAAGCTCGCATTTACTTAAAAATTTTCTACACTCCTGTGACTTTGTCACTTATTAAGTAGTTATATCCTTTTCTATTTCTACTTAAAATATGTTATGAACTAAATCTCATGGAGTTACTGTTTAGAAGCACAAAGTTTTAGAGCCAGCTTGCTAATAAATATGTTAGCATGATAGGCAATTGCTAAATTTACATAACTACACTTTGTAGAACCAACTAATACATACAAAATAAAATTATATTATATGATAAGGGCAGAGTGGGGCGGCCTCCGACCCGCATTTACGTGCACCTTTGCAGGGAGCATAGCCGGGTTGGGGCGGAGCACCTCGGGTCGGTGTGGGGCAGAGAGAGATATAGGACCTCTTCTTTTCAGCTTCTATAAGTTGACTTTCAACTTTTCTATGGCAACTAGTTTTAAATGGAGTGTCTTTTAAGACAGAATCTATAAGTTGATTGTAATACACACTATAACGACTTTATTTATATCAGACAAAACTACTCTGTACTCTCTCTCATGAATAGCCTAAACGGGTCAGTGTGGGGCAGAGGGAGATCTAAGACCTCTTCTTTTCAGCTTCTAAAAAGCTAATTGTCAACTTTTTTACGGCAACTAGCTTTTAAATGGAGTATCTTTCAAGGCGGAGTCCACAAGTTGATTGTAATACATATTGTAATGACTTTATTTATATCAGACAAAACCGCACGCGATTTTTACTAATCGTACTCTCTCTCATGAATAGCCTAAAAGTCATAAACCATAAGCCGAATATAAAAAGAACGACCCCTTGATCTCTACACAAATATTCCATGATTTTCATGTGCCTTGTGCCCTCATCACGCTATACACATTTTTCATGTAACAAAAGTGTTGCCTTTTTGTAGGGAAATGTTGACATTTCAATAACTTAGATATTGTTGAGGAACTGTCGCTGGTGAGTCCAGTCTAATCGATTCCTCTCCTATGCAAATAGACAGATCAATCACAGAAGACACAAATAGTAGATTGGAAACACAGAGTTTGGGCACTCCCCCTTGGGCACTCATCCAACATGTTCATGCCTCATCAAAATTCCATAAAAACCCAGTGGGAAAAGTTGGAGAAAGAGTACATGATACATGTTATGCTGCGTTGCATGAATTGCCTCATTAAAAAATCTTGGCTGAGAAACTTCAGGAAAATTCGTCAAGGGAAAAAGAGTACAATCCACCCAATTTCATTTAATCTTCAGGAATTATTCATTGGGTACTTGATCTTCGTGATCAAGTTTGAGTAACGAGCTTGAGAAAAATCTCCCCCTAAATTCTGTACTTCTCTAAGTCTCATCATTCCAATTCCTTGTATGCATATTTCAAAACTAGATACTAGGAGTGACTTAGTGAATAAATATGCAAGATTTTCACATGACTTAGTATGCAGTACTTTAATTTTATCTATCTTTTGTAATTCATGAGCATAGAAGAACTTGGGGTTGATATTCTTTGTGAGATGACTCTTCACGTAGCCCGTCTGCACTTGTGTAACATAAGCTGCATTATCTTTATAGATAATTATGGGAGCTTGCATGATATTTAGCCCACATGACTGCTGGATGTGGTGAATCATTTGTTGGAGCCAAATACATTCTCGTGCGGCTTCGTACAGCGATATGATTTCTGAGAGGTTCGTCGAAGTCGCTACAAGATTTTGCTTAGACGATTTCTATGAAATTGCAGTTCCACCACACGAGAATACATAGCCTGTTTATGACCTTACCGTATGCGGGTCCGACAGGTACCTAGCATCTACATAGCCAGTTATATTCAAGTCTTGGTCCTTTCTATAGAATAACCCAAGATCCTTACTTCCTTGGATGTATCGGAAGATGTCATTTATTCTCTGCCAATGCCTTTTGGTAGGTTCTGCGCTATGCCTTGCTAATAGGTTTACAACAAATGCAATGTCTGGTCTAGTGCAGTTCGCTAAATACATAAG
The DNA here is from genome assembly GCA_017311315.1 of Dendrocalamus latiflorus. Taxonomy (NCBI): domain Eukaryota; kingdom Viridiplantae; phylum Streptophyta; class Magnoliopsida; order Poales; family Poaceae; genus Dendrocalamus; species Dendrocalamus latiflorus. The sequence goes on along the minus strand of CM029637.1, from coordinate 11,636,316 downwards.
TGCTCCTACTGCACTTAAGTATGGGAATTTCGGTCCCAGGACATAATCCTCCTCTTCCCTAGGTCGGTATGAATCCTTATCTTGCTGTAAAGATCTCCTGATCATTGGTACTTTCGATGGGTATGCCTTCTCAAAGCCAAACCTTTCTAACACCTTCTGGGCGTAGGCTAATTGATGTACTAATATTCCTTCAGGGACATGCTCGAGCTACAAGTCTAAGCAATATTTGGTTTTACCCAAATCTTTCATTTCAAATTCTGACTCTAAGTAAGAACTTGCTTCTTTTATGTCTTCTATGGTCCCGATGATATTCAGATTATCTACATATACTGAGATTACATAGAATCCATTCTAGGATCGTCGTATAAATACATAGGGATAATCTTCATTGTTCGTTTAGCCTTTCTTACATAGAAAGTCGTTTAAGCAATTAAACCACATGCTGCCTGGTTACTTAAGTCTGTACAGTGATTTCTTGATTTTTCACACTGTACATATTTCTATTTGCTCTATCTTGTTTTAGAACAGGGATACCTTCAGGTATCTTTATATAAATTTTCGAACACAAGTTTCTATAAAGGTATGCAGTTACCACATCCATCAATTTTATTTCTAAGTTCAGATTTACTGACATTGAGATTAAGTATAGTGATTCCACTCAAGACTAGGGAAAACGTTTCTTCATAATCAACTTCTGGACGTTAAGTGAAACATTGTGAAACAAGCCTTGCTTTATATCTTACAACTTCATTTCTTTCATTTCTCTTTCGAACAAATACCCACTTATACCCTACAGCGTGCACATGGGGAGGCGTGCGGCTTATAGGTCTAAACACCTCTCTTTTGTTCAGAGATAATAATTCAGTTTCTATTGCCTTCTTCCAATCTCCCCAATCTGTTCTTTTCTTACATTCAACGAGCGATGCGGGCTCTGGATCAAGATCGATGATTGTGGCAATTTTCTTTGCAAAGTAGATATCAACATTGGCTGTTGTCCTATTCATGGATTCTCCTACGTGCACATAGTTTATAGCTATTTCGTCATGAGTTGATTCTTCTTGTGCTTCTACTTGCTCACCGCTCCTTCCAGTTGCGGCGATAAGTCTCTTTAGTGTTCCAGCTCCGATGTGGCGCACACATCCATGCTGATTTCTCCCTCCATGGGAATGTTCAATCCGATATGCTCTTTTCTGAAGGTGTCATACTGGTGGTGGGTCTCAACTAGCTCCCCTTCTGATTCTAAGGAACTTAAGTGATTGGTTGTGTTAAGTCCTTCTTACCCTTTTTCACCAGGCATCCCTAATTACTTAGGGTTTGAGGGGCTGGAGTTCTCATCCTTTTATTTTGAGGCCTTTGGACGGGATTAGGGATATCTTTAACTTTCTTTGGTATTTCAACCCTCTCCGGTGTATTGCGTGCAGGCACATGCGACTTGATCACGCTCTTTAAATCACTAAAATGGTTAGGCAGTTGGTTTGTTAATGCTTACAAATCTGGACTTCTCTATTTGTTTCACTAGTGCATGGGTCATGTGCATAGATTCCCGTGGTTTGCCTCGTACTTTCCCGATATTTTTCATCAAGGGGTTGATTTTCTCCCCCTAATGTTGGAAAATTATCCTCATCAAATACGCAATCAGCGAAGCGGGCAATATGCAAATCTCCTGTCTTGGGTTCTAAATACCTGATTATGGATGCTATCTCATAACCAACATATATCTCAATCTTTTGGAGAGAACCCAATGCAGTACACTTTGGAGGGGTATGGGTACATAAACCTTGCATCCAAACCTTCAGAGATGAGAAATTTTCGGTACTGACTCTTTCGCTAGTTGCATAGGTGAATGGATGTTGTAGCCCGATGGTCTAAAGTTGATGAGAGTTGCTGCATGCAGGACTGCATGTCCCCAACATGTAGCTGGTAAATTACAATTCTACAAAAGTGGTCGGGCAATAAATTTAATTCTATTGATTAATTCCTCTGCTAGTCCAGTCTGGGTGTGGACAAGCGATACTGAATGCTCTCAACTGTAATTCCTATTGCCATGCAATAATCATCAAATGCTTTTGAAGTAAATTCTCCGGCATTGTCAATTCTGATGGACTTTATGTGATAATCAGGAAAAATATTTCTAATACAAATTATCTGCGAGATCAGCTTTGCGAAAGTATGGTTTCTCGTAGACAATAAACATACGTGCGACCATTTCGAGGAAGCATCGATGAGCACCATGCAATATTTAAATGACCCTGATAGTGGCTGTATGGGACTACAATGTCTCCTTGAATGTGTTCCAGGAAAGTAGGGACTTTATCCTTCACTTTCAGAGTAGAAGGTCTAATAATTAATTTCCCGGTGGCACATGCGAGGCACACAAAATCTTCGTGATTTGGGAAATTATTTACATTAATATTGTGTCCATGTGAATTGTTAATTATATTTCTCATCATCGTAAGACTTGGGTGGCCTAATCTATCATACTAGAGACAGAAAAGTTCAGAGCTTCTAAATATTATTTTCAGGGCAGTATAGGCTGCAGGTGCCTTGATGTTAGTGTAGTATAGCCCAGTTTCTAATGAAGGAAGTTTTCTAATACCCCTTTTTCGTTTGCTTCATGCTTCATAATGAGCAGGTATTCTTTACCATACTCTTCTTCAGTCTCAACATGGAATCCGTTAGCGTAAATATCCTTGAAACTTAGGAGAATTCTAGTCGATTTTGGGGACAATAAGGTTTCTTGAATGACCAAAGTTGTGCCCATTGAGAGTATAATTGTGGCTCTTTCTGAACATATTATAAAGCATCGCTACCGACAATTGTTGTAAGGCTACCAGCATTCTTACTAATCAACTGAAAGAATTTTATCTTTTTTAAAATGGTATTCGTTGTTCCGCTGTCGGCTAAACACACTTCCTCCATAGGGTGCCACACGTGTTCTAATATAAAGTATTTTACTAATATGTAGTAGAAGGCAATCAACACATAAATAAAATGCTTCAATATCAGAACATATCATGCCATTATAAACTGAATAAATGAATGAATTATTCAATGTCATCCAACCATCATGAGAAAATAAAATTGTTTGAGTACCATCCATGCAAATCCTAACTTATTTCTTCCACACATAAAGTAAATGACAATTAAAGTCTAAATGCATTCTGTGTATTAGACTGAATCTGCTAAGAAGTCAGTGACTTTGGTTGCTATCTTTTCGGGGGTGATATGCTCTTCCAGAGAAACATGTTGACGGCAGCTGCAATGTCAAAAGGGGGTGCTACTGCCAGAATGGTTTCAATCTCCATCGGTGCTGGCAGTTGCTCAGAACTCTCCCCCTCAACAGAAGCAAAGTAGGTTTTATGCTACCCTTTGCCATCCTTCTTCTGAGCTTGGAAGGCATCGATGATATGCTGCGGTTCTTTACAAATCCACAAGCAATGCCCCCACTTGCCCACACTTGTAGCAGGATTGGTCTTGCTAACCATAGAGCTTGCCGTCCCGCTTTGGCTTGCTTGCATTATTCTCACGTGGAGCATCTGACTTGCCTTTCTAGGCTGCGGCCTTACCCTTCCTTCCCCTTTTCTTCATTATAAGCTTTCGCACCTTGTAGCTCCCGGCATTGGCTTCACGGCCAGAGAAGATCTCAGGTGACTATGTGACATAGTTCTTGCGGAGAACTTCATCCTAAGCCTCTACAATCTGCATCATATCAATCAATTCAGCATACTTCTTATAGCCGTCTTGATGATAGTTGCGTGTAGACTGCACTGCATTGGGGTGGAAGGTGGATAGGGTCTTCTCAATCTTCTGCTCATCTGTGATCTACTTGCCACAAAGTTGAAGATTGGTCCAAATTTTGTGCAGAGCAGAATTGTACTCCTCGACCATTTTGAAATCGGCAAACCTCAGTCGGATCCACTCTTACTCTGCCTGAGGAAGGATGGTGTACTTTAGCCTCTCGAACCGCTTCTTGAGTGCAGTCCATAATGCTAGCGCGCTCTTCTCTGCCATGTACTCATTCTTGAGAGTAAGACAGAGATGGTGCCTGAGGAAGTGAAGTGTCTGATCATTTTCCTCAGGGGTGGGTTGGCATCCTGCGGTGTACCAATCCCAATGGCAGCACAGAGCTTCTTGGCTCCAAGTACTATCTCAACATCAGAAGCCCAAGTCAAGTAGTTTTGGCAGCAACCTGAGCGGCGACTTGGGCGGGGCGCGAGGCGAGGGCGGTCGACCTCGGCGGCGAGCTTCTTTGGCACTCGAGGAGCATCCGGGCAGTGGTTCGTGCTGGAGCAGCGGTGATCGGGAGCTCATGGCGGCTAGGAGCTCGCCGTGCAGCCGAGTCTCGGGAACGGTGGCGTGCGGACTGGCGGCGTGCAGTGCATGCTGCTTTTTGGGGGTTGGCGGCGTGCGGGCGGCCATGTGGGGCTGGCAGCATGGCGCAGTAACCGAGGCGTCAACGCAGTCGGCTGTGCGGGGTCGGCAGCGCGGTGCGGGAGCCGAGGCGGCGGTCGGGCGGCCGTGCAGGGTCGGCTGCGCGGCGCAGGATAGGCGGTCGGGCGGCCATGCGGGGCCGACGACTCAGCGCGGGCGCCGAGGCGACAGTCGAGCGGTCATGCGGGGCCGACGCAGCGCGGAGACCAAAGCGGTGGCACGGGGACCGATTCACCGGAGCGATTCGTGCTGATAACGTGTTGAGGAACCGTCGTTGGTGAGTCCAATCTGATTATTCTTCTATGTAAAAGACAGATCAATCACAGAAGACGCAAATAGTAAATTGAAAACACAAAGATAGGAAGAGAACTCTTGGTCTTTCTTTATTACTTTCTCTTTTATATACATGTATAAAATAGCCAATAAAATTTTCTATTTATAGGCTACTAATAAGATACCCCTCATACGAGGCTTTGAGCCCATTCTCGGGTTTTCTAACAGATATTACAGCACGCTCGCCATCCGCCGATCCACGAGTTCTGCGTCCGCTTTTTAGCCCAAAATTTGAAAGTTTTTTACATATGGACCCCTGGAGAAAAGATTTGCAAAAATGGACCCTTCTCTCGGCGCCAAAGCATATGGCGCCCAGGGTACATGTCACGGTGCCATATGCTTTAGCGCCGTGCATTGACACGTCGGAGCCAGGGTGGCATAGCACGACGCCAAGGCCCACGGCGCCGTGATATGCACGTACGGCGCTAAAGGCCGTGGCGTCGTGCGTCGGGACTTAAGCCCGAGCGCGTCCCCCGGCCCCCAGCTCCCCCTCACTGCTCCTCTGTTCTAACAGTAAACCGCCGCCGCCGCCCTCTATTCCCCCTCCAAATCCTCTCAAATCCACCGATTAATCTCGCGATTTTGCTTCCAAATCGGGCAAGCAAGGTAAACTCTCTCCCCTCGCTTGATTTTTTGCAATAGATATGGATTATTTGAGATACATTTCGTAGGGCAAGATTTGAATCCCTAGATGAAATTAGTTCAATTATGAGCGATTTTAGGTTACATTTGCAATGGATATGCGTAATGTAAGAGAAGTACTGTGTATTTGGATAGGTTTTAGGGTTTGATTATTATTTATACATGGTTGTGTTCGGTTTTAGGTTTTTAGGGTTTCATATACCAAATAGGATGATTTCATGTCAACATGGGCAAGATTGTATGTCCACCTAACCCTTAGTCAATATATCAATAATGTCTTTGATAAATATATCTCGGTATTTACAGTTAATATTAGTGACCTAATACTTAAATTATTTACCTTAATCATATAATCACTATTTGAAAAGGGGCCCCATGGATTTTGAGATATGTAAATAATATTTATTATTATCATAAGGTTTATTCTTACACTAATTATTCTTATACCATAATTAACTTACTAATCTTTGTTGACATGTATTTAACCAAGGGTAAATCAATTTGATTCCAATTATTATTCATGTTGATTCCAATTTCATAATTCAATTTGATTATTATTTTTATTTATAAATCATGTTTTATAAATTTCTTATTTGAATATTTCTTAACCATTGAATTCTAAAATTTATCACAGGATGGCGAGATACCGGCTGCTAGACGAGTCCTACGAGAGGGAGCACCGCGGCAGGCTCACGGAGGACGGCCGGGTACGTGTGTGGTCGAAATGTACATGTGTTCAACTTGATGGTCACGCAGCTAACTTTTATAGCAATTTTCATGAGATACCCATACTTCGTCCTCGAACCCATGATGGGTTCCAGTTGATGCGCTACGACGACCGCTATACCCCACTGCTGCGTCGTGCTGGGCTTCACACGGTCGCTAACCTATTACGGCGGGGCATGCCGGTCTTCAACCCCGCAGCTTTGACCGCACTTGTCGACAGGTGCATTTTCTCTATCGGGCCAATTTGTTTTCGCTTCTATATTCTTACGTACGTAACTAATTCTTTTCTCCTTGTACTACTAACAGGTGGAAGCCAGAGACACACACGTTCCACCTTCCCTGTGGGGAGATGACCATCACGCTGCAGGACATGGCGATGATACTTGGACTTCCCATCAGGGGACAGCCGGTGATCGGCCCGGCGGTGTTTGAGGGCTGGAGGGCACGTGTGGAGGCCTTCCTGGGCACGCCATTGCCTCCTGCCCCAGATAATGCCAGGCGAGGCCGCGTCTCGGGGGTCCACCTTAGATGGTTGCGGAATACCTTTGGCAAATGCCCTGCTGCCGCGGACGACGCCACGGTGACCTACCACTGCCGCGCCTGGGTCCTGCACATGTTCGGGGCAGTGCTGTTCCCGGACGCCACGGGGGATGCCGCTTCGTAGATGTACATCCACTGCCTCCAGGACTGGGGGGACGCTGGACAGTTCAGCTGGGGCTCGGCGGTCCTCGCATTCCTCTACCGCCAGCTTTGCGAGGCCTGCAGATGCAAGGCGCCCACGTCGACGCTCGGTGGCTGCGTCTTCCTTCTGCAGGTGTGGTAATGCATTTATTTTTCCTACAGTTCTTTGTTTTTGTGCAAGGCTAATCGTGTGTCCGCCCGTATGTTCGCTTGCTAGGTGTGGATGTGGACACGCATTCCAGTGGGGCGCCCTCGAGTGTTCCAGGCGCATCCTTGGCATCCACTGGGTGTGGATGACCTCGGCCCCACTGTTGCGTACCTGTGGGATACAGTGTCAATCCCGTTCGCGACTACTCAGCGGGCGTACGTGGATTTAAGCAACGAGTTTGACACTTTGTCTACCACGATGGTAAGAAATTGGTACTGCATTTATTTATTCTACAGTTCTTGGTTTTTGTACATGGCTAATCGTGTGTTCGCTTACTAGGTGTCCTGGGAGCCTTACTCCGAGCCACAGGTTCTAGCGCTACCGCTCAGCACCATGTGCCGCAGGGACTCCCATATTTGGAGGATGAGGTGTCTGCTGATCTGCTTCTATGCCGTGGAGATTCACCTCCCCCACAGAGTTGCGCGGCAGTTCGGCCTCGTGCAGTTCTTCCCCCCAGAGGGGATGTCGACTTCTGTTGAGTTGCACAAGTAACAATTTAAAATTCTTTTGGTTCATACTAACAACTATTGTTGACATCTGCTATATGTACAGGTTCGACAGGGTCCGCCAACGAAAGGTGACGGACTTCGCTGATCAACACCGACAGTACGTGCAGTGGTGGAGGAAGATGAAGGACAACTGCGAGCCGGACAGTACCCCCCACAGTAATGCCAGCTTCCGGGATTACTTGTCCTGGTACCACACTGCCACGCGCTACAGGCTGAGGCAGCAGTGGACCGATGTCGACTACGCGGACCTCGCTTCGTCCGAGGACGAGGACACTGCGTATGACAGGCGTGCGAGGGAGGGCACAGTGGTCGAGGCCACTCCGATTCTCGATCGAGTGGTACGAAAAGCATGATATTTGCAATACTTTGGTTCCACACGTTTATCTCGCACTTATGTTTACTTATTTCTTTAGGGGACTTCTCTCCAAACCTCGGTGCGTGAGATCGACGAGGTTCTCGGCCACCTGGACAGCGAGAGCCACCCCCTGAGGGACTTCCTGCAGGTACGAAGATAATTCGTTAGGTTAGATCGATTCAGCATGTATGCAATTATGACATATCATTACTTGCAGAGACTTCGACGTCGCCTCAGTCGGGCGGCAGGTCGGTGTGGTTGCCGCGCACGCTCAGACGTGATCGTACCACTGGCCTCCCAGCGCTCAGCCGATGCAGCGTCGTCATCACACGTCGGCAGGTGCCAGCCCATGAGGAGCTCGTCACGCACTCCGACTTTTAGTCAGGGCGATGACGACGACGACAGGGCGGAGCAGGGTGACGACGTCGAGGAGGAGCAGGGTGACGACGTCGACGAGGAGCACGAGGACGAGGAGGCTGTTGGAAATATGCCCTAGAGGCAATCATAGAGATGATGATATTTCGTTGTATCCATGGTTTAATAAATGTTCCTTGAATATTGCCTTTGTGTTGATTAACAAGTATGTGACTTGTTTGTGAAACTCTTTACTTATATGGTTATTCTAAAGTTGTCCCTACTCGGAGTTCATGTGAGGACACACGTGAATAATGGATTAGCACATGTATCGGTTGATGACCATGTTTCACAGGTCATAGACATGGAGATGTCAAACCAATAATGTGGACACATGTTTAGAACATGGGGTTGGACCGACCCAACATGAGACATAACAATTATACTTATGGTTCTCTCTCTACACAATGTGTATGCCTTGTCCTTAGACATGAGATTGTCGCATGTACTTGAGATGTGAATCGACCTACTTAGGGGCTATCAAACGCTACTCCGTAACTGGGTAGTTATAAAGGTAGTTTTCGGGTTTGTCATGAAGCATGCTACGAGGCATGGTCAGTCGAGATGGGATTTTCCCCTCTCTACCTGAGAGAGATATCTCTGGGCCCCTCGAGTGATCGGATCCAGAAATGCATGGCCATGCTACTTAAGGTTAAGAGTTAACCTAGTAAGGGATTCCGGATCACAGGATCGAGAAAGAGTGGTCAGCTTGGAGCTCGACCAAATATCGTGAGGCAAAGGGATTGGCATGTACATAAAGTTGTGATGGTTCGTCCGATATGATCTTTGTGTATGTTTAGGAGTTGGCACGTCTTGCTAGAGGCCACTGCCAACTATTGACCAAGTATGTGTACTCGCGTCATGTCTAAACATACGTGAACCTATAGGGTCACACACTTAAGGGCTGAAGCCTAATTCGGATTGGATCCGGGTTAGACTGGGTATTGAGTCCTAATGGGCCTCCATTCGTAGAAGCCCATTGTGAGGACGTCTATAAAAGGAGGGCAAGGGCGCACAAGAGAGGAGAGTTTTTTTTCGTGACATCCTCAAACCCTGGCCGCCACCCCTCCCACGCCCTGGGCGCTCGCGCGGATCTAGTAATCCGGCGTGCGTCGCTTCCTCCCGTACGTGTGGATACCTTTTGGCGGCGCTGCATCTGTAGCGTTTGGACGAACCGCAATAGAGGAGTTGTACGTGGGACGCCGCGACGTGGACGAGGAAGTAGTACGACTACTCTGCCCCGACGTGCTGCATCGACGTAGTACGACTACTCTGCCCCGACGTGCTGCATCAATTCCGCACCTGCGCGTCTAGTGGTAATTCCGTGATCTATAACTGCAGTGATCTTGGTTTTCGGGTAGAATTTTTATTACTTTGCGCTAGCGTAGCCTACCCGTATCCCTTCAGAGGCATCTACCCACGACGAGATTGGGATGTCGCAGATGCCTGACGCACCGTCTACTCAGGCTTCGCAGCGGCCTCGTCGTTCGGCTCGTCCCCCGAGCACGTATACTCCAGGGAGTGATGCTCTAGCCAAGGGCAAGGGGAAGGCCAAGAGGCAGTGATGTTTTGAGACTTTTTCTATAGACATGTGATATTTTCAGACTTATGTGATATTTTGAGACTTTTGTATAGTTATGTGGTATTTTGAGACTTATTGATAGTTATACGATGTTGTTATTTAGGTTTTCAGATGTTTCATGTGTGAATGTATGTGTATGTCTGTATGTGCATATGTTTTACAGAAAAGTTTGCTGTTTTGCTGTTTTTTGTCAGGTGTAGCTTACACGGCGCCATACCCTTTGGCGCCGAGCTGTGTATATACAGCGCCAGACTGTTTGCCGCCAAAAGAGGCGCCAAACAGTCTGGCGCCGTATATACACATCTCGGCGCCAAAGGGTATAGCGCCGTGTAAGCTATGTACGGCGCTCGCATGTTTGGCGCCGAGATAGGTGGACTTGCAGCAAGGCACGGCAACCACGTTTGACTGGCTAAGTCAGTACACGGCGCCACGGCCTTCAGCGCCGTATGTGCATATCACGGCGCCGTGGGCCTTGGCGTCGAGCTATGCCACCCTGGCTCCGACGTGTCAATACACGGTGCTAAAGCATATGGCGCCGTGACATGTACCCTGGGCGCCATATGCTTTGGCGCCGAGAGAAGGATCCATTTTTGCAAATCTTTTCTCCAGGGGTCTATATGTAAAAAACTTTCAAATTTTGGGCTAAAAAGCAAAAATTTTACAGATAGCGATGTCTCGAGTAAAGGTAGCAGCGACCTCCCAACCGAATCACCTGCAACAACACCAACTCGGCAACTCCCCATCAAACGGACCCAACGCTTAACGACGCGGCCTTCTCCTCCTCTCCGCCCCTCGCCGCCGCTCAGGCCATGCGCATCTTCGTGCTCTCCGGCCAGAGCAACATGGCCGGCCGCGGCGGCGTGCACCGCCGGCGCTGGGACGGCGTCGTGCCGCCGGAGTGCGCGCCCTGCCCCTCCATCCTCCGCCTCTCCGCCGCGCTCGAGTGGGAGGAGGCCCGGGAGCCGCTGCACGCCGACATCGACACGGCCAAGACCTGCGGCGTCGGACCGGGGATGGCCTTCGCGCGCGCCGTGCTCCCGCGGCTGGAGCCCCCCGGCGCCGGGGTCGGGCTCGTGCCGTGCGCCGTCGGCGGCACGGCCATCCGGGAGTGGGCCCGCGGGGAGCGCCTGTACGACCAGATGGTGCGGCGGGCGCGCGCCGCTGCCGAGTGCGGCGAGATCGAGGCCGTGCTGTGGTACCAGGGAGAGAGCGACGCGGAGTCTGACGCCGACGCGGCGGCATACCAGGGGAACGTGGAGAGGCTGATCGCCAATGTCAGGGCGGATCTTGGGATGCCGCAGCTGCCATTCATTCAGGTGATCCTCGCGTCCCGAACTAGGTGTAATTTGTGTGGATTCTTGACATGGTTGTTGTAGTCTTGTACGATCTTTGTCGTTAATTAGAATTGGGCAAACATGTGATGCAGTTGAAGAGAACATAATGTGCTTACTGCTTTGACCATTTTGGTGTTTGGACTCCATTTATAATCTCTTCATTACAATAACAAGTGAACCATTACCCCCAACCACAGAATAAAGTTATGGGAACCCCTGCGCACCAAACTTACATTATAAAGTTATATTCAAGTTAATCGGCTGCTGGATTCTATTATCGACTTCAAAAGGTGCCAGCTTCTAGAATGATGCAGTGTTGTTTTTTAAGAGCAACTCTGATTAGAATCAATTCCTATTTTATGTCGGACTGCCAACTAAAGTTGATTCCAACCCTTTTCTTTTGGAGCACGATAATTTCTTTAAAATTGAGCTTCACCTGTTCCCATCTGGAGTGCATCGATACATGTTTTAAGTGGATTCCATGTGTTGTACCTAATTGTGCCAAATGAATTTGTTCATTCTTAAGTGGATTCTATATGCAGTATACATAAAACTAGTGTGGGAATAACAATATTTATGGGTCTGTTTGGGAGAGCTCCACCAGCTCCAGATCCACGAAAAACAGCTCCACTCCACGAAATTTTACCCAAATGCTCCAGCTCTGCGAAATCTGGATCCACCAAAATTCTGGATCTGGGGGTCAGATCCATGGATTTCATGGAGCTCCTCAAGGGATGCTCCACCGTGGAGTTGGGTGGTAATTACCCACCAATGCCACTGGTTACACACCCCATCCCACCAAAAGTGGCCATTCCCACCTAAACCTCAATTTCGTGGATCTGGAGCTGCTGTACAAGCCAAACACTCTATGGTGGGATCCCAGATTCACGGTGGAGCTGCTCCACGGTGGAGCTGCTGCTCCAAATCCACGTTTTCAGTGGTGGAGCTCTCCCAAACAAACCATATATCTACTAATTGGAGGCTCCTCCAGGAGCCCCCCACATTAACCCTAGAGGGTAAAAGGCATTCCACATTAATTAAGAAAATAATTGGAGGCTCCTCCAGGAGCCCCCACTTTAATCCTAGAGGGTAAAATGCTAGAAATCCCCACATTAATTAGAGAAATAGAAAAGGCTAGAAATTCCCACATTAATCAACATCCTGGTCATCCAGTTTTTTTTAAGTTGATTGGCACAGATTCAATTGGTGTATGTATGCATGCTATCTGCATGGTGCCGTAAAAGAGATATAATTGGAGTACTTGGATGGCATCGTACAACATATATGGAATCCCTTTCAATTGATGGATGGAAGTAGGCAACTATTCTGAAAAGGACTTGGATAAACCAAACCATGCCACAGCCGGACATGTAGGAGTGAACTACAAAAAAGTACTAGCAATTGCATGGCATGCATCGTGCCTTACTTGCATTACTGTACACATGCTGGGAATAGTTCATCATGAAAAATAAAAGGAGGTTTTAAAAAATCCTAAATAAGTCACATAAAAAGACAGCTATACATTTACACGTAGGATGAAAAAAAACAAGGGCATGCCAATTGCAGCAGCTGCTAAGTGCATTGTCATGGAAATCTCATAACGAACTGCTGGAATACCCAGGAAAACACAAGGAAACAAATTCTAAGGGATTGGAAATGAGAAAGAAACAAAAATAAATAATGATATTCCAAAATTAGATAGAACTAATAAGTAGTTCATTAATTCGTACTTGTTGCACTGCGGTATGCCACAAGCCTGTTCAGCTGTGCTTGTGCGTGTTAGTTGACATTCAAAAGATCTAAGCACGTGTCTGATCACATTTTGCTTTATCTTGAGTTTTAGGCATTCAATAAGCTTGGTGCAGTTAAAGGTGCAGCCTTATCTATATTCTGTTCTTATGAATTCGTGTGAGCTTTGAGGAGTTTGCATGGTTGGATCACAAGGGTGAAAAAAAAACTATTTTCACTTGAGCGGCGGCGGCGGCTGGGAGGCGGAGGGGTCAGGGCTGGGGGCGACGCAACGCAACGGTGGCCGGGAGACCTGGGGTTGAGCCCATGTGGACGCAGCGGTGGCAGGGTAAGCTGAGGCGACGAGGAGGGCGCTGGGTCCATCAGCGGGAAGGCCAGATCGAGTGTGGGCGTCGGATCCGCGTGAGGCAGCTGGAGCAGTGGATGGCGGCGGCGTGAGCGAAGAGGCCCAGATTCGGGCTTGGCGGCGGCCGGGAGGCAGGCCGGTGGCGTCGTGGCATGGCTCGGGCGACTAGGAGGGAGCCGGATACGTGGCGGCGATCGCTGGATCCGAGGTGGCAGTGGCTGGATTCATGGCGGCGGTCGCCGGATCTTTCGCCGCGACGGCGGCCGAATCCGGGCGGGCGGCAGTCGGATTCGGGCAGGAGGCGGCGGTAGCAGCGGCAGCTAGATCCGCGTAAGGAGGGTCGAAGGCGGCCGGATCCGGCGTGGACCAGGTCGGAGCTGGTTGGAGGCGAGCTCGATCTGGCGCGGGCTGCCGGCGGTGATTGGATCCAGTGCGGGCCAACGGCGCGGAGTATCGACGCAGGCTGAAGGCGGCCGGATCTGGCGCAGTCCGGCGGCATGGCGCGCGAAGGAGGTTAGAGGCGGTTGTAGCGGCCCGAGGTTGGATTCACAACGGCGCAAAGGAGGCACGACCGGATCCGTACGGCGACGGCCCGACACAGGCGTTAGCGGCGCGCGACGACGGCCAGGAGGTGGCCGCCCTTGGGAGTGAAGCACACTCCTCTTGGGGGCAGCGGCGACGGCCGGCGACTGTGGGTTCTGATATGTCGCCGGCGGCTGGAGCTAGGTTCTAAAACCTGGGTTCTGATACCATGTTAATATGAAGAAAGCTTGTTGTATTGCAATAGCCCATAGGGTATATATATATAATACAAAAGACGCACAAGGATCTAAAGCCTAGATAATAGGAAATGACCTAAATACCCTTAACAGAGAATAGTAGGGGAGAGCTCTACTGAAAATTATATTTTTTTTTGTAATAGTAAGTTACAAAATAAAGTTCAAGAAAAGGATCCACAGGTATAAAAAAATAAGCCACAGGGCCTAACTAACAAAATCTGACACAACAAAGTAAAATAGCTAATGGAAAACTGAAACATATGCACAATTCCCTACAAGTATTTAACGTGAAGATCGAAATGAACTAATACTCTGTTTTGCTTTCTTGAACAACCTTTAAGGCGCATAAAAAAGTGTCGTGTAAGTCCTGAATAATATGTAAGCAGATATTTAACCAATCCAACTAGGCAAAAGCTTCAACCATCTGTTGGGAGGGCTTTAACCTTCAACCCAGGGATAAAAATCCCAGCGGTTACTGGCCGGTTACCAGAAATCCCGGTGGGTACCAGGAAGGAAAAACCGGCTGAAATCCCGGTGGTTACAAATATACTTTCTAGGTTGGTTTAGGTCTTTTTTATGCTAGATTTTTTTTTCGAAAACGCAGGAGAGCTGCGTATCTTTGTATTATAGAGAGGAAAAAGCGGCCTGTATCTTTATATTTTGTGCTAGATTACCTATTGTATGAACTAAACATGCATAAATATGACAATCCTAATATTTCGTGCTAGTTTTTCTCTAGCTTTTCCTAGTTTTTATCGGGGTTTTCAGTTTTTTAAGCGTTCCAGTTTTCCAATTTTAAAATCGCCCAAATTCAAAATTTGATTCATGAATTTTAACTTGTTTTTCCTAGGATTTCGGTAGCTAGCTGGTTACCATTACCGACCGCCAACTAGGATTACCCCCCGTTCCGGGTTTTGTGTACCTGCTTCAACCAATTTAAATCAGCAAGAAACAACATTTTCCATCTATGTTTATTTGTAGCATGTTACTAATAATTTTTACATTGAGTACAGGAAAATTGCTTGATTTTAAACTAGTAAAGTAATATTTTACCTACCACTTAAATTTTTGAACAAAGGTTTTTGAATTTGCTTGTATTCTCTAAGCAAAATACGCTAATTGATTTCACTCTTTTTACAAACAAGATGTCATTTGCTGTGTTAATAGATCATCCTTTATTCCCCCTTGATATTATTTGCAATATGGAGTACCATTTATCTCAAGATTATGTATGAAGTAAACAGGTTGCTCTTGCATCTGGGAATAAAAAGAACATTGAAAAAGTGAGGAAGGCTCAGCTTAGCGTTAACCTGCCCAATGTTGTAACTGTGGATGCAATTGGGCTGGCATTGAACGAAGATAATTTGCATCTTACCACCGAATCTCAAGTAAAGCTTGGAGAAATGCTTGTACAAGCCTACATCAATAACTTTTTGGCAGCAACTTGCTAGGAGAGTCACATGAGGTAAATTTCTTTGACGCTCTTTTGTTACAACCCATAATCTGTTTGACTCTTGATGTTTGACAATTATGTTTTGAAGATATACCCATGTGAATTCTTTAAGAGGAATAAATGAGCCAGATGTCTTTTTGTAGACGAAATTCTTCATTGTTCCATTAATTGAATCTAGGTAGACCAGATAGTTCATCTTGCATAGAACTAGTGGAAATTTCAGCATTTATATAGTAATACATCAACTTACCGGTCTCTCGTATCTAAATTAAACAATTCTAGTAAGTACGTATTGTTAAGGGTATTGGAGATAGAGTTGTATTAGGATATAGAGTTTGTATTCTATTCCATATATGTCTTATCTCTATATAGCATATCCTCTTGTACTCTCCTATATATATGACCCTTTGGGTCTCATATCTATATATACAATATTCATAACATAGTATCAGAGCTTAGGTTGAAACCCTAACCTCATCTACATCAATCTACTTCCGCTGCTGCTGCCCCCGGAGGATCGATCTGCTCTCCCGGGGGCAGCCATCTTGACACCGCCGGCAAGCCCGGATCCAGCCATTCCGCCGCCGGATCCGGCCTCCCCGCCGTCGCCTCTCCAGATCAGGTCGCCGCTGGCCTCGCATCTCCCGGATCCGGCCGCCTCCGGGCCAGATCCGACGGGGGGAGGGGAATCCGGCCGCAGCTCTCGTGGCCGCCGCTGCTCCTGTGGCCGCCGCCGCCGGATCTCGTTGTCGCCTGGTCCAGATCCGACGCTCCCTCGCCCGTCCGGTGGCCGCGACACTCCGGGCTCTTCATCGCCACCAGATCCGGCCTCTCTGCGCCGGATCCCGCCGCCGGGCTCTTCATCGCCTCCGGATGCTGCGCGGCGCCGCCTCCCTCTGGCTCTCTCCACGTCGGGGTGTTCCG
The DNA here is from genome assembly GCA_017311315.1 of Dendrocalamus latiflorus. Lineage (NCBI taxonomy): Eukaryota > Viridiplantae > Streptophyta > Magnoliopsida > Poales > Poaceae > Dendrocalamus > Dendrocalamus latiflorus. The sequence goes on along the minus strand of CM029637.1, from coordinate 11,619,850 downwards.
CCGCCACCACTCTCGGGTCGCCGCCGCCCTCTAGGTTCCCCACCACCGGATCCGTCGCTGCCAGGGGTGAGCTTCGCCACTGACCTCTCCGCCTTGACCGCCGGTCGCCGACTCCTTGTACTGGCCGGATCCGGCCTCTCCGCGGCCTCCTTGCGCCAGCGCCGACCGCCGCCTCCGCGCCCCCGCCGCCCCTTTTCGGTCCCATCCGGCCGCCGCCGTCTCCCGGTCCCTTCCGGCCGCCGCTCCTCTTCTCTCTGTGCTCGCGAGAGAGACGGGAGGGAGGGAGACGATGGAGATGCGGCTTTGATTTCAGGCAGAGGAAGGGGCGAGAGAGTGACGGGAGGAGGCAGGCTTTGATTTCCTTTGCGCGTGTGAGGGGAGGGGGTTTTGAGAGAGAGAGAAGGGGTTTTGAGGGAGTGGGATTTTCTGCGGCTGATTTCTTTTAGTCAGTCTTTGGTTATTTTTTGTGAGTCTTCCGCTGCGTCCATCTAAATCCGTAGTCTCTAATTTTTTAGTTCGTTCAAGCTGTGCGAGTCCACAAATTTATTGTCAGTCATAGAAGTGTAGGAATTTTCTTTTTGCATGGCAGCAGCCGCTGCTCTTTTCCTTGAGCCGCTGCAGATCGTAGAAGTCTTTATGATGCCGTCACTTCTCTTTGAGCCGCCGCCCCGAGTTTTTAAGGCCGCCGCGCTTCTTCTGCACCGCACCTCCGTTGCGCTTCTTGTGCACTGCGCCGCCGCCGTCTCAGGCTTCGATCTGTGCCGTCATGCTTCTATCTATTCCTCTTCGGCTTGATTTGACAGTTTATTCAACGACTGCACACAACGACGACTTTATCACGACTCGGATGTCGGATATTTTCTTGTTTTAGTATTAACCGATGATGAGGACATCCTTTCCATACATACAACCATGCTGACTCCCCATCAAACTGAAACTATGATACAAGGACCAATGACTAGAGCGCGAGCACGTCAACTTAACCATCAGGTGAATGCGTTCCTAAGTTTGCATACAAATGTTTCAAAGAATGGAATACTACTTAATTCTTGTGATGATTTAATTGTCCTTAGGAACCATAGGGAAGAACCACATGAGCTCAAGTATAGAAGTGGAACCGTCAAGCGCAAACCAAGTCCTGTTCACGAGTTTGACTCGGATTCGGCCTTGTTGACAGCGCCTACTTCAAATGGCCGTAACTTTTGATCCAGAAGGTTTCTCGGGGCCCGTGAGTACTCGTTGGAAAGCTCTTGAAGTCTACTTTCAGATGGATCCGGCCTCACCTCCAAATTCCATCTGAGTCGACCAGAAACTGCAAAACAATTCACGTCGCTTTTCCGGTCCGAGTCAAAGTGGGCCTTGGGCCTTGTAATTCGAGTCCTATTCGGCTTCCTTGTGTTTTGGCCGACCCTCCACCTTCCGTGACCCTTAAATAGGCAGCCGCGCCCTCTTCTAGGGTTTGGGTTTTGTTTAGACTAAGTTAGTTTTTGCTGCTTTGCCTTGTACTCGCGCGTGTCGGCTAGACCGCCCGAATACTTGTCTTCGGAACCCCACCGTTTTCTGTTTTTGATTGAATCTTACATCGTTATTCGCAATTGAGTTGCTGTTCATCTTGTTCTTGCTTGTTCTTCGATTGCTTGCAGGAACAAGAACCCTCGTGGTTAGGTTGATCGTGCGCCGACAAGGTCACGAACAATCTCTGGGGTTGGTGTATCGATCGCTAAGGCGCAACGTCCTTGGATGGTTGTAGTCGGGTCGTCAACGTCATCTCCTTCCCCAATCGAATCTACCACTCTCATCGAAAGATCGGGACCCCTAGTCCTATCAACCCCTTTTTCAAATGCAATGCTATTGCATACGCTTTGCATTTGTGGGGGTGTTAAGGGTATTGGAGATAGAGTTGTATTAGGATATAGAGTTTGTATTCTATTCCATATATGCCTTATCTCTATATGGCATATCCTCTTGTACTCTCCTATATATATGACCCTTTGGGTCTCATATCTATATACACAATATTCATAACACGTATATGTAGCATTTGCACTTCAACCGACTCCTCACTTGATGTTCTTAGAACTAGTTAGGTATTTGTGTTGGATGGTACATTAAATTTTGGGTCAAACGGGGTGAGGCTAGCTTGTAAAAGCTACTAGCTCAACGTGAAATTCTGGGTGCATATTGGGTTGGATTCAGCCCCCATTCTGACATTTTTCTACATGGTCCTAGACCACAATCGGGACTGGACTATGCTGGATTTGAGAATAATAGAACAGAGGCTGTTGACAAATACAAACACTACATTCCTCAAAAAACAAATACAAACACTACAGAGTGCTTGATCATGAATTTATAGTTTTAGCCTTGTTATGTTTTTCGTGCTACTGAATTAATGGTAAGCTGGCAACAATAAAATTTAACCTTTTCTTCTGACATAACTAGGAACTTCTGACCATTTTTACTGTTTTTCAAAGGCTTCCCTTTTATTAACATGTTCCAAAGGAAAGTTATGCAATAAAAATGTATGTTACTTTTCTTGCTCATTTTCCTATTGCATTTATGAAATTCATCCGAGAACAGGACAGAAAATTAACACGAAAAACATTTTGTGCCCTCCACAAATATTGTTTCTTATTTCATTCCCAATTTTTGCAGGGTCTTCATATCTTCAATGCACAATACATAAGTTTGAAAAGGATACCCTGTTGCAAGACCATGTCTTGAGCATTTGACCATTGAAAGGTACTGTAACATTTCATACCGGAATAAACTGAAGACTGGAGCGAGTCAAAATCATGCATAAGGCAAACTTGCAAAAAGTTACCTGAATTTCTAAAAGTATGTACCGGTTTAAAGAAACTTCATAATGTTTGACCGGTTTTCTTGAAGTAGTAAAAAGGGTGTGATTTTTTCGCGCTTGCGTCTGCACTCTTCTGTTTTGCGCATTTGCACATTTCGTAATTTCTCAAAAACTTATACATATAGAACATGAAGGAGAGGAGGGGCGATGAACATGTGAAGTGGTGGCGGCACAGATGCTACTACTAGACTAGGGTAAATTCCAGACAATCTCACAACTGAAATCCATCTTCACAGCAGCTTGCTTTACAACGAAGATATTGCTCATCTACATCTAACACCGATAAGCAAACTCACCATGTAGCAGCACCATTCGCAACACATAACCATTAATTGACATCAATTGATGGGCAAAGGATATATACCTTTTAGCTACACTCCTGGAAGCATAAAATCTTTTGAACTGCGGTTTATAGCTGTGTCTGATGTCTTTATGCCCTAGCACGGGGCATTTGTGTGAACGAATAAAATACTGATAAGCTACATTGAAAAGATAATTCCAATAAGCCATTTCAAAAAGACGACAGAAAAATCACAAACTGAAAAGAACATAACATATACATTATAAAAGTAAAGAAGTTCGTAGTGATAGTCTGCCTGCCATCTATCTCCCATATCTTGAGTTGGTGGGACCTTTTGTGGATAATTATTTCATATGCACATGTAGCTTATGATAAGATTCTCTTTGTTCGGATATAAATTATGTATGCAACTTTAAGATGTAGGGATAATTATATTATGCATATTGGTTTTCTAAGTCTAGAAATTATGATATATTTATTTTTGAGATCCATTACAACATACACATATTGGTTGTAAGTCATAAGTCACGCGATTTTCATTTGAATATACGAATACGCGCGTGTGTGATTAGACAAAGCCCTTCTCGTGCCATCTCCATCCATATTCAAGTAATAGTGAGAACTCTACCCTATAAATTGATCCTCTCCATTTTGACTTAGTATTATAGTAATAAACTATGCATATTTTAGAATTATAAGAAATGAATCTCACTCATGTGAACCTAATTCTAACAAAATAAAGACAAAGCTGCCACGTCAATTCTCCTTCCCCGGGTAGGTCAGCTTGTACGGATAATCCATTTTTTATTCGAAATTACATAAATATACCCGCGGGAAAATTTTTTACAAAAATAGGCTCCAGTCGCCGAATGGTTGGGCGACTGGAGCCTATCGCCCAACCAGACCGCGGCAGCTGAAGAGTCTGCGAACCGTTGGGCGATTAACTCCAGTCGCCCAACGGGTCGGCGATTGCAAAGCAGTCGCTCAACCGTTGGGCGACTGCATATCAGTCGCCCAACCGTTGGGCGACTGAGGGTGGATATAAGGCCGCGCTCGGCCGCCCCCGACGTCCACTTCTTCGGCGCGCAGAGAAGGAGAAAGAGAGGGAGAGGAGGAGAAGAGGGAGGGGAGAGAAAGAGAGGGAGAGGAGGAGAAGAGGAGAGGGCGTGCGCGATTTTCAGGTAAGTTTTTGTGTTATATTTTTTGTTAGTTTAGAAATATAGTTAGTGTAGATAATTTAGTTTAGAAACATAGTTAGTGTAGATAATTAGTTTAGAAAATTAGTTAGTTTAGATAGTTAGTGTAGATAATTAGTGTGGATAATTTAGTTTAGACATATAGTTAGTGTAGATAAATTAGTTTAGAAAGATAATTAGTGTAGATAATTAGTTTAGAAAAATAGTTAGTGTAGATAATTAGTTTAGATAATTTAGTTTAGATAATTTAGTGTAGAAAGATAGTTAGTGTAGATAATTTAGTGTAGAAAGATAGTTAGTGTACATAATTAGTGTAGATAATTAGTTTAGAAAATTAGTGTAGAAATATAGTTAGTGTAGATAATTAGTTTAGAAATATAGTTAGTGTAGATAATTAGTGTCGATAATTTAGTGTAGAAAGATAGTTAGTGTAGATAATTAGTGTCGATAATTTAGTGTAGAAAGATAGTTAGTGTACATAATTAGTGTAGATAATTAGTTTAGAAAATTAGTGTAGAAATATAGTTAGTGTAGATAATTAGTTTAGAAATATAGTTAGTGTAGATAATTAGTGTCGATAATTTAGTGTAGAAAGATAGTTAGTTTAGATAATTAGTGTACATAATTTAATATTGAAATTATTGTATAAATTTAGATGTAGAAAATTTAATGTAGAAATTATTGTACAAATTTTGCAGGTATGACTCGTGCTGGACGTGCCTCCGAGTGGCAGTACGAGCTGTTGGACGAGCACGTGGACCGCTCTCATCGCGCTTCCCGTCTAGTGCCGACACCGGGGAGCACGGACGAGCCGCCTCAGCTGGGAGTGATCCGGACACGCACACCTCGCGTGGCCTGGAGACTCGACCCTCGTTGGACTGCCAGGTTTGCACTACTCCAGCGTTTAGTGTGACCGTAAGTTCATTCCGTGCTGACCTTCACTTTGTTTGCAGGCTTCGGGATGCCGGGCTACTCTCTCTTGCCCGGATGGTGCAGGCCACGGACGAGGATGCAGGCGCTTGCGGGGACGAGGGCGGGGACGAGGCGGGCGGGGAGCGATCACGACGCTTCCCGTTCGACCGTTCTCTGCTGACGGCTTTGGTGGACCGTTGGCGGCCCGAGACGCACACTTTCCACCTCCCATTCGGGGAGATGACGCCGACCCTGGAGGACGTGTCCCTGCTCCTTGGCCTTCCGATCGCGGGAGACGCTGCCTTCCTACCGGAGGCCCCACACGACTGGCGCGCTGACCTGCTTGGCAGATTCGAGGGTGTCGTTCCACCGGGCCCTCAGCACCACGTGTTCACAGAGGCGCAGACCCATGGGCCGACGCTGAGGTGGCTCACACAGTACCGGGTACGTGGTTTTTTACATTCGATCGTGTCGTCCAACCGTTTATTTGTGGTATCACGTACTAATAACAACTTGTTTGAATTCAGCTGGAGCGCATGGTTCCACAGGCAGACGATCACCAGGTGGCGCGCCACCTGGAGGCGTACGTGCTGTGGCTGTTTGGTTGGGTGCTTTTCACCACCAGCCACGGCAACACGGTGGATGCGCGCCTTATCGCTTATGCGAGGGCGATCGCTGACGGCGAGCCCCACCAGGTCAGCTGGGGATCGGCCGTGCTTGCCGCGACGTACCGCGCCCTATGCGATGCGTGCACGAGGGTCAAGGCGAACTCGATCCTCACGGGCTGTCCGCTGCTACTGCAGTTGTGGTCGTTCGAGCGCTTAAGCCTCGGGCGACCTGTGCTGGACGACATGGGCCCGTACGGGCCCGAGATGTATCCAGCGGGAGACGTCAACCGGCCGACGATGGGTTCTATCTGGTGCCGTCGTCGAGTAAGTATTATCACAGTCAACTATTTCTGTCTTATTGACGATCGTCATTCTAAACAGCTTATATTTCTTGCAGGTACAGTTCGCGCACGTGCAGGTCACGCGGGCGTACCGGGCCTTTGTGGAGCAGCTCGACCGCATCACAGCGGACGACGTGCGCTGGGAGCCGTACGCAGATACGGCAGTTCAGGCCCGTGCTCCTGGCGGGCTGTCCTCACTTTGCTGGCGTGACCGGGCTTTCTGGCTCACCCGCCGGAAGCTCGTGTACCTCATCTACGTGGAGGACTACGCACCCCAGCGGGTGATGCGGCAGTTCGGGCTACGGCAGCCGGTTCCTGCACCATTCGGACCATCGATTCCGCGCCACGTGCACGGGTGAGTGATCGTTTCTGGTAAATATTTACATACTTACTACTGCGTTCGCAAGTATCTCACATCCAGTAATGGTTCTATACGCAGGCAAAGCGCGAAGGGAGTGAAAAGAGGCACCGACTGGTCGTTGAGGATGCAGCGATGGGTCGAGCAGTGGCAGGGTGCGCTCGACGACCGCGTGGAGGAGGACAGCCCGTACGACAGCAGGGAGTACGCCGAGTACCTGCGCTGGTACCAGCCGCGGACCCGTACCAGGCTCGTATATGTGGTAGACCCGCCTGCCACACACGTCGCCGCTCCGACGGACACGTACCCCTCACACTTCGCGCGCGACGCTCACATCGCGGTACGTTTCATGTCATTTCAAAGATTCCCAAATGGTAATGTCGTTTCGATAATCAACCATTTCATGTCTTTGTGTCCAGGCTGATGTCGGTTCTGCCCTATGCCTCGACTCCGGGACACTACTGGAGAGGCTCTCCAGTGGTGCGCACCTGACCCATGAGGAGGGCATCAGCTTTGCGCGTCGGGTGCACGACGGGTGTAGACGTATCGTTAGCCTACTCTCCTGCACGAGGCTACCCGCGGTCTCCACGCCCACCGCTTCGACACCCCGACCAGCGTGGCACCACTCTGGTGCACCTACGTGGATACGTCCTCCACCACCTCACCCGGAGCAGCCAGGGGGTTCAGCCTGGGCAAGGCCTCCTACACCGGTTCACTTCACGCCTTCTACGCAGGGGGTGTACGCCCCTCCTCCTGCGTGGATGGCACCAGGCACGGGTACGCAGAGGTTCTTATATCGTGTTTATCCGAAGACGATATGCAACGAACTAACGTTATTAATATTGCAGGTGCTTACCAGCAGCACGGCGTCTCCGGCATCTCCCCAGGCCAGGAGGAAGTGGACCAGTTTTTCGCGTCTACACCGGAGTGGCATGGACACTACTCCGACGTAGCACCGGAGGTTATCTCTGCGCCCGGTGCACCGGAGAGCACACAGCCAGAGGTGCAGCTTACTCCGCCCCCGCCCCCGCGGGATAGACACCCTTCTCCTCGTTTTACTTTTTCGAATCGTCCTAACCCGTTGCACCGGAGGAGGGCCAAGCGAGGCCGTATGGGAGGACGCGGGCGCGGTGACGGGGCACACCAGGGTGACTAGTGAGGCGACGCTGCAGATGTATTTATGCATGTACTGAAAAAACATGCGGCATGTTACTCACAGTTATAATATGAAGTTTATTTAAATTTACATAAGTCTATTATCTCTCTCCGCACATAAACTATCTCACTTAACAGTGTATGTATCGATCGTTCTGTACTCAATCTTTCATGAAAAAAAAATTTTAAAACTTTTTGCACACCTACAATATACAATGAACATAAACTTTTATTACAATTTCACCGTATTTTTTACCCGTTCAACGTTACAAAATTCACAAAATCTAAACAAAACACGGGGGCTACATGCAGTCGCCATCCCGTATGGCGACTGCATGCTAGTCGCTTAACGGAAGAGCGACTGCATGCTAGTCGCTTAACGGAAGAGCGACTGCATGCCAGTCGCTTAACGGAAGAGCGACTGGATGTAGTCGCTCTACTGTGCAGCGAGACAAATTGTGTCGCGGTCTGGTTGGGCGATAGGCTCCAGTCGCCCAACCATTCGGCGACTGGAGCCTATTTTTGTAAAAAAATTTCCCGCGGGTATATTTATGTAATTTCGAATAAAAAATGGATTATCCGTACAAAAAATTCGGTCAGCTTCCATCGTCCATCGATCTAGCATCCCCATGCCTGCATTCTACACACCAGCAAACAATTCTCAGTTTTTGAAACCACCCCCCCCCCCCCCCCCCCACACACACACCAGATCTGAAATTTGTACTGCTTGTCCCTCTCACAGCATAAACACTTTCATTTTGTCTCTCTTTTTTTGGGACTAAAAAGCAAGCGGTACAAGTAGAATACACAACGACCAGCAGCTAGATGACAAACGGATTAAAACATGGGACGCAACACTAAATGAAAAATACTAGAACAAGAGGCTTGGATTTTTTTGGTAGTTTTCAGGTTATTGGACTCTAGGACAGGAAACAAACAACTAGATGCAATATCTGAAAATTAAATCAATGGAATAACTTAGGGGTAACAAATCCTACCATATCAACATAAGCTCTGATACTAGATGGTAGGTACAAGCCCGGTGGAGGGGATGGCTCCCAGGAGATTGTCCGGTCTTTATGGTGTTGGATCGGTGTTGGAGGATAACTAGTTACAAACAGCAGAGTAGCTAGCTATGGATAGCCAAGGGGTGGATGCGACCCGTGTGTGGATGCGACCCGTGTGTGAGGGAGAGATGATTAGAAGCTTTAAGAACTCTGCCTGAACAATCATAGAATCACAAAGTGGAGCTATTCCACAAACGTTCAGGAGCGTAGAGCACAAATTTGGTGAAACTAGAGGTTTCATATTGCAAATCCAAGAGAACTCACGAGAACAACTCTTAAGTTGCTGCAGTTTTAGTATGTGTGAATAATATCATCCAAACTTATGATAAGACCCTTGTATATAGGAACAACCCTCCTAGTAAAGTGTGTGAACCGAACTTGGTGGTCATATGTGAAGTAGGCCAGCTGGTAAAGTCTGTTATGAGTGGAAATTGGAAAATTCTCGCACCCAGCCTTTTGACAACCTGGACAGCGGACACCAAAATGGCTATAACTTTTGCTATACACCTCTAATGATGCACCATTTATTGCACATTCCAGCAGTAGCCCTCAAAACAGGGGCCCTACTTTTTATTTGATGACTCTCCCTACTTTTGAGCGCTCTGTTTTTTGGGCTACACTCCAGCAGGAGCTCTCAAAACAAGACCCTCAAATTCATTCTTAGAGGGGATGACACATAGGACCCACCCTCATCCTACTTTTGAGGGCTGAGGGGCAAAAAACTCATTCCAGCAGGGCCCTTACTTGAGCCCTCAAAAGTAGGGGCTCCCTCTAGACTGCCCAGGAATGAGGGCTCAAGGGGGAGATTTGAGGGCCCCCTACTTTTTAGGGCTCAATTAGGGGTTCTGCTGGAGTGAGTTTTTTGCCCCTCAGTCCTCAAAAGTAGGATGAGGGCTCAAGTAGGGGCCCTGCTGGAGTTGCTCTGAGAATAGACTTCTCAAGCATTCCAAAATGCTATGCCATGCACTCCGAATATGCCTAATTAATGTCAGTTTATCTGGGAAGTAGACGGTCAGGTTCACTCTGCTCCAGATTCGTCTTTGGTGAGGTTGGTGTTCAATTTGTCCTCTCTAGTGTACCTAAACAGGCGATGATGTACATCGTTGAGGGTGTGATATCCTCATCAACGGGCAATGAGGGTTTCGATTACAAGACGGTTAAACGCCAAGCTCGATCAAATACTATCACAATTAGCCACCATGTACAGCCACCTTGACAACCATGATGTGCGGCTCGTACGCCTGGAGGAGGCGTTGGTATTTGGTGAGCAAGCCGGAGTGGAGGTCGTCAACACTACGACGACAAATGTAGTGGGTGTGCTGGTCAACCCATCGACGCTGCCCCCAGTGAAGGTGCCACCTTGAACATCATCAGTAGAGGTGGGAATTGGGCCGTGCCGTGCCTGCACGGCCCAGGCCCACCGTGCTTTGGGCCGCTTCGTGCCATACCGGTTCGGCCCAGTCATCCCGTCGTGCCGTGCCGTGCCGGCCCGCCTCGTCTTCGGCCAGGCCCAAGCACGGCCCAAAGCCCACCGTGCCGGTGTTCGTGCCGTGCCAGCCCAAGCCCAGCCCAAAGTAACTATACACGACAAAAGCGACAGCGACAATGGTAGCGGTGGCCGCTATCTTCCTTTCTCTTGTATCCGCCTTATTAAAAACCTACTTAAAATTCAATTCTATTGTCTCATGCCATTTCACCTTCGAACTTGGTCATCTAGTCTAATGGAATGCATATCTTGGTGCAAATTAGACTATGGCGTACGTGGACATCGCCCGACAATCTAGCATAGGCCTACCCAACTAGTCAAATAGAAAAGCTCAAGGAGAGTCATGAGTACAATTTACTATAGTTAAGAAATCAATTTTAAATAGTTTCTGGCCAACCGTGCTCTTCATGCCGTGCCGGCCCGAGCACGGCCCGATCTGTCGTGCCGTGCCGTGCCGTGCCGCCCACCGTGCTGGATTTTGAAGCCCAGCCCGGCCCACCGTTCGTGCCGTGCCGGCACGGCCCGCCACGTGTCGGGCCGGGCCGTGCCGGCCGTGCTTCGGGCTGGCCTAAAGAAGCCCGGCCCAAGTCCCACCTATGTGTGAATAATATCATCCAAACTTATGATAAGATCCTTGTATATAGGAACAACCATCCTAGTAAAGTGTGTGAACCGAACTTGGTGGTCATATGTGAAGTAGGTGATGTACCCGAAGGTCCGATTGTTGGCCCGATCTTTCGATGAGAACGATAAGTTCGGTAGGCGTCGCTCAACTCTCACGATCCTGGCTACGAACACGCAAGGCTCGAAGCCACGCAATCGCTGAACTGCTCGACAAGTCGTTATCAACTGTGCACGAATACCCGGATGACCTGACCACGAGGGTCGATTCCTGCATACACCGAAGAAGCACGCAAGAAAAAGATAAAGCAGTCTGAAATTGCAAATAGGAATTGAAATATTGAATTGAGTTGGGATTCTGAAGTGGTATTATGGTTGGTCTAATCGACACAAGCCAATACACGAAGTTGCAACAAGGCTAACTTTTAACTAAACAAAATCCAAGAAAACTAGAGGGGGTGCGACCTCCTTAAATAGGGGATGAGGAGCCACACATCTAATAAAACCAGCGGGGTGGGACTAAAGTCATGGTTTACTGTTCACGTGAACAGTAATACGCCCTCCAGGTGGGCCGTCGGCAGATGGGCCAAGTTTAGTATGATTACAAGGCCCAGATTGGCCCAAACAAGTGATCTGACGTCTTCTTTTGATGATTGCGATCAGTACAGAAGGAATTTGATGATGAGGCTGGATCCGTTGGAAAGAGGACGAAATAAGCTTTCAATCAAGTACTCGTGGACCTCCAACGAACTCTGTATGTGAAAGTTATGCCCATTTGAAATTGGTGTTGTCAGGCTGATTCCGAACTGATCTGACCAAAACGTATCCAGCTTGGCACATGTAGTAGCACCATGGCTTGTAGACATAATACCATGGTATGTAGACGTAGCACCATGGCATGTAGACGTAGCTCAATCCAATTGGGTAATATGGTCTTGCATCAGCCGAAAGTCCTATTGGAGAGGATGTTGTTGAAGTAGAGGATGCAGTGCCACAGGGCGAAGTAGTGGTTGCATCCTTAGGTTTGATGTCCTCATCATCCTCCCTTTCTTGAATTCGAGTCGTCCTCGACTCAATCGTTGTCTCCACATCATCACTTTTCTGAAAAAGGTTAGTAGCAACAGGAAACAAAGAAACATGCATATCTTCTAAAGGACACAAAGATTCTTTGCAAACCATACTAGAGCATTTAGATTGATGTTGTTCCAAGTCAATGCAAGCAGATTTTCTAGCTAACATAACAGGTGCTTTCAATTTAAGTTCACTTGGAGCTATAATCTTACGATCATCCTTTGTGTTCTCCTTGTTTTCGCAGATCTTTCTAATTCATCCTTTAATATAGCAGCAGGAGACATTGGAAGCAAAGTGATTTTCTTTTCTTTATAGGTAAAAGTATAATGATTAGATCTACCATGATGTTCAGTATATCTATCATATTGCCAAGGTCTACCTAATAATAATGAGCATGCTTGCATAGGTACGACATCACAATCAACATAATCATGATATGATCCAATAGAAAAATATACGCGCACAAGTTGAGTTACCTTCAACTTACCACAAGAATTCAACCATTGAATGTAGTAAGGATGAGGGTGTTGAGTTGTAGTCAAGCCAAGCTTCTTGACCATGTCTGTGCTAGCAAGATTGTTGCAACTTCCGCCATCGATCATGACTTTACAGGATCGTTCCTTGATGACGAACTTTGATTGGAATAAGGTGTGACGTTGATTTTGTTCAGCAAGCTCCATTTGAGCACTTAGCACACGCTGGACAACTAAGCTTTGGTACGTGTCAGATGCCTCATGGCTTATATGTTCTTCCTCAGTTTCATCACCTACATTGTTAGTTGCAACCAAAACATGTTCTTTCTCAATGCGCTAGCAGAAGTGTACTCACCATTGTCCTTGATAAGTAAAGCTCGCTGACTGGGACAATCGCGCATCAAGTGCCCAAATCCTTTGCAACGGTGACATTGTACATCTCTAGATCGCCCTGTAGAAGCAACAGAAGAAACACGTGTTGTAGGGACTTGTACCTTTGCAGATTTGCTTGCAGCAAAGACATGCGCAGGAGTGGAAGGAGCAACAAGGGGTGCACGGCTTGAGGAAGGTGCAACGTGTTGTTGTTGACTTGGCCGGTCTACAAAAGAACCTCCAAAATTGCCCCTATAGCGAGATTGTCGACCCTGCACTTCTCTTTCAGCTTTGCAAGCAAGATGGAACAAACGATTGATAGAGTTGTATTCTTTATAATCAATTATGTCCTGAATTTCTCGGTTTAAACCTCCCAAAAATCTAGCCATCTTAGCATCTTCGGTTTCATCTAAACCACAACGCAATAAACCAGTTTGCAATGCTTGATAATAATCCTCTACAGAACTACTACCTTGTCTTAAGCGTTGTATTTTATTAAGCAAATCACGTGAATAATATGAAGGTACAAATCTATGTCTCATTGCTCTCTTCAAAGCATTCCATGTCCTAGGTATGTCCTGATGAGTACGACCATATTCACTCCACCAAATAGATGCGAAATCAGAAAACTCACTAGTAGCAGCCCTAACTTTCTTATCTTCAGGGAATTCATGACAAGCAAATTTTTGTTCTACTGTAAGCTCCCATGTGAGATAAGCATCGGGATCATATTTTCCAGCAAAAGATGGCATCGTGAATTTAATTTTACCAACTGCATCATTATGATCACGTACCTCACGTTGATGTCGTCCCATACCTTGACGATTGTGATGAAGCCGACGATGGTTGCGATCATTGTGAACATTGATTCCATCTGTTTCCGTATCAGCAGTGTAGTTGTTCATTTCTTCTTCTTCCACCTCATCGGCCCAAGAGCGAGAGCGAGCAACAGATGGATTAAGGCAAGGTTGTGCAACGCCAACAGCAGCGGGGGCGGCAGCAGGAGGGGGAGCTCTCTCTAGCTGCTCCACACGTGTAGCAATCGCAGCAAGATCGTTATTGGTGCGATCTAGAACTTGCTCAATACGCTCCGAATGTTGACTCAACAAGCGTGAAAAGCGTTGCATGATGTCTTTCGTGCGAGGCGTGAGAGGTGCATCTTCCTCAACATGGGGCCTGCTATTCCCCCCTTGTGATCCTGAACCTGCCATTGTTAGTAGAAAACAAAGAACAGATCACAGTATATATGTCCCTATGAACTACTAGGTTCTGGAGTTTCACAAGTCACTCACACTCAAGCTTATACCCAGTTCTTACAAGTTCTTACCAATGCAGCAAAGAAGTGGTACAACCGGTGGCTGGTTCGTGATACTCTCACTTGCGATCAGACCAACGATTGCGAGGGACGGCACCTGCTGAGTTAGTAGGAAGTGGAGCTTGGATAGGCTATGTATTTTGTAGCAAAGGAAAACAATCAATTAATTTCAAAAATTGCACATAATTGAATTATAGTTCGTATCTAGCACTTAGCCTATGTTGCTGATCAACCAAGGATAGAAGAAGGCTAAAATATGTGTATGGTAATGTATAGGAGTGGTAAATATAAGATAATTCAATTGAATGCAATCTAGAATTGAAGAGCACAAGGATTGACCCAAAACTTGAAAACTGGAGATTTCTGTTCACTGGACAGCACGTCGGTATTTTGGCCGTAACTTTTTGTCAGTTGCCTTTTTTTTCAATGATTTTTTTCTCTGTTTCCTGACGGCTTTTTCTACAACTTTTGTTTTGGGGACAAGTTCTGCAAACAGACCGAAAAATTCGCACAAAATTCACAAGTGCCAACTATTGCAGATTCAATCTGGAATTTTAGGTCAACTTGCACCGCAGATATCTCTTAACTTCCTTGCTGGAATGGCGTGAAATTTTACAGATAGATGGATAATGAAGTTTTGAATCTAATGGCGGTGGTCTCACTCAAAAATAATCTCGGAATCACAAGTTATGGCGTTTTTGGTGGAGGCTGCAGAGGAAGGAAAAATCAGCCGAATTGGAATTAGGGTTGGGGTGGAAAATTTCTTTTGTTTGGATTTTTAATGGAACAAAGATATGACCAGCAACTAGACAAAGCTAAAACGGACACAAATTCAATTTAGCAAACCAAAACTAACAGATTGAAAGGCACAATGGGGTTTGGACAGCGGAAATTAACTCTTTTTGTTTAATTTTGGCTATTTGGACTGTAGGAAAGAAAAATTCTCACCGATGAACTGTAGCTCTGATACCACCTGATGTACCCGAAGGTCCGATTGTTGGCCCGATCTTTCGATGAGAACGATAAGTTCGGTAGGCGTCGCTCAACTCTCACGATCCTGGCTACGAACACGCAATGCTCGAAGCCACGCAATCGCTGAACTGCTCAACAAGTCATTATCAACCGTGCATGAATACCCGGATGACCTGACCACGAGGGTCGATTCCTGCATACACCGAAGAAGCACGCAAGAAAAAGATAAAGCAATCTGAAATTGCAAATAGGAATTGAAATATTGAATTGAGTTGGGATTCTGAAGTGGTATTATGGTTGGTCTAATCGACATAAGCCAATACACGAAGTTGCAACAAGGCTAACTTTTAACTAAACAAAATCCAAGAAAATTAGAGGGGGTGCGACCTCCTTAAATAGGGGATGAGGAGCCACACATCTAATAAAACCAGCGGGGTGGGACTAAAGTCATGGTTTACTGTTCACATGAACAGTAATACGCCCACCAGGTGGGCCGTCGGCAGATGGGCCAAGTTTAGTATGATTACAAGGCCCAGATTGGCCCAAACAAGTGATCTGACGTCTTCTTTTGATGATTGCGATCAGTCCAGAAGGAATTTGATGATGAGGCTAGATCCGTTGGAAAGAGGACGAAATAAGCTTTCAATCAAGTACTCGTGGACCTCCAACGGACTCTGTATGTGAAAGTTATGCCCATTTGAAATTGGTGCTGTCAGGCTGATTCTGAACTGATCTGACCAAAACGTATCCAGCTTGGCACATGTAGTAGCACCATGGCTTGTAGACATAATACCATGGTATGTAGACGTAGCACCATGGCATGTAGACGTAGCTCAATCCAATTGGGTAATATGGTCTTGCATCAGCCGAAAGTCCTATTGGAGAGGATGTTGTTGAAGTAGAGGATGCAGTGCCACAGGGCGAAGTAGTGGTGCATCCTTAGGTTTGATGTCCTCATCAGTAGGCCAGCTGGTAAAGTCTGTTATGAGTGGAAATTGGAAAATTCTCGCACCCAGCCTTTTGACAACCTGGACAGCGGACACCAAAATGGCTATAACTTTTGCTATACACCTCCAATGATGCACCATTTATTGCACACTCCAGCAGTAGCCCTCAAAACAGGGGCCCTACTTTTTATTTGAGGGCTCTCACTACTTTTGAGCGCTCTGTTTTTTGGGCTACACTCCAGCAGGAGCTCTCAAAACAAGACCCTCAAATTCATTCTTAGAGGGGATGACACATAGGACCCACCCTCATCCTCATCCTACTTTTGAGGGCTGAGGGGCAAAAAACTCACTCCAGCAGGGCCCCTACTTGAGCTCTCAAAAGTAGGGGCTCCCTCTAGACCGCCCAGGAATGAGGGCTCGAGGGGGAGAGGGCCCCCTACTTTTTAGGGCTCAATTAGGGGCCCTGCTGGAGTGAGTTTTTTGCCCCTCAGTCCTCAAAAGTAGGATGAGGGCTCAAGTAGGGGCCCTGCTGGAGTTGCTCTGAGAATAGACTTCTCAAGCATTCCAAAATGCTATGCCATGCACTCCGAATATGCCTAATTAATGTCAGTTTATCTGGGAAGTAGACGGTCAGGTTCACTCTGCTCCAGATTCGTCTTTGGTGAGGTTGGTGTTCAATTTGTCCTCTCTAGTGTACCTAAACAGGCGATGATGTACATCGTTGAGGGTGTGATATCCTCATCAACGGGCAATGAGGGTTTCGATTACAAGACGGTTAAACGCCAAGCTCGATCAAATACTATCACAATTAGCCACCATGTACAGCCACCTTGACAACCATGATGTGCGGCTCGTACGCCTGGAGGAGGCGTTGGTATTTGGTGAGCAAGCCGGAGTGGAGGTCGTCAACACTACGACGACAAATGTAGTGGGTGTGCTGGTCAACCCATCGACGCTGCCCCCAGTGAAGGTGCCACCTTGAACATCATCACCACCGCCTCTGGAACTAGCACCACTGCTGGTTTTGCCAGTGCCCCTACCGGCATCACATATGGAGGTGGCCTCAATGCTGCCGAAGATGCTGTGACATCTTCTTCGCTGCTGGGCGACTCCCTGCCTTCGGATATACGGAATGCGATGCGATGACTGCCTTGTACGGGATCGCGACATCATCGTGTCTCTCTCACCGTTGTCATGCTCTGCGGTAGGAAGGGCATTGCTGTTGCCTTGCACCGGTTACCCACATCAGTGGCGACTTCCTCAAAGGCGAGTAGGGCTAAGGGCTTTGTTGATTTTATCTCACGCGATGAGGAGCCACCTGCATGCTTTGATGCCATCATTATACCACCTAGGGTTTTAACCGTGGCCACCACTATAGCTTGAGGGACAACCTGTCTCGCTGCCAGTGGTCAGTGGTGTAATATTATGGATGTAGGTCCAGTGGCAAGTAAGGCGAGTACGTACCGCAGCATGTGAACAGTACACATGTAATATTATGGATGTAGGTCCAGTGGATGTAGGTACATGTAATATTGTTCGTGTGGTTACTGTATCACACCTTCAATTAGTTGGAAGATTATCTCTTTAGTTGGTTAGCTGCTTGCGTATCTCTCATAGTTCGGCAGTCGATCACGTTAGTTGTATAATTTTAGAATTCCTTGTTTAGAGAACATTATTAGTGGTCAAGTCATATATCTATCTATACAAAAGGATGTGATTGTATCAAATAAACAAAATTCTTTAATCTCCCTCTCTTCTCAACCAGGACTCAAAACCTTGGCGGCTACTTGGTCGGTCGATGGAAGGGTGAGCATTCTACCCTCAGCTCGGTCTTTGCACCCTTATCCAACCATGTCTATAACAGTTCTCTAGACTTTACATTCTATCAAAATAGCTTTTGCATATTTTAATTAATGCTTTTACAAGTCATGAGGAACCCGCAGGTAACCAGCCAATATATGGTTACCGGCCACTCATTTTGAATTCAAAATTTTGTGAGGTCTTTTTCTCGGGAAGAAAAACCAGCAACCACCAGGAACTAGGTGCTTACCGGTACCGACCGAGGTCCTATTACCGTTTTTTACCCTTGCTCAGAGCCTTAGACCCTTAGTTAGCTTTTCTATGTTTGGATGTTGTACCTTGTGGTTGTTTTGCTATAAAATTTAGTAAAGTTCATTCTTTGTTTGAATATGGTTCATGTTCAGACTATCGGTTTCAGATTAGCTGCATGTTCAGATGTTGCTGTACACCATACTAAAGTAACTAATCTTTCTCTGCTCCTTCCTAATTACATGCTAGTATAGATAGCAGGGAATTGGCTCTTTCTGTTCTGGTTTTGTCTCCAAATCATTCAGTTATTCGGTTGCCATTTTCACGGCTTGTAATCCGGCTCTTGCTATTGTATTGTAACTGATCTGGCAATACTTTATATACAAAGCACGACCAGGCTGATTGCCTTACCTTCTGTTCTTCCAGCTCAGAATTCCCCTTCTCTACTTTTTCGTGGTATTAGAGCTAATTCCCACTACTAGCATGACTACCTCTGGTTCTTCCTCTATTGCAATATCTTCCTCTAGCACCTCCATTCGACATAGGTCATCACATCAATCTCAAACTAACACAAGAGAATTACTTGGTTTGGAAAGCTTAGTTCCTGCCGTATCTTTGAAGTCATCAACTTCTAGGATACGTCAACGGCACTACCAAGTGCCCTACGGCAACCATCGTCAAAACTGATGAGGCTGGCGCCACAATGACACTGCCGAATCTTGAGTGCACTACTCTCTATGCTCTCTGAGGGAGTACTTGGTCATGTTCTCTTCCTGGAGACATCACAAGAGGTGTGGGATGCGTTGGAGACAATGTTCTCCTCACAATCTCACGCCCGATCGATGCAGCTGCGAGTGCAACTCACCAACATTATGAAGAAGGACATGACAGTCACAGAATACTTCAACAAGGTTAAAAGCCTTGCTAACACGTTGTCCTCGATTAGCCAACCACTCAAGGACAAGGAGGCGATCTCCTACCTTCTTGCCAGACTAGACTCGGAGTATGATCTACTGGTTACATCGATAACCACACAGATGGACTCCATAACACTCAACACCATGTTTGCCCATCTGCTTAGCTATGAGATGCGGCTAGAAAACTGCTGGTCTGGTGTACAGATTGAGAAACATTCGGCACACTTCATTGGGCATGGCAACAGGGCCATGCTGCGCAATAGAGGACGTGGCAAAGGACAAGGTGGTGCCATCCTGCATTAGCACCAACAATTGCGCCAGCATCAAAACTAGCAGAGTGCTGGCAGGGGCGGATGACCTATCTGTCAACTCTGTGGCAGACAGGTCACATCACTACAAGGTGTTATTAGAGGTTCAATCATCCCTTCAAGGTTGATAACGAATGTATTGCTACTATCGCTATCACCACTCCAACGTACAACCTTGATCCAAGCTGGTACATTGATACCGAAGCCACCGATCATCTCACTAATGAGTTGAACAAGCTTGTCATTCTAACCGTACAAAGGGGAAAATAGCGAACGGTTCAGGTATGCATATACTTCATGTTGGCCATTCTAATCTACATACATCCTCACATTCCCTTCAACTAAAGAACATTCTTTATGTCCTGCAAGTCACTCATAATCTCTTCTTCATTCAAAAATTCACACATGACAACAAATGTTCTTTTCGAGTTTTACCCTGATTTTTTCTGGTCAAGGATCAGGATAAGAGGAAAGTTCTTCTTAAAGGTCAATGCTCTAGTGGCCTCTATAGTCTTGATGTCGTTCCTCCAATCAAGTAAGGCCTCCACAGTAGTCTTTCATTTTCATTAGATCCAAACAAATCAATGTGTGATGCTTGTCAACAAGCAAAGAGTCATCAGCTTCCTTACTTTCCATAATGTTGCATCTGCTCCTCTTGAACTTGTGTATTAGGATGTTTGCAGCCCTGCCCAAACATCTTTTGGTGGTTTTAAATATTATGTGAGTTTTATTGATGCTTTTAGTCAATTTACTTGGCTTTATCTTCTTAAATCTAAAGTTGTTGTCTTTCGTAAATTCATTCAATTTCAACAACATGTTGAATGACTATTGGATAGAAAGATCATTCACTTGCAACCCAACTGGCAGGGGAATATAAAAAACTCAACTCCTTTCGGGAAATTGGGATTGGGCATCATGTGTCATGTCCGCACACCCATCAACAGAATGGTTCTGCCGAACAGAAACATCGACATGTAGTCAAAACAGGACTAGCTCTCCTTTCCCATGGACCGGTTCCTCTTTGTTTCTAGGACGCTGCATTCTCCTCAGTAGTCTTCCTCATCAACCGGTTCCCGAGTCAAGTTATTGGATGCAAAACCTGATTATTCCCTCCTTCAAGTGTTTGGGTGTGCCTGTTGGCCTCATCTTCGCCCTTATAACACCCATAAACTTGCCTTTAGTTCTTAACAATGTGTGTTTATTGGGTATAGTAACCTTCACAAAGGTTACAAATGCCTTCACATCAAAACTGATTGAGTCTACATATCGAGAGACATTATCTTTGATGAGAAGGTTTTTTCATCCTCTCGGTGAAATCAAATGACTTCCTCAGCTCACATTGATCAATCACCCTTGCTTTTACCTTCACCATATTGTGGCCAACGTGGAGATTTTGTGCATATTTCTGCTGTTCCAACTGACGTGAATGCAGGTTAGGTTACCTCTCGAAGTCTTGTGCTGCTTGCTACAGCGACGTGCTATAGTAGACTACCGGAGAGCTGCTGCATGCTGCTGCAAACCTACCGTAGGATATAGCAGGGCTATCGCATGATTTTGATGTGGCAGCATCTTCATCTCCTGCTCCGACCAGTGCATCATTTTCTGCTGCTTCTGGATCAGTGGTGGTATCTGTTTCTGTGCATCCGATGCATACACGCCTCAAGGACAACATCCGTCGACCCAAGCAGAGGATGGATGGTACCATTACTTATTCGGTAGCTTGCGTGGCAGATGTGCCAACTGAACCATGCAACTATATTGATACTCTTGCTCATCCACACTGGAAGTTGGCCATGGACATTGAATATACTGCACTCCTAAAAAAATGAGACATGGCATCTTGTGCCACAACGACCCAGGAAGGTCAAAAGTCAGGCAGATGGCACGGTGGAACGGTTCAAAGCATGCTCAGTAGCCAGGGGCTTTAAGTAGAGCTATGGATTTGATTATGAAGACACTTTTAGTCTGGCGGTCAAGCCAACTACCATCCAGTTACTCCTATCCATTGTTGTCTCATGCGGGTGGCACTTGAAGAAACTTGATATTCAAAGTGCATTCTTGCACAGTGTCTTAGAAGAAGAAGTTTACATGTGGCAACCTCTAGGCTATGAAGTTCCTCGACATCTAGTGCACTTGTGTTGACTTGATAAGGCTCTATATGAGCTCAAGCAAGTACCTAGAGCATGGTGCTCCTAGCCCAGTCAAAAAAGGCTCCATGAGATCGGGCTCTTGGCATCTAAGGTGGACACATCATTATTCATTTACACGAATGATGTTTCTGTTATCTATCTTCTTGTGTATGTTGATGATATTATTGTTGTTAGTTTGTCATCTTAGGCCATGACAAACCTTGTTGTCAAGCTCAAGGAGGCTTTTGATATCAAACACCTTGGTGACCTACACTTCTTCCTTGGCATTGAGGTCCAGAGGTATCCATAAGGTCTGATGTTGTCTCAATGCAAGTATGTTGGTGAGCTATCACGCTGTGCCAACATGGGCTCATGCAAACGAGCTATCACGCTGTGCCAACATGGGCTCATGCAAACGAGCTACCACGCCCATGGCAACTACCGAGTGGCTCACCAAGTCAGAAGGGACACCGTTAAATGCTAAGGAAACCACTCGGTATCGAAGTATAGTTGGCGGACTTCAATATCTCACTATAACCCAGCTGGACATCTCTTTTGCTGCGAATACAGTTCGTCAATTTTTATAGTCACCAACTCAACTTCATTAGATAGAAACAAAGAACATTATAAGATATCTTAAGGGCTCAATATCAGATGGCCTCCAGCCGCAACGGTTTGCCTCAGCCCTTGTGAGTGTGTTTTCAGATGCGAACTGGGCAGGTAGCCTTGACAATCGGAGATCAATGGGAGTCTATGTGGTATTCTTTGGTTCCAATGTGATCTCCTGGAGTTCGAGGAAGCAAGCAACAATTTCCCGTTCAAGCACCGAGTTGGAATTGAAAGCATCTAGGCCCCTAAAAATGGTTTTGGTAATTAATGAATTCTTGTGAATATGGGACTAACGTGTTTTATGAGCATGCGAAGGGTTAGTCCACATGCGAGCGACAAGATGCAAGCCAAAGGATAAAAATGAAGACTCAAAAATTATTCAAGGCACAGGTATATTTAGAAAGGATCTCTTTTTATTTTACCGGTCTTAGGAGAATGGTGGAAAATCGGATTATAGGGTAGATAATCGTACCATAAAGAGGGATCTTGGCA
The DNA here is from genome assembly GCA_017311315.1 of Dendrocalamus latiflorus. Taxonomy (NCBI): domain Eukaryota; kingdom Viridiplantae; phylum Streptophyta; class Magnoliopsida; order Poales; family Poaceae; genus Dendrocalamus; species Dendrocalamus latiflorus. Next base: position 11,597,291 of record CM029637.1, on the reverse strand, counting down.
AGTAGCTTGATAGCAAATTTTATGTGCCACTTGGATCAACTTAGAAACTTGCATTCATCAAAATCCAATCTAAAACAAAATATGTGATCTGTCTGGACGAGCGGTAGTACCGCAGATTTGAACATCGGAACTACCGGAGAGCGGTAGTTCCGCGCCCAAAAGCGGTAGTACCGGCGACCGGAAGCTCCGGATTTTGAGCGGAGCCTCTTTTCCAGAGAGCACCCACGGATGCGTTTTAAATTTTCTGAAAACGGAAGTACCGGCAATTTGAACACCGGAACTACCGCTGTGAGCGGTAGTACCGCATTTTTGAGCGGTACTTCCGGCGCCCGGTAGATCTGGAGGGTGAGCGGAACGTTTTTTCCAGAGAGCTCCTCCGGATGATTTCTGAGATTTCGCAGAGCGGAAGAACCGGCGATTTGAACGCCGGAACTACCGCAGGTTGTGATAGTTCCGCCCTCCAGAGCGGTACTTTCAGGGACCTTTCGGATTTCGGCCAGAGCGGTAGTTCCGCCCACCAACCAAAACTAGCCGTTTGGTAGCTCCGGACTGAGAGTGGTACGTTTTTTCCAGAGAGCACCAAATTTGGGACCTTTCGGATTTCGGCCAGAGCGGTAGTACCGCGTCGACTTTGCGGAACTACCGGCGAACGGTAGTACCGCAATTTTCAACGGTGGTAGTACCGCGCCGCCAAATCCAACGGTTACTGCAGAGCTCTGACATAGCCGTTCTGCCGCGAAGATTTGGTAGCGGTAGTACCGACCCCTGGGGGCGGTAGTACCGCTCTTCCTAAATTTTTCAGAAAATTATGCCAAACGGCTAGTTTTGGTTGGTGGATGCTATAAATACCCCCACCACTGCACAAGGGCTAAGGTTAGAGACTCATTGCATAATTCTTAAGCCCTAGAGCATTCACTCCACCTTCATTCGCACTTTGTGCATTAAATTAGAGGTGGTTGAGCAAATAGTGCTAGAATTCATTAGTTGATCCAATTGGCACTAGTTTGCATTCAAGTGAAGCTCGGATTTGTTACTCTTAGTGCTTGCCGGCACTTGGACGATTGGGAGGAGGTTCGATCGGTGATCTTCTCAAGAAGCTTGTAAGAAGACCCGGTGACTTGTGAAGGTCGGAGCTCACCTACCCGGAGCGGGGAAGAGCTACCATAGTGATCGAGGTGCTTCGGCTTAATTCGTGGAGCTGATCCGATTCGTTCGAGCTAATCTCAACGTGGACTAGAGGAAACCGGTAAGTTTCCGATCACCACGGTAAAACATCGGTTGTGTTCATCTCTTTCTTAGTTCTTGTCTTTTTACTTAATTGTGATCATTTGGTTGATTAGAGTTAGGATTGTTATATTCTTGACTAGAATTGTGTAGGATTAATTGCTTTACATTCTTGTCATCTAAATTGTAAAGAATTAATCAAGTGAACAAGAAAAATTTAAAAACCTCCTATTCACCCCCTCTAGTCGGTATCCTTGATCCTACAGGAATACAAATCTTTGGCAAATGTATACCCAAGGTTGTATGGGTGCAATCCTTGCTTTAGGAACTTGGAATCTATCAAGCCAAGCCCCTGCACTTTGTTGTGATAATCTTGGAGCCACTTATCTATATGCAATTTAGTGTTTATGTAAGGACGAAACACATTGAGGTTGATTTTCATTTTTTACGTGAACAGGTTGTTCGGAAAATGATGACAATCAAGTTCATCTCCTTGCAAGATCAAGTGGCAGACATCTTCACCAAACCGCTAGCTACTCGACCGTTTTCTCAATCAAGAGCAATCTTAGGGCCTGTTTGGGGGAGCTGTAGATTCTAAGTAGCTAGTTGGTCTGAGTAGCTAGCTGGAGATTTTGAGTAGCTGTCTAGTCTGAGTAGCGAGCATGTTTGGCATCCTGGATTCTAGCTGTGTAGCTGGTATCCTGATAGATATATTGACTGAAATGCCCTTAGGTAAGTTGATGTCCTGATTATGTATTGATAGAAGAGAAATCTATACTGTAAATTTGTAGTACTTAGTTCAAACATTGAAAAACTAATATTGAAATTTCATGACAATAAATTTGACTCTAAATCATAATTTTAAATATTAATATGGGTAACTACCATGTTGTCCATCAAGTGTGAGGAACAATCCATGTGAATTGAGTTGTTGGCATTCATGAAAAAACGGAGTGGACGATCCACTGACAACTTGAGCCAATCGGTCAGTCATTGACCAAATTGGAATTTTTTGTACGGATAATCCATTTTTTATTCGAAATTACATAAATATACCCGCGGGAAAATTTTTTACAAAAATAGGCTCCAGTCGCCGAATGGTTGGGCGACTGGAGCCTATCGCCCAACCAGACCGCGACACAATTTGTCTCGCTGCACAGTAGAGCGACTACATCCAGTCGCTCTTCCGTTAAGCGACTGGCATGCAGTCGCTCTTCCGTTAAGCGACTAGCATGCAGTCGCCATACGGGATGGCGACTGCATGTAGCCCCCGTGTTTTGTTTAGATTTTGTGAATTTTGTAACGTTGAACGGGTAAAAAATACGGTGAAATTGTAATAAAAGTTTATGTTCATTGTATATTGTAGGTGTGCAAAAAGTTTTAAAATTTTTTTTTCATGAAAGATTGAGTACAGAACGATCGATACATACACTGTTAAGTGAGATAGTTTATGTGCGGAGAGAGATAATAGACTTATGTAAATTTAAATAAACTTCATATTATAACTGTGAGTAACATGCCGCATGTTTTTTCAGTACATGCATAAATACATCTGCAGCGTCGCCTCACTAGTCACCCTGGTGTGCCCCGTCACCGCGCCCGCGTCCTCCCATACGGCCTCGCTTGGCCCTCCTCCGGTGCAACGGGTTAGGACGATCCGAAAAAGTAAAACGAGGAGGAGGGTGTCTATCCCGCGGGGGCGGGGCGGAGTAAGCTGCACCTCTGGCTGTGTGCTCTCCGGTGCACCGGGCGCAGAGATAACTTCCGGTGCTACGTCGGAGTAGTGTCCATGCCACTCCGGTGTAGACGCGAAAAACTGGTCCACTTCCTCCTGGCCTGGGGAGATGCCGGAGACGCCGTGCTGCTGGTAAGCACCTGCAATATTAATAACGTTAGTTCGTTGCATATCGTCTTCGGATAAACACAATATAAGAACCTCTGCGTACCCGTGCCTGGTGCCATCCACGCAGGAGGAGGGGCGTACACCCCCTGCGTAGAAGGCGTGAAGTGAACCGGTGTAGGAGGCCTTGCCCAGGCTGAACCCCCTGGCTGCTCCGGGTGAGGTGGTGGAGGACGTATCCACGTAGGTGCACCAGAGTGGTGCCACGCTGGTCGGGGTGTCGAAGCGGTGGGCGTGGAGACCGCGGGTAGCCTCGTGCAGGAGAGTAGGCTAACGATACGTCTACACCCGTCGTGCACCCGACGCGCAAAGCTGATGCCCTCCTCATGGGTCAGGTGCGCACCACTGGAGAGCCTCTCCAGTAGTGTCCCGGAGTCGAGGCATAGGGCAGAACCGACGTCAGCCTGGACACAAAGACATGAAATGGTTGATTATCGAAACGACATTACCATTTGGGAATCTTTGAAATGACATGAAACGTACAGCGATGTGAGCGTCGCGCGCGAAGTGTGAGGGGTACGTGTCCGTCGGAGCGGCGACGTGTGTGGCAGGCGGGTCTACCACATATACGAGCCTGGTACGGGTCCGCGGCTGGTACCAGCGCAGGTACTCGGCGTACTCCCTGCTGTCGTACGGGTTGTCCTCCTCCACGCGGTCGTCGAGCGCACCCTGCCACTGCTCGACCCATCGCTGCATCCTCAACGACCAGTCGGTGCCTCTTTTCACTCCCTTCGCGCTTTGCCTGCGTATAGAACCATTACTGGATGTGAGATACTTGCGAACGCAGTAGTAAGTATGTAAATATTTACCAGAAACGATCACTCACCCGTGCACGTGGCGCGGAATCGATGGTCCGAATGGTGCAGGAACCGGCTGCCGTAGCCCGAACTGCCGCATCACCCGCTGGGGTGCGTAGTCCTCCACGTAGATGAGGTACACGAGCTTCCGGCGGGTGAGCCAGAAAGCCCGGTCACGCCAGCAAAGTGAGGACAGCCCGCCAGGAGCACGGGCCTGAACTGCCGTATCTGCGTACGGCTCCCAGCGCACGTCGTCCGCTGTGATGCGGTCGAGCTGCTCCACAAAGGCCCGGTACGCCCGCGTGACCTGCACGTGCGCGAACTGTACCTGCAAGAAATATAAGCTGTTTAGAATGACGATCGTCAATAAGACAGAAATAGTTGACTGTGATAATACTTACTCGACGACGGCACCAGATAGAACCCATCGTCGGCCGGTCGACGTCTCCCGCTGGATACATCTCGGGCCCGTACGGGCCCATGTCGTCCAGCACAGGTCGCCCGAGGCTTAAGCGCTCGAACGACCACAACTGCAGTAGCAGCGGACAGCCCGTGAGGATCGAGTTCGCCTTGACCCTCGTGCACGCATCGCATAGGGCGCGGTACGTCGCGGCAAGCACGGCCGATCCCCAGCTGACCCGGTGGGGCTCGCCGTCAGCGATCGCCCTCGCATAAGCGATAAGGCGCGCATCCACCGTGTTGCCGTGGCTGGTGGTGAAAAGCACCCAACCAAACAGCCACAGCACGTACGCCTCCAGGTGGCGCGCCACCTGGTGATCGTCTGCCTGTGGAACCATGCGCTCCAGCTGAATTCAAACAAGTTGTTATTAGTACGTGATACCACAAATAAACGGTTGGACGACACGATCGAATGTAAAAAACCACGTACCCGGTACTGTGTGAGCCACCTCAGCGTCGGCCCATGTGTCTGCGCCTCTGTGAACACGTGGTGTTGAGGGCCCGGTGGAACGACACCCTCGAATCTGCCAAGCAGGTCAGCGCGCCAGTCGTGTGGGGCCTCCGGTAGGAAGGCAGCGTCTCCCGCGATCGGAAGGCCAAGGAGCAGGGACACGTCCTCCAGGGTCGGCGTCATCTCCCCGAATGGGAGGTGGAAAGTGTGCGTCTCGGGCCGCCAACGGTCCACCAAAGCCGTCAGCAGAGAACGGTCGAACGGGAAGCGTCGTGATCGCTCCCCGCCCGCCTCGTCCCCGCCCGCCTCGTCCCCGCCCTCGTCCCCGCCAGCGCCTGCATCCTCGTCCGTGGCCTGCACCATCCGGGCAAGAGAGAGTAGCCCGGCATCCCGAAGCCTGCAAACAAAGTGAAGGTCAGCACGGAATGAACTTACGGTCACACTAAACGCTGGAGTAGTGCAAACCTGGCAGTCCAACGAGGGTCGAGTCTCCAGGCCACGCGAGGTGTGCGTGTCCGGATCACTCCCAGCTGAGGCGGCTCGTCCGTGCTCCCCGGTGTCGGCACTAGACGGGAAGCGCGATGAGAGCGGTCCACGTGCTCGTCCAACAGCTCGTACTGCCACTCGGAGGCACGTCCAGCACGAGTCATACCTGCAAAATTTGTACAATAATTTCTACATTAAATTTTCTACATCTAAATTTATACAATAATTTCAATATTAAATTATGTACACTAATTATCTAAACTAACTATCTTTCTACACTAAATTATCGACACTAATTATCTACACTAACTATATTTCTAAACTAATTATCTACACTAACTATATTTCTACACTAATTTTCTAAACTAATTATCTACACTAATTATGTACACTAACTATCTTTCTACACTAAATTATCGACACTAATTATCTACACTAATTATCTTTCTACACTAAATTATCGACACTAATTATCTACACTAACTATATTTCTAAACTAATTATCTACACTAACTATATTTCTACACTAATTTTCTAAACTAATTATCTACACTAATTATGTACACTAACTATCTTTCTACACTAAATTATCTACACTAACTATCTTTCTACACTAAATTATCTAAACTAAATTATCTAAACTAATTATCTACACTAACTATTTTTCTAAACTAATTATCTACACTAATTATCTTTCTAAACTAATTTATCTACACTAACTATATGTCTAAACTAAATTATCCACACTAATTATCTACACTAACTATCTAAACTAACTAATTTTCTAAACTAATTATCTACACTAACTATGTTTCTAAACTAAATTATCTACACTAACTATATTTCTAAACTAACAAAAAATATAACACAAAAACTTACCTGAAAATCGTGCACGCCCTCTCCTCTTCTCCTCCTCTCCCTCTCTTTCTCTCCCCTCCCTCTTCTCCTCCTCTCCCTCTCTTTCTCCTTCTCTGCGCGCCGAAGAAGTGGACGTCGGGGGCGGCCGAGCGCGGCCTTATATCCACCCTCAGTCGCCCAACGGTTGGGCGACTGATATGCAGTCGCCCAACGGTTGAGCGACTGCTTTGCAATCGCCGAACCGTTGGGCGACTGGAGTTAATCGCCCAACGGTTCGCAGACTCTTCAGCTGCCGCGGTCTGGTTGGGCGATAGGCTCCAGTCGCCCAACCATTCGGCGACTGGAGCCTATTTTTGTAAAAAAATTTTCCGCGGGTATATTTATGTAATTTCGAATAAAAAATGGATTATCCGTACAAAAAACTCGACCAAATTGCACGAGAAATTTCCAAGCAGCGTGTAGTTCATGAACAAACTCATTTTCAGAAAGAAGTACATGAAGAAACTTTAATTAGCAACCCCAAATACAGATAGTGCGATTCAGCAGAATAGAATGGCCCATGATCACCATTTCATCACAGCTTTATTGCCAACAGGAATAGTATCATATCATTGATCTGTTTTCTGTACAACGGTACACACACATGTATTAGTAATCCCGAACAGCTCAAACCCAAAACTACGCAGATGCAGCAAACATAACCCCATACTCCAGTCTCAGAATCGCTACATGTGAAACTTTAGTTGCTGATAAAATTGGGCGAACCGCCTCCGTGAAACCTTCATGAAACCTCTGCTCTGAAAACCTTTGAGCACGCTTTCGTGCTGTTGCTGCCATTTCTTGCCTATCTGGCTCTGGCATCCTCAAGACCTTGAGAATTGCCTCGACGTATTCCTCCTTCTCACAGGCTAAAAATCCTGTCTGATGGCCATCCTCATCTAGCACAATGTCCATCATGTTGCAATGTTGAATGCACTTAAATCTGGATATGTTGTTCAGAGCAAACAAAAAAATGGAATGTTCTTAAAGAATTGCACAAGATAGCTACTCCATAAATTGAAGGATTCATGCGTTGCCAAGTAGTAACACGGCTAGTATGAAGAGTGCAGGCACTATGCGGCATCTGCCCAATTGCCGATAAAAAAACTCTCCCAGTATGTTTGCTCTCTCATAATGCTTAGTGCTTAATGTGTATAACTGTATATTATTGCTAGTATGATACCATGTTCAATTCTAGATTTGAAATAAATAACTGATTCTTCTGTCTCTTCTATTAACAATATAACAGGTTTTGCAAGTGTGAGATCCATACAATCCTGATGACCTTATGGAAAATCAATATAACAATATACCATACAATATAACTGATTCTTCTCTCTAATAATCCAATTCATGTGTAGTTGTTTTACCTCATGCATGTGTATAAAACTGTATGAACAAAAACTTCTCGCAATAGATAGCAATTCGATTATGTGACATGTATCCACCAGAGAGAAGAGATTTGCACTTTTGAGTTCTTGTCCTCGTGAGTGATGGGTGCTTTGCAAGCATTGTGCACACCTTTGCAAGCATTGTACTGCAACACCACCAAGCAAACATGGTTAGATACCTTCACGTTTGGCAGAGGACGAAATCCGGTATGGCCCAAAAGATGGCGGCGGTGTGGGCGGCGGCGGGGAGGTAGGGGGGCGACGGGATGCGCCGGGGGAGGGGGGATCTGGGAGGGGGCACCGTGGGGGAGGGGGCCAGGGTGGGTGGCGGCGGGGAGGGGGAGGAGAGAGGCGTGGGGGAGGAGAGGTAGGAGGGGGGCGCGGGCGATCTGGGGAGGGGACCGGGGGTGGGGAGGGGGAGTTTTATCCTGTGGCATTTGCGGGTAAATACTTTAACTTTTAGTGGTATTTTAGTGGTATTAGCCTGTAGAATTTGTGAGAAGCTGGGTTTTTGCAGCTTCTCGGTCCCAGTACATTGTGGCTTCTCCAGGTTTTCAGATTCTCAGTAGCTGGCCCAAAAGCTGGACTGTTTAGGAGAGCTTCTGGCTACTAGAAGTAGCTAGCTGGCCTAGAATCCGAAACAAACAGGGCCTTAATCTTGTGGCAACCGGTTGAGATTGAGGGGATGTTTGAATATGGTTCATGTCAGACTATCGGTTTTTTTTATGTTCAGACTATCGGTTTCAAATTAGCCGCATGTTCAGATATTGCTGTATACCATACTAAAGTAACTAATCTTCTCTGCACCTTCTTCCTGATTACACGCTAGTATAGATAGCAGGGAGTTGACTCTTTCTGTTTTGGGTTTTCTCCGAATTATTCAGTTATTCGGTTGTCATTTTCACTGCTTGTAGTCCGGCTCTTGTTGTTGCACTGTAGCCGATTCGGCAATACTTTATATATGAAGCATGACCAGACTGATTGCCTTGCGCTGTGTTCTTCTAACTCAGAATTCTCCTCTAGTTTTTCACAATAAAGCTGAGTATGTTGATTCCAGTAAACCTTTTCTTTTAAGACAATTGGGCCCTAAGCTTTGGATTCATTATACCCAACAAATTACATAGAAGACCTTCAACATATATGATATTGCATCTAGGTCCCTAGACTCCTCTAGAAACAGGTCACACGTCGGTGGATTTGTTTGCTGCACTAGCGTATGGTGGTAATGGGCTACGTCTCCGAAGCTCTACCGCGGTGGGTGATGGCGCTTGACGGCTGGCTACTCGCCCATGGATTGGGGACTCTTCTGCTGCTCCTTTGGAGATAGAGGTTGGATGGAAAGGAAAGAAGTGGTTAGGCTCCTGGTCGTCGTCGGCAGCCTCAGGCATCGCCACCGCCGGAGATGCAAAACCAGGCATGTTCTTCTCTCCTGCGGGAGAAATTGATGGGAGGAACTCTGACCACGGCGGGCGTAGACGAAAAGTGGTGCTTAAAAGGATGAAGGGGTAGCTTCCTGTAAATATGAACAGCTGCATGTTGTTAGCCGCAGACTTATTGCCTGTATACGCTTTACGTTATCAGCGACATTGCTCGCCAGAAAGGATTTGGACCCAAATCCTCCCTGTCCAAATAGGCTAAGTCGGAAAAACTTGTTACATGCTGGTTCATTTTATCTTGATCCTTGTGGAGCCAAAAAAACACTATAGTTGACCTGCACATAGTTAATGATAATATTCATGAATGACTTTTTGTTGTGTAATCGACAAAGATTACCATATTGATATTCGGCGATATTCGGGTGCACGGTAAAAGGCGCGCCAATGTTGAATGAGAAAAAACTGGCCGGTGGACAACAGATTTGATTCTCAAACATCATTATAAAAGGACATAGCATTCGAGCGACAGAGGCACAACTATCAAAATACAACAGACGGGGAAAGCATCTGTTTGATATGACCAGGGTTGAGGACCATAAGTCTGTGTACATTCAGAGTATTCATGTGAGCGCGCAACAGTCTTAACATTTTTCTTCAACGTAAGGTATTGCCCGATAGACACATTAGCGCCGCAATAGTTATCTCAGTACAACTGCTGCATTTCTCAAGGCCAAATACCTTTGGACATATTCATCGGGAAGCATTCTGATCTGCTTGAACACCTCTGGAACAGCGAACCGCAGCTTTGTCCTCGGATCCACATATGGTGCCTGCAAGAAAATTTTAAAATAAAATTCACAAGGTAAATAACACCTTAATAGAAAGCATATATCACCAATCGGCCATTAAAGTGCCGATTAAAAAACGCAGAAACTGGTGCTGCTGAAACTCCATTACAAGCCAGGCAGCAAAAACAATCTTACTTGAACTGGATGAAATACATTGGATTCTCACAAGAAAAACAAATTTCAGCAACAGAGAGATATGTGTGTTTCTTCTTTTGTCTTCTTTCAAATTTCTGTTTTCTTTCTCTATTTCATGTCCATGTCCAATGTCATGCGGATTACTAGACTGGAAAAGCCGCGCAGGGGTGGATGGTTGGTGCCAGACCCCTTTCATTTGGGATGTATTCCCTAGACCTAAGCCCAGCCCAGTAGGATGTTCAAGCCACTAGCCATTTCATTTCTTTTGGCCAGCTAGCCTTGGTCCTGCTCTCTCCGTTTCACAATACTTGTCCGGTGGCATGCAACCACAATTTTTAAGTAATTTTAATAGAAGTGGACCATATTAGATAGAGTAGTACTATCTGGGCAAGAATGGTCCAATTCCATTAAATATTACTTAAATTTTGTGCCTTCTTGGTATGTGCACCAAACAAATATTGTGAAATAGAAGTAGTAAAATATTTGTCAAAATTGGCTCCTGGACAATGTTTCATTTGCTAAACCACATGGCAAAAGCCATATTTGGACGATGGACATTGCAAAATTGCGACCACTTGCTCCTGGACACCATGGCCATTATGATATAATTTCCGGCTAAGTCAGGAGAGAGAAGGATGGGGAATGTCTGAAATGCCCTTCAGTCGAAATCCTGGCTAGTTGGCTTAATGCCTTAATAGGACCATGCTGCAGCCGGATTTCTCATCTACCTTCTGCCTCCTTACCTTCCCCTTCCACAACCAGAGCTCTCAGCAACCTTGCTGCAGCGCCGCTCTCGATGCTATGCCCATTAAGCACCGCTGGTTCTTTCCCCAAATCTCGCCGCCGCCCAAAATTCGCCTCACTTGTCCAGTCTTCTCAAATTGGCACCTCTGTGAGTCTCCCTGTCCCCTCAAGAGTCCATGTGACCAACCGTCGTCGTGGGAGTCATGCCAGAGGATACCCGCACAGCCAGCCCCATTGCTGCACACGTCGAGCTGCTGCTCTAGACCACCAATCTCTGCGCCATGTGTATCACTAGGGCCATCTCGACCTCCTGATTCTCACCGTGGCCCCCCTCGTCCGCATGATTGTTGTACCTCGCTGTTGGCGCACCTTGCAGCCACTCCATGGGGTCACCGATGCCAACCCTGGAACATGATGGGCTCCCCCTTTGGTCGCCGGAGCAACACTGTAGCTTGTCATCACCGTGCGCATGCGCCTCCTTTTCAGGGGTGGGCGGCACGAATGGGGACCAGACGGAGTAGGCAAATAAGGGTGGTTTGGTCAGAATATGTGTGGTTCGGTCTGACGCAACGATGGGCAAAATGAACATTTTCCAGGTTTCTCTGACCTCATCCGAAAATGATATTACAATGGCCGCAATGTCCAGCAGCAAATGGTCACGTCTTTGCTGTGTCTCTAGGCCAAACATGGCTTTTGCGGTGTGTTTGGACAAATGACACAAACGAATAGTGTTCACAAGTCATTTTTGCCAGATATGAACACAGATTTCAGCAGAGTTGATGTCATATTTTGGGCAATATGACAGGTTTCTACTGGGCAAACCTAACGCAGTTAAGGTCAATGGCACAAATGGGTAAGGTTTTGAAAAATCATGACATAGAAGGGAGTGTCCATTTTGCAGTGGCATTTTAGGGATCTGGGAACTTACCAATTGCGTATAAAAAATTTTCCCTTTCTTACAAGCCAGCTGTTGGGCTAATAAACTAACAAAACCAGCTTATAAACCCTTATAAACGTATAGGCCCTGTGAAGCACCCTCCACCAGCTTTAACTTCTCACCAAAGGAGTCTTTAAGATACATTAGACAGGTCACGATTTAACATGGTAGAAAAAGTGGTAACTACAGAACACAGTATGATATAATTATTGGCAATTTAACTACCTTTAGATTTGCAAATCTAACCATTCAAAAACCTTTTAGGATATGTAAATCAACAAGAGGAGTAACTTTACCTCAAAACCTGTTATGTCACAGTATCTTTTTGGTGGATAAATGGATGGTGGTGACTGAATATTCAAATCTGCATAAAACACCATAGTGTAAACTCAATGACATTGTAGTTACATAAATTTGCTAAAAAAACACATATGCAGCATAAACAAGATAACATGAAGACAGTGGAACACACAACTAATTTCCCCAATGCCAATTTTTATTCAGCTTGATAGTCTTAATCAAGAAAATTTCAGAGAAGAGCTGTTCTTTAAACATCATATTATTCTAATATTCTTATCAGTAAATGCTCATAATTCAAAAGGCAAGAATGTTAAACAGAATACCAATACAACAACACAACAACAACAACAACAACAACAACAACAACATGTCCCTAATAAGTTGGGGTAGGCTGTTAAACATAATACCAATATCCTAATATTTCTAAATCGCATGATACTCTACCAAGCAATAGTCCAGAACCAACTTATACTCTATGAAAGTTACTCCCTCCAATCCTCCATATCTAAAACATTGATGTTTCAGGAAAAATTACTGTCCGTTTGTCATTCCAGTAACTAGCTTAAAATGATGAGGCAAGAATCTTCCTTTGGTATGAACATGCTTGAGTGATAACTGATAATTTAACATTGACATCTTAGAATCTGTTTATGAACATTCCTGTTTAACCTAGAAGTTCTCCGAATCCAATTTGTGCCAAAATTCCTTATTGTAGCAGACTGAGAGATTCATACGTATTCAGATTATTCCCCAAAGCATTGCATAATGATGAAACTAACCAAATTATTTGTACTTCAACAGTCAAATGCATACTTATAGAGACAAACAACAAGGTATTTTAATATGACAGCCTCCCAATAGTATAGGACTATCTGGTTTAAAGCTATTTTGATTTAACAATCTACATGGACAATCTACACGGTGGCCAGAGTTTTAAGCATGGATCTCTACTCCAATTGTAGAGATTGTAGATCACAATACTAACCCTGCAAACCTAGCTATTTTTATAGAACAACCTAAATTGCCACACAGCAACAAGAAGCAATCCAATCACCGTTATTTGTTAGCACCAACAAACAACACAATGCACAATCTCCGTAGCAACGGTAGGGTGGGCAAGGAACTGCCCTATCCAATATACCTAGTCTCAAATTCTCAATCCCTAACCGCGGAAATCTCCCCAGGCCAACAAGGGATCATTGATTCAGTCCTAAATATACGTCACACCTCAACGAAGTTCAATGACATGTGTTTAAGAACAAAGAAACGTACCAGAGCAAGACCTAAATCCACAATCTTAATTTCTTAACATACGGAGAACAAACTGGTGGTTCTCTAGAGGCGACGGGGACTAACAAGGGATAAATAAACGCAACTAAAATGGCCAATACTTGAGGAAAGAGAGTCAATCGGAGATCCAAGAAAGGTATCGAGGCGCTCACAGTTGGGGCGGTCAGGGGGAAGCGAGGAGGCATCGGCGGCCTGGAGGAGGTGGCGGAGGTGCTTCCACTGGCGACCGCGGGACTGGCCCTTGGGGTACTTGTCCGCCGTCTGCACCTTCTTGAACGCCAGCGTCGGCGCCAGTAGCATCTCCGTTCTCACTATCTCCGATTCCATCCTGCTCGCGCTTCGAACTCCACGCCTAGGAGGGGCCCGGACCTGGCGGCGCCTCCGCCTCTGTGCACTTAGGGTTCGAGACGACGCGGCCTACCGGCCGAGGTTGGCTTCACCGAAGGGCGGGCGAGACGCGGCGTCGTAGAGACGGGGCCGTGTTGGGCGTTCTGGGGGAGTAATGGGGCCGCAGCGGGTAATAATTGATTAATCTACCCTACTCTGTAATACACCAAAATTTTCTTTACTAAATCCACCCCCTCAACCACCCCCACAGTCATGCCTAATCTAAGTCCACCTAGATTTGTGTACCAAAATAATCCAACTTCATACGAATGAATGGCCTGGATCTCTCCTTAAACCTTCTTCTCTTACTCATTGAAGATCCTAAGGCCAAAATCATCCGAATCATGCACATCATTGAACCAGAGAGCCACTTCCGCTCCCCACCCCCTCCCGCACCCTCTCCTCCATCAAAATTCGCGAGCACCCTCTCCTTCCCTCCCCACCCGCCGCCGCCGCGGCCTCCTTCCCTCCCCATCCCGCACCGCCGCCTCTTCCGCCCCCATGCGCCGGCACCTCCTCCTTCCTCCTCTTCCCTCCCCACGCGCCGCCTCCTTCTCCTTCCCTCCCCACCCCGCATTGCCCCTCCTCCCCTGCCCTGCCATCCCGCACCGCCGCCGCCTCCTTCCCTCCCCACCCCGCATCGCCTCCTCCTCCCTATCCCTCCGCTCTGCCGCCGCCTCCTCCTCCTCCCCACCCCGCGTCGCCGCCTCCTCCCCCGTGCCTCCACTCCCGCCGCTCCCCCATCTCCGCCTCTCCCCCGCGCCTCCACTCCCGCCGCTCCCCCCGTCCTCCACCGCGCCGCCGCTACCCCATCTCCACCTCTCCCCCGCACCTCCACTCCCTCCGCTCCCCCCGTCCTCCCCCGCGCCGCCGCTCCCCTCACCTCCTCCTCCCCACTCCGCACCGCCGCCGCCTCCTCCTCCCCACCCCACCCCGCGCCGCCGCCGCCTCCTCCTCCCCCCACTCCTTTGCTCCGCTGCCTCCTCCCCCTCTCCTCCACTCCGCCGCCGCCTCCTAATCAAAAGCCGTCGCGTGCTTCCACCAAAACCCTAGCCCTCCCCAAACCCCGGCTCCGCTCCGAGCTCCACCTCCGCGGCAATGTCGTCGTCGAGATCGACGCGCTCGAGTATCTCCCCATTCCGATCCCGCCGCTCGCCGGCGGGGCAGGCGGTGGCGACGGGCCTCCGGCGAGGACCTCGTCGGGAGGCCGCCCGTCCACCCCTTCCTCATCCTCCGCGCGGCCCACCACCCCGTCGTCGTCCGCCGGTCCCTGGACGACCTCATCAAGCAGTCCAAGTCCAGGCCGAAAGCCAGCCCCGCCTCCTCGTCCGGGCCCACCCGCCGCGCGCCGCCAGCCGCCCGCGCCACGCCCTACCCGCCGACCGCTTCCAAGGTACGCCGCCACGTCTACCTTCCCTACCGGCCTTCAGGCCCTTCCCCCTTCCTCAAGAAACCCTAACGCGGCCAGCCGATGCCCGCCCGTCCAGGCCGCCGCCTCGCCGTACGGGGTCTACTCCGAGCACGTCGCCGCCATGGCGGCCTCCGCCGGCCGCCCCGCGGGCGCTCGAGACGGGGACGAAGCTGTACATCTCCAATCTCGACGCTAGCGTCACGGTCGAGGACGTCCAGGTGCTTCCCGTTCTTGTGTTGCTGTTGCTTTCACAATTCCTTCAATAGAATACTAATCTGTGCCATTTCCCTAAACAAGCTAGAAGTTTTAGTGTTAGCGCTCTTTGAAGAGTATAAACTCCGTACTCATGTGATTAAGTGGAGCTATGACACCGTACATTCGTGTGAAAGATTGTTGACGTACTAATTCTTGTCGATACACATAACCCTGTTTCATGATTTTAATCATAGCTGTTCTTTGTAGTACATTGTCTGAATAGTCAAGTCATTCAATGGAGCCATGGACACCATACTTTCCTGTAAAAGATGTTGGATGTCTTAAGTTACAACTGCTAAATTACATCTTATATTGGTTCGATTTCTTAAGTTACAACTACCATTCTTATGGACCAAGATTGCTTGTTATTACATGTTCTCACTTCTCAACAAAAATACATGATTAGTAGCAGATTTGCTTATAATTTGGAACTAGCCTTTAATTTCTTATTTATCACAAACTGTACAAAGCTCATCCTTTCGAGTATAAGCTCAGTTGCCAATTATGTTTGAATTATTTTGTGTCATTTAATCCCAATGGAAGTTGTTAATTAGTCAATTCTTATTGTCTAGAATGTGAATATAGCTAATCATACTCTTCTGGACAGCTAGATGATGCTCTTCAGTAAAACCTTATTCTACATTTTTGTTGTCTCTCCTCCTTGAGTGATCTGTGTTAAACTTTGGACTTTGGATGTATTCATGAACATATCCGACTAAGCTATATAAATTTTATTAGCATTTTATATTAATATGTGAATGTTCTGATTTGCAGATCTATGTGGTTGATTCATTGGATAGAGAGAGAATCGGAAAAGCCAAAGCAGAGTTCCAGGTTTTACAAATTGTTATAACTGCTCATTGCCGACTTAAGTTTGCTTTGTTAATCAAGCTAATATTTGGCAGCTTTGTTGCAGGCAATAGTTAATGATCCTTTGATGCTTAACAGCGTCATATTGGTATTTGCCAATAAACAAGATATGGTAAGGCAACAAAACTTGACCACTACTTGTAAGTAAACATGCTTGAATACATGTGCTTACTCCTCTGTTTAAGTCGTTGCATCCCTTTGTATGAAGGTACTACACAACATGCAAATAGGAACTTATTTTAACTCTCATATACCTTCAGATCTCTAACATCTTGTCCCACTAAGTTTAATATATAACTTTCCATTTCTTGTAGTAAACTTTGATGTCTAAGTCTTGTAAATCTTTATGTATACTCACACATTCATATACATGAAGAGGCACCTTTGCTTCTTTTTAATGTAGAATTCTTTGTATCAAGATAAACAGATAATGACACATTTGAGCTGTTTACATTGTACTGATGTGGTGCTTTTGTGGAAAAATGTGGCATCTCACAATATATTATTCCCAAGAATGCTGTAAGTTTCACCTGGATTGATTTTGTGAAATTAGGTTGTTATTTTTCTAATATTTAATTTTAGTGTAGATGAGATTGTGCTTCTGCAACATTTCTTGATTTGAAGCGGATACTGCATGAGTATAATGCCATCTGACTTCAAACATGTCACTATAGGATGCAGGTTGCTGCTTCTTGTTAAGGATGCTAGGTGAACAAATAGATGACAATATACAGATTTGCTGTCTCTTTTGTACATTTTGGCATGTTAGCACTGACACAAACTGAATTGTTGGGAGGGAAGAATAGTTTTTTAGATATTGTTCTTAAGTCATATCTTAGATATTCAGTTCATCACGCCATTATCTATCCTGTTGTATGAGTAGCGTTAGCACGGGCACACTACTAGTGGTTGATAGGACTAGAATTTTTTTTGGTACGAATAATCTATTTTTTATTTAAAATTATAGAAATATATTCGTGGCAATATTTTTTTACATAAATAGATTCGAGTCGTCCAATGAGGGCGACGGGAGCCAATCGCCCAGTCTCCAGGCGACAGAGCTCCAGTCACCCGATCGTTGGGCGACTGGAACCAGTCGCCCCCCATTGGGCGACTTGATGTGCAGTCGTCCTCTGGGTGGGCGACTGGCTTCAGTTCCCTGTGAATTTTGTATATTTTGCCGATTTTGTAGTTTATAACTGGAAAATAATCTGCCAGATTTGTAATAAAAGTTTATGTTCATTGTATGTTATAGGTGCATAACAAAATTTGAGAAATTTTTTTAAGAACAATTGACCTTAGAATGATCGGTACATACGATAGTAAGTGATATTGTGATTGTTGTAGGGGTGGCCCCCACCTAAACCCAGCAGGCCTGTTATAAGATTATAGGGCCAAAAATGGGACATGTGTAATGGCTTAAATACCCCTGACAGGGAGGTATCGATGTAAGGGCACAATTGTAAAAGCACAGCCCATATGAATATATATACAAGGGAAGGCTAGGAGAGAGGGGATCACTCTCTCCCAACTCTCCACTACCACATCTCTCCCTGTTTGGTCTGTAACCACAACAGTTGGCGCCGTCCGTGGGGAGGACAGGAGCAAGCCTGAAATCCGAAGAAGGATGGCACCGAAAAAAGCTTCGTCGACGGCGGCGAAGGGAAAGAAGGCGGCTGGGTCGGAGCGTCGCGTGGGTACCAGGGCTTCGGCATCGGCTGTCGCGGGCGCGGGTGACGGCGCGGGCGCGGTGGTCGCGGACGTCGACGCTTGCACTGCGACGACCGACCCTGCCACTGGCGCTGTGACGGCCGACCCCGCCACTGGCGCTGCGACGGCCGACCCCGCCACTGGCGCTGCGACGACCGACCCCGCCACTGGCGCTGCGACGACCAACCCCGCCACTGCCGCTACAACGACCAACCCCGCCACCGCCACTACAGCGACCAACCCCGCCACCCTCGCTGCAATGCTCGCCGGTAGCGCGGACCGGGCGGTTGGAGATAGCCACAACGGAGCGACCGGCAGCTCGGGAGCTCGCGAGGCGATCGTACCCGTTCCGACCCGTCCGCCGGGCGCACCGGCGGCCCCGCCCGCACCAGCGGTGGAAAGCGCCCTGCTGGCGGCCCTCAACGCGTTCCAGCGGGAGCTAGGGGATCTTCGCGGGGCTGTCCGAAACATGCAAGAGGCTCGGAGCCAGCAAGCCGCGCCAGTGGTCGCGCCAGAGCCCGCGCCGGAAAGGGCAGACAGCCGCGACGCCCCCACATCCAGCCGCGTGCCGCTGCGACGCGTCGATCCAGAGTCCCCGCTTTCGGCAGGACTACAGCAGGCGGCGTGGCCTGAAGACTTCAAATTCCCCAGTGTCATCGAGCCTTACAAAGGCGATATGGACCCCCGCGAGTTCGTGCGCGTGTACGAAACCGCAATCGAGGCCGCGGGTGGAGACGACACCACAAAGGCGAAGGGGCTCCCCCTCGCGCTGCAAGGAGTGGCGCTTTCCTGGTTTTTTACCATAGAGCCAAACTCCGTCTACGCGTGGGAGCAGATCCGCGACCGCCTTCACAACAACTTTCAAGTAAACTATGTTGAGAGGGTCGACGCGGACCAGCTCTTCGCCGTGAAGCAGAAACCCTCGGAGAAGCTCCGGGACTACTTCAAACGCTTCGCGAAGATACGCTGTCAAGTCAAAGATGTTAACGAAACCACCGTTGTCAATGCAGCCATACAGGGCCTTCGCCCGGGCCTGATGGCCGAGTACAACGCACGGAAGCCAATCAAGATAGTGACGAAACTCTTCGACAAAATGGAGGAATACGCCAGGGCGGAAGAGGACGCACGGCGAAGACAAGGTGACGACTCCTACACCAACCAGGCCGGTGGCTCGGCGAAAACCGAAGATCCGCCGAAGGACGGTTCTTCGAAGGGAAAACGCAAGCATGAGTCGTCCAAGGACGCGTCCGAGCGCAAGGACGCCCCGCACAAGGAGCCGTCCGATAGGCCCAAGCGCGGCCAGCAGAAGTCGCGGCGAGGCCGGTATGTCTTCGACATCAAAGGCGGCTCCGAAGAAAACGCTTCTGCTGGTCGTGGCGGTCGGGGGCGTCGAGGCCGGGGTCGCGTGGATAAAGGCCGTGGAGATTACGATGACCAGCACCATGGGCTGTGGTGCGAAGTCCACGGTCGCGGCACCCACGACACGCGCGCGTGCACCTCCATAGCGGCGCTCCGCCAAAGCGTCGCCAGGGATAGGAACCTGGAGGCACGCCCGCCTATGGTGGCCCACGTCCAGCACCCATACGAAGCCCCTATGCACATCCAGGCGCAAGGGACGCAGCCCCATGAGGGCCTGCTGCGAATTCAGGCCCATGTGCAGCAGCCTCGGGAGGGCCTCCTGCAGCTGCAAGCTCCGGAGGCAGCCCACCACAGGGTTATCAATGTCATCTCCGGAGGCTCCTCGCTGGAGTTCGCCTCGGCACGGCAGCGGAATGCCTACGTCCGGAGGCTACACCACGTAGCGGCGTACCCAGCGCAGACACCGCTGGACTGGGCACAGCACGAGGTCACATTCACACCCACCGATGCCCAGGGCGTCGAACTTCCTCACCAGGACCCCCTGGTCATCCGGGTCGTTATAGCGGGATGCGACGTGGGACGTGCCCTAGTTGACGGCGGTAGCTTCGCGAACATCCTATTCCTGGCAGCCTTCGACCAGATGGGGATCCCCTGCAGTCGCCTCGGCCCATCGGGAATTCCGCTGCAAGGCTTCGGGGGACAACCTCTACGGGCGCTCGGCCAAATATGCCTTCAGGTCTCCTTCAGCCACGACGACAATGAAAGGGTCGAAGATGGCACATTCGATGTCGTCGATCTCCTATACCCCTACAATACCATACTAGGGCGCCCAATCCTCAACTCCTTCGGAGCGGTGCCACATCACGGCTATTTATGCATGAAGCTCCCGGGGCCGCGGGCCATCATTACCGTTCGTGGCGACCAGGATACGGCTCGGCGCTTCGAGTACGGCACCAGATATCCCCGTCACGACACTCAACGGCACGCTTAGAATCGGCATCGCAGCGCGGGGACCCACGGCGTCATCCAGGGATGGCTCGGCAAGCCCTACAGATAGTGCAACTACTAGAGGCTCCGGCCACGCCAAAGACAAGTGGTTAGTACCCCCGCCCATTGTAATCGCTCACCCGCGCAAACGGGAATGTAATAGAGTTCCGTTTGTCGCCAACCTCTTGTCATTGTGCACAAATACGCGGCGAGAGCGCACGGAGGCCTCGCCTACGCGCGAGCTCCCGGAGCATAAACAAAGACGCACGTACGCGTGTGCACTCTACGTAGCCAGGGGTACGGGTATGAGTATAAACCAAAGACGCACGTTCGCGTGTGCACTCTCCGTAGCCAGGGGTACGGGTATGAGTATAAACCAAAGACGCACGTTCGCGTGTGCACTCTCCGTAGCCAGGGGTACGGGTATGAGTATAAACCAAAGACGAACGTTTGCGTGTGCACCCTCCGTAGCCAGGGGTACGAGTATGAGTATAAACCAAAGACGCACGTTCGTGTGTGCACTCTCCGTAGCCAGGGGTACGGGTATGAGTGTAAACTAAAGACGCACGTTCGCGTGTGCACTCTCCGTAGCCAAGGGTACGGGTATGAGTATAAACTAAAGACGCACGTGCGCGTGTGCACTCTCCGTAGCCAGGGGTACAGGTATGAGTATAAACCAAAGATGCACGTTCGCGTGTGCACTCTCCGTCAAAGACACGGGAATGAGTATAAACCAAAGACGCATGTTCGCGTGTGCACTCTCCGTCAAAGACACGGGTATGAGTATAAACCGAAGACGCACATTCGCGTGTGCACTCTCCGTCAAAGACACGGGTATGAGTATAAACCAAAGACGTACGTGCGCGTGTGCACTCTCCATCAAAGACACGGGTATGAGTATAAACGAAGACGCACGTTCGCGTGTGCACTCTCCGTCGAAGACACGGGCATGAGTATAAACAAAGACGTGTGGGGGGATGCCTCTGCACGCACTCTACGGAGTATAAATAAGACGTGGATGTTCTCCCTGCGCACTCTACGGAGTATAAACAAGACGCGAATTCCGCGCATGCCATGGACGTCGTCCTTGCGCATACTCTCCGGAGTATAAAAAAGACGCGGATGTTCTCCCTACGCACTCTACGGAGTATAAACAAGACGCGGATTCCGCGCATGCCATGGACGTCGTCCTTGCGCATACTCCTCGGAGTATAAATAAGACACGGATGCTGTCCTGGAGCGCTCGGCAAAACGCAAACGCGGCGCGAACCTTGCGCGGCTGACAAATCGCGCACCCCCTCAAAGCGTCGAGGCTCGTCGTCGCGCACCACGGGAGATGTACGCAAGGCGCACTATGGAAACCCAATTTTGAGAGTTTCAAGAAGTAGCGGCGTAGCGCGCCACAGGTTGGCTCCAGCGAGGGCGCGCACGCGGACTACGAGGTACACTAGAGGTTACCCCCACTTTGGAAGGTAGGGGGACGGAGCGTGCCTCCGCACGCGCCAGTCTACGGACTTTAAACACGTCGTAGTGTGGAGGTCCGCCTCCGCACGCGCCAGTCTACGGACTTTAAACATGTCGTAGTGCGAAGGTCCGCCTCCGCACGCGGCAGTCTACGGACTTTAGACACGTCGTAGTGCGGAGGTCCGCCTCCGCACGCGCCAGTCTACGGACTTTAAACACGTCGTAGTGCGGAGGTCCGCCTCCGCATGCGCCGGTCTACGGACTTTAAACAGGTCGTAGTGCGAAGGTCCGCCCCCGCACACGCCAGTCTACGGACTTTAAACACGTCGTAGTGCGGAGGTCCGCCCCCGCACGCGCCAGTCTATGGACTTTAAACACGTCGTAGTGCGGAGGTCCGCCTCCGCACGCGCCAGTCTACAGACTTTAAACACGCCGTAGTGCGGAGGTCCGCCCCCGCACGCGCCAGTCTACGGACTTTAAACACGTCGTAGTGCGGAGGTCCGCCCCCGCACGCGCCAGTCTACGGACTTTAAACACGTCGTAGTGCGGAGGTCCGCCTCCGCACGCGCCAGTCCACAGACTTTAAACACGCCGTAGTGCGGAGGTCCGCCCCCGCACGCGCCAGTCTACGGACTTTAAACACGTCGTAGTGCGGAGGTCCGCCCCCGCACGCGCCAGTCTACGGACTTTAAACATGTCCTAGTGCGGAGGTCCGCCTCCGCACGCGCCAGTCTACGGACTTTAAACAGGTCGTAGCGTCAACGGCTGCCTCCGCACGCGCTAACCTACGAAGTAATCAACACGCAAGCCCCGCGAGCGCACTGTCCGCGGCCACCCGTTCGACGGGCAGGAAACAGCGCTCGCACGACTACACCAACAGCGCACTTTGAACATGGGGATCTCGTCCCCGCACAACATGACCGCCCGAAGCACAACATGCAGCGCATATCCTAATCGCCAGGAGGTCTATATATCGGAAAAATCTTACAAGTACAGAGGCCCGCCAACATCTCTGCCGCTCTAAGCAGCTATTCCGCAGGCTCGTCCTTAGCATGCGCTAAGGCCGAGGCTTCGCCAGAAGAAGATCAGCCCGCCCAAAAGTTCAGCGACTCCTCGGCCCTTCGCCAGCGTTGAAGGCACCGCCGGGTCGCAAGGTCGGACGCAAGTAGTCGGCCCCAGCCAGGAAGCTGCCCAGGACACAGGTGAAAGTCAGAATTTGAAAAGCAAGCGCGTACTTCATTCAAAAGAAAAGCGGGGGACATTGCAACACACGCCTACACCTGGCCACTTCGGCATCACACCTGCGAGTTTCTGGCGCCTTCGGAGGCCTCAGCGCCACCCTCATCGCGCCGCGGGACCTCGTCCAGAAATTGGCCGAGACTCCCCTCCTCGTAAAGTGACTTCCGAAGCTCGACCCGCGCAGCGGCCTCCCCGACGTAATCCCAGACCCGCTCGTGGAAGTACTTGACGGCGCGACGAACGGCGCGGACGGCACCGGACATTGCTCTGGCCCCGCTGGGCATCTCCAGCTGGGGGTCCTCCAGCCCGGCGACGTGCGTGCAGCCGCGGTGCCGTAGGAGCACGCACACCATGCACGACGCTGCGTAAGCACAGTGGTTGCCGAAGTCGTCGCGGCGCCGCGCGCAATGTCGGCGGCATCTCCGATCCAGCGAAGGGTACGAGACAGCTCCTCTGGGCCAAAGGCGCGGTCCGGCACTTTAGCCACAAGCCCTTGGAGATGGCTCTCCAGCGCTTGCATGGCATCCCATGCAATTACCGAAGCCTCGCCCAGCGCCCGATCACACTCTGCTAGAGTTAAGGCAAGTTCGCCTTTTTCCTTCTCCAGCGAGGTGACCTGTTGCAGAAGGCCGTCCTGCTCCGCCGCAAACCCCTGCTGCGCTGCCTCCTCGGCGACCCGCAGCCTATCCTCAAGCGCCCTTTGGGCACGAACAAAGGCCGCTTGTAAGGCCTGCCCCAGCACAAGTGTCTGCAGAACAGAAAGGCTTAGCAAGCTCAGCATGGCCATGCATTATCATATAAAGTGCTTACCCTCACGCCCGACACCTCTAAAGCGTCCCTGAGACGCCCCACCCCGTAGGTCTGCAGCGCTTGCTGGCCGACGCTGGCAGCTGCGTCATCCACAATCCCGCGCCACGACCTCAGCGTCTCTGGCGGAGGCACAAAGTCCGCTGGCCTCGGGCGCACGGTGATCGCCCCGCCGGCACGCCGACCCCCATGTTCCGCCAAGGGCTCCTCCTCCGGAATAAGCGACGCTGCAGGCAGGGATGCAGGTGAGCACCGCAAGGCACAACGAAGAATACACCAGGGCAAACTAAGCCACCTTACCTTCAGTAGCGGAAGGAGGACTTCGGGGGCCCGCCCCCTAGCCCCAGGCGGGGTAACGGTTGCGCAAGTCCCCGCGGAGGGCGTGGCCCCACAAGGAACAGAAGCCTCCGCGATGCCTATGAGGCGGACGGCGAAGCCGAGCGTCGAAGACGTGTCGTCGAGCGGCGAGGACGTGCCGTCCCGCCGAGGCGATGCCTACGAGGTGGACGGCGAAGTCGGGCGCCGAAGGCGTGTCGTCGAGCGCCGAGGACGTGCCGTCCCGCCGAGGTGATGCCTACGAGGCGGACGGCGAAGCCGCGCGCCGAAGACGTGTCGTCGAGCGCCGAGGACGTGCCGTCCCGCCGAGGCGATGCCTACGAGGCGGACGGCGAAGTCGGGCGCCGAAGGCGTGTCGTCGAGCGCCGAGGACGTGCCGTCCCGCCGAGGCGATGCCTACGAGGCGGACGGCGAAGCCGAGCGCCGAAGACGTGTCGTCGAGCGCCGAGGATGTGCCGTCCTGCCGAGGCGATGCCTACGAGGCGGACGTGTCGTCGAGCGCCGAGGACGTGCCGTCCCGCCGAGGCGATGCCTACGAGGTGGACGGCGAAGTCGGGCGCCGAAGGCGTGTCGTTGAGCGCCGAGGACATGCCGTCCCACCGAGGTGATGCCTACAAGGCGAACAGCGAAGCCGAGCGCCGAAGACGTGTCGTCGAGCGCCGAGGATGTGCCGTCCCGCCGAGGCGATGCCTACGAGGCGGACGGCGAAGTCGGGCGCCGAAGGCGTGTCGTCGAGCGCCGAAGACGTGTCGTCAAGCACTGAGGACGTGCCGTCCCGCCAAGGCGATGCCTACGAGGCGGACGGCGAAGTCGAGCACCGAAGGCGTGTCGTCGAGCGCTGAGGACGTGCCGTCCCGCTGAGGCGATGCTTACAAGGCGGACGGCGAAGCCGAGCGCCGAAGACGTGTCGTGGAGCGCTGAGGACGTGTCGTCCCGCCGAGGCGATACCTACGAGGCGGACGGCGAAGTCGGGCGCCGAAAACGTGTCGTCGAGCGCCGAGGACGTGCCGTCCCGCCGAGGCGATGCCTACGAGGCGGACGGCGAAGTCGGGTGCCGAAGACGTGCCGTCCCACCGAGGCGGTGCCTACGAGAAGGACGGCGAAGCCGAGCGCCGAAGATATGTCATCGTGCGCCGAAGACGTGCCGTCCCGCCGAGGTGATGCCTACGAGGCGGACGGCCACCATTCCCCTACTCTCAAAAACGGTACCCGCGGAGAGCGGGCACTTGCGACGTAGGCCGAGGGCACTACGCGCGCGGAGGCAGGGAGGCGGAGCCGCCGTGACGCACGCCGAGGTAGAGAGGCGAAGGCGCCATTCCCCTACATTCAAAAACAGTGCCTGCGGAGAGCAGGCGCTTGCAGCGTAGGCCAAAGGTGCTACGCGCGCGGAGGCAGGGAGGCGTAGCCGCCGTTTCTCTACCTTCAAAAACAGTGCCCGCGGAGAGCGGGCGCTTGCGGCGTAGGCCGAGGGCGCTACGCACGCCGAGGTAGAGGCGAAGGCGCCGTTCACCTACCTTCAAAAAACAGTGCCCGCGGAGAGCGGGCGCTTGCGGTGTAGGCCAAGGGCGCTACGCACGCCGAGGTAGAGAGGCGAAGGCGCCGTTCCCCTACCTTCAAAAACAGTGCCCGCGGAGAGCGGGCGCTTGCAGCGTAGGCCGAGGGTGCTACGCACGCCGAGGTAGAGAGGCGAAGGCGCCGTTCCCCTACCTTCAAAAACAGTGCCCGCGGAGAGCGGGCGCTTGCGGCGTAGGCCGAGGGCGCTACGCACGTCGAGGCAGGGAGGCGTAGCCGCCGTTCCCATACCTTCAAAAACAGTGCCCGCCTAGAGCGGGCGCTTGCGGCGTAGGCCGAGGGCACTACGCGCGCCGAGGTAGAGAGGCGAAGGCGCCGTTCCCCTACCTTCAAAAATAGTACCCGCGGAGAGCGGGCGCCTGCAGCGTAGGCCGAGGGCGCTACGCACGCGGAGGCAGGGAGGCGTAGCCACCGTTCCCCTACCTTCAAAAACAGTGCCCGCGGAGAGCGGGCGCTTGCGGCGTAGACCGAGGGCGCTACGCACGCGGAGGTAGGGAGGCGTAGCCGCCGTTCCCCTACCTTCAAAAACAGTGCCCGCGGAGAGTGGGCGCTTGCAGCGTAGGCCGAGGGTGCTACGCACGCCGAGGTAGAGAGGCGAAGGCGCCGTTCCCCTACCTTCAAAAACAGTGCCCGCGGAGAGCGGGCGCTTGCGGCGTAGGCCGAGGGCGCTACACACGCCGAGGCAGGGAGGCATAGCCGCCGTTCCCCTACCTTCAAAAACAGTGCTCGCCTAGAGCGGGCGCTTGCGGCGTAGGCCGAGGGCACTACGCGCGCCGAGGTAGAGAGGCGAAGTCGCCGTTCCCCCACCTTCAAAAACAGTACCTGCGGAGAGCGGGCGCTTGCGGCGTAGGCCGAGGGCGCTACGCACGCCGAGGTAGAGAGGCGAAGGCGCCGTTCCCCTAACTTCAAAAACAGTGCCCGCGGAGAGCGGGCGCTTGCAGCGTAGGCCGAAGGCGCTACGCACGCGGAGGTAGGGATGCGTAGCCGTCGCTCCCCTACCTTCAAAAACAGTGCCCGCGGAGAGCGGGCGCTTGCAGCGTAGGCCGAAGGCGCTATGCACGCGGAGGCAGGGAGGCGTAGCCGCCGTTCCCCTACCTTCAAAAAACAGTGTCCGCGGAGAGCGGGCGCTTGTGGCGTAGGCCGAGGGCGCTACGCACGCCGCAGGCGGAGGCTAGGAGATGGCGCGGAGCCCCTAGTTGCGCGGAGACCTGAAGCCGGGTCACAGCCGAAGGCGTGTCGAAGCCGAGTGCGAAGTCCCGAGCTCACGGAGGCGATCGGAGCACCGGGCGAAGCCACCGGAGCCGTCTCCGACAGGGGCGGACCTGTGCAGCGCGGAGGCCAGCGGCAAAGCCGCCGAGTTGGAAGCCGGAGACCTGGAGTAGATGCCGCCCGCACGGAGGCGAGCGGAGCGCCTGGCGAAGCCACCGGAGCCGCCTCCGACAGGGGCGGGCCTGCGACGTGCGCGCGGCCGTGCGGGAGAGAGAAGCCTGCGTATGCCTGGACGAATGGTTTTGGGTGCGTCCCTTGGTCTGTCATGGTCGAGGCGGACGTTCCGAGCGGAGACTTGGCGTGAGGGCCCTGACGAGGTAGACGCGAGCATTCGCGCCTCGATCTCGCCCACCCACTTGCTCGCCGCCTCGCTTCTGTGCTTCGACGCCGCGGGTGCTTCCAGGTATGCTGCGTCCTCGTCTTGGTTTCCTTAATATTTGCAGCGCGGAGGCGAGCGGAGATGATGGGGCCGAAGTTGACTCAGGGGTGGAGCCGGCTGGAGCCGGCTTGCGCGGAGCAGACCTCGCCGACGCGGAGAACAAACTCCTCGGCCAGGGTGCGAACGTAGCGCCATGCGGAGGTTGTGGAACAGAAGTTCGGAGGAGACTTCGCGCAGGGCGGAGGACCATGACGCGGAGGCCTGCGCAGCGCCCTGGAGCGGACCGCCCGCTGCGGAGTACCCGGGCGGAGATGGCGTCGCCGAGCTGCAGCGGCTGCAGTTCATGCATGCATAGCTATTGCGGACGCATGCATGGGACGTGGAGAGAGAAGAAGCTTCTTGCGTGCAGCCCCGCGGGCCCATGCGGATGGATATGTATTTCATGCATGAATGTATACGCTAAGATAAAAGAGGTCATGCATGCATATGGGTGTACGGGTGGACCTTTGGAAGGATTTCTGAATGCATGCAATAATAGATATTTGGACGGATGGATACTTTGTGTACGCGTCTTGCTGTGAACGCATGCACGTACGGGTGATAATTTACGTACGTATGCACTCATGGATGGATGTGGGGATGGATATTCCATGCCTGTCTGCGTGCAGTCTGCGCACGAATGGACGGTTGTTTTGGCGCCAAACGGGGCGGAGGGACGCGACATCGAGCGGAGGCTTGGCGCGAGGACTCGACACCATGCGGAGACCCGACATCGCGCGGAGGCTTGGCGGAGGCCGCGGCACGAAGGCATGTTTGGCGGGGTGCACTCCGCGCGAAGCTCGGCGTGGACGAGTCGAAGGCGTGCGTGCCTACCGGCGTCATGGCGAAGCCCCATCAGGTGAGGTTCCTGAGTAGCCCCTCACAGCATCATTTCCTTTCACGAAAACCCCCAGCAGAGCGGAGGTAGCAGCAACATGAAAAATAAGTGATTAGATTAGATCTGCCAGATCTAGATCTGGACAAGAAATGAGAGCTCACAATAGATCTACGTGCTCACATCACTTCTGCCATATTTACTGAGGTGTGTATACATGTATCCCAAAGCGAACAGGCTAGTGACAAGATGAACTTATCTGTGGTGAGTGCTAGGGGTGGAAACGGATCAGATACGGTCGAATAGTCTCAAATACGAATACGAATCCATATTTTTCAAACGAATACAGATACGAATTCGAATATTCTCAAATACGGATACGAATATTCTCGAATACGAATACAGATATTTTCGAATATGGATTTTTTTAGATACGAATATCGGATAAAACGGATTCCTAACGGTTTTACCGATTTTTCACCAATTTTTGACCGGTTACCGGTTTTAAACGGCCTAAATTCAAATTTTGAATCACAAAATTTGTACGAATTTTTCATAGGTTCTAGAAACGGATCGAATACGAATCGAATAGTCTCGAATATGAATACGGATACGAATATTCTCGAATACGAATGCGAATACGAATACTCTCAAATACGGATACGAATATTCTCGAATACGAATACGAATATTTTTGAATACGGATTTTTGCTTACCATATTTGTGTTTTCTCGGATACAAATATCGGATAAAACGAATTATCCGTTACCGTTTTCCACCCCTAGTGAGTGCTCCTGGACTCCCTTCCATACACAAACTTCTAGTCGTCCCCACGGACGGCGCCATCTGTTGTAGTTACAGGCTAAACAGGAATGAGGGGGACTAGTAGAAGGAGAAGAGGAGAGCTAGATCTGTGGGGAGCTGGTGAGAATGAGAGGATGTCTCCCCCTTTGCCCCTCCTGGGGGTTTATATATATGAGTGGGGTAGAATGGGAAATCAGTATTTACAAAAGATGAGGGTACATTGGTATATTTACACTGGTATACTCCTCTACACTATTGGGCCTATTACATGTTGGACTAGTTGCACGGCCCAGTCATGGGGGGTTGGGCCACCCCTACAACATATACCTCTAGCTAGACTTTGATCATGGATGACTTGACATGCTCTCAAATTGCACTAAATTTCAGATTGTCATCTATTTGATTTAGCTGGCTTATATATATCCTGTCATGATCTAGATAGCATTCTATTGAATTATGGCTTGATGTAATACTTGTTGGTCATTTTGGATAATTCTCATGGCTCTAAAAGCTTATAATAAACAATCTTCAGCCATTTCATCTAATGTCATATCATATTCTCTTCCTTGCATCCTTGATGTGTTTATTGCCAAAAGGGGGAGAATAGTGGTAGAAAAAGCCATTTTGGGAGCTTTGTGGAAAACTTGTTCTTTCTTTTACTCCTTGTGTCGACATGGTCATTAGCTTCATTTCCTTCCTTTGACCATGTTTGACTTCTTTCTTGAATTTCAAACTCAACTTTGTGCTTTTTCCGGGTTTGTCAATATACTCATCAAGGGGGAGATTGAGAGACCATGTGGTCGTGATCCCATGTTTGTGATGAGTAATTGACAAGTGGTTTGGATAGCTTGAGTTTGATGTGAGTGGTTCGAGCTGAGTTGTCGTGTGATGCGGTTTGGTTTCGGTCGGACCTGGTCAAACCTAGTCAATCGTGTTTAGGATGGGTATTCCTTTCATTCCACAGGTTTGGGCTTTATTATGCTAATTTTGTGTTGGACCGTAATGGCGACAGAGGGGGGGGGGTGAATGTCGATCTTTTAAAATCGCCCCCAACAAGTATCTTCTTCTCCAATAGCTATGGGAGCTATGAAGGTAGAAGACCAGTGCTCACAAGACACCCCAGCAGCAGGAAAAACACAAATACAGGGACCAGCAAGCGAGAAAAATCAAATCGAAAAAAATCTGGCCTCAAGCGGTAGTACCGCTGAGACGAGCGGTAGTACCTCTCGAGGAGCGGTAGTACCTCTCGAGAAAATCAGCAAACAGGATTTCCAGAAATCTGAGAAAAACGCAAAGATTCTTGGATTCTTGGCTTGGGAAACTTTGAGGAAAGCTAGGGAACACTCCAAAAGAGAAAGCCAAGAGTCAAAAACAAGAATCCACTAGAAAATCAAAAGGATTTCAGATTCATGCCCAAAACCGAAAATATTCAGAGAGCTGCGCAAAAACTCAAATTCCCGTTTGATCTTTGATCATTTGGCTATGAAACTTTAAGGATAGGTTAGCAATAGCCTCTGGACCTCTCATGCCAAGTTTCATGCCATCTCGTGAAGGGAATCAAGAACAGCACCAAAACCCTAGAATGCAAAACATGAACAGGGGAAGTCCAAAATCTAAATCTGAGATTAAATGAAGTTGGCTCTTGGGAAACTTGATCAAATGATTTTGAGGCATCATCCCAACCTAGAGCAACCCATTTTGGACATTCCCAACAAGCAAGAACTCAAAACTCAAAAATTCAAGAAATCACATAAGAGAAGAACGAAGAACAGAGAAGAGCACGAGAGGAAATTTCAGATTTCAATCATTGAAGCAAAATGATTACAAGGAGTCCCGATACGCATGGACATTAGAACCATGGATGATTGATTACAAACTCCTCAATACATCCTCTCCCTCTCCAACTCAAGAACACAACCCATACATGCTTGAGAGGGGATGAACACACACAGAGAGCTACCACATTGGATACATCGAAGGAGACACAGAGGGAACACAACTCTGCCTCCACCAACAACTCTCAACCACTAAAGCCTAAAGCCAAAACAAACTCTAAAGCCTATTTTGAC
The DNA here is from genome assembly GCA_017311315.1 of Dendrocalamus latiflorus. Lineage (NCBI taxonomy): Eukaryota > Viridiplantae > Streptophyta > Magnoliopsida > Poales > Poaceae > Dendrocalamus > Dendrocalamus latiflorus. The sequence goes on along the minus strand of CM029637.1, from coordinate 11,566,264 downwards.
TAAAGGAAACCCTAAAATCCCTTCAAGTGTTCAAGTGGGCATGCAGCCCCTCCAACCTATTTATAGCCCACGGCTAACGGGTCTCCGCCCCGTTACGCCCGCTAAGTCCAACGGAGCCCGCTCCCGCCTGTGCAGCCTTGCGAAATTCCCGTTTCGCCCCTCCTGCACCTTCTGGGAAGCTTCCGCGCTCCTTGCCTCGCACGCCTCGCAACCACCTCGAGTCCACGTCGTCTTCGACACCTCCTGACTGTTCTGACCTCAGCGCCACCCGCGCCTAGTCCAGTCCTCCGTGTCTCACCACGACTCCGTCTTGACGTCCTGCAATCACACAGACAAGAAACACGTCAAATAGCACCGCTCGATACATGAAAGCGTAAATACCATCATACTTACCACAGATGAAGTCCAAACCTGTCAAAATATCAGAATATGCAACCTAAACCCTTTGACCAGGAATGACCAAGTCCGACCGAGTCCATTGCACCACGCAACGACATGGTCCGAACACCCAAACCAAACTCGACTTTCCTAAACCGATGTCAATTACTCATCATTTACACGGGATCACCACCACATGGTCTCTCAATCTCCCCCTTGATGAGTATATTGACAAACCCAGAAAAAGCATGAAGTTGAGTTTGATTTGAAGAGTCCAACATGGTCCAAAAGAAGAATATGAAGCTAATGACCATGTCGACAGAAGGAACACTAGAGCAACAAAGAAAGAGCAAATTGTTCTCCAAAGCTCTAAACTGTTCCCAAATGACTTTTTCTCCTCTATTCTCCCCCTTTTGGCAATAAACACATCAAGGAGCAAAAGAGAGAATAGTTATGCATATGGATGAAATGGCTGAAGTTTCCTTATTCTAAGCATTTAGAGCCATGAGAAGTATCCATAATGACCAGAATGTATTACACCAAGCCATAACTCAATAAAAGGCTATCTAGATCATGACAAGATATGTATATCCTAGCGAGAACACATAGATGACAATCTGAAATGCAATGCATTTTGTGAGGCAAAGTCTAGCTAGAGATATCCAGGGATGATGCTGGCCATGTCAATAAGATAAGCGGAACCAAGAAGCTAAAATTGAGTCCAAATAGAGTGCTATATGCTCAAGAATGAAACATTGGTTAAAGTACTTAGTTCTTTTGTAGATTAAGCAAATTGAGCACAAATGACATATTTTCTTTTGAAAGTATGACAAGTTTTAATTCAAGTTGAGCAATTTTAATTAACTTATCATGGCAAAAGCTAGTCTACACATATGGAGTCATGATAAATCTAGCACATAAAGCACAAGCCATGGCAAGGTGTAGAGCATTGTAAGCATGTCATAAATGGATAATAATCAAGGCTCAATGTAGTAATATTACAATGCTAGATGCTGAAAATGCTGAAAATGCTGAAAATCCAGCTCCCTCTCAATATGAGATGTAACTTTTAGTTCAAGTTGAGTTATGTCAATATTAAGCTCCAGAAGCTCCCAAATGAACTCCCCCTGAACCAAAGCAATAAAACGAGAAGCTGGGAAAGAAAACAGCAAACAGGTAGTCCTTAAAGCATAGATAAGATATAGAGACAACTATGGCTCAGACTGACTCTCATCTACCCCATATGACTCCAGGACTATTAGCTTGACCGTAAAACACACACACTAGAGAGCAAACACGTACCCTGTCTACCCGAGGGTGGCCCGACCCTCGCTAGAACCTACAAGAAGTTAGTGAGCTCAATCTAGTGAGATAAGAAGCAGCTAATCAGAGGCATCCTGGAAGCACAAGATAAGAGTAAGAAGTCTAAGCAACTAGACAAGAGAAGCACTCTAACCTATGCTAGAAGGACTAGGCCCGATGCACCCCAAGTGCAAAGCGACAGAAATGAGACAGAAGCATAAGCAATATAGTAAAGCAGTAAAGCCCAAAGCCCCCCCTCACTACAGTCCATAAGGACAAACCACCCCAAGCTCTCCCCGCAGAGCTGAAAACCTCGAACTATCCAATGGCTTGGTGAAGATGTCAGCCAACTGGTGGTCACTCTCCACAAACTGGAGCACTATATCGCCCTTCTCTACATGGATTTATTCATCATATACCCTCCTCATAGATGGAAATTCAGGATTTACCCTCCTGGCCTACGTGTCAGTGACTTATGATGACCCCACATGTCATTGAGGTGGGAAGGTAAATCCTGAAATCCCCAATTCAAGGGAGGGTATATGATGAAGATCCACTCTCTACATGGTCTCTAAGGAAGTGATAACGGATATCGATGTGCTTGGTCCGAGAGTGTTGCACTGGGTTCTTAGCAATGTTAATCGTAGAAGTGTTATCACAAAAGAGTGGAACACTGTCGATAACTAACCCAAAGTGAGAGGCTATAAAAGGAGAGGGAGATGTTGTGCTGAATTTGAGAGAGTGGGTTTAAGAGTTAGGGTTTTATTTGGTTCTCTCCATATATGAATTGAGAAAGAGAGAAAGAGAGGAGGTGTGAGCTTCTCTCTATGCTCTCCAGGCGTATGGGGACTTAGTGAGATTGAGAGAGAGAGATGAGCTGAGAACAACACTCTTGTAATCATTCCTTTTTATGCTTCAATGTATGCTTGAGTTGTTTCAGCTTTGGTCGTGTTTTATGGCTGCTTCTTGATCCTTTAGTCTCTCTTCTCTTTATGCCTCCTTGTTGTTTCTTGCGCTGATTTCGTTGCTATAGAGGGCCTGGTTTAGCAAGAACAATTCTTGGTAGCAGTTTTGATCTCCACTACTTGCTTTCGGTTCTCTGTTGGAAGCAGGAAGTAGCTCTCATTTTTGTCACTGCTAGCTGCCCCAGTTCACTGTCGAACAGCCCCTAGTGCAGCTGGTTTTTGCTTTTTCGGATGGTGTTTTATTTCTTGCGGCTAGGAAGTAGTTCTAGCATCTTTTGGCTTGCTACTGACCTCCTTCTTGTACCATTTAAGAGGCAATCTTGTGTCATACGAGAAGCAGTTTTTAGCAGCAAGAACTCTTCATGAATGGTAGTGAAAATATGATCTCTTTCAGCAGTTAAGAATCAGTTTGGGTGGTACTTTTGATTGGTTTCTTCTCTGCTGAACAGCAGCTGCGTTCTATCCTTTTTGCAGTACTTTGTTCCCTTCTTTTTCTTCTTAGCTAAGTAGCTTTCAGCCAGCAGCAAAACATCAATTGGTAGACCCTTTAAGTACCCCTTTTGCTGCAGCTTTTGGTCTTCCTTTCAGCTGCAGTTTCTTGGCTATTTCTTCAGTTGTTTTAGCTGGCTGCAGGCAGTTCCTTTAGTTGTTGGACAACAGTTTGTGCTTTATGTTTGGGACTGCAGGTTGATGTATTGGCTACCCTCTCTTCTCTGCAGTTCTTTATTTTTGCTTGGATTAGGTTCTTGTTTCTGCAGTCTACCATTTCAATCTTCCTTCTGTCAGTTGTGATAATCTTTGGAAAGGTCTTCCGCTTAATTCGTTTGATCTATGTTGGTTTTCCGAGAGCTCTGTATTTTACTTCTTCATAGCTTCCATAGCTATCGGAGAGCTGAGCTTTTTGAGTACTTGTGGGGGACGAATGATTAAAGAATCGACATTCACCCCCCTCTGTCGGCCTTTTCGATCCAACACTTGTCCCATTGCTTCTATACCTTTTGTCCATCCCGGTGTGGTGAAGGAAGCGTGGTATAGTGTGCGGTTTGGTTGTGCAGCGTTTTCTGAGAAATCTCCTCGACCTCATTATATAGTGTGCAAAGCTGATAAAGTTAGGCCATGAGGTCTTGTCGTTGCGGAAAGCTGGCAAGTGCGGTCATGTTGCTGCGCAAAGCTGGTGCGTTAGGTCTTGTCACTGCGCAAAGCTGGGCCATGCTGTAATGTCACTATGAAAAGCTGCATCATCATATCATGTCACTGAGGAAAGCTGGCACATTCTATTTTCTAACTGCGCAAAGCTGGGTCGTGCTGTCATATCACTGCGAAAAGCTGCGTCGTCATGTCATGTCACTGAGGAAAGCTGGCGGTTCGGTCTTGTCACTGCGTAAAGCTGGCCGTGTTGTCATGTCACTGCAGAAAGCTGGCCCGTGCGGTCAGGTCGCTGTGGAAAGCTGGCCCTTGTGGTTTTTTCACTGCGTAAAGCTGGTCCGTGCTGTCATGTCACTGCGAAAAGCTGCATCATCATGTCATGTCACTGAGGAAAGATGGCGTGTTCGGTCTTCTCACTACGCAAAGCTGGGCTGTGTTGTCATGTCACTGCGAAAAGCTACGTCATCATGTCATGTCACTGAGGAAAGCTGGCCCATGCGGTCTTCTCACTACGCAAAGCTGACGTGCCCGGTGTTCTCACTACGCAAAGCTGGGTCGTCATGTCGTGTCATTGAGCAAAAATAGCATGAAGTTACGCTATAAAATGAATGGACGAGGTGGTGCTGGTTGGAAGAACTATCTTCTCCATCGTAGAGTAAGCCACTATGATGGACGCCGAGGGGCCAATCGAACATGGGTCACCAAAGGAGGATCTTCCGCTCGAAAGGAAGGAGGACTTCGGCCCTACTTACCGCTTGTTGCCAAATAGGCACGCTCAGCTAGTGTGGCCAAAATGCAAACATATGCAGGACGCGGTGATGCAGGTGGCAGAAGGCCATACGGATGGTGGTCGACGTTTCTTCCGATGCCCAAACTCCGGGGTACAAGTTCGCACTCATCTATTTTGTTGTAGTACTAATATAGCTTTGATGTTAACGTTTGTTTGTAGCAGATGGATAAATGTGACTTCGTGCGATGGATCGATCCTCCCCACGAAGGGTATATTTCGACGTTCATGCATACGTTGTGGGAACAAATCTTTGATTTGGAGGCACGCATTGAGAGTCTTGAAGAGTAGAATGATGACCTCCGTCAGCAGTTGGAGCACGAGAGGGGCAACGAGGAGGTCATCAACATAGGGAGTTCATACGACCCAACATGTTGATGCGTGAACCCTAGTTGTATATGTGCTTGCCACTACCACGATGGCCAGCCATGTCCGAGACGACCCCCTCAGCAATACTCCATGTGGGTGCCACGAGGCTTGTCCCACATATAGGCAACGATGTGTATGGTTCTACCGGTGTACTCAGCACTGTTGTTCAAAATAATTTTTAATGTTGTTAAGCATGTAGTTGAAGGGTTCGTGTGTTGTTGTGGTTGCCATCAGTGTAGTTCACTGTTAGTTTGCTGTGTGCGTCGAAAAGGTAAGGAGAAGTAGAAGTAAGCTCTCGACATAGTAGAAGTAAATGTTAACTACGTAAAAAACAAACATAAACAATACATGAACAAATAGTGTACAGTGAGCACTACCGTCCCTCAACAACATCCCCAGCACCCCCTCCGTCGCCACCCTGGCCCCCTCCGTCTCCATGTCTGCGTCCTCCCATACAGCCCTGCTTGGTCGTCCTCTGCTGCAACGGGTGACGACGTCCAGACAACGCAAGACGCTTAGGAGACAGTCACACCCGCCGCTGAGCTGGTGGAGTGGGCTCCACCGCTGCCTGTGTGCCCTCCGGTGCACCAGTGAGGGCACTCCCAAAGAGAACATCTGGTGGTGTGCCCCGAGGTGCAGAGCTAGACGCCGGCCCGGGCCAGTCTGAAAAGTATTGGTCTGGATCGTCCGGGCCCAGGGAGACGCCATATCCCTGCTCGGGGGAGAAAAGACCTGCAATAGTAATATCATTAGTTTGTTACATAAAGCATTGGGATAAAAGCGAGATCCGACGATGCGTACCCTCAGTTGGCGCCATCGCGTCTGGAGGGACGTACGACGTGGAGTACACCCCCTGCGTGGGGAAGCCGGGGATGTGCGGAGGACCCATGAAGAGCTGCCCTAGCGGTGTATGAGGCCGTCCCCAAGCAGAGCCCCCAGCCTGGTCTGGGTGAGGTGGTGTAGGACATGGCCATGTACAACCTCTGGAGTAGTGCCACGCTGGTTGGGGCAGCACTGGTGGACGAACTGTCTGTGCGCTGGGCATGGCTGTGGAGACCGCCGGTAGCCTCGTGCAGGACAGCATGCCTACGATATGTCTACACTCGACCTCCATCTGACGCCAAATGCTCACGTTCTCCTCGTGGGTCAACTCCGCACTTGCGGCAAGCTTGTCCAGCATAGTGACAGAATCGCTCCACATCGAAGTACCGACGTCAGCTTGAAGGAAAAGACATGAAATGGTCAATCATCAAAATGACATTGCCATTAGGGACTCTAAAAATTACGTGTAATGTACCGCGAGGTGAGCGTCCCGCACGAGGTACGCGGGCTACATGTCTGTTGGAGCGGCAATGTGTGTGGTGGGCGGGTCAACGACATGTATGAGCCTCGTACGTGTCCACCCCTGGTACCAACGCAGGTACTCCGCGCAGTCCCTGTTGTCGTAGATGCGGTCCTTCTCCACGCAGTCGTCGAGTGCACCCTCCCACTGCGTAGTCCACCTCTGCATCATCGTCGTCCAGTCCGTGCCGCGTTTAACTCCCTTTTCTGGAGTGCCTACTTATAGGACCATTACGTAAGTACTTGCAAACAGAGTAGTATGTATGTACAGATTTATGAGAAGTGGTCACTCACGCATGCACGCTCTGCGGGAGCGGTGGTCCGACTGGTACAGGAAGTGCCTGACGTAGACCAAACTGTCGCATCACTCGCTGGGGTACATAGTCCTCTACAAAGATATCATACACGAGCTTCCGGCACATCAGCCAGAAAGCCCAGTCACACCAGCACAGTGTGGATAGCCTGTCAGGAGCACGGTCCTACAGTGCCGTAGGTGAGTACGGCTCCCAGCGCACGTCGTCAGCTGTAAGGCGATCGAACTGCTCCACAAAGGGAACGTGCGTGAACTGTACTTACAAGGAAGAATAGTTGTTAAGTATGATCATCGTTAATAAGAAGGAAATAACTGATTGTGATTATACTTACCCGTTGACGACACCAGATAGAAGGCATCGTCAGCCGGTCGACGTCTCCCCCAGGGTGCATCTCTACCCCGTACGGACTCATGTCCTCTAGCAAAGGTCGTCCGAGGTTGAAGCGCTCGAACGACCATAGCTGCAGTAGCAGCGGACAACCCGCGAGGACCGAGTTCGCCTTGGTCCTCGAGCATGCATCGCACAGGCCACGGTAGGTCACAGCAAGTGCGGCTGATCCCTAGCTGACTGGGAGGCCTCACCGTCCACGATCGCCTTAGCATGAGCGATGAGGCATGCATCGACGGTGTTGCCGTGGATTGTGGTGAAGAGCACCCAACCAAACAGCCATAGCAAGTACGCCTCCAAGTGGCGCAAGACCTAGTAATTGTCCACCTTTAGATCCATTCGCTCCACCTGAATGTAAACAAGATGTTATTAGTACGTAATAGCGCAAATACGAGCTTTGACAACACGATCGATTACAAAGAGCACGTACCCGGAACTGTGCGAGCCACCTCCACGATAGCCCGTGTGTCTGACTCGCTGATAAGATGTAGTAGTCATCCGTGGCACCCGACGGAGAGGACCCCCTCGAATCTGCCAAGTAGGTTAGTGTGCCACTCGGCCGGGGCCTCCGGTAGGAAGGCAGCGGCTCCCGCGATCGGAAGGACAAGCAGTAGGGACACATCCTACAGGATAGGCATCATCTCCTCGAATGGGACGTGGAAAGTGTGCGTCTCGGGTCGCCAACGGTCCACCAAAGCCGTCAGTAGGGAACGGTTGAATGGGAAACGTCGTGGTCGCTCCACGACGTTGTCCCCGCCCATGACCACGGCGAGTCCATCCTCGTCAGTGGCCTGCACCATCTGGGCAAGAGGGAGTAGCCTGGCATCCCGCAGCCTACAAACAAAGTGAAGGTCAACACGGAACATACTTACAGCAACACTAAAACGCTGGACAAGTGCAAACCTGACTGTCCAACGGGGGTCGAGTCTATAGGCCACGCGAGGTGTGCATGTCCGGACCACTCCTAGCTCAGCTGGCTCATCCGCGCTCCCCGTAGGCGGCACATGACGGGAAGCGCGATGCAGGCGGTCCATGTGCTTGTCCAACAGGGGGTACCGCCAGTCCGAGTCACAACCATCACGAGCCATACCTATAAAAAGAGTTCAAGTTAGCACTTATAAGGAACCAGAAAACATCGCATGTAAACTAATAGTAAATAGAACTTGTAAGGAAATAAACAGAGCAATACTACGCTAACAGCACAACACCAACTACATTACAGAAAAGGGGGATGTAACATAGCAGTTGTACAAATGGTACATGAAATATATGATAAATTTAGCATGACATTCCGCACGTCATAAGTGCGTACTAAACAAACACATTTCACAATGTAAATTTATTTCTAGTCTCCAACAACTCGTAGTACACGCCATGTCGCTCTGCCTACTGATCAGCACATGTGTTGCATCGTCTAGCTGTGTGCCCCTCCTGATCGCATCAGCCGCAACGTGCACCAGATGCTCTGACTTGCGATTCTTCCATATCATTTCTAATACAATGGCTCTATCGCCGACCTCCCACCCTTCAGCATGTTAACATCTAGAATCTAGGTCCTCGCTGCAATGTCCAAGGTGGCAAAGTTTCAGACAACCCTGAACGCCCAGAGCTCCCCACACCAAGCATGCAGTACCCTTCCTTAAAAAAGTACTCTGACATGAAGTTCGAAAGATCTATGCCCACGGTCCCACATGCAGTGAGGACATGAGATCATGGCTTGTGTAACAGCTTCAGCTTGTTGCACGTGTAGCTAGGTTCGTTTGTATAATCTCCAAGGCATATCTCGTGGGTAATAAGGGAACGAGCCGTCCCAAACCCAGCTCTATCACGGAGTACCACGTCGAAATGATGCTCCCTATTGCCCATGACCTGTACTGTGTGCAATTGACCCTTCTGTGCCTTCGTCTCCATGTATGCTGTAATTTTCGACGAATACAGTGCTCGTGGATTGGCTGCATGAAGTGCGGCATTCGCGTGCCTCTCCCTGAAGTTACCGATTGTGCTGTGAAGAACACCTTCCACGATGGCGACAAGGGGCTAAAAACGGAGGCCCGTAAGAACCCAATTGTACACCTCAGCAAGGTTAGTCATCATTATGCTGTACCTTGCGCCATCCGTGTCATGCAACAGCAACCACTTCTCCAATGGTTCTCCATTGATCCACTGCGAGAAGCACTTGATGTTTCATGAGCTCCTTCTTCTTAGACCAGCTGGGTTAGGTTCATCGAGTGCTGGCAAGCATTCCGGTTGTGCCGCCCCAGAAATGACCGGCCCCTTGCTCCTCTCGTCGACGTGCTTCCTGTTGTGCTCATCCAACAACACCCACAAAGCATTAAATTTTCTCCACTGGTTCTGCATAGCCAGCCTCTTGAATAGCTTCATCAACGGTTGTTTTGGAAACTACTTGAAAAGGTTCGCTCCTAGGTGATGAATGCACCACCTGTTCCTCATGTGTGGCCAGGAAAAGGGCTCCTCAGGGTCTTCCTGAATTTTTCTTATAGCCTTTACAATCCCGGCGTGGCGATCATGGATTACGCACACACCAGGACGAGTGCCGACAACTCCAACCCTGACATGTCTAAGAAACCACAACCAGCTTTCATAATTCTCACTTTCCACGAATACGATGGCCAACGGCAAAATTTGGTTGTTGCTGTCAATGCCTATGGCCATCAGGATCTGCCCCTTATATTTGCCTGTCAGAAAGGTCCCGTCAACTGAGATCACCGGTAGCATGTGCCTGAATGCCTTGATTTAAGCACCAATGCTAACAAGGCTCTCTGCAACACTGCATATCCTGGTGGACTTGTGGACGGCTTGTCGTGCACAGCAATATACGTGCCCATTCCTGTCCTACAACACCTTAAGCATACGAGAAAAATTGTCGTACGCCGCCTCGAAAGACCTGAATCGTTTTTTCAACACCTTCTGCTTGGCATGCCACGCCTTCGCGTAGCTAATCTTGTACTTGAATTTCTTCTTGATAGCTATCACGATATGCATGGCCTCCATGTCTTTCTTCTCCATTATCTCTCTGTACGTCAAATTAGCTGTAAAGGTGGACGTTAGGTTATGATGCCTCACCAAAACACTGTTGAGAATTCAAGAGTGCGGCTCTACCTTCGACACAATCCAGTGAGTCTCATACTTGGGTCTACGTGCATGCACCCTCCAAGGACAACCAGCCTGCTCGCACTTCACGGTATACTGCTCCTGGCTTGATTTCACGACCCGAAAAGTCTGCTGCATTGAAAGGGCCCACAGCTTAATGACATCCTGCAGCGCTGTGTTGTCAGTAAATATAGAATGCAACCGAACCTCTGCCTCATGATACTCCCACGCTGATTCATGCTCATCATGTGCGGAAACACACTCAGCATTAAACCGGTTCTATTCCTGCGGGATAGGAACTTCATCCTCATCCGAACTATCTTTGTCCTCGTCCTATACAGCTTCCTCTTCAGCCCATGCCCTCTGGTCATCACAGTCCGTCTGCTGCATGATGTACTCAGTATGCTCCCCTTCATCGGCTTTTCTACATCTACAGTTTTTACTAACACTAACATTTGATTAAAAATATACTACAAATACAATATACCAAAAAAAACTGGATCTAATTCTTCCTGTTCTCTCCTGCCACTCCTCCTTCCTCCCTCTCCTCTCCTCTCCTCCTCCTCTCCCTCTCCTCTTCTCCCCCTCCTTCCTCTCCTCTCCTCTTCTCCCCCTCCTTCCTCTCCTCTTCTCCTCTCTTTTCTTCTCTCGGTCAAGCGAATGGATTGCGAATTAGTGGGGGCGGCGGCGGCCGAGCGCACGTCCCTTTTTAACCCCCTGTCGCCCGAGCGTTGGACGATTGGAGCTCCAGTCGCCCAACCGTTAGGCGATTGGAGCTCCAGTCGCTGAACGCTCGGGTGACAGTAATTACTTGCCCAACCATTACCATATTGGCCGCGTGTCACTTCCCAGTTGGGCGACTGGAGCCTATTTGTGTAAAAAAATATTGCCGCGGGTATATTTTTGTAATTTTGAATAAAAAATAGATTATTCGTACAAAAAATTCGATAAGACTAGGGGTGTCAATAGAGCAGATAATATCCATCTGTTCGATCGATTGAAGATTTGCGAAACGAATATAGAAGGGGTAGATAGATATCCGGTACTATCTGTGTCTGATCCTAACTTCGAGAAAAAAATATAGAATAGGATACGGGATAAGTGATATCCGTCCGTATATATCCGTATGTAAGTGATATGAGGAAGTCTGTTGCGACTTCATCTAGGAACAAGATAACGTATAGACAAATTATCAAATCTAAACAGGCGGGAGTACATAGTTTCTTCCTTCAATATCTCAGTAATTAGTCTCCATGTTCGTTCTGATTGTACCATACTATCCAATGTCCTGTGCAAAGAAGCGGGTAATTTCCGTTCGACCGACCGTCCGAAAGATTATGGAACTGATATGGAATGGAGAAATAAATATCTGGTATTATCCGTGTCCAACTTCGACTCCGAGAAAAAATATGGAATAGGATACATGATAAACGATATCTGTTCGTATCCGCTTCGATTGTACCCCTAGATAAGACCCGATTGTTCAATAGTGGCTAATAGCAACACTCAAATAAAGAAAAATCGAGTCTAAGAACTACAGGGCACACATGAATATATTGATTCACGTGCATGCAAATGCTTCCTTTTGCTGGCGCGACAAAAATTGGAAAGATGGAAACTCCCTCCCATGTGTGGCAACAAATTATCTCCTTATTTGGTGGTGTAGATGGCATGCCAAGATTGTTTCTCTCTCACATTTGCATGCAATGTAGAATTTCCCTATGCAGCCTTGAATCCTCATGGCTGCAACAATTCCCTTCCTTTTAATTTCCTTCATTCTCTTCATGGTTGCATGCGTGCACATACACCAGTCCATTTATTCCTCACGCTGAAAATATTGCATGCTGACTGAGTTTCCTTCTTTCTCTCTATGGTTGCATGCAGTAGTACACTAGCTCTTTGGTTGCAATTCTTTATCAGCACTCCGGAGTTGAACTCCCTCATAGGCGCTAACAAGTAAACAACAATCATTAGGCAATATTATTTATTTCATAATTAAATAATTACTATGCATAAGAAATGAATTCACCTATTATCCAAGGTGTCGTGCACAAGCTCGTGTCCTTGGACCTTGTACACTAGTTGTGTCTTGCATGTGTGCACTAGTGATGTCCTCATTAGCGACGGAGACGGTAGCGGGTCTGCGTGCTAAACAGGCTATCCTTGGCCCGTCGTGCTATATGTGCCCGGGCCAGCATGGCATGGCCTATCACCTCATTAGGCCATGTTTGGGTTCGAGGCTGAGCTCGTGGGTTAGCATGGCACAGCCTGTTTAGTTGACTGGGCCAACCGGACCATACCTAAATGGGTTGTGCCTATACTGGTCCATGTCGAGCAACCCATTTGGCCAAGTCTGCATCTCGACCCTACTCGTCATTGTGTTGCTTGTCCATGACACATGGCCCTGTGATCCAAATCTACCAACAATGCCATGTCACCTACCACCTCAGCTCTATCTCCCTCGTGGCAAGCCACGTGGCATCTTGTGTGTCAAAACCTAGACCAAATCCTCCTCTCATTGACTTGTGGACCCCAGATGTCAGCGACACACCTGAAACCCTAGATGCAATCATGACCTAATGACATGTGGACCCTGCCATCACCCACCCTAATAAAACCCTAATCTGCCCTCTCTTACTTACATGTGGCCCCATATGTCATTGTCTTTCTGTAAACTTAGTTCACTGTAGACTAGTACCTCACCCGATGGCCCCACTTGTCACTCTCTCCACTTTTTTCCTACATCCCTGAAATAAAAGATTCTAGAATATTCGGTGGGTCCTAGTGTGAGTGACTCACATTCTCTCTCCTATGTCTTTTTCCCCAATTTCTCTCCCGGCTAAACTTTCAGAAGCCCATTCTCCTTCATATGATCTTTGATTGAATCCGTTCTTCTTCCTAAATTCATACAAAATGAAGCCCTATCTTCAATGTGTAGGCTTAGTGTATTGGGTAGTCTTGACCTTCAATGTGTAGGTTTAATGTATTAGGTAGTCTTGCCCTAATCAATTAACGACTTAACTTTCTATGCCATTGAATTAATTCGCATCGTACAACCACATGCCTGAAATAGGACATGCCTAGCTTAGTAAGTTACGAAGTTTCAACATTGGCTTCCTCAGGTTGTAGGTCAGACTATGTGTATGGAGGAGGGTGTTTGTCTAGGGAAGGCAATTGTGCCCGTTTACCCGTATACCCATGGGTAAATACCCTAATAGAGCCGGGTATGGGATATTTTTTTTACCCATAGGTATGAAAATGGGGGAACACTCTACCCGTCAGGTAAACGGACACGGGTATGGGTAAGCTCCACCCGTACCCGCCCTGCCCGTTTACCCACAATATATATTGACAGGTGGCGCAGCCATAGCAATATCTCTAATTGCTATTGATTGTTATAAACTTTTGCATATCTCTAATTATTATTGATTGTTATAAAATTTTTTTGATAGCTATTATATTTTCTAGCAACAGCTACTGCTTATATGTACTTGTTATTAATTCAACTCTCAGATGGTGACTCTCAATTCGCGGGTAATCGGGCATGCCCACGAGCGATAGGTACCTGCGGGTGATGGGTATGGGTGAGGTTCTTCACCCGTCGTCCTTCGCGGGTATGCCCGTGGGTGTAAATCGGGGTCACGGGTATGGGTATGGGCGAGCACTACCCATACCCGCCGTGCCCGATTGCCATCCCTATGTGTGTCACTATGTTTGGACCACATCATGGATGGTTCACGTTCTCAAATCCAAGGTGTACGCCTCACCCGTCGCTATGTATGTATCGCTACGTATGGATGTTTGCTATGTATGGAACATAGGTGTCGGTTAGGTCATCGAGAGGGCCAATTATTGGGGCGAAGTTTCAGAAAGGCTTGTGGTCTTGCATTGGCCATGCTGACCATATCTTGTGGGTAAAGTATATAACCTCTGCAGAGTGTTATCAAAATTGTTCGCACAGTCATGTCTACAACCATGGACATGCTTAGGGATTTCACACAAGGGTTATATTTTATAAAACAAAATTGGGAAGGTGGCTATGTGAATGACTTGGTTTATGATATGCGAATCTTTATGTCAAACTCTTGTTTACTTATTATTGTTATTATTCTTTTCACTTATGCTTTAAATCTATTTATCGTATTCAAATTGCAACTGTTGCATTATGCAAAATAAACCAATCAGCCATAACCTTTGAAATACGCATCATGTAGAAACCCAAATATGCAAATTCGAACTCTCCTGTGTATTCTGTATTAGTCCAGGATCGCACTAGTGCACATAGTGTAAATATAGAGAAAATATTGATGACATCATGATTTACTAAGAAAAAGGACTCAAATATTATTCATTATCAGAATTGCAACTTTATGGCCAAGCTTATAGATAATAGCCGGGAGGGCTTAAGAAATTAGCAGCGAAAAACAGAAATAAGCGTGATAGCCATTCGATATGCCCACAGGCAATCGACTGGGGAGCAAAGTTCAAATCTGCAAAGTCGTCGAAGAATCCTCCTCCAAGTACCTCTGGCTGGTGTGGTTCTTCTTTAGCAACTGAGCAGATATGGATATAGCCGTAAGTACATAGAGTACTCAGCAAGTCATTTGTAACAAAAATGCAATATAGTATGCAAGGCTTACCAAGTGATGGATGAGAGATTATTTTGCAGAAAGCAATAATTTGAAGTAAATACAATAGATAGATTAAACACACACTTTAAAAATGATTAATAAGTAAATAAACAAAGAAATTGAGAGTAAGGAGAAGAATACTAAGAAGAAGAATGAGTAGCTATCCTGCATTTTCCATCAAGACCATCAAATCAAGTTAATTAGGCTTGTCAAAATTGAGTTTAGCTATGGGCTCATTAAGGTCTAGAACATCTGTACTCGATATGGTAAAAACATGAAAATTTAATCACTCATACACAACAAAAAAAAGATGATAAAATGACAAGAGTAGAAGCTTATCTCTGTTAACACTGTTGCTACATAATGGTTCATTGTGAGAGACCATGTGGAGGTCCTCCCGTGTGTATGATGAGTTATTGACATTGGGTTAGCTAAGTCGAGTTTGGCTTGGGTGTTTTGGACCCTGACGTTGCGTGGTGCAACGGGCTCGGTCGGACTTTGGTCAAACTTGGTCGTATGGGATTAGGTTGCATATTCTGCTGATTCGACAGGTTTGGATTTCATCATGGTGAGTATGATGTTATTTACGCTTTCATGTATCGAGCGGTGCTATTTGACGTGTTTCTTGTCGGTGTGACTGCAGGACGTCGAGACGGAGTCGTGGTGAGACACGAAGGACTGGACTAGGCGCAGGTGGCGCTGAGGTCAGAACGGTCAGGAGGTGTCGAAGACGACGTGGACTCGAGGTGGTTGCGAGGCGTGCGAGACAAGGAGCGCGGAAGCTTCCCGGAAGGTGCAGAGGGGCGAATCGGGAATTTCGCAAGACTGCACAAGCGGGAGCGGGCTCTGTTGGAAATAGCGGGCGTAACGGGGCGGAGACCCGTTAGCCGTAGGCTATAAATAGGTGGAGAGGGCTGCATGCCCACTTGAGCACTTGAAAGGGAATTAGGGTTTGCTAGAGTCAAAAGAGTCTTTAGTGGTTGTTTTGGCTTTAGGCTTTAGTGGTTGAGGTTTGTTGGTGGAGGCAGAGGTGTGCTCCCTGCTTGTCCCCTTCGTAGCTTTCCAGAGTGTGTTCATCCCTCCTCAAGCATGTATGGGTGTGTTCTTGAGGTTTGAAAGTGGGAGAGGATGAGATGAAAGCTTGTAATCATTCCTCTTGTATCAATCATGTATCTCTCTTCCTCTAGATCAATATGAGATGGTGTTTGTTTCATATTTGAGCTCTCTGTCATTTTTCCTTCGATGACCTCTTTTGGAGATTTCTTGATTTCTTGGTTTTGAGTTCTTGCCTGCTGGGATTGGCCAAAATGGGTTGCTCTGTGATGGGTTAGTGCTTCAAGATCGTTTGATCGAGTTTCCCTAGAGCAAACTTAATTTTATTCTCAGATTTCCTTTTTGAGTTCCCCTGTTCATGGTTTGCATTTCTAGGGTTTGAGGCTGTTCTTGATTCCCTCCGCGAGATGGCTTGAAATTTGGCATGGAGAGTCCAGAGGCTATCAACTAGCTTCCCTCAAAATTTCATGGCCAGAGGATCAACGATTGAGGAGTAATTTGATTTTTGGTGGAGGCTCTGTAAGTTTTCAGGATTTAGCCCTTTTCTGAATTTTTAGGGTTTGGTGTTATTTTCGATTTCCTTCACGAGATGGCATAAAACTTGGCATGAGAGGTCCAGAGGCTATTGCTAACCTATCCTCAAAGTTTCATAGCCAAATGATCAAAGATGAAATGGGAAATTGAGTTTTTGGGCAACCCTCTGTACTTTTCAGGTTTTTGTCCAAATTCTGAATTTCTTGCTGCTAAGTTTGATTTCTTTGTTTTCCAAGCCCTCCTTGCTATTTGATATTTAGTGGTGATTCTCTGGGACTAAAAGATTGGAAGCAAACCCTTGTTTTCTCTATTTTTATCTTGTCTTTAGTAAGTTCTCCATTCCTGTTTTCAGCTACTTCTTGCTGCAGATTTCAGCCTCTTCTTGGTGCTGTTTTCAGTCAAAATTGTTGCTGTTTTCAGCCACTTCTTGCTGCAGATTTCAGCCTCTTCTTGCTGCTGTTTTCAGCCAATTGAAGTGCAGTTTTTAGCCAATTTGCAGTGCTGCTTTCAGCAAATTGAAGTGCTGTTTTCAGCCAATTGAAGTGCAGTTTTTAGCCAATTTGCAGCTCTCTTTTGCTGTGCAGTTTGGCTCATTTTCAGCAGCAAAATAGTCACTATTTAGAGCATTTGTAGTGACAGTTTTCAGCAGCAAAGGGAGTCCTTTTTGGGCTATTTTCAGCTGCTGTCTTGAACAGCGAAGAGTTCATTTTCAGTCTTCTCTTTGATATTTTCTGGGAGTCTCTTTTGTCCAATTAGCAAACTTCTTCTGGCTTCATAGCTTTTTAGCTATTGGAGAGAAGTTGCAAGTAGATACTTGTGCGGGGATGAATTTTTAGAGACCGACATTCACCCCCCTCTGTCGCCATTTCGGTCCTTCACATTGAGGTCAAGAATTGTTGAATCCATTGTTTCTTGGTTCAGAAATTCTACTCATCCATTGTTTCTTTGTTTGTTCCTACGCCAACTTGTTGGGAGAGAAGAGAAATTGCTGCTATATTTATGTTAGTTCCTACGCCAACTTGTTGGGAGAGAAGAGAAATTGCTGCTATATTTATGTTAGTTCCTACGCCAACTTGTGGGCGATAATCTAATTTTTTGTTCAAATTTGCATTAGGCATCACTCTAATTCCAATTTTTATTTGCCGTTAATCTCTCTAATTTGGCTTGAGCGGTAGTACTAGAGTTGTGCGATGCAGTGAATTTGCATGCATGTAGTGTATGCAGATACTTCTATATGGCTTGAGCTCAGTAGTAGTGTTGTGCATTTAATATGCATGCATGCATGGTACATGGACATAGGTGACTAGAAAAGAGGCATAATTAAATGAAAGCATTAAATATAATACTTAAAGGAGGTAATTAGGGGTACTTTCATAACTTGAAACATTCATTGGCCTATATGCAAGATGAAAATAGGCCTTATAAATTTGGACGGAGGGAGTACTATTTTGACTTGCTTGTTTTGTTTGTGAGAACTAAGTGCCTAAGAATATGCCTATGTGTGACAGTGTTGTTGTGGTTTGTTTGAGACTATGTGATGTTGTGTAATATTGTAATGTGTGCCTGTAATAATCGAAGCATATTAGTCATTAGTTGGACTTGGAACATGCTGTCTAACTTACATGAAGCATCAAAGTCATCTAGTATATTTGCATCACATCCAAGTAACATCTCTTCTTCTTACATACATACATACATACATACATACATACATACATACATACATACATACATACATACATACATACATACATACATACATACATACATACATACATACATACATACATACATACATACATACATACATACATACATACATACATACATACATACATACATACATACATACATACATACATACATACATACATACATACATACATACATACATACATACATACATACATACATACATACATACATACATACGCTCTTGTTGGGATATGGGTAGGATACACTAGCATAGATTAAAAATTTTCTACCACGTAAACTAGAAAATCATGCAAGTAAGAGATCATAGATTATTACTACTAGAGGCGTAGTGCAGCGGAAGTAGAGTTGAAGCGGCCAGTTTAACGAAGTGCGTGTTTGTCGGACCCCGGGTTTGAACCAACCCAGAACCCTCTGTGAAATCATTGCACTATTCCCTGGATCAGTAGATAGTGCCCACAGATACATTGCCGATTCATTTCATACACGGCACAGGCCATAATATTACAATACCAAAGTACACAGGTCCCATATAAGGACAAGTGTTACAAAAGGGGCCTTCGGGCCACAAAAGTTCAGTGTACCATTGCATTATTGACGGAAGCAAAAGGGAGGGGCTCATCTCCCCACAGGCAAGCGACCGGGATAACCTAGGTGCACTTAATATTACCCAGAGGACTTGGTTAATGTTAAGGGCACCTTCCAATTAGATTGGTCGGCCAGACTGTAAGGAGAGACTAGATCCTAGCCTAGCTACCACCATCTTCATTCCCTTCGCCAGCTGGGTTCGGGTAGTACTCGTACTGATCTTGATTGGCAAACTCTGGGAAAAGGGGGGTAGAGAGCGAGTATGAGCACACACAACCGTGTTCTGCGAGCCAACATACAGAATGCAAATACTAGTATGCAAGGCTTTATACAAGGAAGGCTTAGGCTCTTTTGTTTGCGCAAAGCAACAGTTGCAAATAACTTAATTACAAACCCTATGTTCTAGCCCTTTTAATAACCAATTCTTTGAAGATTGAAAATTGTGCAGTATGTATAAGACGGTGCTGGTTCCATCCACTAGTTTCATGGCTCCAACCACCTATGCTAGATTTTTAGTTTGGATAACCCATACTAACACTGGAGTACTTCCCTCCAGGAAAGATTCAGAATTTGGAGTACTTCCCTCCAACCAGTTTTCTTCCCATCCACAAAAGGTTTTTCAAATAGAACTAACTCGAGTGGGTTCCCATGTCCGCCCTTGATCGTGGGCACAGCTATTCGAATAGTTTACACTCTGCAGAGGTTGTACACTTTCACCACAAGAGATAAGTCATCTTAAAAGCCAACATGCTTCCTTAGGCATGAGACCCAGATGGTTTATCACAAAGCCTTTACCTTACTCCGTTTTAGCTAGATACCACCCCGCTGAGGTTTCACCGCTGAAGGGCTACATCCACCACAGTCAAAAGCCCCCTCTTGCGCCGTACGAGTAAACCAGTGCTCTGGCACCCATCTTCCGTGATGATATCTAAACTAAACCCTTGCAAGTTAATCAGCTAGGTCGTACCCATATAGACTTGTGGTTGTACGGTTTTACACAAGGAGGTCATCACAAGATTCGGTCCTTAATTTATCCAGGCGGTTCATTCCACAAACCACGGGTTCTCGTGCGACATCAGCACCAACCACTCTTACCACCCGCCCAGACAGGTATAGCAGGTTTTGAGGGTTTTGAGAAGCATAAACTAACTAGTTACAAAGTATTCAGTCATGTACATCCCGTGACTGCCCAAAACAAATTCTCATATTTGTTTAAAGATTGATGATCAGGGTACATGACCCTGGACTTAGACCAATAGCATGGCATTTTAATTTGACTTATAACTATTAAAGTTAACCTTATTTTCTAGGGTGACAAGGAGCAGGTAATTTGAGTTATCAAGGAATGGCATATTAAGTTTATTGTAATGTCAAGTGGGCATGTAACTACCTTAACGCTTAACATATTATTACATGAAATAGCGAATGCATATTTTGAGTAATGTAAATGAAGATAATTTTATGAGAAACTTAGGAGCAAAATGATCAAAATGCTGACTCGCCTGGGTCTAGAGTAGTAGGATCTTGCTGGTCCTGGAGTGGATCTTCTTGTGGCTCGGGGGCAGCTTCAAACTCTACTCGAACGGGAAAACCCGAAGCACACCCAACAAGCAAAGAGAACAAAATAAGCATAAAATAATAAGCAAAACAGCTAAAAAATAAACCAAACCACAACCAACAGAAAGAGCTTGAATTTAGAAAAATTTAGAAACAAGTTTCACCCGAATCGGAGTTACGATGAGGGAGATAGAGCTATTTGAAGTTTCATTTTTAGGAAAATCCTAAAAATGAAAGAGGAGAGAGAACTCACTCTCTGACAGGTGGGTCCCGTCGGGTTTTATTTTATTTTCAGATAAATCTTTATTTCGGAAAATCACAGTGTATGACATGCGGGGCCCACGACATTTTAATTATTTTCTTTTCTGAAAATCGGCCCGAGACCGACACGTGGGGCCAGGTTACTGTATAAACAGTGCCTGGGACCCACCGTCAGTGACTCAGTCCATTAACCGAGGTTAACTAATTTCTTTTAATCGAAGGGGCCCACAGGTCAGCGCCACCGGGCTTTTAAAACGGCCTGGGCCCACCGATCAGTGGCTCATTAGGGCCAATAATCACGGCGGTCGGCCGTTAACCGGCGCGGGAGCCAAGCTCCACCAGCCGGGCGACGGCGGGGCCTGCCAGCGGCGAGGGGGCCCGTGGCCGCACGGGGAAATGCCCGAAACGGAACCCCCAGTCCCGTGCGCATCCGATGGTGGGGGTGAATAGGCCCGAGGTGGGCCGGGAGGTCGCCGGCGGTGAGCCAGGCGGCGGTGGAGCCAAGGGTTGCTCGGGTCGGCGCCTCTTGCGACGAAAGCGCAATTAAATGGCAGGGAAGTTTCTAGGGACATTCGGAAACTCACCGGCGCAGATAACGGAGCTCAGGGAGGCTCGGTGCGGGCTGGCAGCGACGAGCTCACACGGCGGAGGAGGCTGATCGGTGCCGGAGAAGACGAGGGGGTGAAGCTCCAAATTGAAGGTGTGGTCGACTTCACGGGGTGGCAAGGATACTCCGGCTGCGAGGAATCGGCCGGAGATCCCTCGAATCGGCGGCGGCAGAAGATGGCCGGAATCGGGGAAGAACCGAGTGCCGGTGAGCTACAAGAGGGGAGAAGTCAATTAAACTCGAGGGGAGGTTCTCGGGGGCAAGAGAAGGCAGAGGAGCAGGGCAATGCCGGCCGTGAGTCGTCGAGGTGGGCTGGTGGCGGTGGCGGCCCGGAGAGCTACCGCCGGCGGCGATTTTTCGCTCGGGTGTTGGTGTGTGGAGTGGAGGAAGTGAGTGCGGCGCATGGACAGTTTTTTATAGCTGTATAAAGGCGTAGGGGAGGACAGGATAGGTATGGGCAAAGGAGCTCCTCTCCCTGTGGCGTACCCGAGGGTGACGAGGCTAGCACCGGCTAGGGTGGACGGCCGGCATGGGCGAGGTACGTTTGCCTCCATGGCCGCACGAAGGGTAAGGCGCGCGGGGATGGGTGGCGCTGTCCGGCCGCTACGGCTCGGGTACGGAGGCGTGGCAGTGCGGACACGGGGCGACACGGCGGGAGGCAATGGCGCCGGGGAAGGCGGGGGAGGACACTGGGATACTGCCGCCCATTAAATGCGGTGGCGACGGCCATACCGGAGTGGCGAGCAGCGACGTGGCCAGGACACCAAAACTGGGGGCGGAGTTGGGAGCCGGCCACGGCGGCGAATGGGGAGCTGACGCGCGGGGCGCCTACGGCGAGGGGCCGGACGCCAAAGCCGGCGGGGGCGCCGGGGATCGCGGCGGGACTGCCACGGTGGGGTACAGCGGTTGCGAGGCGAGGAAACCACGGGCGGCGCAGCGGGTTGGCTCGGGCGGAGAGCAACGGTGCAGGCGGGAGAGAGAAAGAGGGAGAGAGCGTGGGCTCCGCGAGGAAGAAGACGGGGAGAAGGGGTGCCGCGCTGGGCCGGGCGAAGCCCAGAAGGGAAAAGGAAGAAATGGGCCCGGGAGGGAGCAGGCCGGCCGGGAGAAAAAGAAAAGGGGCCGGGCTGGGGAAAAAAAAGAAAAGGGGGGTATAGAAGGCTGGCCCACCCAGGAGGAGAGGAAAAGAGAGGAAATTTGGGAAAGGCCAAAAAGGGTTTTGGGCTAGGATATTTAAATTTAAAATTTGAACTTTTGAAATTAACTTTCTAATAACCAAGTAAAACAAGGCAATTAAGCAAATTGAAAAATGGGATGTCACAGTGTTGCTGTAGTCAAAGTAGTTGATCATCTTCTGAACAACCATCTCCTCGCAATCAAACCGATCAGTGGCACAGTTGCAATAGCACCTTTACTGAGGTTCACACGTCCAGGGATGGAATGCCATGTGTCGGTGTGCTAGCACCAGCGCGCACGACAGGGGTTATGAGAGGCACCGGCTAGGGTTTCAATGGGTGTGTCTAGGGATACCTCTCTCAGCCCCACACCTCTTTTTATATAGCCTCTAATTAGATTCTTATCTGATATAATAAGATATCACATATAACTCAGAAAGTCTCAGGCTGGATCTTTATCTAATACAAGTAGAGATTGCATCTCACTAGGAGAACCTCCAACAGGGATGAACCCTAATGCCCAAAGGCCAACACGCACATGCGGTTTAATTCATAATCTAAAACTCCCCTTTTACATGAGTGCTATCCTTAGCCTTTTATAGGCAACTCACACTTACACACATAACAAAATAAAACCGAATCTAGCACGCAGGCCTACACACAGTAAGTGACGGACCCACAGGGTATGCCAAGTGGGCCACGGCATACCCTGGGGCCCAGCCGAATACGCTGCTAATACCTCCCGACGCGCTGCCCTGCAAACGGTTCGCCTGCCGCACGCGTCGCCTCGATCCTCAGCGTACGGCCGCAAGCGCCAAGCAGGGGCGGAGGCCGCAAGCCCAAGCAGGGGCGGAGGCTGCAAGCGAGTCGGAAGCGGCGGTATATGGGAGAAGGAGACGGTGACGGCGGCGTTGCGGCCTGGGGCGGAGGCGCTGCTGCGGCGGCTGCGCTACTCCAATCTGGGCGTGGTATGGGATCAGTCCTTGATCTTTCCGTGCGATTTGCGGTTAATACTAGCCTGCGGTGTTGTTTACTAGTGTCCTCACTAGGATGAGTTGGGTGAGGCCTCGATTTGTTTACAAGGTACTAGTGTTCTACTGTTTGATGAAACACTCTCTGTTGGACGGAATGCATCTTTAAATTGGCTAAAGGCGCAACCTTTTCCATTTTGTTTCAATGATGATTATGATGTCGTATGATTTTGTGGTGCTTAGTATTATGCGGTTCCTTGAGTTGATTAGGATTCTATTTAGGAGGTCGGCATGTTTTGGCTGATCAGTTGGGGTTGCCTGTCCACTGTATTCAAGTTGCAATTCGAATGTTCAAGTTCTTGGCTCTGAGTAGAATCCATGACCAATTGCACGTGGCTAATTTTACTATCTCATGCAATGCTTTGAGCACAACTTGTTGAGATGTTTATGATGGTAACATGCCCCCATTGCTATGTGCATATAGTGTAGGTGGATTGCCTCTTTGTGATGTTATTGTGGGTTGATGTAGATTTCATTAAGTCATGACTCGTGAACATGTATAAAATGGATAGGCAACTGATTGCATCCTCTTGCTCTTTTTCAGGCAATTTGTCATCCAGAGGGCATGCCAACTAATGAGGTGCTCTGTATACCACCCTTTTTAAACTTTTTTTGAAGCTATTGTGTTTGCTTCATCTCAGTTATACTGTTTGTGATGGCTATCCAGATTCCAGAGTATAATTCTTGATTATGTTCTTTGTAAAATATCCAGCTAGAGTTGAATTTTTCACATGCTCCAGTGGTACTGATAACTCTTGATATCTGAAGAAATGAAGGAGTGTTCTTTTCTTTTGGAAAGTGCTTTTAGCAGTTAAAACATGCGTTACTTTCAGTCAAAACATTTCTGAACTCTTAATTTACTATGCTAATCTTTTTTATCCTCCCCTATGACATAAAAAAACTGCTATCGAAACACTATTTTCTCATTCTTCTAACAAGTATGGTTTTGTAAAACATTACAGTTGTTGAAAAGTAGTGTATTCTTACACAGGTCCTCTTTTTTGCTTCTATTAGTCAGGCTTTCTTGAAAAGACAGCAAACATGTACTCCTTTGGATATATACCACTTCCAGCTCCTAGTGGAAATCAGCAAGGTACGCTCGTGCTCGAAACCAAACAAATGATGATCACTTCAAAAAAGAAGTATATATACCGAATTACGGTGTAAATTTTACAATTATTTACCGAATTGGCAAATGGTTTTACCGAATTACATATGAATATTTTGGTGCGGCATACCCTTTGGTAAAATCCTGGGTCCGCCACTGCACACAGTACGTGTAACGAAAGAACTCTCCGAAAAAACCAGACTAGTTTTTTCTAGAAAAATAAATAAACAGACACAAATTAACATGTGAAATTTCTGGTGCTCCATCTTCTTGGCAGCTGTCGGTGGTCCCCATCCTAATGCATGTATCGATTAATCGATAGAAAACATCGTGGTAAAACCATAAACAAGGTAGTCTTGTGTGTCCTGGAAGGAAATATTACATGTAACTTCTTTTTTGTGTTTGGTTCTTTCTTCTTTGTCTACAAGTTGGTCGCATATGTATATATATCTCTATCTCCAACCGAATCAAGGTGTAGATAGAATCCATATCTTAATTTCCCTCCTAAAATCATGTATGGCTTGGTTTCCTCTTGATTTTGGCGGAGCAACACACAATCTAGTTGCCACACCCTTCCAAAATAATAGCCCTCTCTAGATTCACATATGTGATTTGAATGGAACTCGAACTGTTTTTGTACCGTGGAAACCAAGAAGTCCGGTTGCTACTTCCTAATCCTTTCAGAAATCAGTTCACCTTTTCCAAACTATAAAAAACATGGCACATAGATGTCGCTGATTCTTTTGAACGTGGCTTCTTTCTCATACATATGCACTTCCAAGCACTTGGCCTCCATGCATGTGTCAATCTCCTCTTTTCCTTCTAGTAAATCAAATTGCGTGCATAAAGTATCTTTGACTACACTAGAGGTTTCAATCGATGTGGTAGTAAGGATTTGGGCTGCATCATCCTCCTCTCCTTCAAGCGAAACCATCCTCAGTATCGAGTTGATCTTCCAGTCTCCATCAATAGATTGAACGGGGGTTGAAAAAATTTCAGTAGCTTCAACCTCATTCTTTGTCTTCTTCCTCATGGGATTATGTGGTGCTGGCATGAATTGACATCACGTCAACACCATCATCTCCTCCCATGTGGAACACCATGGCTCTTCTCGCCGGTCTCGATCTTGTTGCACGTTGTCCCACCATCTTTGTACATGATTAGAAAAGGTTCTTTTTGCAATTTTCATCTTTGTGATAGAAGAGAGTTTGTGATTCTTGAAGAATTTCTTCATAGCTTCCTCCCACACGAAATAATCTTCAGGAGTTGTCTTCGTCTTTAGCTTCGGTATGGTTGGCGGTAGCATCTCCAAGAACTTTGCATTGGCCAAGGTGGCCGGCGCAAATTCACAATGAGCAACCATCGCTCTGATACCAAATGATGTGGATCAAACCTCGAGATGAGATTGAATCCAAGGGTTGCCCAATCTTTCATGGTGGTAGGATAGCTATATATATAAATGGAGCACGAATTATAGGATGCAACTCGCACTAAGATGATTTCACTCCCGTGCACACCACAACACACGATCGATAAATAGAAATCAAAGATTAACGGGAAATACCTACACACAGTAGGAACCAATACACTAAGATGAAATCCTAGATTGGAATTCACAAGAACATAATAGAACATGGATGAACCCTAACGTTCGAAGGCCAACATGCACATGCATTTTAATTCATAATCTCTACCTCCCCGTTTACATGAGTGCTACCCTTAGCCTTTTATAGGCAACTCACACTCACACACATAGCAAAATACAACTGAATCTAGCATGCAGGCCTACACACGGTACGTGTAACAAAAGAACTCTCCTAAAAAACCAGACTGGTTTTTTCTAGAGAAATAAATAAACAAACTCAAATTAACATGTGAAATTTATGGTGCTCCATCTTCTTGGCAGCTGTCGGTGGTCCCCATCCTAATGCATGTATCGATAGAAAGCATCGTGGTAAAACCATAGACAAGGTAGTCCTGTGTGTCCAGGTCTCCAGGAAGGAAATAATACACATAGCTTCTTTTTTGTGCTTGGTTCCTTCTTTGTCTGCAAGTTGGTCGCATATGTATATATATCTCTATCTCCAACCGAATCAAGGTGTAGATAGAATCCATATCTTAATTTCCCTCCTAAAATCATGTACGGCTTGGTTTCCTTTTGATTTTGGCGCAGCAACACACAATCTGGTGGCCGCACCCTTCCAAAATAATACCTCTCTCACTACTACAGAAATCCACATTACAGACGGTTCAGAAACGTCATCACAGACGGTTTTCTGAACCGTCTGAAATTATGGGTCAGTGATAATCCAAGTTATCACAGACGGTTTTTGAACCGTCTGTGATTATGCGATATCACAGACGGTTTTTCATTAAAAACCGTCTGTGATTATCCGATATCACAGACGGTTTTGTACTAAAAACCGTCTGTGATTATCCGATATCACAGACGGTTTTTAAAAAAAACCGTCTGTGATATCGGATAATCACAGACGGTTTTTAGTACAAAACCGTCTGTGATATCGCATAATCACAGATGGTTTTTAATGAAAAACCATCTGTGATATCGCATAATCACAGACGGTTTTTAATGAAAAACCGTCTGTGATACTCCTCCCCCCCCAGCAGAATCTATTTCTGTTTATAGCTAGCCTCAGGAAATGCTAGCCATGCCCTCTGAAACAAGCAGATAATCACAGACATAAACATATACAATTCACACATCTCATTTCATTTCAGATACATTTCACATCTCAATTCATTTCACAGACATAAAACATCCAATTGACAACACATTTCATTTCACAAACATAAAGCATCCATTTCGCAAATCAATTCATTGAGTTGAAATAAAATATCCATTAACAAATACACAATTGTAAAAGATCTACACTGTATTTGCACTTAGAATTACAATAAAAAATCATTCTGGGCAGTGGAACTCTCCATCTGATCTTACGACTTTTGACCACAAAAACCAAATGAGCTCTCCTCGAATTTTTGCAAAATCCGGCTGTGTCAATGCAGATGTAGAGATGGACGCAGCCTGTCGATAGGAATATCAACGCGCACATATATAAAACTGACATGTATGAAATAAATGTGGGAAGATTGACAAACCTTAGAATTAGTGATCTTGGTGGAATCGAGGAGTAGTCTCATATGGTGGCACACGTAGTATCCACACGTGTTGCCCGGCTCCTGCTGGTGGCACTGCAAAAAATATAATGTGTTAAATCAAGTGGCATTACTACTATGTGTTGTATATGATTAATTAATGTGTAGCTAGCGAATACCCGAAACTTGCGATCATGTTTCAAGGCCTTGGCCCCTGTCGTCGAGTCACGTGTTTGTTGAACGTATGTGGCGAACGACCTTCGTTATTCGAAAAAGTTAGATTAGTTATTCGGAAGGAAAGAAAGAGTACAATGTACAATGTACAATGTACTTACCTATCGAGTATTCGGGCGATAGCTGTGTACTTGGATTTGTTCTTACTTAGAGAATCAAGGTATATAGCCTTGTTTCATTTTGGTATAATTACAATTAAAATCCAATGGAATTTCTCATTGTATGGCATAAGAACAAGTTCCTTATCTTGGTGAGCCAGCAGTGCTTTTGTAATATAGTCCTCGACGAAGGATGCATTCTCGATGATGGTATCAATGGCGACCAAGCGTGGGTCCAGGAAACCAATTTGTGATTTCGATGATCTAGCTTCGATCAGCATGAATCTATATATAACATAGGAAAGCAACAAATTGTGACATATATCGGTATTACGTGAACAGAGACTGTGATTGTACAGACTTACAGCGTCCAGCATCGAACGAGTGAGGCGTCGAGAGCGTTGAGCGTGAAAAGTTCAAATATATCGTCAAAGGTCACCGCGAAGACACATTCCTGAGCTTCGTGCAAGAAATGTTCCGGCTTGAATTTGACAGTTATACCTGAGCGCCGTTCTGCCGCTGGCTTATTGGACTCTTCCATATACCAAAGGTGGAATCTTTGGCAACCAAGTCCTAGTTTTTGGAGCTCTTCCTGGACTACCATCGGCTGACCTAGCACGAATTTGCGGGCCAATGGCATGGACGGGAAATCGTCATCATCCTTCGTCTTTGATTTGCCCTGGCCACTGCCTCGATTGTGGGTCGACTTTATGCTAGTCGACTGCAATGGTATAGACGGTGCAAGTTGCTCTGGCGAGAATAGCACCCGTGGAGATAGCACCGGTGCAGGTAGCTGTGGTTCGCACTGCCCGTGTGGAGATGGCACCAGTGCAAGTTGCTCTGGCGAGAATAGCACCCGTGGAGATAGCACCGGTGCAGGTAGCTGTGGTTCGCACTGCCCGTGTGGAGATGGCACCAGTGCAAGTTGCTGTGGTTCGCACTGCACTTCTGGTCCTGCCACCGGTGAAGAAGCCTCCAGGGAGATGTCGGTTTTGGGCCACTGGATGAATGTTCCAATGGCCTGTCCTAGATTCACGATCTCGTCGTTGGGGGGCTTCGGTAGCGGGACCACCTCAAAATTGGCATACACACCATCCACATTAACTTTTGCGAAGCCTGGCGCTAAAGCTTGACCGTGCACCATGGCCCCGATACCAGACGAATATGCCTGGCCCCAAGCAGCGTACAAGGGAATGGAGCCATATCTCACTTGGAGCCTGCATGTCGTAGGCTCCTACATAACGATACAAAATTAGCTACTCGAATAGGCCTACCAATGGAGCAAGCATTCGAGAGGTAATAATTATTACCAGGATGTCGTCCATAGGAAATTTGGACTGGGTTTGCGTCGGATTGGACGCGCAGCTACTCAGATGGTTGTGCGGGCTAGCTAGCACAGGAGCGGCGGTGGCGGCCTGCTGACTTTCTGTCTGTTTCCGCACCTCATCCCTGATTATATCAGCCATCGAACCCAGTAGCTCCTCTTTAAGAGATGCCTTGAGCTCTTCTCGTAGCTGTGCATCACGCTCGGCTTTGTTTCTCTTCCTGCGCCGATACATGTCGGAGTCATCTTGGAAACCATGTTTCCAAGGAATGTAAAGCCCAAGGCCTCTCGTACGGCCCGGGTGCTCCTTGTTTCCCAGGGCCATGGAGAGCATATCATTCTCCCTTGTTCCCTGGAATGATCCCAGGGTAGATTGAAAACTCAGCTCTTCCTGCAAGAGCACGACATGTCATTTCAATTCGTACGAAGTTGTGGAGTAATTACAAGCTACATAGTTCGATCGATATCTTAACAGGCGCTCGGTCACTTGCTGGTCTGAAGGGTTTCGAAAGGTGATGTCCCCTGATGTCGCTGTAGATGACCTTGCTCTAATCCAATTTCGAGCGCGGTCGTCCGGGATATTGGAAAACGGCGGGGCGATGTCCTGTGCAGCTGCCAGCTCATCCTCCTTCATCCACTGCGTGATTTTACCCGCATACCCAGTTGTGCCAAGTCTGTGAGGGTGTGTATTTTTTGCCTGGAGGGCCTTGTGCGCCACACTTGTACTTTTGAAATCTTCGGTCGTTTTCATCGCCTTGAACTCTTCTCATTGTGGTTCCAGGAATGGGTATTTATGAACAGGCGTTTCGTCCGTCTCCACGTATTTCTTGACAAGCGTGCTCTTGAAGTTCTTCCATGCTTTGCACGCCGCTTTGTAGGTTTGTTGTTGTACAGCGTCCAGGTGTTCTTCTGGGAACTCGAAAGATGCCAAAATTTCGGTCCACAGCTCACGTTTCCGAGTGTCAGGCACGTTCTTCCACGAATTGTATGTGATCTCAATTCGTTCTCGTGCAACTACTCCGACCATGGTTCGGAATGCGTTTACTGCTTTTTGAGGAAGGATAGGGACCCCATATGCATTCACCGCTGTGATGATCTGTCGGCCCTCAGGCTTCTTTGATAGCCCTCTTCCTTGGCGTCTTGATGTTGGAGCGGACGCCTCCGGCGATGATGTTGAAGACTGCGCGGGTGACATGTTGCTCATTTTGTGGGTCTATTAAGATAAGATGAGAAAGTAATCATATTGAATTGCAAGACAAGAGAGGAGTAGAGGGGAGGGGGAGAAGGGAGGGGGTGATATGGACATAGAGAGGGGGTGATGTGCCTATCTTACCAATGTACCAATGTATCAAGTCATTCTTTTTCTCGCAAAATTCAAGTCAATTTTAATACAAAAGTGCAAAAAAAGACATTCCAGATTCTTCGGTGAGCAGCCGACTTCTTCGGTGAGCGACTATGCATCTGCTTCTTCCCACTCCTTCTCTTCATCTCTGGTCTCCGGATCACGTACGCCAGTAGCGATGATTCATCTAACTGAATCATCGCTATTGGCGTACGTGATCCAGAGATCAGAGATGAAGAGAAGGAGTGGGAAGAAGCAGATGGATAGTCGCTCACCGAAGAAGTCGGCTATATCGGCTGCTCACCGAAGAATCTGGGAATTTGTTTTTTTGAACTTCTGTACTAAAATTTCCTTGAATTTTGTAATACTATTACTACAAGGTCTCTAAACAAAGTGCCTATCCTAGCACCTACTTTAGTTGCTAAAACTATAAACCAAATAGCAAAGTCCCTAAACAAAGGTCTATGAAGCAAATGACACAAACTAGTGTATCTGGTTCATTGAACGGGAACACTATAGTATGTCACTTGCTTCATTTGCTGTTTTTTGTCTAGATACATGGAGCATTTGGGTGGAAGAGATCAGGAGAGGAGTAGAGGGAAGGGGGAGAAGGGAGGAGAGGAGTAGAGGGAAGGGGGACCCAAATGATTTCAAACTATATACTATATACTATATACTATATACTAACACAACAAGCAATGTAATATGTACCAATGTAAACTAAGCAACTGCAGTAAACAATGTACCAATGTAGTATGACCAAATAGCAAACTAATTAAGCTACTGCAGTAAACAATGTAACAATGTAATATGTACCAAATAGCAAACTAATTAAGCTACTACAGTAAACAATGTAGCAATGTAATATGTACCAAGCATCAAGCATCAACCCTAAACACTAACAGTAAGCATGAAGCATCAACCCTAAATATGTACTAAGCAACTAACCATAACAGTATGAAGCATCAAGCATCAACCCTAAACACTAACAGTAAGCATGAAGCATCAACCCTAAATATGTACTAAGCAACTAACCATAACAGTATGAAGCATCAAGCATCAACCCTAAACACTAACAGTAAGCATGAAGCTCGGGGAGGGATTTGATGACCTTACGGTTTTGGTGACCTTAGGGACGCAGGAGGAGGAGGCGGCGGCGACGGAGGAGGAGGAGGCGACGGGCTCGGGGAGGCGGCGACGGAGGAGGAGGCGACGGGCTCGGGGAGGCGGCTACGGAGGAGGAGGCTGCGGCGACGTCTTCGTCCGGGGAGGCGGCCGGCGAGGGCTGGGGGAGGTAGCCGGCGAGGGCTCGGGGAGGCGGCGGCGACGACGGGCTCGGGATTTAGATCTAATCGAATAACTGCAGCGCACACAGAAAACCCTAGCGAGAGGGTATATGTAGGAAGATTATCACAGACGGTTCTAAACTTAGAACCGTCTATGATAACATATCACAGACGGTTTTGAGTTAAAAACCGTCTGTGATAGTTTACTATCACAGACGGTTCTAAACTTAGAACCGTCTGTGATATGTTATCACAGACGGTTCTAAATTTAGAACCGTCTGTGATAAGCCTTTGCCGGCTGTTGCAATTAAGATTGACTACATCACACATTTTCACATATACATCTCAAAATTGACCACATCACACATTTTCACATATACATCTCAAAATTGACTACATCACACATTTTCACATATACATCTCAAAATTGACTACATCACACATTTGCACATATACATCTCAAAATTGACTACATCACACATTTCCACATATACATCTCAAAATTGACTACATCACACATTTTCACATATACATCTCAAAATTGTCACACATTTTCACAAATACATTCTTATTGTACTTGCTTATTTCCTTTAAAAATTAGCCCTTCATCATGATCAATGCGTACGTAACTAGTTTCGTCACGTTGTTCATCGTCGACCCTTATGTCATTTCCAAAAGGAGGTAACTCGTCAAATTGATTGTATTCCTCCTCGTCCACTACATTCTCCACTCCGACAATTCTCCTTTTTCCATGAAGAACTACATAACGTTTCTTATTTGCCGGGTCGGTTACATAGAAAACTTGAACAACTTGATTGGCGAGTACGAATGGTTCATCTTTGTACCCGACACGTTGGAGGTCCACGGTCATGACACCGTACTTGTCAACCTTCACCTGTGGGATATGCACCCAACGGCAGCGAAATAAGGGGATCTTGAAAACCACATAGTCGAGCTCCCAAATCTCTTCTATGAAGCCATAGTACGAGTTTCTCGACCCATCGGTACTGAATGCATCTATGCGGACACCGCTGTTCTGGTTAGTGCTCTCGACATCCTGAGACTACGTATAGAATGTGTACCCATTTATGTCATATCCTTGCCATGTCACAACTGTAAATGTCGGCCCTTTTGCCAACCATGTCAGCGTCTCACTCGGCGAGCTCCTAGCGATTTGCTCCTTCAACCATTGGTTGAACCGACGGTTGTGTTGCCTCATGATCCAAACATCCGGCTGCTCCGGATTCTGTTGCCGAAGCACACCCTTGTGCTGGTCCACATAAGGCGCCACTTCAGTCATGTGTTGCAACACCGTGAAATGGGCTTGAGTATACATTTCCATATCTGGAGTGATTGCTTTCCTTCCGATAGTTCCGAGACCCTTCAGCCTCCCCTCGTGACGAGATTGAGGGACACCTATCGGCTGAATCTGAGCCATATAATCGACACAAAACTCAATGACCTCTTCGCTTGCATAACCTTCGACGATGCTGCCCTCCTGCCGAGAACGATTCCGTACGTAGGACTTGAGAATTCCCATGAACCTCTCAAATGGGTACATGCTACGTAGGAATACGGGCCCGCACATTTTTATCTCCCACACAACGTGAACAATGAGATGGACCATAATATCAAAAAACGAAGGAGGGAAATACATTTCAAGGTGACATAGAGTCATCACCACCTCGTCCTGCAGAGCATCTAGTCCTTCGGGATCGATGACCTTCTGAGCAATTGTGTTAAACAAATAACATAGCCTCATGATTGTCTCTCGGACTTTGATCGGCAAAATATTTCTAATTGCAATAGGGAGCATCTGTGTCATCAGCACATGACAATCATGAGACTTCATGCCATTTAACTTCAAATCTTGCATCGAAACAAGTTTCTTCACGTTGCCGGAGTAACCAGACGGAACTTTGACACCATGCAAGTACTGGCACAGTTCTGTTTTCTCAGCCTTGGACAGAGTGTAACACGCAGGGGGAAGGTACGTTCGTGCATTATCAGTATATGTCGGTGCTAACTCAGGCCTGATGTGCATATCACCCAAGTCAAGCCGTGCGTTGACGCCGTCCTTTGTTTTATCACGGATGTTCAGTAAGAGACCAATCAAGCTGTCGCACACATTCTTTTCTACGTGCATGACGTCGATGCAGTGCCGAACATCTAGGTACTCCCAATAAGGTAAGTCCCAAAATATTGATCTCTTCTTCCAGGTGTTCTTCTCATGAGCCCTCAATTTACGTCCCTTTCCGAGGACAACATCTAAATCCTTAACCATATCATAAACCCCGCGTCCCCTTAAATGCCTTGGAGCTGAACCGTCTTCATTCTCTCCGTCAAATTGTTTCTTCATCTTGCGGTATGGGTGAGCCCTCCGAAGGAACCAACGGTGACGCATGTAGACAGTTTTGCGTGAGTGTCTCAGCCACACACTCTCGGTACCATCTAAACAGTGAGTACAAGCTTTGCCACCTTTTATACTATGGCCCGATAGGTTACCAAGGGCAGGATAATCATTTATGGTGCAGAACAATAAGGAGCGCAGAGTGAAGTTCTCTCGTTTGTATGCATCCCATACCTGTACCCCTTCGTTCCACAGTACTTTTAGATCTTCCACCAACGGTGCTAGGAACACATCGATATCATTCCCAGGTTGTTTTGGCCCTTGGATAAGTATCGACAGCAAAATGTACTTTCGCTTCATACACAACCAAGGAGGAAGGTTATAGATGCAGAGAGTCACGGGCCATGTGCTATGTCGGCTGCTCATGCTACTGAATGGATTCATTCCATCTGTACTCAGTCCAAACCTTATATTCCTTGGTTCTGCACCGAACTCTGCAAAACTCCTATCGATGTTTCTCCACTACGCGGAATCAGCAAGGTGTCTTAGCATTCCATCCTTCTTGCGCTCCTCCGAGTGCCAACGCAGCAGTTTTGCCTCCTTTGGATTTGCATAAAACCTTTTCAAACGGGGAATTATAGGAAAATACCATGCCACCTTAGCAGGAGGTCCTTTCTTCGCCTCTGTTCCCTCGCCATCATCTGATTGATTGTTACGTTTGTATCGGGATGTGTTGCACACCGGACATACATGCATGTTTGCATACTCTTTACGGTAGAGGATACAGTCGTTCGGGCATGCATGTATCCTTTCTACTTCCATTCCCAACGGACAAAGAACCTTCTTGGCTTTATACGTGGTTTTAGGCAACTCATTTCCCTCCGGAAGCATGTCCGCTAAAAGACCTAGCAGCGCCGTGAAACTCTTGTCAGACCAACCGTTGCTTGCCTTCAATTTCAACAGTTCAAGCATGCCCGACAACCTCGTGTACTTGCAGCCCGTGTACAAAGGTTTCTCTGAGTCCTCCATCAAGCCACGGAATTTAACATACTCTATCTCATCATAGTTCTCTTCTACATCGCGAAGCATCTGATCCAGATTATCATCGTGCAACCTATCCGAATCCGAGCCACAATCGACATCAGCCGGCGGCATGTCATTCACTTCACCTGCGATGTCATCCGGGGGCATATCATTCACTTCACCGGCGATGTCATCCGGCGGCATATGATCATTCACTTCGCCATGACTGGTCCAACACGTATAATCCTTTTTGAAACCCCTCCGAATCAAGTGCGCTTCAATTTGCCCTCGGTTCTTAAACATCTTCAAATTCTCGCAGTCAGTGCATGGACAGCACATATATTCCACCCCCTTATTCAACATATCCTCCTCGGCGGCTCTTATAAAAGCAGAAATGCCATTAATGTACTCTTCACTCACACGGCTCGCGGCATACATCCAACTTCGGTCCTACGTTACGTACATATATAACAACTTAGTATTAAAATCTAGAATAACTAATTATAACTACATATATACCGGCCACATTTATTATATTGAGACTTAATTTCCTAGCTCAATTCATATTACAAACACAATAGCTATTATATAACCAACAATTTTGCAAATTAATTAACCATCTTCAATAACCACTCATGGATTACTTACACCTAAATTGTAATGCAATTAAAAATAAATAAATTTCATTACTAACCATATCTACAGCAACCAGGAAAGTCTGAATCTTAATTCAAAGCTCAATCTCTGCCTCTTCCCACCAAATTAACTGGCCTGAAATCGTTCTAGCTTCCTCCCGAGTGAAAAAGTGCGCAGCAGTGGCTAGATCTGGATCGAAATGAAGACGATGCGGTCTGAGTAGCGCAATAAATGCCTTTGTCATTATCACAGACGGTTTTTAACTAAAAACCGTCTGTGATAAGCTTCATACCAGAACGCTTCGCGCGTGTTTCGATGCCAGAACGCTTCGTGTTTCGATCGTCTAATTAACGTCTCTCGATCATTATACGAAGCGTCTATATCATTCATGTTTGGGTATACGAACCGTTTGTGCTAAAGGTTAAATATGCGCTCCTAATCCAGGTCTCTAGCTAGCTTCTACGTACGTACAATACAATATACAATTAATACAACATGGCTTCTACTACTGTTCTTGTGATCATCTCCTTCCTCTCATCTGTTCATCACGAATTGTTCGGCCAGAACCTTACACAGGCGGCCAGCAATTTGCATCTGGAGCAGCTTCTCCGCACCCGCCCTGCTCTCCTTCCCCGACTTTCTTGCATCCGTTAGCTTGACCTGATCCTCCGCCGTCGACGGAGGCGTCTCGCTGCCGCTCAAGAAAGGGAAACAGCCCTCACCCTGGTTCTTCTCCACAATGTGCGCAATGCGGAAGAAGCTCTACACGCATTGCAGAGACTGATGGATAGCCTTGCCAATCAAGCGGAAACGACAGATTCTGAGGAATCTTTTCATGCTATCCTGTACGACATTATGGATGCTGCTGATCATTTGCCCAGACTGCACGAGGAAGTGCTGAGGACAAGGGCAATCTTAACGGCGTTCGAGAATTTAGCGGCTGATCCTCCAAGTCCCCAAGTGGAAGAAGAAGCTTACGAAGCCCAAAAGAATACAATCTGGGAAACTCTTTACCTGTGCGACTTTTGTAATAAATTTGCCTCTAATTGAAATTAATAAATTTGCCTTTAATTTGTGACCTCTTGTCTCAGTAGTTCTGTAGTTAAGTTATTAGAAGCAATGTGTACTTATATATTAACCTCTGATCTAGAATATGACAGACAAAGGGACATCACAGCCGGTTCTTGTGAAAAACCGTCTGTGAACATTCCCAGACGGTTCTTAACAACAACCGGCTGTGATAGTCGACACAACACAGACGGTTTTTAATAAAAAACCATCTGTGATAATCCTAGATTATCACAGACGGTTTTTAATAAAAACCGTCTGTGATATTCCAGTATCACAAACGGTTCAGAAGAAAGAACCGTCTGTGATACTCCTTTTTCCCGCCACAAATACCACAGACGGCCTTCAAATTAAAACCGTCTGTAATAGTTTACATTACAGACGGTTTCACAAAACCGTCTGTGATTTGCCGTCTACTATTAGCCTTTCTGTAGTAGTGTCTCCAGATTCACATATGCAATCCGAATGGAACTCTTAACTGTTTTTGTACCGTGGAAACCAAGTAGTCTGGTTGGTATACTCCCCGATCCTTTCAGAAATTAGTTCACCTTTTCCAAACTATAAAAAACATGGCACATAGATGTCGCTGATTCTTTTGAACGTGGCTTCTTTCTCATACATATGCATTTTCAAGCACTTGGCCTCCATGCATATGTCGATCTCCTCTTTTCCTTCTAGTAAATCAAATTGCGTGCATAAAGTATCTCTGACTGCACTAGATGTTTCAATCGATGTGGTAGTAAGGATTTGGGCTGCATCATGCTTTCTTCCACATTTAGATGATTAGATCTGCTGTCTTGCACTGGAACTATATTTTGTATCATTTCAATGTTGAGTCTGTTGTGGTTTGTAAAAGATGACAGTCTGGCATTTGTTTAATCTCTACTTAATAATTAGCCCTTCCTGCTGTTTTGTACTGAATTGATCTATTTGGTCTTTTACTGAAAGAAAACCAAAGTATGTTGCATTCTATTTTTATTTACAGAGCATGTACCATAGACGTACATGAGATGAGAGGTCGGCAAAGACATGACAAATGGATATATCACTGAAGAATGTCAAGAAAGGAAGGATTCACATGGCGATAATAGTTGAAGGTATATCAGAGGTTGGTGCATGTTATCATTCTCAATTTTTCTGCCGTAACTTTTCAAGACCATTTAAGTGGTCATTTGACGAAGATAGCACCTAAATGATTGGTAACACTAGGTACAATCTCTTCATTGGGACCTCATCTAGTAAAAGAATTGATGAGCTAGATATAAATTAATAGTGCGTCCAAACCTTCTTTTTCTAATAAAGGGAGATGGGTGGATGTGTTGATACTGTAAAAGTTCATACCTGAACTTAGGGGGTGCAATCGGGTTGGATTCGGATGGATATTGCTCATACCATATCCTAATCCATTTTTTTCTCGGATTCGGGGTCGGATACGGTAAAACCGGATACGAATACGAATTCGGAGTATTCGGAATTTCGAATACGGTGCCGCCCGGAAAGGATACTTGACGGTTTTGGATCGAAAACGGATAATGTAGACGGATAGCACGTGCATACGGAAAGGAACATATGCTAAACCATACCACCATCACTTCAAAATGTTAGACATACGTACATAATAGTGATTATAATTCATCAGCCGAAGATGGTGTGGCGTTTCCCCCAAAATTGCCCATTGAGATGTGGCGTTTCAAGATGAATCTTGATTCTTGACGGACAACATTTTCTTTTTCTAGGCTAAAGAAATTTTACTAAATTAAGGTAGAGACAGTAGACAATTGGGGATAATAGACTTTTGACAAATTTACCTGTTCATTTATTGAAGTATGCCAAAGTTCATCGTGTAATAATACTCTGGTTACATGCTTTTCATTCCATTACCTAGGAAGAGTGATCTTAATGAACAAATTTAGGATTCCAATTGCACAAGCAGCAGAATTAGAAATAAAACACTATTTTAGTATTTGTATATTTATAGTTGCTACAACTGAATGTCATATTCCTTTTAGAGAACTTAAGCTTGCACGATCCAGGAAAACTTTCTATACACTGCACACCTCAACCAACCAACATGATAAAAAAATAAATACTAGTAAAATAAAAGGTGAATTCTTAGCTCTTACCAGATATCCGACCAAATATCCGACCGGATAATTATCCGGTATCCGAATACCGATACTATTCGGTCGGATAACAACTCTCCCGAATCCGAATCCGACATAAATTATCCAAATCCGAATCCGAATCCGACCGGATACCAAATTCTCTTCCCGAATCTGGTACCGATCGGACTCGGTACCGGATCGGTTGGGATTAACCCAATCCATTTGCACCCCTACTTGAACTCAATCCCAGTTTTTCTTAGCATATTACCCCTGTTTGGCTACTGTTTTCCCATTGCTGCTAGAGTTGAATGAACCGACGGTTCGGACTGGTGACTTGGTGAACCAGTGACTCCACCGGTTTGATCACCGGTCCGAGTTCAATAACTATGTGCGGGAGGTGGTATTTATACTGTGGTGACTCCATGGATAACAACAGCAAGCGTGCTGGTGTCGACCGGGGAAGTTTCTCCGCTATCTAATGTGTCCGCTAGTGATAGAGTCAGATGGGTTTGTTCTGATCTCCTTAGCACTTAGGTGTCCCTTTCCTTCCCTTTTCATTTTTTACTTGGGAGTGGACTTGGGTGGGAAGAAGCTAAGTCGTAAAAATCTAGGGCAGTTTGATATGAGCCCTTCCGATAATACTCCCTTTATCCTTTTTTACTTACGTCGTAGAATTATACTGTCAAGCAAACTAAAGTTTGACTACTAATATATTTAAAATTATCTAGATTGGCTATTTGAAAATTACATCATTAGATTTATTATTAAAAATAGTTTCATAGTATCATAATTTTATTAATATATCTTATTTTTATGCTGTAAAAAGTAACGGTGAAAGTTGCATCTCGGAGACCATTAAAAGTCAAAAATACGAAGTTAAAAAGAACAGAAGGAATATTTCATTTGCACATAGGGTCAAAAGTTATCTATCTAGAGCTATACTAATCGGGCACTCCAAGGACGCTCTCACATTAAATAAAATGATCTAGCCATCTATTTGGGGGACCTAGGTTATAACGGCTCAGATTAAAAGAAAGAGTCCATGTCAAGTACAATTCAAATCTTATCTATATTTACACTAATTATGAACTCTGAGGAAGCTCCTATATTAACCAGAAAGATCTAGCCATCTATCTGGGGGAACCAAGTTATAATAACTTAGATTAAAAAAAGAATGAATGCCATTACAATCCAAATCTATCTAAACCTATACTAATTATGCACTCTAAGGAAGCTCATATGTTAACTAGAAAAATCTAGCAATCTATCGGGTGGGACAGAGTTATAATGGCTTAGATTAAAAAAAGAATTCACATCAGAATAAAAAATAAAAGAAAAATTAACAATTTCATTTCCATACAAATTCCAAAGTAATATCCACAAATAACTAAAATTCAAAATAATAATTAAATAATAAGCACTCTAAGGAAGCTTTTATGTTAACTAGAAAGATCTAGCCATCAATCTAGGGACCCAAGTGTAATATCCTAAACATACCCCTCTAGGGACCTTTGCGTAAATAGTAGAAAATACATATGGAAAACGGGATGCTGGGATTCTTAGTAGAGTAGTCTTTTCATGGAACAAGTTATACGAGGAAGTTAGAATCAAATCAGGACTCATGCCGTGGTAAAAGGGGCTGTGGAGAAGGGAATCCAAAACCCATGAAATCCTAGCAGTTTTTATTTCTTTCTGTAGGATCAAAATGGCAACAGGGGGAGGGTGAATAGTGCCCTCAAAATCGCCCCAAGTATGCACAGAATTTTCTTCTCCGATAGCTATAGAAGCTATGAAGGAAGAAAATAAACGCTCACTGAAACTGAGGGAGAGAACAGAAAACAGAGAAGAAACAAAGACTAAGAAACACAAGACAGTTAGAGAGCCAGGTCGGTCTGACCGCAAGAGTGTAGCCGGTCAGACCGCATGAGCTCGGCCGGTCTGACCGCCAAGCTATTGCCGGTCTGACCGCAGTAGTGAGGCCGGTCTGACCGCCGGTCTGCTCGCGGTCTGACCGCCGTTGAGGTCTCGGTCTGACCGGGTATGGGTTTAGTGAAAGCCTAGAGGTGACAGAAAACCAGAGGCCGACTGAAATACTGATGAAACAGTAAATACTGAAGAAGAACCAAAACAGAGAAATTGAAGAATGCTTGCTCCTCTCCTTGGGCCTAGAGATTGGGACTTCAAACTAAAGAGCAAATCGTGCTCAGGAGAAGGTAAATACAGGAAGGAAACATCTGACTGCATATTTGACCTGAGAACCAAGAAGTTCAAACCTGGTAGAGAGCAAAATGAGGCCAAATTCCATATAGCTTGAGAATCTCAGATCTTTTGAGCATGAATCTTTTGATTTCAACAAGAAATGACCTCACAACTGGAAAACACAAATCTAAAACAATCATTTCACTGAGATACCAAGAAACCAAGGATCCTCTGCCTCTAAACCCTAGAAATCTATAAATAGAGGAGGTTGAGGCGCAAGACTGAGAGAAGATAGTACCCTATGATTCTGTATTTTACTCTCAGGAATGAACTGGCCAAAGAGCCTTGAGGATATTCCTAGTTCAGAGCAATATCTCAGGCTATCCAAACGAACTAGAGAATCGGATAAAGAATCATCAACCAGAAATTGAAGAACCGAAACAGAACGAAGAAAAAGCACTCATCATATCAAAACAAAAGAAGAATATCTCAAAGATAGAGACACAGAGCTGAATGATTATCATTAGCAAGGAGTTCTACAGACATCCCATACATGATTTCACATTCTGGGCAACACACACATAAAAGGAAAATCAAGAACCCTCAGCTAACTCACACTACATGATTCTTGCACAGGCAAGGAAACAAACAAAGAGGCTGCACTGCCCAACCTCTCCTCACCAGAACAAGAAGCTAAAACCCATACATACAAATAGAGGAGGGAACCAGGATATCCACTCCAAACCCTAACCCTCTCTATTTACAGCCTCCGCTATCGGTTCACAATTTGCTTTACCCGTTAGCACTAGCAAATTCAGCCCTTTATCCGTTATCTTCAACCGAATCCGCTTCCATTTTGCAGCCTTGCGCATTTTACCAAGTGCCCCTCCTGCACCTTCCTGGAAGTTTCGTCTTTTCTTCCTGTCCAAGACCCGCAACCACTCCGAATCCTTGCCGTCTTCAGCATCTCCCGACTGCTTTGACCTCAGCACCGCCTGTGCCTAGTCCGGCCATCCCATGCCTCACCACGACTTAGCTTCAAAGTCCTGCATCCATCACAGACAAGAAAACATCACATAGCACTGTTCGAAACAATATAATCATACATTAGCATTAGTGAAACGTACTCAAGCATGAAATAGCCCAACTGACTGATTGAGAAGAAGAACAAGCAACCCAAACACATCCGACCGCGTTTGACCAGGTCCAACCGTACTAGACCGCGCCATGCACCGACTTGGCGTGAACCAACCAAATCAAACTTTCCAGAACAAGTGTCAATTACTCATCACACTCATGGGGTCACCTCCATATGGTCTCTCACTTTCCTTCTCCCGGCGCCGTCACCTTCAATCACCAGAAATCCATGTCGTTCGTGTCACTTTCACCAGCGTGCATCGCCACACAACAGCAGAGCTTGCGCTCCCTTGCATCCTCTGGTCAACGCTCGCTTCCGGCCTTCCGTCGCCAACTGCCTTGCCAGCGAATCCATCGCCTGAGCGTGGCGCAAGCTGATTACTGTTGAGGAACCATCGCTGGCGACCAGTCCAATCGATTCCTCTGTTTAGAACGAAACAAATCAATCACAGAAGACAGAATAATAGATTGAAATCACACAGAGAGGTAGAGAGAACTCCTAGTCTTTCTTTATTAATTTCTAATTGCATGTGTACAAAATATGCTGGTATGACTCCCTATTTGTAGTCTCCGATGAGGTGCCCACCATGGGCCAGGGCTGCTGGCTCAAGCCCAGGTTTCCTAACACTCCCCCTTGGGTACTCATCCGACACGCTCATGCCTCATTAAAACTCCATAAAAACCCAGTGAAAAAAATTTGGAGAAAGAGTACATGATGCATGTTATGCTGCGATGCACGAATTGCCTCATTAAAAACCTCGGTCGAGAAACTTCAAGAAAACTCGTCAAGGGAAAAAGAGTACAATTCACCCAATTTCATTCAGTCTTCAGGACTTGATTCTTTTGGGTACTTAATCTTCATGATCAAGATTTACTAATGGGCTTAAGAGAATTCTCCCCCTGAATTCTGCACTTCTCTAAGTCTTATCATTCCAATTCCTTGCACGCACCTTTCAAAGGTAGATGCAGGGAGTGATTTAGTAAACAAATCTGCCAGATTTTCACATGACTTAGTATGCAGTACTTTAATCTCGTCCATCTTTTGCAATTCATGAGCATAGAAGAACCTGAGGTTGATATGCTTTGTGAGATGACTCTTCACATAGCCCGTCTGCACTTGTGCAACACAAGATGCATTATCTTCATAGATAATTGTGAGGGTTTGCACAATGTTCATTCCACATGACTGCTGGATGTGGTGAACCATTCGGCGGAGCCAAGCGCACTCTCGTGCGGCTTCATACAGTGCTATAATTTCTGAGTGGTTTATCGAAATCGTTACGAGACTTTGCTTGGATGACTTCCAGGAAATTGCAGTTCCACCACACAGGAATACATAGCCTGTTTGTGACCTTGCGGTATGCGGGTCAGACAGGTACCCACCATCTGCATAGCCAATCAAGTTCAGATCTTGATTCTTTCTGTAGAACAATTCAAGGTTCTTGCTTCCTTGGAGGTATCGGAAGATATCCTTTATGCCCTGCCAATGCCTTTTGGTAGGTTCTGCACTGTACCTTGCTAATAGGTTCACGGCAAATGCAATGTCCGGTCTAGTGCAGTTTGCTAAGTACATGAGTGCTCCCACTGCACTCAAGTATGGAAATTCCGGTCCTAAGACTTCCTCCCTCTCTTCCCTAGGTCGGAAAGGATCTTTTTCTTGCTGTAAAGACCTCCTGATCATCGATACTTTCGATAGGTATGCCTTCTCAA
Source organism: Dendrocalamus latiflorus (assembly GCA_017311315.1). Taxonomy (NCBI): domain Eukaryota; kingdom Viridiplantae; phylum Streptophyta; class Magnoliopsida; order Poales; family Poaceae; genus Dendrocalamus; species Dendrocalamus latiflorus. The sequence continues at coordinate 11,522,280 of CM029637.1, read as the reverse complement.
AGCCAAACCTTTCTAACACCTTCTGGGTGTAGGCCGACTGATGTACCAATATTCCTTCAGACATGCTCAAGCTGCAGGCCTAAGTAGAATTTGGTCTTGCTCAAATCTTTCATTTCAAATTCTGACTCCAAGTAGGAGCTTGCTTCTTTTATGTCTTCCACTGTCCTGATGATATTCAGATCATCCACATACACTGAGATTATACAGAATCCATTCTGGGATTTCCGTATAAACACACAGGGACAGTCTTCATTGTTCGTGTAGCCTTTCTTGCAGAGAAAGTTGCTTAAGCGATTATACCACATTCTTTCAGATTGCTTAAGTCCATACAGTGACTTTCTGATTTTCACACTATACAAATTTCTATTTGCTCTGTCTCGGTTTGGAAGAGGGATTCCTTCAGGGACTTTTATATAAATCTCTGAATCCAAGTTTCCATAAAGGTATGCAATTACCACATCCATCAATTTTATTTCTAAATTCATGTTCACTGCCATTAAGATCAAATATCTAAAGGTAATTCCACTCATGGCTGGGGAGTGGATTTCTTCATAATCAACTCAGGATGTTGAGTGAAACCTTGTGCTACCAGCCTTGCTTTGTATCTCACTACTTCGTTTCTTTCATTTCTCTTTCGAACAAATACCTACTTATACCCTACAGGGTGCACATGGGGAGGTGTGCGGCATACGGGTCCAAACACCTCTCTTTTGTTCAGAGATAGCAATTCAGTTTCTATTGCCTCCTTCCAATCTTCCCAATCTGATCTTTTCTTACATTCAGTAAGCGATGCAGGCTCGCGATCAAGATCGATGATTGTGGCAATTTTCTTTGCGAAGTAGATATCGATATTGGCTGTTGTCCTGTTCACGGACTCTCCCGTGTGCACATAATTTATAGCTATTTCTTTATGAGTTGCTACTTCTGGAGCGATTGCTTCTTTTGGAGTTTCTCCTTGCACATCGCTTCTTCCAATTGCGGTGGCAAGTCCCTTTAGTTTTTCGGCTCTGATGTGTACGCACACATCCATGCTGATTTCTTCTTCCATGGGGATATTCACATCTGGTATGCCCTTTTCTGAAGGTGTCATAATTGTTCCAGGTCTCAACTGGCTCCCCTTCTCATTCTGGAGGACTTCAGTGATCGGCTGTGATAAGTCCTTCTTATGCTTTTTCGCCGAACGTCCCCAGTTACTTAGGATTCGAGGAGCCGGAGTTCTCGTCTTTTTATTCTGAGGCCTCTGAACGGGATTAGGGATACCTTCTGCTTTCTTTGGTATTTCAACCCTCTCTGGTGCATTGCGTGCAGGCACATGCGACTTAGTCACGCTCTTCAAATCACTAAGTCAATGATCTTCTGGACCTCTTTCTCTGTTTCACTAGTGTGCGGGTCATGTGCATGAATTCCCGTGGCTTCCCACGTAAGTTCCCGACATTTTTCATCAAGAGGTTGATTTCCTCCCCCTAATGTTGGGAAATTATCCTCATCAAAAATACAATCAGCGAAGCGGGCGGTATGCAAATCTCCCGACATGGGTTCCAAATACTTGATTATGAATGCAGTCTCATAACCAACGTATATCCCAGTCTTACGGAGAGGGCCCATTGTAGTACGTTGCGGAGGGGGTATAGGTACATAAACGTTGCATCCAAACCTCCTGAGATGAGAAATTGTTGGTGACCCTTGCGCTAGTTGCATAGGTGAATGGATGTTGTAGGCCGATGGTCCAAGGTTGATGAGATTCGCTGCATGTAGGACTGCGTGTCACCAACATGTAGCTGGCAAATTACAATTCTGCAAAAGGGGTCGGGCAATAAATTTAATTCTCTTGATTAATGCCTCTGCCAAACCATTCTGGGTATGGACATGCGGCACCGAATGCTCAACTGCAATCCCCATCGCCATGCAATAATCATCAAATGCCTTTGAAGTAAATTCTCCGGCGTTGTCCATTCTGATGGACTTGATGTGATGATCAGGGAACACATTTCTGATGCGAATAATCTGCGAGATCAACTTTGCGAAGGCATGGTTTCTTGTGGATAATAAACCCACGTATGACTATTTGGAGGAAGCATTAATGAGCACTATGAAGTACTTAAATGGCCCTAAAATGGGCTGAATGGGATTGCAAATGTCTCCCTGGATGCGTTCCAAGAATGCAAGGACCTCATCCTTTACTTTTAGAGTGGAGGGTCTAGTAATTAATTTCCCGGTGGCACATGCAGGGCACACAAAATCTTCGTGATTCGGGAAATTCTTTACATTAATATTATGCCCATGGGAATTGTTGATTATATTTCTCATCATCCTAAGACCTGGGTGGCCTAATCTGTCATGCCAGAGATAGAATAGTTCAGAGCTTCTAAATACTGTCTTCAGGATAGTGTAGGCTGCAGGTGCCTTGATGTTGGTATAATATAGCCCAGTTTCTAATGAAGAAAGTTTTTCTAATACCCTTTTGACATTCTCTTCGCGCTTCGTAAAGAGCAGGTATTCCTTATCGTACTCTTCTTCAGTCTCAACATGGAAACCATTGGCGCGAATAGCATTAAAACTTAGAAGAGTTCTAATCGATTCTGGGTACAATAAGGCTTCTTCAATGACCAAAGTTGTGCCCATTGGAAGTATAATTGTGGCTCTTCCTAAACCAATTATACATGCATCACTTCCGGTGACTGTCATAAGGCTGCCAACATTCTTACGAATCGACTGAAAATACTTAGTCTCTCTTAAGATGGTATTCGTTGTGCCGCTGTCGGCTAAGCACACTTTCTCTATAGGGCGCCACACGCGTTCTAATATAAGGTATTTTATTTACATGTATTAGAAGACATTCAACACATAAATAAAATACTCCAATATCAGAACATATCATGCCATCAACAACTGAATAAATGAATGAATTATTTCAAAATCATCCAACCATCACGAGAAAATAAATGCTAAAGTACCATCCATGCAAGTTCTACCTTGTCCTTTTAACACAAAATAAATGACAATTAAAGTCTAATGTATTCTGTGCATCATACTGAATCAAGTAGAAAATCAAATACTTCTTCGGCTATTTTCTCAGGAGTGATCTTCTCTTCGAGAGAAATCGTGGCGGTGGCTACCTCTAGGTCATAAGGGGGTGTTGCTGCCGGGATGGTCTCAACCTCTATCAACTCAGGCAGCTGCTTAGGATGCTCCCCCTCAACCATTGCAAAGTGGGCTTCAGGCTGCCCTTTGCCATCCTTCTTCTTCTGGGCTTGGTGGGCATCAATGACATGCGGCGGTTCTTTGCAGATCTGCGACCAATGCCCCCACTTGCCACACTTGTAACAACCTTGGTTCTGCTGGCCATAGGTCTTGCCACTCTTTTTAGCCTTTTTGTCACTCGGAGCATCTGACTTGCCTTTCTGGGCAACGGCCTTATCCTTCTTCCCCCTTCTTTTCATCAAGGGCTTTCGCATCTTGTAACTCCCAGCGTTGGCCTCGCGGCCAGCGGAGCTCCCCGGTGGCTAAGTGACGTATTCTTGCGGAGAAGTTCGTCCTGAGCCTCCGCAACCTGCATCATATCAATCAATTTGGCGTACTCCTTATAGCCGTCTTGATGATAATTGCGGGCGGATTGAACAGCATTGGGGTGAAAGTTGGATAGGGTCTTCTCAATCTTCTGCTCGTTTGTGATCTGCTTGCCACAGAGTTGAAGATTGGTACAAATCCTATGCAAGGTAGAATTGTACTCCCCGACCGTCTTGAAGTCGGCAAACCTTAGTCCGATCCACTCCTACTCTGCTTGAGGAAGAATGGTGTAGTTTAGCCTCTCAAACCGCTTCTTGAGTGTGGTCCAGAGTGCTAGCGTGCTTTTCTCTGCCATGTACTCATTCTTGAGAGTGACGCAGAGGTGGTGCCTGAGAAAATGAAGTGTTTGATCATTTTCCTCAGGCGTGGGTTGGGCGTCATGCAGTCCACCAATCCCAATAGCCGCGCGGAGCTTCTTAGCTCCAAGCACTATCTCGACATCGGATGCACACGTTAGGTAGTTTTGGCCATGCTGGGCCAGCTCCTCGAACTCCCGTTTCGTGATGCCAGTCATCTATATGTGTATAAAATGAATAAATAAGTTTATTACTGGTAAACATGCATGAAATAATTTACTGCGGGTAAATAAATGGTACAAAAGGTTCTCGCAATGTTTCATAATTTTTAATGCATTTTCTATAAATTTTACTGCTAATTTCAGCGATTAAGAGCAATTTAAACAATTACAATTAGCCAAAAATAGTAAATAAATACAGAAAATAATAATGGCAGAAATAAATATGCTTCAAATGCTAAAAATAATTCAAAATTCAGATTCCCAATGCCCTTTTAGGCTAGATTATGAATTTTCAGCGAATTCTGCAATTTCCAAGGGTTTCTACGCAAATTTTCAGTTCAGAGAAAAATTGGGACCCGTTTGTAAATCTGAGGACCTTTTTGTAATTTTTGGAACTACGAGGCTCTTTCTGCAAACTTGGGACTTATATGCAAGTTTTAAGGGCCTTCTGGTTATTCTCAATGTTTCGGGGGCTTTCTAGAAATTCGCCGGTTCCTCCCCCGGCTAGGCCGTATTTCGGTCCGTTTTCCCTCTAACCGAACGGCCCACTCGGCCCATTGGCCTAGCCGGCCTGCCCGACTGGCTTTTCTTGGGATTTTAGGGTTTCCCTCGCCTCATTTCTCGGTGGCGGTGGCGGCGTCCGGCCCGTGCTGTCGGCCAGGCGGCACCGTGCGGGCGGCGACAGCATGCGGGCGAGCCGGCTTCGGGCGGCGGCACCGTGCGGGCGGCGACTGCATGCGGGCGAGCCGGCTTCGGGCGGCACCGTGCGGGTGGCGACTGCATGCGAGCGAGCCGGCTTCGGACGGCGGCACGGCGAGTGCGAGACACATGCGGCAGCGGCTGGGAACGAGTTCACTGCGGCGGCACGGCGGGTGAGCTGACTTCGAGCCGAGGCGGTGCAAGACGGCTTTAGGCCGGTGGCGCACGGAAGTCGAGGTGCCGAGCGCGCGTGCGGTCTCAGGCCAGCGCTTCATGCGGGGATGCGGGCCGAGGCCGGGCGGCTAGAGGTGGCTACAGGAGGCGGCTAGAGGAAGGCGAGGCGTCGGCTACGGGCCAGCGGCGCACACGAGCCGGAACCGAGTCGTCGCGACTACGGGTAGCAGCACTGCGGTCGGGTCGGCTTCGGGCCTAGCTTCATTGAGCGGCGCGCGCAGCGGCTTCGGGCCGACCTTCCTTGGGCGGCGCACACGGCGGCTTCGGGCCGACCTTCCTCGGGCGGCGCGCACGGTGGCTTCGGGCCTACGCTGGCATGCGCACACATACGGGCAGCGGCCGAGTCAGCCGACGGCAGTGGCCATGCGAGGCGGCGGCTGGTGTATATATATATATATATATATATATATATATATATATATATATATATATATATATATATATATATATATATATATATATATATATATATATATATATATTCTGATCTACAGTGCAATCAACATCTACCCCATGATTCAATCTACCGATTGACATTGTGCCGACGACTTTAGGTCTGCTCGCGGTAGATTAGGGCGGATTTGCACCGTAGAAAATCAATCTAGAACGTGAAAACTGCGAATTCACAACGATCTAGATAATTCAATCTATTAGAGCTTCGATGATTGCCTTCGTTTCACCGGAGCGATCTCGTGCTGATAACGTGTTGAGGAACCGTCACTGGCGACCAGTCCGATCGATTCCTCTGTTTAGAACGATACAAATCAATCACAGAAGACAGAATAATAGATTGAAATCACACAGAGAGGTAGAGAGAACTCCTGGTTTTTCTTTATTAATTTCTGATTGCATGTATACAAAATATGCCGGTACATCTCCCTATTTATAGTCTGCGGTGAGGTGCCCACCATGGGTCAAGGCCGCTGGCCCAAGCCCAGGTTTCCTAACAATTACCAGCGCATGCCGTTGCTCCACCCCAGTGCTACCACACACCGACGATGCCTGCGCGCTACCTTTTCGTTTGCCCGTAAAATTGCCACTCGCCTGTGCAACACTAGTTGCCACTTGTTAATTTCTATCTCGCCAGCCTGAGCGTGTCGTATAGAAACAGATCGGATACGGTCGATTAGTTTGAAATACAAATACAAATCTATATTTTTAAAATAAATACAAATACGAATCTAAATATTCTCGAATATGAATACAATCAAATATCATAACGGATATAAATTAGAATCGGATATGCACTTAATTTGGTCGAATACGAATATCCTCCTACAACTTCTGTAACAAATCTTGGTAGAATAAATTCCTAGCGGTTTTGCCAGTTTTTCACTGATTTTTGACCGGTTTCTAACGATAGACATAAGAAACGAATCGAATACAAATAAAAAAGTCTCGAATATGAATATAAATATTTTGAAATGCAAATACAAATATTCTCAAATACGGATACGAATATTCTCGAATACGAATTTAAATATTTTTAAATACAAATTTTATTTACTATATTCGTATTTTTTGGATATGAATATCGAATAAAACAAATTATTCATTACCCCACTCCTATCTTCAGCCTCGGACGCCGTGCGTGGTGTGTACGGGCCACTTCGCCAGGCGCACCGCTAGCGTTTGGTCGCGCACTCGCGAACGCTGGTCTCGCATGCACTACTGGCAAAGAGTTCTGCTGCGTTCCAAATTGCATCGCTAGCACCTGGCTGTGTGCCTACTGTTCATCAGCTAAATAATTGCTGCACCCTTTGCACTACTAGTTGATTGTGCACTGTTCGGCTGAGGTTGTGCCTACTGCATGCATTGCTCCCATGACTGGATACTTGGAGTGGTGCTGCAGCGAGAAAGAAGGGAAGGAAAAGTTCTAAAAGTTTTTTCTCTGTGTTGTTAATTCTAGTAGAGATTTGAGTCCGAATTAGAGAGGGAAATAACAAACGTTCATCAGGGTAGAACAGAAGTTATGAATTTTAGAATATTGCTGTCCAGAGTGGCTGCTGGACGCAGTCGTGAGAAATTATTAATTTCAGTAATTTAATGGTAGAATTAAAATTTAGGTATAACTATAAAGTGGTAGATAATTTTCTATAGTTTTTTTAAAAATGCCATGGTTCAATATATTTACATTTGTAGATTAAAAGATATACAATTATTTATTCTGCTATATACAGGATGATAGATCTGTTTTCTTGGTTAAAACGGGGTTTATATGATTTAATATAGACATTTGATCAAATAGAAAGTTGTAGGAAATTTTGTATAGATTCTAGAACTGGCATGGTTTACTACAATACGATGTGGGAGTTGAAAGTTATGATGATTCTAGTACCGCATTATCGTGTAGAAGCATTATCGTTTAAGCGTTGTATTGAATTACTGTAGTTTGTATTGAGAATGAGTATTTACTATAGGAAGAGTGACATTAGGATTGTTGTCACCTTCAAATTATCCCAGTAGTCGCAATTAGAAAGGCAAGTGCTTAGTAGAATGATAGATGATGTTTAATAATTGCTCACTATTATTGAATTATTCATGTTATGCAATAATTTTGATTGTTCAGTGTGATATTAATTTGAGGACAAATATGATATGTGGTAAAATGATGAAAGGTTTCATTTATGACATAACATATGTATTATGAGGTAGGATGGTGAGAAAGTAAATAGTTATGAGCAAACCTATTTGACTAATCCGGTGTGCTATTGAGTATGACCTATAGAGGTAGGCACCTCCATGGGAGTGGAGGGAAATACGTACTTCGGTAGGCACCTCTGTAGGATGGAGGTAGAGGGTGGTATCGATAGGTAGACCCTCCGCTATACCGGTATAAACTATAGAAGGAGACATGTGTATTATATTGCATTCATGAAAAGAGGGATGAGATATTGAGACATGTGGATGGGAATGAGATGTGAAAACTTGAGTTAATGGTAAACATATATAAATTGTTAAAATGATGTGGATTCATTTGTTGTTCTGCTTTGTACTTACTAAGTCGTGGACTCACCCTTGTTCTATTGTTGTTTTTAGGTGAAAGTTGAAGGCGGAATGCATGGGTGAAAGTAGCACATGAGACATTGCACACTTATAGTTCTTTATTCACTTAGAGTTCAATAATTTGAATATATTCAGTTTAGACAATCCATGTAATAATTAAATGATCAATTGTTTTTCCTTAGCTCTTTATAGTTCGTATTGATGCTACTAGATGTGTACCTTGGTTTAGCTTTATAATTGATTCATCCTAGTGATTAATTGGTCCATGTTAAGATCAATCTATTGATTTTGTGTTGCTGAAATTTATGTTTATTATTATTTTGAAAGTTTATTCTTGAAGCCTAGTTGTTGGTAATGCTTGTTCATTGGTTAAAATTGGTAGCGATAGTAGTTGTAGATGACATCTTGGACTTTTGTTAAGCCACGGTGTCACACCGAGTTATAACATTTCAAATTAAAAGAAAGAGTCAATGTCAATTACAATCCAAATCTATCTATACCTATACTAAAATTCAGAATAATAATTAAATGAAAATAGAAATTGTATTCCTATATGAATGCTAGCCTAAAACTGAAAAATTCATCCCATGTATGATCCAAAAACATGCAAATGGGAATAGAATTAAATGAAGATTACATATTTGATTTAGGACGCCTATTCTTGGTTCCGACAGGTTTGGACTTCATCTGTGGTAAGTGTGATGGTATTTACGCTTTCATGTATCGAGCGGTGCTATTTGACGTGTTTCTTGTCTGTGTGACTGCAGGACTGAGTTGGAGTCGTGGCGAGACACGGTGGACCGGACTAGGCGCAGGTGGCGCTGAGGTTAGAACGGTCGGGATGTGTCGAAGACGACGTGGACTCGAGGTGGTTGCGAGGCGTGCGAGGCAAGGAGCGCGGAAGCTTCCCGGAAGGTGCAGGAGGGGTGAAACGGGAATTTCGCAAGGCTGCACAAGCGGGAGCGGGCTCCGTTGGACGTAGCGGGCGTAACGGGGCGGAGACCCGTTAGCCAAGCGCTATAAAAGGAGAGGAGGGGCTGCATGCCCACTTGAGCACTTGAGGAGAATTAGGGTTTGCTAGAGTCAAAAGAGGCTTTGGGAGTTTGTTTTGGCTTTAGGCTTTAGTGGGTGAGAGTGGTTGGAGAGGCAGAGTGTGCTCCCTCTGTCCCCTTCGATGGGTTCTAGATAGAACAGAGTGTTCTTCTCCCTTCCTAAGCATGTATGGGTTGTGTTCTTGAGGTCTAGGGAGAGGGAGAGGATGAGTTGAGGATCTTGTAATCATTCCTCTTGTATCAATCATGTATCTCCTTTCCTCTCTATCAATATGAGATGGTTTTGGCTGAATTTGATCAAGTCTCAGGCTCTCTGTGGTTTTTGCCCTTCGATGGTTTCTAGGCTTGATTTTTGACCTTTTTAAGGTTCTTGTTCTTTCTTGCTGGGAAGGCCCAAAATGGGTTGCTCTATGTTGGGATGATGCCTCACGATCATTTGATCAAATTTCCCTAGAGCAAACCTCTTTTGAATCTCAGATTTGGTGTTTTGCCTTCCTCTGTTCTTCATTTGCATTTCTAGGGTTTTGTGGACTTTCGTGTTTCCCTTGAGGAAATGGCCTAAGATTTGGGTTGGAGAGTCCTATGGCTATTGCTAACATATCTGCAAAGTCTCTTAGCCATAGGATCAAAGGTTTGGAAGCAATTTGATTTTTGGCTCAGGTTGTGCAAAAATTCAGATTTTTACCCATAATCTGAAATTCTCGCTTCTTGGTTTGATTCTCTTGTTTCCCAAGGTCCCCTTACTATTTAGTATGTTGTAGTAAGGCCTTGGATCAAAAAGATTGAGAGCAAACCTTCTTTTTAGCCAAAAATCCGAAGTCTCAAAGTTCCAGCCTGAAAATCCTGTTTGCTATTTTTCTCGAGAGGTACTACCGCTCAGGGAGAGGTACTACCGCTCGACCCAGCGGTACTACCGCTCGTCCCAGCGGTACTACCGCTTGCAGCCAGACTTGCGCTGAATTTGTTTTTCTTGATTGCTTCCTTCTGGGTTTAGTTTTTCCTTGTCTCTGTGATTTTCAGTGAGGGCTTATTTTCTACCTTCATAGTTATTGAAGGAGAAGATACTCTTTGGGGGCGATTTTTAGAGATCGACATTCACCCCCCCCTTTCTGTCGCCATTTCGGTCCTACAGATTTGTATGCGAATTCCAAACCTAAATTCCAAAAGTATTAAAATTCATAATAAGAATCTATGCCCATACTAATATAAAATATGAAAATTAGAACTTTATTTTTTTAGATTTAGAATCCTACAAATAGGTAATTTCATAATAAGAATTAAATTTAGATTAAATTAAAGAAATATCTATGTCAACTATAGCCCAAAATTTATAACACAAAATAAAGTAAAATTAGAAAAAATTGTACTAAAAGAAACTGTATGTAAAGAACAATATGGAAATCATAATTAAAAGTAAAAGAAAACCCTCAATTTTATTTTAGAGGAATTGCAAAGTAAAACCCCAAAGTACCTAATATTAGGTATAAAATCTAAATGACAATTTAGATTTGGATTTGTATATGAAATCCAAACTTAAATTTTGAAAGAAAGTAAAACTCCATGCCAAGGCAATTTGATTTGTGTACAAATTCTAAACTGTAATTCCAAAAATATTAAAATTCGCAATAAGAACTAAATGAAAATTATAATATGGTTTTCTAAATATCATGAATTGAATTATGAATTCAATTTCTGTACATATAATTTAGGGCGTGCAATTCCAAAAAAAAATTGAATTGTAAAGGCCAATAGAGGACAATTGGGAAATTGAATTAAAGAAAGCTAAGAACAAGGAGTGGAAAGGTAAAGCTGAGATAAAATTAGGGTTTCAATTGATCGATAAAAGCATCACTTTTTAAGGGCAAGCTGCTTATAGGGGTTGTGCAGCAAGCCTTAGTGACAAAAGAAACAACGCCAACGGTGAACATTGATGGAAAAGCACGGTAAACGAAAAAGGGTCTGTATAGCCATCTCCCGGATGTTTTGCTTGTAAAAAACATCCAATTTTTCAACCGTTAGATTCAACAAAACACGGCTCAGATGAAACCCCACCTCACGTACTGTTCCACCAGATATAACAGGCCAACGGGCCGGCGGGCCAACGATTCTAGATCCGTCACAACTACCGAGCCCGTTAGTGGGTGTTCAGCCCCGTTATTGTTTTGTTGGTCTCTTTTTAGCCCCTTAGCCTCGAGCCACTCCCCCCGGATCGATAATTCAGCTCAGAGCAAAAGAGCCACTCCCGGATCGATTATTCAGCCCAAAACAACACGTGCCATATGAAAACCCTACCATGACGACGGACCACATGATAAAAGCAGTAAAAACCCTCTCCGGTCTGTGGGGCCCACACACACCGGGAGAACAAAAAAGCATGACGATGGAGATCCTTCTTGCATAGCGGGCAACAAACACAGAAAAAAAGAAGTCTCTCTGGAGATCAAACAGAGAAAAAGAGAAGAAACGAAGAGAAAAAGAGAGAAGAAACGAAGAAAAGCAGGAGGATCAAAAACATGGAGAAACAGCTAGATTTCAGAGGTATTTACCCAAATTCCCGTTCTGGTTTCTCCCCCCCCCCCACCCCAGATAGCGCCGTCGTCTCTCTCTGATCAACCATGATTGATGCTCGCATGTATGCTACATATTTGATCATAAATATCAGATCACACATTGTCTATTCCTCAAAAAAAGATTGGAAAACATTAGAATTAGTGAAAGTCATTTGATCATAATATCAGTTCACATATTCGTCAACCATGATTTCTCCATGTTCCTCAACAAATTTTCAACATATTTGATCATAATATCAGTTCACACATAGTGTCTGTTCGTCAAAAAGATTGGAAAACTTTGACACATTTTCCTCAACCATGATTTCTGCTCGCATGCATGCTACATATTTGATCATAATATCAGTTCACACATTGTGTCTGTTCGTCAAAAAAAATTGGAAAATGTTAGAATTAGTGAAGAAAACAAAACTAATAGTATTAACATAAAAAATTCAGAGCACTATAAAACTAGTCAAAACATATATTATAATTAGGTTTAGTGAGCAAAACATTGATGATCCATAATAACTGAAGAAAACAAAACATAATAAGTATTACATGTATTTGTTTATCTTTACTGTATCCGCATTTGTTATCATCATAACATATCTTTGCTTATAGAGTAACTTCCATCTGAACTGTAAGACACTCAACATCAAACAAAATTATGCCTACACATTAATAATCTCTATTTCATAACAACTTGAGTTCAGCTGTGCACACAAAAAGTTCAGAGTTCAAAAATTTTCAGTGGAGTAAGCTTCAGACTAGAGTTCCAGGAGGTTACCTGAACCTTACTGTCTAATAGTATTAACAGAATTATAATTAGCAACAAAAAAAACTATTAGCACAAGTTTTAGTTTAAGATTATCGAACATATATTATGTTCAAAACTAGCTGTACATCAAAGATTGCAATAACATAATTAGAAGCAAACAAAACTAGCTGTACATCAAAGATTGCAATAACATCATAGTTCAAAACTATTAGCAGAAGCAAACAAAACTAGCTGTACATCAAAGATTGCAATAACATAATTAGATATTATGATTACATATAAGATGGTGCATTATTAACATATTAACACTGCCTTACACTAGTTCAATTCCCAAAAAAAAAGAGAATAACTGTCACTAGTATAAGTGATGACATATCACTATAAAACTAGTCAAAACCAGAATAAAAAGATCAATTCCAAACCATTTGATAGTACCTTTTACTAGTTCAATTCCCAAAAAAAATCTGATGTTCCATAATATATATTAGTGCTAACAAAACATTAAGTTTAGGAGTGCTAACAAAACAAGATTAGCAGAAGATAATTATGACCCATAATAACACAAAAGTTCAGAGTTCAAATTTGTCAGTTGAGTAAAACTTTAGACTAGAGTCCAGGAGGTTACCAGCCTTACTGTCTGATGGTGTTACTGCTGCACACTGTCCACAGGCTTGCCCAAACAAAACTATTAGCAAAAGATAACAAAATTGGCTGTACATCAAAGATTGCAAAAACATAATTAGATATTATGATCACATATAACATGGTGCATTATTAACATATTCAGATTTTATAGAACAAAAATTGATGATCCATAATAACATTAGAATTAGTGAAGAAATCAAAACTAATAGTATAAACAATGTAGTAGTTCTAACAATGTATATCAGTACTAACAATGTAGTAGTAACAATGTATATTAGTACTAACAATGTAGTGTTAACATAAATTGATGTTCCATAACAACTGAATATAACAAAGATTGCATAATATAATTAGATATTTTGATCAAAATAGTGACAACCTGACAAAAAAAGTGGTTGTACATCAAAAAACTGATGTCAGATCACTATAAAACTAGTCAAAACCAGAATAAAAAGATCAATTCCAAACCATTTGATAGTGCCTTTTACTAGTTCAATTCCCCAAAAAAAATCTGATGTTCCATAATAATTATTAGTGCTAACGAAACATTAAGTTTAGGAGTGCTAACAAAACAAGATTAGCAGAAGATAACAAAATTGGCTGCTCAACAAAGATTAGTATTAGAGAAGAAAACAAAACTAATAGTAAAAACAAAACTATTAGCACAAGTTTATGATGAAGAACTATTAACTGAATATAACAAATGTATTAGCACATGATGTTAAATAGTTCAAACACTCCATTTAATTTAAGAGTGGAAAACAAAAACATTTACTATATCAGTGCAATTAAACTAATTACATATACTTTCCAACTTTCAGAGAGTATTTAGTTTTCTATTTCAAACTTTCAGAGAGTATTTGAATAAAAGATGGATTTTGAGCTTCCTTCATACTTTTGACTTTTCTGAGAGTACTTACAAATACTTTAAGAGTGCTTGTCTTACATTTAAAGCAAATGAGATGATAGGAGATCTTAACTGACCTGAAATACTGTCAATACTCTTAACTAATGACAGAGCACTATAAACTAGTCAAAAAACAGAATAAAAAGAGCAATTCCAAACCATTTTCACACTGCCTTTCACTAGTTCAATTCCCCCAATAAAAAAATAGTAAGATTGTCAATAGTATAACTGATGACAGATCACTATAAAACTAGTCAAAACCAGAATAAAAGATCAATTCCAAACCATTTCATACTGCCTTTTACTATTTCAATTCCCAAAAAAACTGATGTTCCATAATATTTATTAGTGCTAACAAAACATTTAGTTTAGGAGTGCTAACAAAACAGAATTAGCATAAGATAACAAAAATTAGAATTAGAGAAGAAAACAAAACTAATAGTATAAACGAAAGTTTATACTATTATTACTGTGTAGAGGCATGCCCTAACAAAACTATTAGCACAAGTTTTTGGTGAGACATCGAAACAAAACATTAGAATAAGTAAAGGAATAAAACAAATAGTATAAACAAAATTTGATTTTGCTAACATCAATGTGTCTGATCATCAAAACAATTAGTATTAAAACAAATTGTGAATTAGTATTAACAGATTGTATATTAGTATTAACATAGTTAGATATTATGATCACATGTAAGATTGTACATTAGTATTAACAGATTGTATATTAGTATTAACATAATTATATATTATGATCACATTTAAGATTTTACATTAGTATCAGAGATAATATTAGGAGATGATGACAAAAATGGCTGCACATCAAAGATTGCAAAACATAATATTAGCATAAGATTTAGTTTAAGATAGAAAAATATGATGTTAAATAGTTCAAACACTCCATTTAATTTTAGACAAAACATTTACTATAACAATGCCATCAAACTACTTACATGTTCTTTCCAACTTTTAGAGGGTATTTAGCTTACTTCATACTTTTGACTTTTTTTGAGAGCGCTTACAAATACTTTAAGAGTGGTAACAACAATGTGTCTGCTCATCAAAAGAATTAGTGCTAACAGAACATTAAGTTTAAGAGTGCATACAAAACAATTAGTCAAAACAAAACATGATTTTAGCAAATAGTAAGACAAAACATGCTGTTACATAGTGCTAACACTCCAATTAGTTTAATAGTCCTGACAAATGTTAAACAATTATGACAAATCTTAACATGAACAAGTGTATACATTCCAGAATCACACAGAAAATACCCCCCTGCCTGTAAACTTCGTAGCCAACCTATTACATATATACATAATTCAATGCATAAAAATAGTATTTTATCACAGAAAAAATATGTACAAATCTTGTGATTTTTTAGTGTTTCTATGCAGATTTCTCAAGTGAGGAGGTTCCCTCAACATTTAACCAGTTGTATGATGAGGTAACAATTATGAATCAATCTTATTGGAGTGAGGTAATTAGTCATTCGTATTTTGAAACCTTTTGTCCCAATACACCACTCCTAACACCCCCCCCCAAAATTACATTATAGCTAAAATCTCAAACAAAAAAATTTTGCAGACTGCAACAAATGGTGCAAAATCAGAGTATGTTACAGATGTTCAACCAAATCTACACGGCACAGGATACATAACTAATGACATCCAACAATGTTGGTCTATGGTATGTACAACACATATTTTATTGTTAAAGTAACCCTTTAAAATTGTTTTGATTGCCACACAAGTGAGCTTTGATATTCACACTGATATGAAAAAAAGGATCTCAACCAATGGATGTCACCAATGACAAGTGAGGGCTGCAATTATAGCTGCAACAACTTCCAAGTAATTACAAAACCATTTATATATTTCATGCATGGTTATAATGTCAGAAACCAAAAATGTTCTATGCATATAAGTATCATTCATACTAATGCAAAACTGATTAAAAAACATTGTGATATTTTTTATATTAGCAGGAACTGAACACTTACTGTGGTGCTGGAGGCATGATGAACAACAGCTGGGTAAGCCTATTGCAGTCATGGAGCCTGCTCAGAATCAGTTTGCCCATGTGCGACAAGACCTAGAAGACATGCAAACAACTCATGAGATGGTAAGTTGCAATGAATGACTAAGTTTGCAACATAACTAGAAACATAACTAAAAATATACATCTTTCATCACTGCTTTAACAGATTCAAACAGATGTTTCAAAAGATTCAAATGGTGAGACCTTGTCAACGACGTGCATGACTGAAGGGTATGCTAACACAGCAGAAAATGATGGAGGTAGCGATGAAGATGTCGCCCAGCGTGAAAACCTTGCAGAAAATGAAAGAGAAGATTTATCAGAGGAAGACATAGAGAATTTCCTGGAGAATGAAAAGATAGATGCCATGAAACAATCAAGTGGTCACTTTGAGATTGACAGCAGATTCAAACCAGAAGAGGGGATGACATTTGAGACAGCAGATGATGCACATAGATTCTACAACTTCTATTCATTCCTTTCTGGATTCTCAATAGCAAAAGTGAAAAATTACCGCACACAAAACAAGAAAAGGGAAGGAGAGATCACAAAACACACAATAAAATGCAACAAGTTTGGAGATGATAAAGTGCAGAAAACAAAACCAAATGACGACTCTCACAAACAAGAGGAGGAGGAGCAGCGTAGTGAAGACTAAATGCCCCGCAGAAATGGTTGTGGTGTTCAGAAATGGAATATGGAAGGTAAAGAGAGTCGTGTTGGAGCATAACCATGAAATGTATCCCCAAAATGAGACAAGGTTTCTTAGGTCTCACAAATTCATGACAGATGAAGAAAAAAGCCTTGTTAGGACATTGAACCAGTGCAATATACCCACCAGGAAGATGATGTCAATTCTCTCATTCCTAAGAGGAGGTTTAAGGTCTCTATCGTACACAAAACGTGATGTGAGCAACTTGAGGACATCTATTAGACATGAGAGCTCTTCAAATGACATGGTTCAGCTACTAACACATTTCTGCCAAAAACAAACAGATAACCCAGGCTTCTTCTTCTCCTTTGACACTGATGAGAACAACATGGTAAAAAACATTTTCTGGTCTGATGCTAGGGCAAGGGAATATTATCACATGTATGGGGACTGTATCAGCTTCGACACGACCTACATGACCAACAAGTACAACCTACCCTTCGCTCCATTTGTTGGTATCACTGGGCATGGACAAAACTGCCTATTTGGATGTGTGCTGCTAAAAGATGAGACTACTGATACATTTAGGTGGGCTTTTAACACTTTTCTGCGTGCGATGAATGGCAAGTCACCCACACATATCATCACTGATCTGGACGGGGCAATGAAAACAGCGATTGCGTCAGTGTTCCCGAATGCAAAACACAGGAATTACCTCTGGCACATTACGCACAAAGCTGAGTAGAAGCTTGGTCCATGCTTCAGGGCAAAACCTGGTTTGCACCAAGACTTCATTGACATTATTATGAATTGTCTGACAGTGCAGTAATTTGAAACATTATGGATGCAAATGGTAAATTGCTATGATATAGGTCATGTGAAGTACTTTCAGGACATGTGGGCGTCTAGACACAGGTGGGTCCCAGTGTTTTTCAAGAATGAGTTCTACCCCTTCATCCACTCAACTGGTAGAAGTGAAGGGATGAATGCAATATTTAAGGATGATGTTGGTCCACAGCACAGCATATTGAGTTTCTTCAGAGAGTTTGAAAGGATTTCTGACACAATACTAGATAGAGAAGAGCAAGAGGATAACAAGTCAAGGACAAAGCCACAACTTTGGTCTAGTTACAAGATGGAGGATCAAGCATGGAAGCTGTACAATCGAAAAATATTCATCAAGTTCCAGAATGAACTCAAAGACACAACTTCACTCTACATGGTGGAAAGAGTAAAAAACAAAATCTATGAGGTGTACTAGGCAGATAACCATCCCAGACCAGAATATAGAAGGAGAACATGTGTAGTGCTTATTGACATAACTGAGGAAAACTATAGTTGTATCTGTGCAATGTTCCAGAAGAATGGCATACTGTGCTCACATGTACTGAAGGTCCTCATAAGCCTTAACATCACAGAACTACCGGACAAATATTTCTTGGAAAGATGGAGGTTTCGGTTCAGCAATACAAACACGATAGAGCCAGCACAGATAGCAGCAGAAATAAGAGATGCTGATAGCCTATTTAGATTCAACATACTATCAAGGAAAATGATTTCAGTGGCATCAGATGCTTCGAAATCACGGGGCTTGTTTGACTATGTTATGAATGAGGTAGAGAAGATGGAAACAGAAATTAAGGCAGCTGGTAACTCAAAGGAGAACCCTCAGCAACAAAAAACCAGCAATTGCATGGGAAAAACTCATGAAACCAACAGCAAATTTCAGCAAGAATAACCAAACCTAACAAAGGAGCCACCACCGCTGCTTGAGCTACTAGATCCACAAAAGGCACAGACTAGAGGCAGGACTAAGGGAAGGTACAAAAGTATAGTTGATCAAATCAAAGATGGGAAGTATACGTGCAAGCACTGTGGAGAGGTAGGACACAACATACGCAATTGCAAAAAACTTCACCTCCCACCTGTAAGCAGGTCCAAAAGGAAAAATACATCAAATAGCAAGCCTCAACCAAAAACGCATGGGTACGTAAAAGAAAAAATCATACCCGAAAAAACTGCAATGTACAGTACTATAAACTTCAAAACATTTGTTCTATGTGCTTGCAGGATGACTCCACAAGAAAAAAGGATGGAAGAAGTACAAGATGCAAACAAAATAAGAGGGCAGTAGGAAGATCCATGAAGAAAAAAGACAAAAAGCATGGAAGTTCAGATTTAGAGGGGACAAAAAACAGAAGAGCCATGTTATTTCTTTCTAGTGTTAAAAACTAATAGAAAGAAAGATCAGTGTAATAGCTCAATTGGAAAGATTGCCGGTTGAATTGTTGATTGTCTGTTGAATTGTTGATCTTTTTTAGTTCAGATCTATTTTAGTATGAACATTCTTATTATCAACTAGACCAAAAAAAGCATGTTCCGCATGTTCGTAACAAAACCTAAAAGGATACCTAAAGCACCATGCTAATGGAGGTCCAAAAACTAGAAACCGGAGCTGTTAATATTGAAGGGCCATTAAGATGTATTGAAGGGCTGTTACAGAACTAGAAACCGGAGCTAAGGAAAAAATTAGGATTATACTTCCTATGGAACAACATAGTGGGCCGCTATAGAAGTGCAACGCCATTGGTCCCATCAGTTAATATATTACTACATTAGATAACTACAAATTCTAAGTAAATCTATAATTCTAAGGTAATAAAATATTTTGGGGAGCTAACAAAACAAACAATATAAGCAATTCCACAAAATTATTATTATAATGGGAGCACTAAAACATAACAATTAGTGAACTATCACTGTGAGCACATAGAAACAAAATATACGGCAACAGTCACAGCGCACATCATATATTTGCTGTGCTATCTAAAAACTTACCTAATGGATGCTAAAAATAAAGGCATACATATGAACAAACTTATCAGGAAAACAAGCATGTGTAGGAAAACCATGTGATATAAGCTATCGAAATCATACATATGAAGTAAGCATGCATGGGTAGGAAAATCATACAAAACTAACAAGCCTTCTAATAATTCATATATATTATTTCATCGCATGAATGTTAACAGTACCTGTGGTTGGTATGAGTTAATACATAACCAAATTTGTGGAATAAGCTTCACATATCCACTGCTGCCATCCACATCACAAAATCAGGATTGAAAATTAGACCCAAAAAACTCACCATAATCAAGACAGACAGCAGCAAACAAGCTTTAGTTTCGTAGAATCTAAAAAAAAAGAACAAGTACACACAATAAATAAAAAAGGATACATGTCTGAAAAAGAAGACTAATGTATACATGTACATACATATATATGTGCATACATACATATATATGTATTCATACATATATATGTATATGTGTATACATACATATATGTGTGCATATATATGTATGTATGTACACATGTATATGTATATATGTGTTTGTAATGCAAAAAAATGTGACTAACCTTCCAAACTACAGAATTAACCAAACTTAAGTCTTCCAAGTTGTGTGGGCTACGCAACATGCGGTTAAGAAGTTGAATCCTTAACTTTGGTATGTCATCAATGGTGAACTGAGATTCAAGTGCAACTGTGGGGGCCCATATATCCATATATTTCATAACAAACACACCTGAGTCCTTCCTGGTAAAAAAAATGTAAAAGTAGATTGATAGACATCATAACCCGGAAAAAAAAGCTTGCTGTAAAGGTATCTATATACATTGACTAAATAAAAAAACTCATAGCCAGAAAACAACACACGTAATAAAAATAAAGGATAAAAACAAAAAACATAACTTACTTCAACTTCTGTCGGTGAGGTGATAAATCATCAAAGTCAAAATCAAGAGGGTTGATCGATGAACTTTTAGCAGTTGCAAAGAATGATGTGGTAAAATTCCATATCTACAATACAGATAACTTGTTACAAAAAAATATTAATTTAACAATAAGGTAGCATTTTCGGATATAGCACACATAGATATAAAACGAGAGAGAAATGGAGGACAAAAAAAGAAAAGATATAGCACACGTACTAAATTCATCCTCATGTTTTCGTTGTAAGACCTCCCCCCAATCGCTGAATCAATGAATACAAACTTTTGGTCTTTGATGTCCACAACAAAAAGAAACCAGTGATCTTCGTGCAAAACAGGGAAGAAAATCTAGTACATACTGTACAACCCATGAGAGATCAAATTAGAAAACAGAATGTACATAGTTGGAACATTTTTAAAAAACTAAATACACATACCAAAAAAAATAAAAACTGAACAATAATACTAGCATGTTAAAAAACTAACCAGTTCACAAGATTGCAATGACTTAACTTTATGGGCAGTTTCAAATTCATGTTTGACATTTGCAAACTTGAATTCTGATTCTGGCTTCAATATTTGTTGCTGTAAAAAAAATTACCACACATATTATGAAGAAAAGAAATATAGACAAAGATCCAGAATTTTCACTTTAGGCACACAAAAAAAAGTATTCTTCTAAACATTAGAAATCCTAACTTATAAAAAAAATAAATGACCAAAACATTTAGTTTAAGAGAGCAACTACGTCCTAAGTGAAAAACATTAGACATTTAGTTTCATACTTGGTGAAGTTTCATACAACCTAGCATTTCTCACTATAATTATATTTTAGTGATATGTGGAAAGACAATACAACCTAAAAATGAGACTCCAAATGTGATATGTTGAAAGACAATACAACCTAGCATTTCTCAATATAATTATATTTAGTGATATGTGGAAAGTCAATACAACCTAAAAATGAGACTCCAAATGTGATATGTTGAAAGACAATACAACCTAACATTTCTCACTATAATTATATGTAGTGATATGTGGAAAGACAATACAACCTAAACATTAGAAATCCTTACTTATAAAAAGACAAATAAATGACAAAAATAAAATACTCCAAAAACAATTGTGACATACCCCAACTGTGTTGAAAAAGAAATGCTTCTTTGACTTGGTGGGATGATTCTCCTCAAATAGAAGCCGGCAAAAATAATTTACCAAGAAATTGTCAATTTTGCCTTCAGGCTTAAGAGAGTACCCTAAACAGCTATATTTCACAAAATTTTTTCCATCAGGCTTCACTGAAATGGCCTTGCAACTGAAAAAAATACAACCTACCAAATTAGATAAGTGGAAAGACAATACAAAACAATATGAAACAAACAAGCATAAGTATATATCTGCATACAACACTTACCTGCTGTGTTCACCCACTGCCATGCTGATAACTGCTTGATAATATGCCATGTCTAAGGCGGATACCATGACTCTATCTCTGCCTATGGAGTATGGGTGACCAGTGTATATTCTACCCCTCATTTGCCTTGTATTTCCATAGAGAGGCATCTTGCAAGTTGGTGAACCACCCCCCGCACTACCTCCTAATTAATTATTAGCAGAAAGCTTTAGTTGAAATAGACTATTAGTGACCAAAACATTTAGTTTTAAGAGAGCAAATACGTCTTAAGTGAAAAACATTAGACATTTTAGTTTCATACATGGTGAAGTTTCATACAACCTAGCATTCCACGCTATAAATTAGATTTAGTGAACGAACAAAACAATTAGCATAACCTTTACTAAAATAGTCCTAACAAATATTTTAGTTTACGATAGTTAACAAATTTTTAGTTTAAGAGTAAGGAATTAAAGGCAAAAACATAATCACATATAATATGGTACATTTTTACATTTATCAGAACAAACAAAAATTTTTAGCAGAAACTTTAGTTCAATAGACTATCAGTGACCAAAACGTTTAATTTAAGAGTGCAACTACCTCCTAAGTTCAGAACATTGACGTTGAGTGGCTGAAGGATATTAAGTGCAGACTGGCCAGCACGGGTTTTTATCATGTGACATGTTTGCTGCACCCTACCCTATCTTTAACAAAGCATTCATTCTTGTTATATATTTGATCAGTTTGTTTACACAAATCAGCACATCTTTGATCAAATCGTTCTCTTGAAGAAGTCACAATATCTGGTGGGTCCTGGAGACGAAAACAAAATATCATAGCATAATTATTTGGAGTGAAAAAAGGAACAAACAAAACAATTAGCATAACCTTTAATTAAATAGACCTAACAAATAATTTAGTTTAAGAGTGCTAGCAAAAACCTAGATTTAGTCTATCACTCAATAACTGTTTGTTACATTTTAGTTTTAAAAACTAGTATTAACCAGGAGTAAGGCATTAAGGTAGAAACGTATTTGCATATAAGATAGTACATTATTAACATTTATCAGAACAAAAATATATATATTAGCAGAAACTTTAGTTGAATATACTATTTAGTGACCAAAACATTTAGTTTTAGAGTGCAAGCAAAACCTGTTGTTACATTTAGTTTAACAGTATTAACAGAAAAAATAGATTCATCACTATAGTTACGACTATATTCATGATATATATTTAATACTACTCTTGTACCACAAATGTTACTTTATCGAACATTACAATCAAAAAATCTAAGCTAGCATAGCATTTGATACTATATGAAACCCCAAAACAAACTACTGCAGTTGACATCGATAGCACAAAAGATCTCTACCCCCTGGTTTCAGAAATACCAAAGCTTTATAACTAAAATTTACAAGTTATACAAATGATTAGTGAACCCACCAAAATACCACCACAAAGCTAACAACCCAACTAAGCTTTATAACTGGTTTTTTAACAGTGAAAAAAGGAACATACAGACACATGACACAATGTTAAACGGCATAGAACAAAAAAAGATGTGCATAATCAGATAGCAAAGTTGATTTACAAGGTTGATCACATTTGTAGAAGAAACACCCATTGCATGTGGTGTGGTCTCTGCAGGATCCTGTGAGTTAATATCAATACCAGCAATTTCCCCCTATGTTAAAAAAATAGAAAAAGATTGCATTAGCAAGAAATAAAATACGACGATATATAGAAAAAGGTACACAAATAATGTAAATAAAAATAACTCAGCTGATCATACTGAAAAAAAGACTGTATTCTTTTTACACACCTGATTACACTGCTGGAGGTTATCCATGAGTTGGACATCATTGCCGCTATCAACATTTAAGGTGGTGATATCCTCCAAAAATAAATAATACAAAAAAGTGTAAATTAACATGAGACAATGAAGTATTAACCAAATGTGCATTATATTTAATACAGTACATGCTTACTTTTGTTACATTAGAGACAAAATTTGCTTCACTTGCTCCTATAGGTTGGCGACAGTCTTTGACTGGCACTGCAGGTCAGGATGATCATCATTGTCGATGTCGAGATCAAATGATGGGGCCCAGTTATACAATGCCAAGAGCTTTGGACTGTGCAAGGATTTAAGGTGTTTGTCGATGTTATCACTTGCCCTTGTTATAGCTTGCTTTGGACTTCCTGTGATTTACAAACAAAAAATCATTACTGCCATGACATTCGTTTTGCTTTTCTAAAACATTTGATATCAACCCCAGCCCCAGCATGTCATGTAAACAAAGAGATAAGAGATTTATATCTAGCCTTTCTGAAAGAAAACATAACTAACAATATTTGACACATGACAATAAAACCTATCAACTTCTTACAGGTGCTTCTTGTGAAACTTATCCTATATTGGTTGTATAAGATCACAAAACCCAAGACCATACAATCATTTAGAATAACTAAAATCCATACACATAAAGGGTTATTTGACGAACTACCTGGTGTATATAGATTTAACTTGAAACTCTGCAAAAACAAAAGAGAAAGTAATATTAAAAAAAAGAGGAAACGAAATGGATAATGAGTCAAGGGTAACATTAGAGGCTTTACCACACACATCGTGTACGGGGCTCTGATCAGTATGTCCTTTACTAACATCAAAACTCTGAAAATGTAAGAATGAGAACACAAATGTTTAGTACAAAAAAATGTGCAACCATCTTACCTACCATTGTTATATTGGTTTGGAGCAAAAAGTAGAATTCAACCAGCATACCTTTACTGCAGATGGAGAATTGTCCTTCCTTCCATTATTATCTTGGGTCAGATTATGTGTTTGCCCATACTGTTTGGAAGTAGATGCATCTACATTCGCACAAGCAGGAATTCTTTTGTCAACATATGCATTCCTGTTGTCCTTGTCTGCTACATCAGGGATGCTTCCCTTGTGCATACAAAAAAAATGAAAACAAAAAAAACATGTGTTATACCAATTAAAACATAGTATGTAGGGGATTATAGTTCATTTTTTTGCACTAAAATGAAATATGATTTAGAAAAAGAATGCACACGCATAATCCTTTTGCCACTTACATGTGAGACTTGATTGACAGCTATTTGAACTTGGTTAATTCCCCTTGACCCAAAATTGACAACAGGCGGTTGAGCTTCATTGATACCGACTTGCTCTTGGGCTTGAGTCTGGGCTCTAGAAATACGACGCTGATGATAGAAAACTGCAGACCTATTGCTGTCAGATTCTTCACTGCTAAATGTCCTCTTTCTCTTATTGTTAGATGGACAATCTGAAAAAAAGAGGAAAAAACAGATAAGTTATACATAAAAATAAAAAAAGATGAAAAACTGTTCATTTTTAACCTTGTTTTAGCACAAAACCATATCAGACCTTGCGGAGACATATGCTTGTCGATGACTCCTTGTGCATCTGCTCCATCCATATGAATAGGGTTATCATCCCTAACCTTGTTGACCTCCTTCATTGTACCATGGACACCCCCACAAGAATTCCTAAAGTCGCTAGGGAAATGCTTTGCTATACCTACAACCAAGTTTTCCAATCCTGATATAAAACTTGTAATATGTTCTTGCTCAAATTGAGCAATCATTGACGATGTAGTGTCTTTAACCTACATAACATTGAAATTAAGACCCTAATAAAAAAAACTAAATATAAAAAAAGGACATAAAGAATTGACCTAAACGTATTAGTAATTACCTCATCAAGCAAGGGGTCCCTGACATGGTAATCAAGAAGTGATCTAAACTTTGATTTGTTTTGAGAGGACATTATTGATGGAGGCTGAAGCATGAATACAAAGCTGCCAGCCAAAAAAATAATGGTTAGAAAACACATACATGGTGAAGTTCATACAAACCTAGCATTCTAACCTCAAACACTGTTGTTACATTTTAGTTTAAAAATAATAGTATTAACCAAGAGTAAGGCATTAAGGGCAAAAAACATATTCACATATAAGATGGTACATTATTAACATTTATCAGAACAAAAATATATATATTAGCAGCAGATTTAGTTGAATAGACTATCAGTGACCTAACAAATAGTTTTAGAGTGCATACAAAAAACTGTTGTTACATTTAGCATATCATTTGATACATATGACAACCCAAAAACAACCTACTGCAGTTGACATTGATAACACAAATATCTCTTCCCCTGGTTTCAGAAATACCAAAGCTTTATAACTAAAATTTACAAGTTATAAATGATTAGTGAACCCACCAAAAAAAATACCACCACAAACCTAACACCCCAAATAAGAATATAAAACCTAACAAAAAACATTATTAAGAACCACTAACAACTACAACTAATTTCTTTTGAGAAACCATCTTCTTTAGCATACAACTAGTTTTAACTAAACCTAAGTAGGAAGGGCGGATTTATTAATATAATTTACTAATAAACTAACTACTAGAAAACATCAGATCCGAGCACATAAACAAAACATGTAAGTAAAAAAGCCTAAGAAAAAAATTAAACTAAGTATGTAGGCGAATCACTAAACACTGCCTGTAGATGACCACTAAAAGCAATAAAAACACCAGATCCGAACACACAACCCGGAAAAAAGTATTACTAAAAGCCTCAAAAACACTAAACCTACGTAGGAAGGGTAGATTTAACCTCCGACGTCGAGGATCTCCACTGGTTAACCGCCGCGCGTGCTTCTCCCCGTTAATTGCCGCGCTAGCTCCGCCCCCCTCTCTCGCTTCTTCGCAAGCCCAGGGAGAATATAGAGCGCTCTCTCCACTGTCGGCGGTGGAGACCTCGCTACTCCGCCCGGGAGAAGGGGAGAGCTCCCTCTCTCTGTGACGGCAACGCTCTCGCGAGTGGAGGAGAAGAGCGAGAGAGACTCTCTCTCTCTCTGTCGGCGAGGCGGAGAAAACCAGAGAGCACTCTCTTCTCTCTCTCTGTCGACGAGGCTTCGCGAGTGGAGTAGTACGCTTTCTGACAGACGCGTCGAGTTTCAAGTCAACAGAAAATTCAAAACAACAGTACCGGGCGAAAAAACGGGTTGGTGCCACGTCCATTAACTGCGCGAACCCGTTAGGAATCATCAGATCCTCACCAATCTCAACAAAGATCCAATGCTCTAAAATTTGGATGATTTTAGCCAACAAAACATCCGGGTGATACTTATCAAAACCCAACGAAAAATTGTGACAATGCCAATCCACCATTGGATGCAAGCGAATCGTTCTCATTTAACCCTGACCTCCAGATCTTCATAAAACCCCCACCATGCTTCAATACCACAGGATTTGATTAGCGAAGAGGTATCGGCGCATCACAGCCATTCGTTAACTGAAATATTCTCTCCCAATTTTTGACTGAAACCGAACTCAAAAACTTTCAGGAATCTGACATCATCAGATTGTGATTTTGATCCAAAGCTGTAGCTGGACCTCTGTCGTCGGTCTTACACAGTCTCGGCAGGCAACAGCAACTTACATATCGAAGGGACTAGTGCTGGTGTGCGACAACTTGACCAAAGTGAGGTGTTCTGCGTGCATCAACACATGAAGACTTCCAAGGGGGTTAATACTCAACACGCGAGGACAAAATTAAGAGCAATTACTTTCTTCATGCCTAGATGTGTGTAAAGCATGCGTCAAGAGTGATTGCTTTCTTCAACAAGCCATAGGTTTTTAGAAATTTTGGTATTGTAATTGCACATTCGTATACAATGAATTCAAATAGAATTGAATTAATTTTCTTAAAAAATAGAATTGAATTAGACCTTCTTTCTCACCATATGATCATGTAATTTTAATGCTACCGTGTTTGGCTAGAAGAAATCTTTATTTTTTCCGTGCACCGGTGAGTAAGCATTCTACCAAGATGCTTAGTGATTGAAGCGCTGAGGTTTGGTGACACGCGGCGGCTCTGTTCATGAGAAGCAAATGGATGCTCTAAGTTTGGGACTGTTAGGGATAATCTCTATCTCTACTAATATAAAGAGAGAATTTGTCCGTTGTCCTCCTCTCCACGTACCAGGAAGCACATTCCAAAAACAAACAAACTGGCTTTCAAAAAAAAAAACACAGAGCAACCGGCTCTAAAGAAACCACTAAATAGGTTGAACGGGCTCAAAAGAAAAACAAAGATGACTTTGCCCCTAAACTGGCTGAACCAAAGCCCCTCACAATGTCGCGTGCCTCACGCTGTCTCCACGCCTCACACCACCACCGCTGCACTCGAGGCCGACAGTGAACACCCTTCCCCACCTCCAGCCACTGCCTCCACTTCCCCTTGCCTCTCACTGAAGGAGAACGGGTAGGCTACGCTAGCTACAACATTTGATTTTCTACCGCGTTCAACCAGAAAACATGCGTGTAAGAGAGTCATGGATAGTTACCACTAGATGCGCTGCGCAGCGGAAGAAGAGTTGGAGCAGCCCGGTCCAACGTAGATGCGCGTTGATGAAGAAGAAGCAGTCGATCGTTTCACGAACTAAATGTCTCCTCGCGTCCTAGCAATAGCCTTGCGCTTCTCGCCGATCAGCACAGCAGCAATAGCAGCGGCGCCTCCATGGAGTCCACACGTTCGGGATGGAACGCCGTGCGCTGGTGTGCTAGCACCGCGCGCCCAGCTAGGGTTTCGGGATACGGCCGAGGCGAGGTGGCGGCCAGGGTTTTTCAGCATAGTAGTCTATGCTACCTGCAGCCCCGCCTCCACATATTTATAGACCATGCAAATGGGCTTCCACGTTGTAGGCCCATTAGAACCCTAATCCCATATAGATCAATATCCCTTTTAGCCTATAAAACCGAATTATTTATGATTGCCTCTTGGGCACGTCACTAACAATCTCCCACTTGCACTAGAGACAATCATATAGGCAAGCTTTCCAATTCCAATCCCTTAAGTGTGTGAACCGTTAGGTTCATGTGTAGACAGCCATGACCTGAAAACCCTTTTCAAGCCATAAGTCAATAGTGGCACCTAACAGGGCATATTGACTCCCAAATACACATAAAGATCATATCGGCTAAACCTTGATATACACACACTTGGATCCCTTTGCCACACAATACCAGTCAAACTTAAGGCGAGATTCGTGCCACCTTGTGATAGCTCAACCATTCACTCGATCTTGTGATGGATTACAACTCATGACTAACCCTTTAGTCACATTGTGATTAACTCTTTAATCACCTTGGCATGGCCATGCACTTCCCTAATCCAACCACATCGAGGGGCCCAGAGATATCTCTCCTGTTATGTAGGAGGGGCAAATTCCATCTTAATCCGCTCACATCCCATTCCATGTTTCATGATACACCTGAAGACCACTTTTATAGCTACCCAGTTACGAAGTAGTGTTTGGCAGCCCCAAAGCGCACCACTACACATAGTGAGAAACAATGGTGATTTCAGGTCGAAGGATCCAGTAGGTATACCACTCGAGATCGCATGATGGCACATATTAACATAACAATCCCAGCAACGTCTCGGAGTGGGTCAATCCAACACCATGTTCTCTAACATGTGTCCACATTATTGATTTGATATTCATATATCCATGATCCGTGAAACATGATCATCAATCAATACATGTGCTAGTCCATAAATCATTGTTGTCCCACGTAATGACATAAGACTAGGGATCTTTAGAATAACATTAAATAAAACAAAGAGTTTCACGAACAAGTCACATACTTGCCAATCAATGCATACAATCAATATTCAAGGAACCAAATAACACCTTATTCAAAATTTTATAAACATAGACTTGATACAATTATCTCCCACTCACACTAGAGTCAATCATGTAAGTATCTAATACCCATTGCACTCGTGTGTGCCTCATGCTTTGGTTGTGGGAGAGGCTTCGTCAGCGGATCAGCAACATTCAAATCCGTGTGCACCTCGCAAATCTTCACTTCACCTCTATCAATGATCTCACGGATAAGGTGATAGCGCCGAAGTATATGTTTGGACTTTTGGTGTGACCTAGGCTCCTTTGATTGCGCAATGGCTCCACTATTATCACAATAGAGATTCACTGGACTGGACACACTAGGGATCACACCCAACTCAAAAACAAATTTTCTGATCCAAATAGCTTCCTTTGCAGCTTCAAAAGCTGTAATATACACGGCCTCAGTTGTCGAATCAGCTACCGTCTCTTGCTTGGAGAAATTTCAGCTCACTGCCCCTCCATTGAGGTAGAACACAAAACCAGATTGCGATCTGCTATCATCTTTATCAGTTTGGAAACTAGCATCGGTGTAACATTTTACAACGAGCTCTTCTTCACCTCCACAAATAAGGAACATATCCTTAGTCCTTCTAAAGTACTTAGGAATATTCTTTACAGCCACCTAGTGAGCTAGACCGGGGCTAGATTGATACCTGCTCGTAACACTTAGAGCATATGAAACGTCTGGGCGCGTACAAAGTATAGCATACATGATAGATCCGATGGCTGAGGCATACGGAATCGCACTTATCTTCTTTTGCTCATCAAGTGTTGAAGCACACTGAGTCTTGCTAAGACTAATACCATGTGACATAGGCAAGAAACCTTTCTTGGAATCTTGCATATTGAACCGTTTCAATACCTTGTCAATATATGTACTTTGGCTTAATCCAATTAGCCTCTTCGATCTATCTCTATAGATCTTTATGCCCAAAATGTAAGCTTCCTCTCCGAGATCTTTCATTGAGAAATTTTTCTCAAAGAAGACTTCACAGCTTCCAGCATTGGAATATCATTTTCGATCAATAATATGTCATCTACATACAAGACCAGAAAAACAAGTGCGCTCCCACTAGCCTTCTTGTAAACACAAGGCTCTTCTTCATTCTTGATGAAGCCAAACCCTTTGACTACTTCATCAAAACGAAGATTCCAACTCCGAGATGCTTGCTTCAATCCATAAATGGACTTCTGAAGCTTGCATATTATCCCAGCATTTTTTGAAACAACAAAACCCTCAGGCTGTGTCATGTACACATCCTCGCTTAGGTTTCCATTTAGGAAAGCTGTTTTGACATCCATCTGCCAAATCTCGTAGTCGAAATAGGCAGCAATCGCTAGGAGGATCCGAATAGACTTTAGCACAGCGACGGGCGAAAATGTTTCATCATAATCAACACCTTGAATTTGCTTGAAACCTTTCGCCATCAATCGTGCCTTATAGATGTGAACATTTCCATCCATGTCTATCTTTTTCTTAAAAACTCATTTACACTCAATAGTTTTTACACCATCAGGTGGATCCACCAAGTTCCAAACTTGATTATCATGCATGGATTCTATTTTGGACCTCATGGCTCCAGGACATTTTTTAGAGTCTGGTCCCATCATTGCTTCGGTGTGGCTCTTGGGCTCATCATTGTCCAACAACAATATGTCGCGTTGTCCCGTGGTTAGGAGCGTGAACTTTTCAGTTACGCGACGTGCCCTTGTAGACCTACGTGGGGGCGGTGCCTCCATAACCGGTTGTATAACATCTTGTACATCCTGTTGAGGTTCAATAGGAGCTGAAACATTTTTAAGTGTTTCCCGAATTTCTTCAAGCTGCACCTTTCTCCCACTAACACCCTTTGAAAGAAACTCTTTTTCCAATAAAAGACACCGTTCCGAGCGACAAACACTTTGCCTTTTTCCCGATTGTAAAAATAATATTCTTTGGTTTCCCTAGGATACCCAACAAAGAAGCATTTATAAGATTTAGGATGGAGCTTATCAGACGTCAAATGTTTCACATAAGTCTCACAACCCCATATCTTAAGGAAAGACAATCCAAGACGTTTCCCGATCCATTTCTCGTATGGTGTCTTTTCCACTGATTTAGATGGAACTCTGTTTAGTGTAAACGCAGCAGTTTCTAGAGCATATCCCCAGAAGGACAATGGAAGATTAGATTGTCTCATCATAGACCGAACCATGTCTATCAAGGTTCGGTTCCTCCGTTCAGATACCCCGTTCCACTGAGGCGTGCCAGGCGGAGTCAGCTGTGGAACATTTCACACTATTTTATATGTTCACCAAATTCATGGCTCAAATATTCACCTCCACGATCATATCGTAGAATTTTAATTGTCTTGCCTAGCTGATTTTGTACTTCATTGTGAAATTCTTTGAACTTTTCAAACGATTCAGACTTGTGCCTCATTAAGTAGATGTATCCATATCTACTAAAGTCATCGGTAAAAGTAATGAAATACTGAAAACCACCTCTGGCTACTGAGCTCATTGGTCCACATACATCGGTATGTACAAGTCCCAACAAGTCACTTGCCCTCTCACTATGACCGGTGAAAGGCGCCTTTGTCATCTTGCCAAGTAAACAAGACTCGCATGTCTCAAATGATTCAAAATCAAATGAGTTGAGTAGACTATCTTTTATAGAGCTTCTCTATGCGTTTCTCATTTATATGACCTAAGCGATAATGCCAAATAAAAGCGGGATTCAAATCATTAGGCCGCAGCCTCTTTGCATTAATATTATAGACAGGCTTATCCTCAAGATCAAGAACATATAACCCATTCATCAATGGACAATGTGCATAGAGTATATCATTCAAATAAATAGAACACCATTTATTCTTTATTACGAACTCATAACCACCATCTTCCTCCAAACATGAAGAAGAGGTGGTGTTCTTACTCAATGCTGGAATGTAATAACAATTATTTAATTCCAAAACTAATCCTGAAGGTAATGACAAGTGATAAGTGCCGACAGCCAGTACAGCAACCTTTGCTCCATTGCCGACACGCACGTCCAACTCGCCTCTCGCAAAACTTCTAGTCCTTCTTAGACCCTGCAATGATTTGCAAGTATGAATCATCGATCCGGTATCAAATACCCAAGATTCACCAGAAGAAATTGCAAGATTAATTTTTAAAACATTTATACCTGAAGCAGAAGTCTCGCTTCCCTTCTTCTTTTTCAGATCCTCCAAGTATTTCTTACAATTCCTAGACCAATGCCCCTTGACATGGCAGTGGTAGCATTCATTATCAGGAGAAGGGCCAGATTTGACCTTCCCATTTGGCTTTGGCTTAGAGCTAGGGTGTTCATTAGGAACCTTTCCTTTGCCTTTGCCTTTGGGCGTCCAACGCTTCCTCTTTTTATTCTCCTTCTAAACCATCATCACATGATTGGTGTTTTTCTTAATGCTTTCCTCTGCTGTCTTAAGCATCCTATGCAATTCAGTCAATGATTTCTCCATGCTATTCATATGAAGGTTCATAATGAACTGCTCATAGCTCGGAGGGAGAGATTGGAGAACAACATCCGTAGCCAGATCAGGATTAAGGGGAGAACCAAGCTTCTCCAAGCTCTCAATGTAACCAATCATCTTGATCACATGAGGACTGACTGGACTACCTTCCGCCAACTTGCACGCAAACAAGGACTTTGAAATGTTAAACCTCTCGGTCCTAGCTTGGTTCTTAAACATGTCACGCAGTCCTTCAATCATAGTGTGAGCATCTGCATTCTCATAATGCTTCTGAAGCTTAGAGGACATGGTAGCAAGCATGAGACAGCTAACGTCGAGTGAATCATTGCAGTGCTTCTCATAAGCGTTGCGGGTGGCAACGTTTGCACCTTCAGGGAGTTCATCGGGGTAGGGTTGCTCAAGAATGTATTACTTTTTTTCTTGTCTGAGAACAATTCTCAGGTTGCGGTACCAATCAATAAAATTCGTTCTATTAAGTTTTTCTTTCTCAAGAACAGATCGCAAGTTAAAACCAGAATTGTTACTAGAAGCAGCCATGATCTACAACAGAAAATAAACAAGCAAAGTTTAGCACTATGTTCATGTTTGATCTTCCATTAAATAATTTAACAAAAGACACTCCCACTATATGTTTTGTAATCGTCTTCCCTCTAACGACATATAGTGTTCAAGATCCATGTTCATCTAAGTTCTAGTGAGCTTTGGCATCACCACTAGAAACCTAGTGACGTAGGTAAGCAACGCTTGCTAATCACATCGTATGTGACTTGTTAGGTGGCATCCAATGCCTCGGCTCCCAACACCATGCCCCAAGGCCCAAATCCAATTTGATAGCCTTGTCAAGTAAACCAATACTATGCATGTGGATGTCTGACATCCACCCTATTAGATCAAGATAGTTGATGGTACTCTGCTTTGGCAGACCTACCAAACAATGATCGTAATTCTTATAGGCGCAGCAATTGGAAGGGCATCAAATAAATTCTTAATTTTTCTGAGGGAAGCTATTCTGTCATGAAAAATACATCCTCTACAGGTATGGCATGAAAGAATAGTATGACAGGAAATAAACATCACATGCATATAATCACATTATACTATGAATGGTATGGCCTTTTGAATCGTAGTGGTCGCCATCACCATGGTTCCACGGTGATGTCCTTCGCCACACTTCCTGTCCTCTTTGTCATCATGCTTGAAGCCTCCATGGTAAAGAACTAAACTATTACAACTAGCTAGCAAATGGATTACATGAGGAGCACAAGCATCACAAGTCGACACGCAGGTCGTTATACAATTAAAGAACAGCCTCAACCCAGCTGTGATTAATACGACACACAGGCTGCCAAAACACACATGCATCACATATTCATCTATGCCATACCATTCACATCATTCCCTGCAAAAACAAGTTAAGCGTAGAACGCATTCTACCGCCCTGACATGAATGTGTTTGTATAACAATCTATGCGTGTACGCAACGGCGGTCCCGCTGGCCAGTCAGCGGGCGAGGGGTCGAGGGGGGAGCCGATTGATCTAATCAACCCGTGCACCGAAAGATCCATCACATGAACCTAGCATAAGAACAGTAATAGATCGCATCTACTACAAACAACATATCATCTACAAGCGCATGATCCAGACCACATACTACGCAGCTTTGCTCTGATACCACTGAAGAAGAACGGGTAGGCTACGGTAGCTACAGCATTTGATTTTCTACCGTGTTCAACCAGAAAACATGTGTGTAAGGGAGTCATGGATAGTTACCACTAGATGCGCTGCGCAGCGGAAGAAGAGTTGGAGCAGCCCAGTCCAACGTAGATGCGCGTTGATGAAGAAGAAGCAGTCGATCGTTTCACGAACTGAATGTCTCCTCCTCGCGTCCTAGCAATAGCCTTGCGCTTCTCGCCAATCAGCACAGCAGCAATAGCAGCGGCGCCTCCATGGAGTCCACACGTTTGGGATGGAACGCCGTGCGCTGGTGTGCTAGCACCGCTTGCCCGGCTAGGGTTTTGGGATACGGCTGAGGGGAGGTGGCGGCCAGGGTTTTTCAGCATAGTAGTCTATGCTACCTGCAGCCCCGCCTCCACATATTTATAGAGCATGCTAATGGGCTTCCACGTTGTAGGCCCATTAGAACCCTAATCCCATATGGATCAATATCCCTTTTAGCCTATAAAACCAAATTGTTTATGATTGCCTCTTGGGCACATCACTAACACTCACCACCGCCACTGGGGCCCAGGTCTAGAAATCCTAGCTGGAGATGAGACGTTGGGAGAACTTGGGCACAAGGCTATGGGATGGATGGTGACTGGAGATGGACTGTGCTGGAGCGCAGCATGGGGGAGGAGGCTAACAATGAGGAGGAGATAGTGACAAGGAGTATGCCCCATCGGCGGTACGGGATAGGGTTGAAGGCAGGGCTTGGGGAGCCAAACTCGCTAGAGAGGGGGCCTATGTGGGGAGCTCAAATCCTCATGCATCCCCTTGCTTGCCGCTCCTCCCATCACATCCATGTCCCCGCAAGATCCAAGAGACAAATTCAATGCTGTGTAAGCTCAATGGGTCAGTTGGCGACCCAATTGCCCAACTTTGACCACGACAGTTGGAATACACAACCGAGTTATGCTCACTCCTCCATTTCCTCCTACCACAGTACATATGGACCAACACTTTCACTTCTTCTTGCACTTCTCCAACTCAACCATGAAAAAGGACTAGTAAATAATTTCCTCCCAACTCAATAATTTTTTGGATGTGTTCTTTTCTCACAATGCTTGATTTTGGGTGATTATTGCTGTCCTTCTAGACCCTTTTCTCGGTTGATTTTTAGATTTCTTAGAATTAGGTGATGGATTTTCACTTGATATTCATTTCAAGCTATGTTATGTTGGTCTATATACAGGTTCAGGAGAGTCATGTAGAGAGAAGGGTAAATTGGTCTAAGCAAAAGAAAGAGGGGGTTTGCCCTTCCTGCCTTAGTCACATCTGCTCTTACAGGTAGCTACTTTTCTCAGTGTTCGCACAGCCCAGTGCTGGTAAATGTTGGTATTATGTTAGATAAAATGTAAAATGTCATACTGACCTTGGCACTTCACTTAATTGCCCTAGAGATTAATTATCGTTAGAAGTCAGCGTATTGCATAGCACATGAATGCAATATCCTTATGCAATAACTTTTGTCCTTGGCTTAATTTGCGTCATGTTAAAAATGGTATTAAAATATGTTTCTACTATTTTAAGTGCTCCCATTAAACGCTATAGGAGACTGCGGAGTCTTATGGTTTGAATGCTTAAGACGAAGTGCTTATGCGTAAGGAGAGATATGCAAGAAACCTTGGTTTGGTGCAAACCTTGTGCATCTCAAGTTAAATGGTTGAGAAGGATCTCTCAAGGAAATGTCAAGTTATGACTTGTTGATATCCCTTAGAGAACATTGACTTCAGTGACTGAAGGAATCTAATTAGATATGTGGAATCTTGTTGCCATTATAGATGTAGCCATAAAAAAGTTGTGTTTCTTGTGAATAAATAAAATTCTTGTTGGGGTCTTTTAGGAACAGATCTACTCCTTTATTCATGTATCCTTGGATAAAGTTTGTGATGTATAATTAGTGTCAAAATTAATTAAGAATAAAGTTATCCATTAATGCTAATGATCAGCACATCCCATGGTTATATACATCAATACACTAGGATATCAGAAAATTAGTTTTGAATAAAATGCAAAGTACATCGAAGTTCTTAATAGTACTGCACCATTTTGGTTTTAGAAGCCAAAACAAAAAAAGGTACCACCGCCTCGCCTAATCAAGCTGAAAAACATCATTAATAGGAAGCACCAAACATCAAATGCTTTTATACCCCCATTGTTGTGGCTACTGACCAAACAGTATATGGGGAGAGTAGTGGAGTGGGGGTGATAGACAATGCTCCCCCTTCCCTATGTCCAGGGCGTGTATATATATTTCCACGAAGCATATTTACAATCCTGCCCTTACATTCATGTGCCCTCTATAGGGGCATCTATATCATTACATATGTTCCATTTTGGTCTTTACAACTCTAACAAGCTGGTTGGGCTTATGTGGGGGCCACCTCTACCACAGGAGTCTTTCATGGTAAAGGGCTTCTCACGGGCCGAAGCCATGTCGCTGAGCCCTTTGGCCCCCTCCGCCCCTGTGGCCTGTGACCTTTTACGTGGTTGGCCAGATAGGACAAAGACGTCGCTGCAGTCCACTCGATTTTCTGCGGACGCCAGCTTGTAGGATGACCTACTGGCCCACGTCCCACAGGAGTGCCTAATGGCGCCGGGAGTTGCACCGTTCGCTGGCATGCAATGGGACACATGGCAGGGCGGTACTGGCGCGTCGTGCAACGTCAGTTGGAAGCTTGACCGTGGTCGTGCGTCGGTTCTCGAGGTTGTGGGACATGTGCGCGCGCGCTATTGGGAGGTCGTTCGACTTCGGCCTCCGACAGTTGGGCTTCCCGATGTGGGGGAGGCAAAGAGGCTTTATAAGCATTGTCGCCATCATACTGTTGTTCCTCACACCCTACTAGCTGCCGCAACATCACTTTTTCTCCCTGCTTCCGTGCGCACTACTCCCGTACTGCCACTCTTCCCATAGCTCGCCGTCGCACCCCTGCCTTCCACCATGCACTTTGAGAAGAAGCGCCTCCAAAATGGCCCGATGTGATGACCGCTCTCGTCGGCCAAGCGGTGGCGCATCATCAAGCCACGGCGCCTCCTCCCACCAGCGTAGTTCGTCGACGACGGAGATGGAATACGCTCTGGTGGGACGCGACCCCTCACTGGCGAACAAGCGGTGGAGCGTGGAGAAGAAGCTGAACGGCGTTTGCTCGAATGTACTCAGGCAGAGCCTTGTGACCGAGGAGACCATCCGGTCTCTTCTGCGTGAGGGGAAGCTGTTGGACCGTGGCGCGGTTCGCCTGCGCTTGGGTGATGAGACGGAGTCGCACCCCACGGAGTCAGAGGTGGTTGTCTTCGTCGCGTACTTGGAAGCTGGACTCCGGATCCCGTCGGCCATGTTCGTCAGCGAGGTTCTTAGGACGTACGGTCTGGAGTTGGCGCAGCTGACTCTGAATGTGCCGGTGCGCCTGGTGGTCTATTGCTAGGCGTCGTGGACAGAGGCAGTCTGGCCTAGCGCCTCCCTCTTCGCATTCCTCCATGACACACGATGCTAGCCGAAGAAGCTGGACGGTGGGAAATACACACACTTCGGCAGCATCAACTTTGTGCTGTGGTCACCGTGCACGAAGATCTTCCCTGCGAATTCGACTCGAGCCAAATGGGAGTCGAACTGGATGCGGCGTTGGTTCTACCACTACGTGATGGGCGGCGGCAACCTTCGGTGGATGGGTCGCTCCATGGCATTCAACACATCCCCCTCGGTGGCCCTGGATCATGACGATGAGCAGTGGGCGTGGAGGTTGGTGGGGATTGCTCTCTGCTTTAACATGCGGGACCTCGTGGAGGAGTACCTGATGTACGGCGTGTCCCACTTGCCCAGCAATGGCATGTTTAACCCGGCCCCGTTCGACCCGACGGGAGCGCCTGTTAGTGGCTTCGCTGCCGAAGCCCGCTGATCCCCGTGAGTTCTTGACCACACATGTTGCTATAAGATAATCGTTGTAGGTTGTTTTAACTATTCGTATTGGCAGAACTCCTCCTTGAGTACGCGGAGCATGCGACGGTGGTGTTCCTTGGGTCATATGTGGCCAATAAGCATAGCCTTCAGGAGTCGGTGACGGTGAACCTCGGGTTGGTAAACCACGTGTGTGAAGCTCTGGGCATCCCCATGCCAGAGCGCGCCATGCTGACCATTGGCCGGGCTCGCCCGTGAGATGGTGACGACAAGGGCGAGGCCTCTCCCCCTGGGCGAAGGGCCCGGTCGCCCGCTGCCCGATCCAGCCTGGCGGCTGCCCCTCCTGAAGAACCTACCGGAGTCGAGGCCAGGATGGTCATCGGCTTTGACCTGGCGAAGTAGGCTAACTCTGATCTAGTGGCGGAGGCGGTTTGCGACGCGCCTGGCAGCAAGGGGCCCATGAGCGACACAGGCGACAAAGGGCACGGACACCCCAAGCCTCACACGGACGTCTTGGAAGGCGAGGCTTTGTCGCCTGCACTGGCTAGGGAGGCCGACGAGGCATCCCCGAAGGCATCAAGTGCGAAGCGCGCTCGGACAAGTTGGCCCGCGGGACTGGCCGAGCATTTTGAACTGGCGGTGGGAGCGATGTCGGAGTCGGACTCCGTAGCCAAAGCCGTTAGGCCCGAAGAGGACTCCGCCGCACAAGATGTGGGTGGTGCCACCGCAGTTCAGTCGGAGGCAGGCCAGACATCTCAACGGTCTTCACCGCTTCATGACGAAAGTAGGCGCAACTCATTCTCTCCCCGCCACTTCGTGAAGCTTTCTCTTATCTGCCCCCTGATACCACCATCGACATCAGTAGGGACACAGTCTTCAGGATGCAGACAAGGTTCCAGCAACAGGAGTGGCTGCGAAGTGTCTGGCGCACCCGTTCATGATGTGACCTCGACCCCCGCTGCCGTGAAAGTCGCCGGTGTGGATACTCGGCGCCTGACTGTGTCTGACTTCGTCCCTCGACTGGAGATGCTGCGAGCTCTACAAGGGGCCACCAACTTTGCAGACGCTGGCCTGGACCAGCGTGAGCTATCGTCTTGTGACTTGGAGCTCCTGGAAGGCGCGCTGGATGCCGCGAAGATGAGGGTAAGTGCGCGCACTCTTCATTTATGTTTGTGGTTATGGGATTTCGCTGACAGCTGCGTTGTGAAGGCCCTTGCCCTCGCTCGCGCCCTACAGGCGGCCAGGGCTCGTGAGCGAGGCATGCTGGAGGATTGACTCCGCACTGCCGAAGAGGCTAATGCTACCAAGGATGAGCAAATCTACTTCCTCGAGATGGAGGGCGCGAAGGCGATCACTGATGCTCAACTGCTCGTGCAGCGGACGCAACGGCTGGCCTCCGAGGAGCGCAACGGGTTACTTCAGTAGATCTCGGCGCTAGAAGAGGAGAAGGCATGGCTAACTGCGACGCTCGGGGAGTGGGACTAGGCATTGGGCGATGCCTTGGTGGCAGCCTGGAACTCTATGGAAGCTCTGGAGAGCGCCCCCTCCGACCTCTCCGTCATTGTGCCGGCTTGCGCCTTTGGCCCTAAAGATCTGTCGAGCACCCTCCAGTGGATCGGAGAGGCCTCAGCCCTTGCGCTAAGCACCGCGCGCTCCTTCAGCAACCATTGCTCGATGGTGATGACGCGCATCATCCTCACCCTTCTCCACCACCGGGGATGCCTGCGTGTTGGTGAACTGGCCACCCCCAGCTGGAGCTTCCCGCCGGGGGCGGGGTTATGTTCGGCACCGTACATGCCATCTGCCGCTCCGCACGGGCCTTCCACCAGTGGATTTGGGACTACATCGGCAAAGCAGTGGCGAAGGTGGCAATGCGGTGAAGCCTGCGGGGTGTCGTGGACTTCGGGGCCTGGCTTGACGAAGTCCCGCGACGCGACAAGGGCGGCATGGCTGGCTCGTAACGCGGTGTCGATCCGCAGGTGTGATGCCGAAGTCCCACACTTGTATGCATGTGTCACCATGTACCTCGTTGTTGTATTATGTAAAATGGCGCCACACGGCCCCGCCTTTTGGAAAATGCAATGAAAAATTACCAAGTCTTTTGCTCACATGTGTTGTTTATTACGAGCAGGTGCTTGATAGGGGCTGCTTGCTAGTGTCGAACCTTATGGTTCGGTGGCGCCTTCGACATTGGAGCTGGGCGGAGGATTCTTTGCGTTTCTGGAAAACGCGGCGTTCGACGGGGGAGACTTTGGAGAGTTAATATATTAAAGTAGAAGAGGAGTCAGACGAGTAGCAGTCTTGATTACTCGAGTCAATGTATTTGTAAACGCTACCCCTCGAATATTTAATGAAAAAAATAGCCCAGGCAAACATGTGTCCCGCCTTTTATAACCATTCTCAGTTCGATATTACTTGTTGTGGTTGGGAGTGTTTGGGAAATCAATCGAAGGCTAGGACTTCGGGTGCGAGGATATATGCGAAGTAGAGTAGGACTGAAGAGTCGACCGAGGCCTCCTTTTGCAATGGTAGGCGCGGCTAGATGAAGTAGACGCACGAGTGCTCCGTCCCTTATCCTTTGAACTGGCGGCAGTGAAGCTGGTGGCTAGACGAAGTAGACGCACGAGTGCTCCGTCCCTTACTCTTCAAAGTGGCGGTAACGGAGCTAGCGACTAGACGAAGTTTACATGCAAGCGCTCTGTCCCTTACCCTTCGAAGTGGCGGCAGCAGAGCTAGCAACTAGATGATGTAGACATGCGAGCGCTCCATCCCTTACCCTTCGAAGTGGCGGTAGTGAAGCTGGCGGCTAGACAAAGTAGACGCGCGAGCGCTCCGTCCCTTACCCTTCAAAGTGGCAGCAGTGAAGCTAGTGGCTAGATGAAGTAGATGCGCGAGCGCTTCGTGTGCTTCTTTTTTACACTCCGTGGGACTGCCCAGAATGGCTAAGCTCCTAACACTTTATACTCCACAGAGTTGCCTAGGACAGCTAAGTTCCCAGCGCTTTATACTCCGCAGAGTTGGTGGAGGCCCGAGGCTATCGCACGATTATTTATACTCCGTAGAGTTGCTCGGGACGGCTAAGTTCCCAGTGCTTTATACTCCGCAGAATTGGCGGAGGCCTGAGGCTATCGCATGATTTTTTATACTCCATAGAGTTGCCCGGGACGGTTAAGTCCCCGGTGCTTTATACTCCG
Organism: Dendrocalamus latiflorus; assembly: GCA_017311315.1. Classification (NCBI taxonomy): domain Eukaryota; kingdom Viridiplantae; phylum Streptophyta; class Magnoliopsida; order Poales; family Poaceae; genus Dendrocalamus; species Dendrocalamus latiflorus. Next base: position 11,480,394 of record CM029637.1, on the reverse strand, counting down.
CAGAGTTGGCGGAGGCCTGAGGCCATCGCGCGATTTTTTATACTCCGTAGAGTTGCCTAGGACAACTAAGCTCCCAGCGCTTTATACTCCACAGAGTTGGCGGAGGCCCGAGGCATCGCACAATTTTTTATACTCCCTAAAGTTGCCTGGGACGGCGAAGTTCCCGGTGCTTTATACTCCGTAGAGTTGGCGGAGGCCCGCCATCACGCGATTTTTTATACTCCGTAGAGTGCACGCGGAGGCTCGCCTCTGCGTGTCTTATTTATACTCCGAAGAGTGCACGCGGAGGCTTGCCTCTGCGTGTCTTATTTATACTCAGCAGAGTGCAGCAGAGGCTCGCCTCCGCTTGTCTTATTTATACTCCGAAGAGTGCACGTGGAGGCTCGCCTTCGCACGTCTTATTTATACTCCGAAAAGTGCACACGAAGGCTCGCCTCCGCGTGTCTTATTTATACTCGGAAGAGAGACCAGTTTTGAAAACAATGCCCTTTATTGATTTCCCATTTACACGGGTGAGCTATTACGAAAGGGAGGATGACAGTAATGTGGTGAGCATCCCTTCGGCTTCATGTGTAGTATCGTCGCAGCCGGTCTGCATTCATGTATGATGGAGAGTTCGCCCCTCCAAGGTTGCGAGGCGATATGCTCCGTGCTGCAAGGCTATCGTGACGATGTAGGGACCCTCCCATTTGGATTCCAGCTTGCCCACCGTCATTGCGTGCAGCTCCATTTTGAGGACGAGGTCTCCCGGCTAGAACTCTCGCAAGTACACGGTGTGGTCGTGTGCATGCGCTACTTGGCGTGCATGCTTCATGACATGTTGGGTGGCGCTAATGCGGTCACTGTTAAGAAGATCGAGGGACAACACGCGTTCTTCCATCGGGGCCTGGGCGAGGACCCTCCTCGAATCGGCCTTGATTTCTTCTAGTGTGACTGCTTTGTCGCCGAAGAGGAGCTTAAATGGCGTGAATCCCATTGGACGTGTTACCGTCGTGCGGAGGGACCAGAGCACACTAGGAAGTTCATCCGGACACCAGCCCTTCGGCAGCCCAACGAGGCGCTTCTTGACTCTAGTAGAGATGGCGCCGTTTACCTGCTCGACCACTCCGTTGGACTACGGGTGTCCAACCGAAGCGTATCGAAGCGTGATGCCCATGCGGTCGCAGAATGCCTTAAACGACACCAATGTAATACCCCGAACGTCGTTTCGGCGTTAGCTTTAAATTAATCGCGGAGTCACCGGTTTTTCGGTAAATCGCGGGAAGGATTTGATTTAAATAGAATGTTTGTTTTGGAGCCAAATAATTTGTTGATGTTAACAATTGAGTGTGTGTAAATTGTGAAATAGTTGGGTTTTCACCTGAGGATTTCCCTATCTTTATACGGGGAGTTGTTGTAAGAGTCTTGAAAGGTGAGTCTGAGCTTTACCTTTTGTTATGCTAGAACCTTAGAGGCTCAGCGTCTCTGTGTGGGAATAGTGGAATAGAGTGGAATCCAAATAGTGTGATGATCGGAATAGCATCCTTGAGGTGCAGTAAATGAGTTTGTGTGGATGTGATATGAATTTCGAGTTGTTTTCCTTAAGGGATTGAGGTGCTTTAGAAATTATCTGTCCAAGTAATTCCATTGGTCGAGGTCTTGGCTAGATTGTGTTTTGTGGAGACAGTAGAGTCTCTCTATAAGGGTGTGTATGATGTACTCAGTTTGAGCGCATTGTCGAAGTTGCCAACTTAAGATAAATGAGTTGGTGTGTTGGGCGATGATTTGGAAATCCTTGGTTCAAGAAAGTTAAATTTTGAAAGGGAATGGATTGGGAAATTAATGATACCTCGAGCAGTAATATGCTCTCTTGATTCTTGTTTAAAATGTGTGTTTATGGCAGAGGTCATCTGCAAATTGAGTTGTTTTATGTTGAGGCGTAGTCTTTTCTAGTTAGGAAAAGAAAATGATTATTTTGGTCTGTCGAGTGATTTTCACTCTTGGCTTATGTGGTGTGGATTCTCCAAATGTCTATTTGGAGAGTGTAAAAGGTTTTGTGGTGAATTCTTTGATTTGGATCGTGGTCCTTTGAAGGAAAGCTGGTTGCTAGTGTGTTGCTTGAGAATCCTTTATTCTTCTTTTGGTTGGGTTCCATTTGTAAAAGTTATTGATTGTGCTTCGAGTAAATTGTCATGAGTGGAATCTGTGTTCGAATTCTTTAAAAGGGGTACAATGTATTATCCCGATTATAATATATAGAGGAAAATATTTTAAGAAGGAGGATGGTATTAGATAGTGGCTTGATAGTTGTGGTGGGGAATTTTGCGAGAACGGTAGGATCTGTTGGCCGCTCAGAGCCGGTAGAAGAGTTGTGGGTGCTCGGCGCTGACCGGCGCGTGTCGTGGACTCGTCGGAGTTGGTCATGAGGAAGAGGGCCACTAGGTATGTGGAGGCCCTCTTGACGAATCAGTCCGAGCGGACCATTCAGACTTTGGAGGACATGCTCCGGGCATGTGTACTGTCTTGGAAGGGCAGTTGGGAGGACCATCTAGCTTTGGCAGAGTTCGCATATAACAATAGTTATCAGGCGAATATCAAGATGGCTCCTTTTGAGGCTTTGTATGGTCGAAGGTGTGTTTCCCCTCTTTGTTGGGATGCAGTGGGTGAGAGGTCTTTGCTTGGTCCAGACCTTGTTCAACAGACTGTGGAGAAAGTGCGGGAGGTTCGTCAGAACCTGTTGGCCGCTCAGAGCCGACAAAAGAGTTATGCGGACGTTCGGCGCTGAAAGTTGGAGTTTGCAGTTGGTGACCTTGTGCTCCTTCGGGTGTCGCCAACTAAGGGTATTGTTCGATTTGGTACCACCGGGAAGCTTAGCCCGCGGTACATCGGCCCTTTTCCAGTGGTTGCTCGTGTGGGCAGTTTGGCTTATCGTTTGGAGTTGCCAAACTCATTGAGTGGTGTGCACAATGTATTCCATGTGTCTATGCTGAGGAAATATTTGCAGGATCCCGAGCACAAGATTGACCTGGGGCAGGTCACGGTGGATCAGGATCTCACTATGGAGAGTCAACCAGTGCGTATCTTGGATACTTCGGAGCGGGTCTTGAGGAGCAAGACAACTAAGTATGTGAAAGCCCTCTGGACGTTTCAGTCTGAGAGGGAGTCTACGTGGGAGATGGAGGATCAAATGCGAAGGAAGTACCCCGAGCTCTTCAAGGCTGGTGAGTACTCATAGTTGTGGTTCCGCGGTTTCTGTTAGTTGCTCTTTTCTTTACTGTTCTCTTGATTTGTGGTTTGAGGAGTTAGATTCAAGGACGAATCCTTTTTAGGTGGGGAGAATGTAATACCCCGAACGTCGTTTCGGCGTCAGCTTTAAATTAATCGCGGAGTCATCGGTTTTTCAGTAAATCTCGGGAAGGAAAAAATAAAAATTGTGGAATAGTGTAAAATGAATAAAATAAATAAATAAATGAAAACCTCTAAGTGGGCTGCCTGGAGAGTGGGCCGACCACCTTGGGCCTTCCGGCCCAAGGGGTGGCCACACCCCCTCCACCTCCCCCTAAAAACCCTAGTCGCCTCCCCTCTTCCCCCTTGGCCGCCACCCCCTCTTTTCCCACCCCCCTGGCCGCACCCCCCTCCCAGGTTGCGCCTCCAACACCCCTCCACAGCTGCTGTCCATTGGAGCAAAGGAGGAAGAGAAGGAAGAAGAAGAAAGGGAAGAGAAGGAGGAGAAGAAGAGGAGGAAGGAAGAGGGGTGATCCCAAGGAATCCTCTAGGTAATTTTTCCCAATCCCAAACCCTTCTATTTTTAGAATAATTAGGGTTCATGGCACGGGATTAGAAGGGGATTAGCAGATTGATTACCTGATTAGAGATTTCCTGCTGTCTGCCTGTAGATCAATCCGCGCAGTGCGTCTGTTTGCACAGTTTAGGCCTATGAAACGATTTTTCCTGGGGATATTCCCAAAAGGAAAATTTTAGAGGACGATGAAGCCCACCAACTGTAATTTTTTTAGAATTTTTGGCCATGGGATTTTGGCGTAGCAGGGTCGGAAACTTCGCTGTCCGACAGGGGTACAGATTGGGGCAGATTGCTGCTCAAGGGTGATTTAGGGGTAGAAGATCCGGTCTGACCGCTGGGTCAATAGTGGTCTAACCGCTCCTCAGGACTCAGACCTGACAGGGGCTAAAAATTTTAGGGTTATCTCAATACTTCACAATAAGAGATTATTGGGGACTTCCTTCTTGTTTCCTCTGCCCAGAAATGTGAGACTACAAACTAAATAGCAAGCAGGGCCTAAGAGACCAAAAGAAATCAACCCAAAAACAAGAATTTCAGATTTGAGGGAGAAAATGAAACCTTACAGAGTGCTGCCTTGAAACTGAAATTGCCATCTAGCCTTTGATCCTTTGGCCAAGAAACTCTGAGGATAACAAGTTAATAGCCTCTGGACTTTTTCAAGCCAAGTTTCAAGCCATCTCAAGGAGGAAATCAAAGATTAACACCAAACCCTAGAAATGTCAAAAACCTGAAAAACTTCAGAGAGGAGCACACAAAAACCCAAATTACTCAAAAGTCTTAAGTCCTTTGCTAATGAGATTTTGCAGGCAAAATAGCAAAAACTAAAAGACTTCTCAGACTAAAAATCAGGCCATTTCATGAGGAGAAACAAGAACTACACCAAAACCCTAGAAAATGAAATAAAGAACAGAGAAGCCCAAAAGGTGAAATCTAAGATTAAATGCGATTAGCTCTTGGGAAAATCGATCAACTTATCTTGAGGCATCATCCCAACATAGAGCAACCCATTTTGAGCCTTCCCAACAAGAAACAACTCAAATCTCAGAAAAACAAGAAATCACTCAAGAGGGAGGAACAAAGAACAGAGGGCCAGCACAGGAGAAAAATTCAGAAATTTCATTCCCAAACAACAAGGATTACAGAGGAGTCCCGATACGCATGAACATTAGAACAAGAGGAATGATTACAAGACTCTCAATCCATCCGCTCCTCCTAAAACCTCAAGAACTCACACAACACATGCTTCTTGGAGAGGGGATGAACACACAGACACAGAGACAACGAAGGGACACCCTCTGCTACCTCCAACAACTCCTCACCAAATAAAGCCTAAAGCCAAACCACCTCTCAAAGGCTCTTTTGACTAAAACAAACCCTAACTCTCTCCCAAAGCCATGAGGGTGAAGGACTACGGGTAGGCTACGCTAGCGCAAATTAATAAAAATTCTACCCGTAAACCAAGATCACTGCAGTTATAGATCACGGAATTACCACTAGACGCGCAGGTGCGGAATTGATGCAGCACGTCGGGGCAGAGTAGTCGTACTACGTCGATGCAGCACGTCGAGGCAGAGTAGTCGTACTACGTCCTCGTCCATGTCGCGGCGTCCCACGTACAACTCCTCTATTGCGGTTCGTCCAAACGCTACAGATGCAGCGCCGCCAAAAGGTATCCACACGTACGGGAGGAAGCGACGCACGCCGGATTACTAGATCCGCGCGAGCGCCCAGGGCGTGGGAGGGGTGGCGGCCAGGGTTTGAGGAGGTCACGGAATCTTCAACCCTGTGCGCCCTTGCCCTCCTTTTATAGACGTCCTTACAATGGGCTTCTACGAATGGAGGCCCATTAGGACTCAATACCCAGTCTAACCCGGATCCAATCCGAATTAGGCTTCAGCCCTTAAGTGTGTGACCCTATAGGTTCACGTATGTTTAGACATGACGCGAGTATACCTACTCGGTCAATAGTTGGTAGCGGCCTCTAGCAAGACGTGCCAACTCCTAAACATACACAAAGATCATATCGGACGAACCATCACAACTTTATGTACATGCCAATCCCTTTGCCTCACGATATTTGGTCGAGCTCCAAGCTGACCACTCTTTCTCGATCCTGTGATCCGGAATCCCTTACTAGGTTAACTCTTAACCTTAAGTAGCATGGCCATGCATTTCTGGATCCGATCACTCGAGGGGCCCAGAGATATCTCTCTCAGGTAGAGAGGGGAAAATCCCATCTCGACTGACCATGCCTCGTAGCATGCTTCATGACAAACCCGAAAACTACCTTTATAACTACCCAGTTACGGAGTAGCGTTTGATAGCCCCTAAGTAGGTCGATTCACATCTCAAGTACATGCGACAATCTCAGGTCTAAGGACAAGGCGTACACATTGTGTAGAGAGAGAACCATAAGTATAATTGTTATGTCTCATGTTGGGTCGGTCCAACCCCATGTTCTAAACATGTGTCCACATTATTGGTTTGACATCTCCATGTCTATGACCTGTGAAACATGGTCATCAACCAATACATGTGCTAATCCATTATTCACGTGTGTCCTCACATGAACTCCGACTAGGGACAACTTTAGAATAACCATATAAGTAAAGAGTTTCACAAACAAGTCACATACTTGTTAATCAACACAAAGGCAATATTGAAGGAACATTTATTAAATCATGGATACAACGAAATACCATCATCTCTATGATTGCCTCTAGGGCATATTTCCAACAGTCTCCCACTTGCACTAGAGTCAATCTAGAAGATATCTAATACCCATAGCTCTTGTGTGCGCCTCATGCTTAGGCTGTGGGAGAGGCTTCGTCAAAGGATCTGAAATATTCAAATCCGTATGTATTTTGCATATCTTTAAATCTCCTCGATTGAGGATCTCTCGAATGAGATGAAACCGCCGCAGTACGTGTTTGTTCTTTTGGTGATTCCTTGGCTCCTTGGCTTGCGCAATGGCCCCACTATTATCACAGTAAAGATCCAGAGGACTGCACGCACTAGGAACCACACCTAGTTCAGATATGAACTTCCTTATCCAAACACCTTCCTTTGCTGCTTCAGAAGCTGCAATGTACTCGGCCTCCGTTGTAGAGTCAGCAACAGTCTCCTGCTTGGAACTCTTCCAACTGACCGCACCACCGTTCAAAATGAACACAAAACCCGATTGCGAATTGTAATCGTCTTTGTCGGTTTGGAAGCTTGCATCGGTGTAACCATTTACAACGAGCTCTTCCTCACCTCCGTAGACTAGGAACACATCCTTAGTTCTTCTCAAATACTTGAGGATGTTTTTAACCGCTGTCCAGTGACTCTCACCAGGATCAGCCTGGTATCTGCTCGTAACACTTAGAGCATTGGAAACATCTGGGCGAGTACATATCATAGCATACATGATAGATCCAATGGCCGAAGCATATGGAATCTTACTCATGCGATCTCGGTCATCAGTTGTCGAAGGACACTGAGTCTTGCCAAGATTTATGCCATGAGACATGGGCAAGAACCCTTTCTTTGCCTCCTCCATGTTGAACCGTTTCAACACTTTGTCAATGTAAGTACTCTGGCTTAATCCTATTAGCCTTTTTGATCTATCTCTATAGATCTTAATACCCAAAATATATGCCGCTTCCCCTAAGTCCTTCATTGAAAAACTATTTTTCAGTGAGGTCTTAACGGACTCGAGCATAGGAATATCATTTCCAATCAGTAATATGTCATCTACATATAAGATTAGAAATACGAGCGAGCTCCCACTTGCCTTCTTGTAAACGCAAGATTCTTCTTCGTTTTTGATGAAGACAAACCCTTTGACCACTTCATCAAAACGAATGTTCCAACTCCGAGATGCTTGCTTCAATCCATAAATGGATTTTTGAAGTTTGCATACTTTTCTAGCATTGATTGGATCGACAAAACCCTCGGGCTGTATCATATACACGTCCTCGGTTAAATTTCCATTAAGGAAAGCCGTTTTGACATCCATCTGCCATATCTCATAGTCGAAATATGCAGTAATAGCTAGAATGATCCGTATAGATTTAAGCATCGCTACAGGCGAGAAGGTCTCATCGTAGTCAACTCCTTGAACTTGCCGAAAACCTTTTGCGACAAGTCGAGCTTTATGGATATGAACATTTCCATCCATATCAATCTTCTTTTTATAGATCCATTTGCACTCTATGGTTTTAACACCATCAGGCGGGTCAACCAAGTTCCAAACTTGATTGTCTCCCATGGATGCTATCTCGGATCTCATGGCACTTTGCCATTTCTCAGAGTCTGGGTCCATCATTGCTTCCGCATAGGTCGTAGGCTCATCATTGTCTAACAATAACATATCTCACGCATTGCGGAGCCTTTCCGACCTTCGTGGTGGTGGTGCTTCCTTTGCCATGGGTTCCTCAACTTGTTCTGCCACGTGGGCATCATTCGTCGAGTCTTCCCCGATTGGTTCATCTTGAACCTCTTCAAGCTGCACCGTTCTTCCACTTGTCTCCCTGTTGAGAAACTCTTTCTCTAGGAAAACACCACTTCGAGCGACAAACACTTTGCCCTCTAGTCGGTTGTAGAAGTAATATCCAAAGGTTTCCTTCGGATATCCCACGAAAATGCATTTATCCGACTTGGGTGTGAGCTTGTCCGACTGTAGTCGCTTGACAAACGCCTCACATCCCCAAATCTTTAGAAAAGACAAACTGTGACTCTTCCCAGTCCATATCTCATATGGTGTCTTAACTACGGATTTAGACGGTACCCTATTAAGTGTGAAAGCTGCTGTTTCTAGAGCGTAACCCCAAAATGACAATGGTAGATCTGACTGGCTCATCATCGATCGAACCATGTCCAACAAGGTCCGATTACGCCGCTCGGATACCCCGTTTCTTTGAGGCGTTCCGGGCGGTGTTAGCTGTGGAAAAATTCCGCAACTCTTCAGATGATTGCTAAATTCATGACTCAAATACTCGCCACCACGATCAGATCGCAGAGCCTTAATTTTCTTGGCACGTTGATTTTCAACCTCATTCTGGAACTCTTTGAACTTTTCAAAAGTTTCAGACTTATGCTTCATTAAGTAGACATAGCCATATCTACTAAAATCATCAGTGAAAGTTATGAAGTAATGAAATCCACCTCTAGCAGTCGTGCTCATTGGTCCACATACATCAGTATGTATGATTTCCAACAAGTCTGATGCCCTCTCAAAAGAACCTTTGAAAGGTGACTTGGTCATCTTACCAAGCAAACAAGCTTCACATGTCTCGTATGATTCAAAATCAAACGAAGTTAGAAGACCATCATCATGGAGCTTCTTCATGCGCTTTTCACTTATGTGACCCAAACGACAATGCCAAACATAGGTGGGATTCAAATCATTAGGTCGAAGTCTTTTAGCATTTATGTTAAAGATGGGCGCATCATCAAGATTTAAAATAAATAACCCATTCACAATGGGCGCAAAAGCCACAAACATTTCATTTTTAGAGATCAAACAACCATTGTCTTTACTTGCAAATGAATAACCATCTCTCATCAAACATGAGGGGGATAAAATGTTTCGACTCATACTAGGAACATAATAACAATTATTCAATTCCATAATAAATCTTGAAGGAAGCTGAAGTTGCATGGTGCCGACGGTCAACGCAGCAACCCTTGCTTTATTTCCGACGCGAAAATCAACTTCACCTCTTGCGACTCCTCTACTTATTAGCCCCTGCATCGAGTTGCAAATGTGAGCAACTGATCCGGTATCAAATACCCAAGAGTTAATAGGAGAATCAGCGAGAAAAATGTCTAAAACATTTATGACAAGTGTACCATGGGTGGAAGTCTTACTTCCAGCATTCTTCTTGCATTCCTCGGAATCCATGTACTTCTTGCAGTTTCTCTTCCAGTGGCCAGTCTCTTTACAATAGAAGCATACTGTCTCAGCTCTAGGTCCAGCATTAGGCTTAGGCGTTGGCTTGGAGATCATATCTTTAACCTTGCCCTTATTCTTTGCCCATGGCTTCTTACCCTTTTTCTTGAAGCTAGACTTGTTCTGCACAGCCATCACATGGCTAGGCCCTGCACACTTCTTGATGTCACTCTCTGCTGTTTTGAGCATCCCACAAAGCTCATTAAGGCCCTTTTCCACCCCATGCATATGGTAGTTCGAAATGAAATGTCCATAGCTAGGTGGAAGAGACGCCAAAATGAAATCAGTTGCCAACTCTTGGCTAATTGGAAAACCAAGTTTATCCAAAGTCTGACTGTAACCAACCATTTTGATCACATGTGGGCCTACGGGTGCACCTTCTGTTAACTTGCATTCCAGAAAAGCCTTAGAGACATTGAACCTTTCAGTCCTGGCCTATGTCTGGAACATGTCCTTAAGCGCCATGATCATATCATACGCTTCCTGATCCTCAAACTGCTTTTGAAGGTCAGGTTCCATGCATGCAAGCATAAGACAGCTAATCTCAAGAGAGTCATCACATGCTTTCTTGTAGGCATTTTTAACAGCAGCAGCCGCATTGTCAGCAGGCTCTTCTGGGATTGGGGTGTCCAGAACGTTTTCCTTTTTATCTGCCCTGAGAACAATTCTCAGGTTACGGACCCAGTCCAAATAGTTTGTTCCATTTAATTTTTCTTTCTCAAGAATCGATCGCAAAGCAAAAGGGTGTGCGCGGTTGTTAGATGCCATTGATCTACAACAGAAAATGCAAAATACTAAGACAAATAAAACCATGATAGAGTAAACTGTATTAAACAAATTTAATAGAATGTACTCCCACTAAAATCAATATCCCTCTATTGATTCTTAGCGATTCAAGATCCGCAATTAACTAGTCTACTAGTGAGCTTTTGCATCACCGCTAGGAGACAAGGTAATTCGGTAAGTAACACCTTTACTAATCATATCTCTATATGACTCTTGTTGTTGGGTGACATCTCTATGCCTCGGCGCCCAACCTTTATGCCCCAAGGTCCATAACCTTTATGATAACCTTGTTAAGTTCACCAACCCTTATGCATGTATGTATCCGATACAAACCCATCTAGTCAAGGAAAGTCGATGGTGCCCAAATTTTATAGACCCACCATCAATTTACAAGACATGGGATGGTGCAGAGTTTAGTTGGGAGGGCATATGTTTAACTTAACATTTTGTGAGGGATCGTTATACTTCTACCATTCAAACATGCATAGGAGTAAAACAATAGGAATAGCATTCACACCGTTGTGACTCAGTATGGCCCATTTTCTCATGGTGATCTCCATCGCCATAGAATCTGTCCACCATGATGATCTCCATCTCCATGGTCAATGTGTGCCATCCCTCCAAGTGATGTGTCCTCCAAGTACTAATATAAGCTATTACTCATAACAGCTAGTAATAAAATACATGGATACAAGGCATCATCACAAGTCGGCACGCAGGCCGTTAATACAATACTTTGACAACACAATGGCTCCAGCCGTGTTGCCGAACCCACGACACGCAGGTCATGAAAATATTACAAACATGCATCACATACACATTAGGCCATACTGGTCACATACATCCTGCAAAAACAAGTTATGCATAGATTCGCAATCTACCGGATAAGGGGGTCGAGGGGGTTTCCCCCCGCGGGGTTCGAAGGGGCAGCAATTTTTACTTAGGATTTTGATCGGCAAATCATATTTACCCCAAATCGACTATTGTTCCGATTCGACCAATTTGCATTGATCTTCACGTGCCGCAGCCGGTTTTACGTGTCACTGTCTACCCCGATGGTGATACCGACCGGTAGGGGTATGTTGTGGCACGACCTTAGCAGCACAATCACGGAATATCGATTATCAATCTAGGTTCCGATTCGACCAATCATATTGATCTTCGCATTCCGCAATCGGTTTTACGTGTCACTGTCTACCCCGATGGTGATACCGACCGGTAGGGGTATGTTGTGGCACGACCTTAGCAGCATGATCATGGAAACCAGATCTATCCATTACCAGAACTATACAATCGATCACATCGATCATAACGACTTACATATCGCCATATGCAAATCACCCGAACCTATAACATGACAGCAATGGCTCTGATACCACTGAAGGACTACGGGTAGGCTACGCTAGCGCAAATTAATAAAAATTCTACCCGTAAACCAAGATCATTGCAGTTATAGATCACGGAATTACCACTAGACGCGCAGGTGCGGAATTGATGCAGCACGTCGGGGCAGAGTAGTCGTACTACGTCGATGCAGCACGTCGGGGCAGAGTAGTCGTACTACGTCCTCGTCCATGTCGCGGCGTCCCACGTACAACTCCTCTATTGCGGTTCGTCCAAACGATACAGATGCAGCGCCGCCAAAAGGTATCCACACGTACGGGAGGAAGCGACGCACGCCGGATTACTAGATCCGCGCGAGCGCCCAGGGCGTGGGAGGGGTGGCGGCCAGGGTTTGAGGAGGTCACGGAATCTTCAACCCTGTGCGCCCTTGCCCTCCTTTTATAGACGTCCTTACAATGGGCTTCTACGAATGGAGGCCCATTAGGACTCAATACCCAGTCTAACCCGGATCCAATCCGAATTAGGCTTCAGCCCTTAAGTGTGTGACCCTATAGGTTCACGTATGTTTAGACATGACGCGAGTATACCTACTCGGTCAATAGTTGGTAGCGGCCTCTAGCAAGACGTGCCAACTCCTAAACATACACAAAGATCATATCGGATGAACCATCACAACTTTATGTACATGCCAATCCCTTTGCCTCACGATATTTGGTCGAGCTCCAAGCTGACCACTCTTTCTCGATCCTGTGATCCGGAATCCCTTACTAGGTTAACTCTTAACCTTAAGTAGCATGGCCATGCATTTCTGGATCCGATCACTCGAGGGGCCCAGAGATATCTCTCTCAGGTAGAGAGGGGAAAATCCCATCTCGACTGACCATGCCTCGTAGCATGCTTCATGACAAACCCGAAAACTACCTTTATAACTACCCAGTTACGGAGTAGCGTTTGATAGCCCCTAAGTAGGTCGATTCACATCTCAAGTACATGCGACAATCTCAGGTCTAAGGACAAGGCGTACACATTGTGTAGAGAGAGAACCATAAGTATAATTGTTATGTCTCATGTTGGGTCGGTCCAACCCCATGTTCTAAACATGTGTCCACATTATTGGTTTGACATCTCCATGTCTATGACCTGTGAAACATGGTCATCAACCAATACATGTGCTAATCCATTATTCACGTGTGTCCTCACATGAACTCCGACTAGGGACAACTTTAGAATAACCATATAAGTAAAGAGTTTCACAAACAAGTCACATACTTGTTAATCAACACAAAGGCAATATTGAAGGAATATTTATTAAATCATGGATACAACGAAATACCATCATCTCTATGATTGCCTCTAGGGCATATTTCCAACAGAGGGGGCATGCAGCCACTCCCTCCTATTTATAGCCTTTGGCTAATGGGTCTCCACCCCGTTACGCCCGCTGAATCCAACGGAACCCGCTCCCGCTTGTGCAGCCTCGCAAAATTACCAATTCGCCCCTCCTGCACCTTCCGGGAAGCTTCCGCGTTCCTTGTCGTCCACGACTCGCAACCACCTCGAGTCTCCGCTGTCTTCGACACATCTCGACCGTTCTGACCTCGACACCGCCCGTGTCTAGTCCGGTCCCCTCGTATCTCGCCACGACTCCGCCTCGACATCCTGCAGCTATCACAGACAAAAAAACACATCAAATAGCACCGCTTGATACATGTAAGCATAATAGCATCAACAAATCGCACTTACGCATAAGATAGCCCAAACCTGACAAGTCGACATAATATGCATCCTAACCACTTTGACCAAGTCCAACCGAGCCCGATTGCACCACGCAACTAACATGCGTCATTTATATATATATTTTCCCGTCATTTTACCCCATTATTTTTCGCATTTTGAGATCATTTATCATCATTTACACGTTTTTCTATATTTAATTGCTCAAAATGGACCATTTCACATTTTTTGTACTTTTTCTCAGGCCGGCGCGATCTAGGCGCGTAAACGACAAATCTGGACTGATCCATACAAATGTACGCATCGACACGAACGCGTAGGATCAAACCGCGATGAAATCGGAGCTTCCAAGGACCAAAACAGAAGAAAACACTAATGGAGAAGGACCTCTTTGCAAACCCTAGAAAATTTGAGGACTAAATCGCAAAATGCAAAACCCCATCTCCTAAAGCCAGCCGCCGCCTGTGGAATCCTTCGAGCCCGGCTTCTTCTCCCTTGGCCCCCCTTTTTTCTTCCCTCCCCCCCCCCCCGTTCTCCTCCAAATCCGGCCACCGGCGAGCGTCGCCCCTACTGCCCTCCTCCATCACTACCTCCGGCCTCTCTCTCCAAATCCGCCGCCGCGCCTTCTCATCTCGCTGCTCCAAATCCTTCGGGCCGCCCCACTTCTCAACCCATCTTCTCCTTGCTCCTCCGCGCCAACCTCCCGTGCGCCGTCAGCGGCTCTCTCTCTATCGCGCCTCCTCCTCCCTTCTCCACCAGTGGCGCCACCGCTTACTCCAGTCTCTTCCTTCTCCATCCGACGCTCCATCCCCTTCACCCCTCAACAACCGAGCGCCGCCCCTCCAGATTCTCCACCCACCGCACGCCATCGCGCCTCTTCCTCATCGGCCACCTCCTTCCTTTGCTTTCCACCGGCGAGCGTTGCTTCTCCTCTTGGCTCTTCTTCATATCCACCGCCGGGCGCGCCCTCTGCGACGTCTTCCCCAACTCCTCTACAACCTCTACACCGACGGCAACCTCTCCGACTTCTTCCTCTACCTCACCTGCCACCAACGGCCTCACCAGCTCCACCGAGTCCGGTGACCCCTCGGCCTCCCGTCTGCTTCACCCTCTTCCTCCTCAGTAGTCTAATTTCTTTCCTTTGTTTCTTCAGCTCTTCATTGCTATTACTCTGTTAATTGACAATTACAATTGCACTGTGATGATGAATTGTGGAATGATTTATGAGAATTGTGATTGTGCATGTGCTCACTAAGATGATGTATTGTGCTTGGTTAATTTGTCCAGAATTGCTCTAAGTTCCTGTAGCGTATAATCAATGCCTACAATTTGTCATCTGTGTTGATGTTGCGATCTTTGTGTTAGTTAATTTGATGTGAGTAGTTTGCGTTAGTAATTGTCATTAATGATCTATGTTTAGCTCTGTCGGTTGTTTTATGTGTTTAGATGTCAGTGTTAGTTGTGTCGGTATCTATCTGTGCTTGTGTGTTGTCTAGCGCGATTTAGCGAGCCGGCGACCGTTCCTTTCCCCTTGCTGTCTCGTCCCACCTAGTGCTTCTAAATCCTCCCTTGTGCTTCTCGACCTCCCTCTTTTCTTCTACCTCGCGGTTGGTCGGTAGTTAAGTCGTGCGAGCATTCGTCGTAGTCATTTGTCGGCCCTGCCGTAATCGACTAGTTAGCCGTCGACCGTCTTCCCTCTCTTTCTCTCTCGACTCCCTCCGTGCTTCTGGACTTCCCCTTCCTCCTTCTGTCTAGCGGTCGATAGTTAGTTAGTTTGTCGGTTGGTCGTTCTTGTAGTCATTGTAGTTCGTATGTGTTTGTTCGTGTAGTCAGTCATCGTGTTGTTCGTCCGGTCGTACGACGTCCATTCGTATGGTCATTCGTCTTGTCGTCCTTCGTTTGTTTAGTTCGTTCGTCGTTTCGTCTGTTTGAGTTAGAGCTCGTTTAGTAGTTTAGTTTTCTCCCCCGTTTCGATTGGCCTAGCTTTAGCTGAGCACCGGTAGCCTTAGTCTAGTCCCTATGGAGAACACGACACTCGCCGCTATTTCAGTGGCAACCCGTGCACTTGCGGGTGTGCTATTTCGCACGATCAAGCATTTTGGCGCCGTTGCCGGGGACTAGCTTAGAGCGACAGTGTTAGGCTATAGACTAGGTCGTTGTTTGTTTTTCTTTTGCTTGTTTTGTTTTTGTGCTGACCTGTCTTTCATTTTGTCATTGTTTATATTTGTGATATATCGCTAATCCCTAACCCTCTCCCTAGTTACTTCTCTCTTTCGCGATTTTCGTATCCATTCTCGCAGGTTGATTGATATAGGTACTTATTGAGGCTATGGCTTACTATTCTGATTCTCGTAGTTTCATGAGCACCCCTAGCACTTATGATACTCTTCAAGAACAGGTAAATCTATTGTCTCGTCGGTTAAAACGCTATGCTTTAGAGCGAGGAGTTGTGTTAGAGAGCGGGCATGATCAGTACAATTCTTTATCAGACATTCGCTCTTCAGTTGTTCCTATATGCCAGTCTTGTGGTTTTCAGGGCCATTCACCCGCTGAGTGCCAGCGTGGTTATTTGTCCACTCCAGAGTGTTATGGGATGAGCTTTGCTCTACCGAGTGGGCCATACCCTAACACTTATCACCCTGGATGGCCTGAGCACTCGAGTCTGTCATATGGAAACAACAACCCTGATATCTCATCATTTTCTTCTAGCATACCATTGCAGGGTTTTAGATATGGAGATCAGGATATTTCTCATTGGTCACACCAGCACTATCCTGTACCTCAGCCTCAGACTCCTCCTGAGCTCGATGAGATGTCCAGATTTGAGGAGAGGATTTCTAGGATTATAGGAGATTATGAGAGTAGAATGAGTAGTGGCTTCGCATTAGATCCGACACCTTCTGCCTGTAGTTTACCTATTCCTTCACCGAGCCAGTTTACAGTTCCTATGTCTGAGTTCTTAGAGCAGTCTCATGAGCCACCTCCTTCACATGAAGATCAGGCTGCCAGACTTGATGCATTATGCAAGGAACTGATGACTGTGCCTCCTGGTGGTGATCGTGCGATGGCGATTCAGGATGAGATTGAGGCGATTATGAGCACAAGGTCTACTTGTGTGGATAGTTTTACCATTTCGCAGCCTTCCATTAGCACCACAGAGATAGTTCTGGATAGAGATGAGTGTCAGCCTACTAGTCTTACACCTGATCTTGCTAGCGAGGGCCTGTTGTTGGAGACACCACAGATACACCTAGAGGCACCTCAGTCGGATCCTTCTCCTATTGACTCTGAGAGAGAGATCATTGTGCCAGATGATGATGAGTTCATTATGGATATGCTTTTGAGTTCTGAGGTTCCACATCTTGATGAGGGGGCTGCTTCCGATGTCGAGGAGGAGCACATTTCTATTGATCCACCACCAGCTACTTCCTTCGTCGACATCGCCCCTCTGGAGGTTTCTACTACCGTATATTCTACTTCACCTACACTTCAGGTAGTATGGAAACTCTTCCCCGACCACCTCAAGTTTGATTTCCTTGGCTTTGACGAGACATACTCTATTGCTGATAGTGCTCATCTCACTTATAGTCCTCATGATGTACTTTACCGATATACCTACATGATTGGATATTCTATTGATGACTTAGAGGGTCTACCTTCAAACTGAAATTGCCATCTAGCCTTTGATCCTTTGGCCAAGAAACTTTGAGGATAACAAGTTAATAGCCTCTGGACTTTTTCAAGCCAAGTTTCAAGCCATCTCAAGGAGGAAATCAAAGATTAACACCAAACCCTAGAAATGTCAAAAACCTGAAAAACTTCAGAGAGGAGCACACAAAAACCCAAATTACTCAAAAGTCTTAAGTCCTTTGCTAATGAGATTTTGCAGGCAAAATAGCAAAAACTAAAAGACTTCTCAGACTAAAAATCAGGCCATTTCATGAGGAGAAACAAGAACTACACCAAAACCCTAAAAAATGAAATGAAGACCAGAGAAGCCCAAAAGGTGAAATCTGAGATTAAATGCGATTAGCTCTTGGGAAAATCGATCAACTTATCTTGAGGCATCATCCCAACATAGAGCAACCCATTTTGAGCCTTCCCAACAAGAAACAACTCAAATCTCAGAAAAACAAGAAATCACTCAAAAGGGAGGAACGAAGAACAGAGGGCCAGCACAGGAGAAAAATTTAGAAATTTCATTCCCAAACCACAAGGATTACAGAGGAGTCCCGATACGCATGAACATTAGAACAAGAGGAATGATTACAAGACTCTCAATCCATCCGCTCCTCCTAAAACCTCAAGAACTCACACAACACATGCTTATTGGAGAGGGGATGAACACACAGACACAGAGACAATGAAGGGACACCCTCTGCTACCCCCAACAACTCCTCACCAACTAAAGCCTAAAGCCAAACCACCTCTCAAAGGCTCTTTTGACTAAAACAAACCCTAACTCTCTCCCAAAGCCATGAGGGGGCATGCAGCCACTCCCTCCTATTTATAGCCTTTGGCTAATGGGTCTCCACCCCGTTACGCCCGCTGAATCCAACGGAACCCGCTCCCGCTTGTGCAGCCTCGCAAAATTACCAATTCACCCCTCCTGCACCTTCCGGGAAGCTTCCGCGTTCCTTGTCGTCCACGACTCGCAACCACCTCGAGTCTCCGCTGTCTTCGACACATCTCGACCGTTCTGACCTCGACACCGCCCGTGTCTAGTCCGGTCCCCTCGTGTCTCGCCACGACTCCGCCTCGACATCCTGTAGCTATCACAGACAAAAAACACATCAAATAGCACCGCTCGATATATGTAAGCATAATAGCATCAACAAATCGCACTTATGCATAAGATAGCCCAAACCTGACAAGTCGACATAATATGCATCCTAACCACTTTGACCAAGTCCGACCGAGCCCGATTGCACCACGCAACATCAAGGTCCGAACCACCAAAATCAAACTCGACTCTCCTAAACCGATGTCAATTACTCATCATACACACGGGATGACCTCCACATGGTCTCTCAATCTCCCCCTTGATTAGTATATTGACAAACCCAGAAAAAGCGAAAAGTTGAGTTTGAGAACGAAGTCAAACATGGTCCGAAGGAAAGAGCAAAAGAGGCTCATGACCATGTCGACAAAGGAGCACTAGAGCTGCACAAGAAAGAGCAAATTTTTCTCCAAAGCTCTAGAAAGCTTCCCAAATGGCTTTTTCTACCACTATTCTCCCCCTTTTGGCAATAAACACATCAAGGAAGCAAAGGAGAGAATAAGATCACAAAAATGGATGAAATGGCTGAAGTTTGATTATTTTAAGCATGTAGAGCCATGAGAATTATCAAAGATGACCATCAAGTATTACATCAAGCCATAACTCAATAGAATGCTATCTAGATCATGACAGGATATATATAATCCAGCTAAACCAAATAGATGACAATCTAAAATTTAGTGCAATTTCTTAGCATGTCAAGTCATCCATGATCATAGTCTAGCTAGCGGTATCTAAGGATGATGCAAACCATGTCAATAAGCTAAGCGAAACCAAGAAGCAAGTATTGAGCCATATTAGAGTGCTACAAGCTCAAGAGTGAAACATTTGTTTAAGTACTTGTAACCTTTGAAATTTTAGCAAATTGAGCACAAATGACATAATTTTTTTTAGAAATCACATGATTGTTGCCAACTAGATTTTTGTTTTAGTCATGTGCTAGATCTCAAGCCTTATGCGACCACTCCAAGCAAGAAGCTTAAGAAGATGATCTTGGTCACCCAAAACTCCCCCTGAGTTCATGCCTTGTGCAATGGCAAGCCGTCTCATGAGAAAGAATTGGTAAGATCAGTTTTTTCACACAAAAGAAATCTTTTTGCTTTTAACATGTTGTACTAACTCATGCTGCATCAAGAGACTAAAATAGCTCAATCTAAGGCTCAATAGAGATTCAACGCTCAACTCAGCCTATTTGACATGGCATGAATCATAAAAGGATAACTCAAGAAAGACTAGTCTCGAGTGCTAACATGACAAGTTTTAGTTCAATTTGAGCAAGTTTAATTAACTTATCATGGCAAAAGCTAGTCTACACATATGAAGTCATGATAAATCTAGCAAATAAGCACAAGTCATGGCAAGGTGTAGAGCATTGTAAACATGTCATAACAGGATAATAATCAAGGCTCAATGTAGTTATATTACAATGCTGAATGCTGAAAATGCAAGAAAATCCAGCTCCCCCTCAACATGTGATGCAACTTTTAGTTCAAATTGAGTTATGTCAATATTAAGCTCCAAAAACTACCAAATGAACTCCCCCTGAACCAAAGCAATAAATTGAGAAGCTGGGAAAGAAAAATCAGAAAAGACAGTCCTTAAAGCATAGATAAGATATAGAGGATATTATGGCTCAGACTGACTCTCATCTACCCCATATGACTCTAGGACTATCAACTGATCATCTAACAGACTAAGGAGCAAACACGTACCCTGTCTACCCGAGAGTGGCCCGACCCTTGCTAGAACCTATAAGCAGTGAGTGAGCTCAACCTAGTGAGAAGAGAAACAGCTAATAAGCAGCATCCTAGAATCACAAGATAAGAGCAAGAAGTCTAAGCAACTAGCCAAGAGAAGCACTCTAACCTATATTAGAAGGACTAACCCGAAAGCATCCCGAATGCAATGCAACAGATAGGAGCAAAAGCATAATAAATATGATAAAACAGTAAAGCACAAAGCTCCCCCTCACAACAGTCCATAAGGACAGACCACCCCAAGCTCTCCCCGCAGAGCTGAAAACCTAGAGCTATCCAATGGCTTGGTAAAGATATCAGCCAACTGGTGGTCACTCTCCACAAACTGGAGCACGATGTCACCCTTCTCTACATGGTCTCTAAGGAAGTGATAGCGAATATCGATATGCTTGGTCCGAGAGTACTGCACTAGGTTCTTAGCAATGTTAATCACAGAAGTGTTATCACAAAAGAGTGGAACACTGTCGATAACTAACCCATAGTCCCGCAGGGTCGAGACCATCCAGAGCACCTGGCTACAGCAACTGGCTGCAGCAACGTACTCGGCCTCAGCGGTGGACTGTGCAACACCGGACTGCTTCCTAGAAGACCAGGAAACGAGAGAAGTGCCAATAAATTGGCAGGTGCCAGAAGTGCTCTTCCTATCTATCCTACAGCCAGCAAAGTCTGCGTCCGAATAGGCTCTCAAGGAAAGACAGGACGAGGAAGAGTAACAGATACCATAGTCAATGGTAGCTCGAAGGTACCAAAGAATGCGCTTCACCGCCTGGTGGTGAGATATGCGAGGAGAAGCCTGAAAGCGAGCACACAGGCACACAGCAAAGTGTATGTCCGGTCTCGAGGCGGTGAGGCACAAGAGAGAGCCTATCATGCTACGATACTCCTTCTGATCAACTGGCTCGCCGTCCTCATCTGGGTCAAGTGTGGCGGAAGATGCCATGGGAGTTGACACGGGCTTACCATCACTCATGTCAAAGCGTCTCAGGAGGTCGCGAGTGTACTTGCCCTGATGCAAGAAAGTACCCTCCCGAGTCTGCTTGGTCTGGAAGCCAAGAAAGAAGGTCAACTCGCCCATCATACTCATCTCAAACTCGGTGCTCATGACATCTGAGAACTGTGAAACGAGAGTATGAGAAGAGCCGCCAAAGATAATGTCATCCACATAAATCTGGACGAGCAAGAGGTCGGTCTCATGCCGGTGAAAGAACAAGGTCTTATCCACCTTACCCATCTCGAAACCATGACTCAACAGATATGACTTAAGCCTCTAATACCAAGCTCTAGGGGCCTGCTTAAGTCCATACAAGGCTTTGGAAAGCTTGTAGACATGGTTTGGGTATTTGGGGTTCTCGAAACCGGGAGGCTGTCTCACATAGACTTCTTCCTCAATGAAGCCAATAAGGAAGGCACTCTTGACATCCATCTGGTAAAGCTTGAAACCCTTAGAAGCTGCGAAGGCAAGCAGAATTCTAATGGCCTCAAGTCTAGCTACAGGGGCAAAGGTCTCTTCGAAATCGAGACCCTCAACCTGGGAGAACCCCTGAGCTACCAGTCTAGCCTTGTTTCGAACAACCACCCCATCCTCACTCTGCTTGTTCTTGAACACCCACTTGGTCCCAATGACATTGTGACCACGAGGGGGCTCAACAAGTGACCAAACCTTGTTCCTCTCAAAATTTTCCGACTCCTCATGCATGGCATTGACCCAAGACTCATCTGAAAGGGCATGACAAACATCCTTGGGCTCAAAGGAGGCGACATAGGTAGAATAGAGATAGAAATGAGACATGCTAGATTTTGAACAAGTGACTCGCTCTAAAAGGTCTCCAATAATCTGCTCAGAAGGATGGTCTTTTTGGATATGTCGATGAGGTCCAGGATGAGATGAAGAAATGGCCTCTACCTCATGAGCTGACGAGGTAGGAACAGAGCCACTAGCTCCAGAAGAAGCAGAAGGCATGGGCTGATCGCCTCGAGGTGCAGTGGAAGAAGGCACCTCAAGGGGTGGATGAGGAACTGGATCGGGTAGACAACCCTCATCTCCATCGACCTCATCATCCACAAAGATGGGCTCAGACTGCTCTAAAAAACCTGAGACATCGGGCCTAGTCCCTGGACTGGCCTCGTCGAAGGTCACCTCACAGGTTTCTACCATTTTACTAGACTTGCAGTTCCAAACCCGATAAGCCCGCGAAGAAGTTGAGTAACCTAGAAAGATCCCATCAAAAGAACGTGACTCGAACTTATCTAGGTTCCCGAACTTCAGAATAAAGCACTTGCAACCAAACACACAAAAATGAGATACACTGGGCTTTCGCCCATATCTCAACTCATAAGAAGTGTGGTGCAAGTGTGCCCGAAGAAAAACTCGATTTGAGACATGGCACGCGGTGGCTATAGCCTCAGCCCAAAACTTCCATGGTGTAGAGTACTCATCAAGCATCGTCCTGGCCACTCGACCAAGGTATGGTTCTTTCTCTCCACGACGCCATTTTGCTGTGGGACGTGCGGAGACGAGAACTGATGCTCTACATCTGTCTCATCGCAGAACCTCTCAAAGTAGGAATTCTTGAACTCCGTGCCATTGTCACTGCGGATCGCTCGTAAGGCACCCGGGAGCTCAACAGAAAGCCTACTGAAAAGACCTCAAAAATGTGTAAACGTCTCATCCTTCGAGGCTAAGAAAAACACCCAAGAATACCTCGAGAAGTCATCGACCATGACCAGAACATACCACTTCCCTCCTGCTGACTGCACTCGAGCTGGTCCAACTGTGTCCATGTGGAGCAGCTGTCCCGGTGCATCGGTCATAGTCACTGTGACCGGAGGGTGAGAAGCGGCAACCATCTTGCCGAGCCGGCATGGAGCGCAAACAAGATATTTGACCATCTTGAGCTTCGGCAGACCACGAATGAGGTCGTAGCCGCTAACTCGGGTCAAATGGTCAAATCCAATATGACCAAGTCTCCTATGCCAGAAAGAAAGGTAGCGGGACTCAGAAGCAACTAAACACCTGAGAGAATCACCAGAAGACTCAGAAAAATCAGCACGAAAGATCCTCCCAAAATGAGAAATCCCGCAAACCAGACTACCCGAAGAATCAAGAATTTTGCAATTATTTTTCTTAAAGCTCACCTCGAAGCCATCATCGATAAGCTGAGAAACAGAAAGCAAATTATACTGCAGCTTACTAACCAAGGCAACATCTTTCAAAATGAAAGAATCATTAACGCGCACTGTACCTTTGGTGATGACACGCCCAGATGAAGCGTCTCCGAAGGTGATCGTCTCATCACCTGGAGCACGGGCAAGGGGAGAAAACCAACGGGAGTCTCCGGTCATGTGTCGTGAACACCCGGAGTCTACGAGCCAAACCTTTCCCTTCCCTGCCCGGCGAACCTGAGTCAAATAGTACTGGGGTAAATCAAGAGTGATTTTGGCACCCAATACTGAGTAACATGTCGAGTAGAAGAAGTAGCCACACACGACTGACCTCTATCTACCCTACGCTCTCTGTCACTCAACAAGCCAGAAGGTCTACGTGTAGACCAAAAGCTGTTGCTGGTTCCGACTGCTACAGGCGAGCGAGTCGGAGCACCGGCAACACGCTGATCACGCCGCGGGTAGCCATCTCGACGGGGAAAACGAGATCTACCCTCAGAACGATGGAAATCACAACCAAAGGGAGCATGAGGACGAAAACCAGAAAACTCGGAAAAACCAAGTCATCGATGCTGCCCAACCCATCAACAGAAGCAAGCCTAGACCTCATGTTGGTTTTAGGTGCACTCAAGGTCTGGGGCTGACCCTGAGTACGCCTAAGATCACGAACACGGTCTCTACGCGCGATCTTGGCGCGCCTGAAGCATCGATCGATCAGATGTCCATGCTTCTGACAGAAGGTGCAATGATATTTCACCTTCTGAGAGGTAGAAGTAGCATGAGAGGCTTCGCCTTCTGAGAGGACGAAGCTGCAGGTGGAATCACCTTGCTGTCAGAAATTCCTTGGACAAAGCCCGTAGACTTAAATTGGACTTTCTCGGTCCTGGGCTCAGTCTCAATCACACCTGGTGCTATGGGTCTGAGCACAGCAGGTGGATGCTTCCTCATGTCCTCATAGAAATCGTATCCTAGACCCTGATTAAATCTGCAAATTTTGGATTGGTCTAGAATAAGATTAAGCTTCTTCTTGCCACCTACAAATCTCTCAAGAGTGTTCATAAGATACTGACACTCCCGAAAGAGAAAGGTGCAAGAAGAGTAGGGGGAAGAAGGAGCAGCAGAAGGTAAGGGAGTAGAAGAAGAAGAACCAACAGCAGAGGAACGAATGGCTTGTGCATACACAGCCGACTGAGAATGGACAGTCCTACTGCTAGTCAATTGGTTCATGTCGCTAGGCGTCTCTACCTTACCCTTGGGCTTCTCCCCTTCAACAGCACACACATTACAAGCAGAAGGTGGCTTCTCTAGTAGGTCCTTAGTTAGCTTCGCACATTTTTCATCCAATGCAATCAAGTCAGATTTTAGTTTGTTACAATTAATGCATGGTGAGCTAACAGGGTCCTTAGAAGCATTTTGAGCCAATCTATTGTTGTCATCAACTAGTTCTTGAAACTGTTTGGAGACAGCTTCAAGCTCAACAGTAAGGTTGGGACAATTCACACAAGAAGCAATAGGCTCAAGAAGAAAAGCTTGTAATTCAGCAATTTTATGATCTGCCCGTTTTAGGTTCATCTTCAAATTATTACAATTTTCACAAGTCTCGGGCAGATCGAGGAGCATAGTATAAAGACCTCTAAAAGCGTTGTCCTTATCCTCACATGAGGTGCATGCACTAGTCTCAACGGTAGTAGATGAAACAGGAACTACCATACTCATCTCAAGCTCAGCAAGAAGACTAATGTTCTCCACCTTAATCATGTCAAGCTCGGAGGACACACTATCATGCAAGGTCCTTAGCTTCTCCATGTCATCCAGCAAAGCAGAGCATACATCACAATCGTCACGAGAGGGAGCAGATCTAAGTGAAGTAAGCTCCCGTGATAAACTCTCTACTTCCTTCTCCAACTCATTACACCTAGCTCTAGATCTAGCATGGAATCTACCTAGCTTAAGAAAAGCATCATTAAGCTGGTCGTAGGTGGGGGATACCTCATCGGAGTCGGAGTACAGCTCGCTGTGGCTTAGTTCACCCTCAAGGGCCATGAAGCACATGCCGGAGAAGTCATCGCCACCCTTGGGTTCTTGCTCGTCCGTTCCATCGTCGTCGCTCCACCCCTCCACCTCACTGAGATCAAGGTCGTCGAAGGCGGTGAGGACGCGGTGGAAGAGCTTCTTGGCTTTGCCAAGGTCGCGGAACTTCTTCTTGCCTTGTGCGGGAGTTGAGGGCTTCTTGTTGCGGTTCTTGTCGATGTAGTCGTTCTTGCCCGAACCGCCGTAGTCACCTTTGCCCTTCCCCAGCTTGGGGCAGTTTGCCCGAATGTGGTTGGGGCCACCACACTTGAAGCAAATCACGTGTCCTCCTCTCTTTCCATCCCTCCTCCTCTTGTAAGCATGGGAAAATCTCCGAGCTAGGAGGGCTAGCTGCTCATCCGCAAGCTGCTCTAACTGATCATCAGTTATGTCACAGAGAGCAGCAAGGGAGAATCCACACAGCGAATTAGAAGAAAGACCAGAAGCCGAACTGGGATCGGTGACTAGGGCCATCGACTGTGACTTCGACTTGCGAGAGACAATGTCAATCTCGTGAGTCTTGAGGCGCGAGTACAGCGCATCAAGAGTCAAAGTCGAGAGGTCTGTGGTGTCCTTGATGGTAGTCACCTTCATCTCCCAAACACGAAGGTCGAGTGCAGCGAGCATCTGTCGAGCGTTATCCGAGTCGGGGTATGTGAGACCGACCGCTCGGAGGTTGCACAGAATCTTGTGAAAACGTGCAAAACACTCATCGAGGGACTCGCCAGCGAGCATTTCAAACTTGTTGTAATCTCGCTTGAACTGGTCCTGTCGCACCGTCTTTATTTGGGTGGTGCCCTCATGGTAAGCATCAAGGGTCTCCCAAATATCGAAGGCGGACGAAAGATGAGATATGCGGTCAAACTCGCTACGACTCAGGCCCTGGATAATGATGTTCCTTGCCTTAGCATTTGCCTCAACATCAGCCATATTCCTGGCGTTGATGTTCTCATCGGCAGGAACAACAAACCGGAAATTGACCTTACGCCAGATGGCATACCCCTGAGCCTGGATGTATGTCTCCATTCGGCTCTTCCAGAAGGAGTAATCGATGTTGTTGTAGGGGTGGCCCAACCCCCCGTGACTGGGTCGTGCAACTAATCCAACATGTAATAGGCCCAATAGTGTAGAAGATTATAACAGTGTAAATATACCAATGTACCCTCATCCCTTGTAAGCACTAAGGGGTAGAATGGGGATTTCCCATTCTACCCCACTCTTATATATAAACCCCCAGGAGGGGCAAAGGGGAGGGGATCCTCTCATTCTCACCAACACTCCCACAGATCTGGCTCTCTCTTCCTCTTCTACCAATCCCCTCTTTCTCTGTTTGGTCTGTAGCCACAACAGATGGCGCCGTCCGTGGGGATTGGGCAAGAAGTCGCGCAAAGAGGAATCATCGTCGTGAGGAAGATGCACTCCGTGCCCAGGCTGGGATACATCCTGGCACGCTGGATTCCGATCGGCGGGAACAAAAAAAATGCCGACAAAAGGTGAGAAAAGGTAGGTCTGATGGATCCATCCATCTTGCGTGTGAGTCTCCATGCAGATCTGATAGATCCAGCGATCCTTCGTCCACTGCACCGAGCTCGAGCTGTAGCTGTTCACATCGTGGTCTCTGCGTGCCGGTCTTCGCGACGCAGCCCTCCGCGTCGAAGCCTCCGAGCGCTACGCTGCTCCGTGCTGCCGAAGCTGGAGCTTCGACCTCCCGCGCGGCAAACAACGGCATGCATGCATGGATAGGCATACGAGTGTACCCGTGAAAGATAATCCGTGCACGCATACCTCACGTACGTGTGCATGAGAGATCCACCCATGTATGATGCGAGGTCCCCAAGTAGCACGCCTCCCATCCGCACAGCAGGTCCCGGACCCAGCCTCTGCGATGTACGTCTCGGCCATGCGAAGCCTCCGCGCTGCCGAGGTCGGCCTCCGCGACAAGTGCCTGCGAGCCTCCGCGCGACGTGCAGCCTCTGCGTCAAGCCTCCGCACGGCGTCGAGCCAGCGTCAAGCGTCCGCTCCGCGGTCTCCGCACCGCTTGGGATCAGCCTCCGGCCGCCGGATGTCGCACGCGAAGCACTCCTGCGGCAAAAAAAGAGCATGGGCAGCCAGGCGACGCTGCGGAAGGCCTTGGCACCGGAGCCCTCCACGGCTTCCCATATGAAGATGGCTAGCTCTACTCACTGTCGGAGTCTGCACCGCAGCTCTGGTCTCCGCACCCCCGGCGTCTACGCGCGGGACTCCATGCAGCCGCGGAGTCTTCTGCCCGAAGTCTCC
Organism: Dendrocalamus latiflorus; assembly: GCA_017311315.1. Classification (NCBI taxonomy): domain Eukaryota; kingdom Viridiplantae; phylum Streptophyta; class Magnoliopsida; order Poales; family Poaceae; genus Dendrocalamus; species Dendrocalamus latiflorus. The sequence continues at coordinate 11,452,768 of CM029637.1, read as the reverse complement.
GGCTCGAAGTCTTTGTATACTTCGCTTGCTTTAAGCTTCCGAGCGTCTCCGTGACCGCGAGGTCGCTCCGCATCGTCGACTCGCCCCCGTGAGAGGCCGCCATCACCCCGCGCGATGCTTTGCGAGGCTGGCGACGTCCACCTCCGCCTTGCCAGCTCCCGTCGGTGGCGTCACGCACTCCTCCACTCCAGCTCGCCCAGCATTCGACACAAGGACATGACCTTGCTGAGCCCCCCTCGATCCTCCTGGACCCCATACGGGTTGCCCAGGTGCTGACCTCTGCGCCCTCTGCGAAGTGCGACCTCGCTGGCAGCTCAGGTACGGCACGCGGCGGGAGTACCTCGGAAAGGACTCCGTCAAGCGCACCTCGGCGCCAAGCCCTCCGCGCCACATATACGAACTGCACGCATGCAGCCAGGAAGTATCCGGCCAAATATCTATTCATGCATATGTGCGAAGCATCCATCCATGCGCACGCAAAGCTCTTATCTGTGCATGCAGGTGAAGCATCCAAGTATCCATCCGAGAGCCTTATTCATGCATGCATGAGCCCCTACGTGCATGGGTTATCCATCCATGCATGCATGAATGGCCGGCCGCCTCCACAGACGAGCTGCAGCGTCCCCTCTGGCCTCTCGCTAGCTTGCTCCTGGGCGCGCGAAGATCATCTATCGGTGCATACATGAGTAGCTGTCTCAAGGAAGCCTACGCATCCATCTGCACTCGAAGCATCTGTCTCGGGGTAGGTGAAGCATGGACTCCGAGCAGGTGAAGCATCAACCCCGCGCAGAAGATGGCCACCTCGACAGAGACTTCGGGCTCCGCGTCGAGCCTCACACGGAGTACACCTTGTCAAGCAACAGCAGCGCCAGGGCGACGAGGCTGAGCCTGCAGCTCCCGGCTCGAACGGCGCGGCGGCACGGCCTGCAGCTACGCGTCACGAGCCCCACGTCCGAACTCGTCGTCGCCAAGCTCGCCAACGAAGGCCACCCCGCCGAGTGAGCTGGAGCCGGCTCTCCCGCGCCGGCACAACGGGTTTCGCCCCGACTTCGCGACGTCGGCCCTCGCCACTGACTTCGCCAAGGCGGACTCCGCGCTACCGAGGGTGGGCTTCGACCTTCGCTCGCTTCCACGACAATGTGAAGACATACTTCGACGTCAGCAGCCACCACGGGACCCCTCCGTGCTGCGTCCCCTACAAGGACGCTGACTTCTACAGCAAGCATGGCATCGTCGGCGTGCAGGTTACGAGCAGGCGAAGATCTTCACGACCGCAGACTCCACAAGGATGAAGTGGGCTCCGCTCAGGCGAGGTCCCGGATGTGCGTCGTCGAAGTCTTCATAGCTGCGGCCTCGGCACAGCACCAGCAATACTGAGCCTTGCATCCACGGTCTCCGCGCTCCGAGGCGGCCTTCCTCGCCGAGTGGTCCGGAGCCTCCACTGTGGTGTCGTAGCATTGGCCCCGGTGTCCGAAGTCTTTTGCTGCAGTGGCCGCACTCCCCGCCGAGGACCCGCACGTAACTATGCATGCATGCATACATATAGGGATACAACGTGCGGCGGTGAGACGCAGGCATGCTGCTGTCCTTCGCAGTTGCTCCGTTCTGGCCACGCCGACTTCGCCTCCGCTAGCTTCATGCAGCCAGGGTCTCCGCATCTGCGGAGTATACTCCGCGTCATCACCATCCAACCCGGTACGCACTACACATGATTACGTGCTAGGCTTTAATAATCCCTGCTGCATCTTTTGCTTGCATGGCATTAAAGGAATGATCATTCATCATATCAATTGTTGCGGCGTCACTTCCATTCTGAGAGCATTTGATTTGGCCGTATTTGCTTCTTCGGTTTTGGCCTGTTTTGGGCCGCCGCGGCCTTTTCCAGTACTGCATTCTGGAGCGATTTGTTGTCGCAAGTCTTCGGCCATTTCTTTGATGGCTCTGTGTTGGTCCTCATTTTTTAAATCGCACGACGGCCTGGTGCCTCGGCGTAGTCTACGGACTTTAAATAAGACGTAGCGTTGAGCGTAGCTCCGCACGCGAGAGTCCGCGGACTATAAATAAGACGTAGCGTTGAGCCTAGCTCCGCACGCACCAGTCTACGGACTTTAAATAAGACGTAGCGTTGAGCCTAGCTCCGCACGCGAGAGTCCGCGGACTATAAATAAGACGTAGCGTTGAGCCTAGCTCCGCACGCAGCAGTCCGCAGACTATAAATAAGACGTAGCGTTGAGCCTAGCTCCGCACGCACCAGTCTACGGACTTTAAATAAGACGTAGCGTTGAGCGTAGCTCTGCACGCGAGAGTCCGCGGACTATAAATAAGACGTAGCGTTGAGCCTAGCTCCGCATGCACCAGTCTACGAACTTTAAATAAGACGTAGCGTTGAGCGTAGCTCCGCACGCGAGAGTCCGCGGACTATAAATAAGACGTAGCGTTGAGCTCAGCTTCCGCACGCACCAGTCTACGGACTTTAAATAAGACGTAGCGTTGAGCGTAGCTCCGCACGCGAGAGTCCGCGGACTATAAATAAGACGTAGCGTTGAGCCTAGCTCCGCACGCACTAGTCTACGGACTTTAAATAAGACGTAGCGTTGAGCCTAGCTCCGCACGCAGCAGTCCGCGGACTATAAATAAGACGTAGCGTTGAGCCTAGCTCCGCACGCACCAGTCTACGGACTTTAAATAATACGTAGCGTTGAGCGTAGCTCCGCACGCGAGAGTCCGCGGACTATAAATAAGACGTAGCATTGACCCTAGCTCCGCACGCACCAGTCTACGGACTTTAAATAAGACGTAGCGTTGAGCGTAGCTCCGCACGCGAGAGTCCGCGGACTATAAATAAGACGTAGCGTTGAGCTCAGCTTCCGCACGCACCAGTCTACGGACTATAAATAAGACGTAGCGTCGAGGTTCACCTCCGCACGCGAGAGTCCGCGGACTATAAATAAGACGTAGTGTAGAGCTCAGCTTCCGCACGCACCAGTCTACGGACTTTAAATAAGACGCAACGGGGGGACGCCTCCGCGCGCACTCTACGGACTATAAATTAAGTCGTAAATTGCGGCACGGCCGAGACACTAAGGAGTGCCTCGCTTTAGGCGGCGCACCACTTGGATATCGCGCCCTTGCGCGCGTTGCACCAGGGAGGGCACCGTGACTTTTCGAAGGTAGGGGAACGGCGGCTTCGCCTCCCTACCTCGGCGTGCATAGTGCCCTTGGCCTACGCCGTAAGCGCCCGCTCTTCGCGGGCACTCTCTTCGAAGGTAGGGGAACGGCGGCTTCGCCTCCCTACCTCGGCGTGCGTAGTGCCCTCGGTCTACGCCGCAAGCGCCCGCTCTTCGCGGGCACTCTCTTCGAAGGTAGGGGAACGGCGGCTTCGCCTCCCTACCTCGGCGTGCGTAGTGCCCTCAGCCTACGCCGCAAGCGCCTGCTCTTCGCGGGCACTCTCTTCGAAGGTAGGGGAACGGCGGCTTCGCCTCCCAACCTCGGCGTGCGTAGTGCCCTCGGCCTACGCCGCAAGCGCCCGCTCTTCGCGGGCACTCTCTTAGAAGGTAGGGGAACGGCGGCTTCGCCTCCCTACCTCGGCGTGCGTAGTGCCCTCGGCCTACGCCGCAAGCGCCCGCTCTTCGCGGGCACTCTCTTCGAAGGTAGGGGAACGGCGGCTTCGCCTCCCTACCTCGGCGTGCCTAGTGCCCTCGGCCTACGCCGCAAGCGCCCGCTCTTCGCGGGCACTCTCTTCGAAGGTAGGGGAACGGCGGCTTCGCCTCCCAACCTCGGCGTGCGTAGTGCCCTCGGCCTACGCCGCAAGCGCCCGCTCTTCCCGGGCACTCTCTTCGAAGGTAGGGGAACGGCGGCTTCGCGTCCCTACCTCGGCGTGCGTAGTGCCCTCGGCCTACGCCGCAAGCGCCCGCTCTTCGCGGGCACTCTCTTCGAAGGTAGGGGAACGGCGGCTTCGCCTCCCAACCTCGGCGTGCGTAGTGCCCTCGGCCTACGCCGCAAGCGCCCGCTCTTCCCGGGCACTCTCTTCGAAAGTAGGGAAACGGCGGCTTCGCCTCCCTACCTCGGTGTGCGTAGTGCCTTCGGCCTACGCCGCAAGCGCCCGCTCTTCGCGGGTACTCTTTTCGAAGGTAGGGGAACGGCGGCTTCGCCTCCCTACCTCGGCGCGCGTAGTGCCTTCGGCCTACGTCGCAAGCGCCCGCTCTTCGCGGGCACTCTTTTCGAAGGTAGGCGAACGGCGGCTTCGCCTCGCTACCTCGGCGTGCGTAGTGCCCTCGGCCTACGCCGCAAGCGCCCGCTCTTCGCGGGCACTCTCTTCGAAGGTAGGGGAACGGCGGCTTCGCCTCCCTACCTCGGCGTGCCTAGTGCCCTCGGCCTACGCCGCAAGCGCCCGCTCTTCGCGGGCACTCTCTTCGAAGGTAGGGGAACGGCGACTTAGCCTCCCTACCTCGGCGTGCGTAGTGCCCTCGGCCTACGCCGCAAGCGCCCGCTCTTCGCGGGCACTCTTTTCGAAGGTAGGGGAACGGCGGCTTCGCCTCCCTACCTCGGTGTGCGTAGTGCCGTCGGCCTACGCCGCAAGCGCCCGCTCTTCGCGGGCACTCTGTTCGATGGTAGGGGAACGGCGGCTTCGTCTCCCTACCTCGGCGTGCGTAGTGCCCTCGGCCTACGCCGCAAGCGCCCGCTCTTCGCGGGCACTCTCTTCGAAGGTAGGGGAACGGCGGCTTCGCCTCCCTACCTCGGCGTGCGTAGTGCCCTCGGCCTACGCCGCAAGCGCCCGCTCTTCGCGGGCACTCTCTTCGAAGGTAGGGGAACGGCGGCTTCGCCTCCCTACCTCGGCGTGCGTAGTGCCCTCGGCCTACACCGCAGGCGCCCGCTCTTCGCGAGCACTCTTTTTGAAGGTGGGGGAACGGCAGTGTCGGCACGTCTTCGGCGCTCGACGACACGTCTTCAGGCGCTCGACTCCGCCGTCCGCCTCGTAGGCATCGCCTCGGCGGGGCGGCACTTCTTCGGCGCTCGACTCCGCCGTCCGCCTCGTAGGCATCGCCTTGGCGAGACGGCACGTCTTCGGCGCTCGACGACACGTCTTCAGGCGCTCGTCTCCGCCGTCCGCCTCGAAGGCATCGCCTCGGCGAGACGGCACGTCTTCGGCACTCGACGACACGTCTTCAGGCGCTCGACTCGGCCGTCCGCCTCGTAGGCATCGCCTCGGCGGGACGGCACGTCTTCGACGCTCGACTCCGCCTTCCGCCTCGAAGGCATCGCCTCGGCGAGACGGCACGCCTTCGGCGCTCGACGACACGTCTTCAGGCGCTCGACTCCACCGTCCGCTCGTAGGCATCGCCTCGGCGGGACAGCACGACTTCGGCGCTCGACTCCGCCGTCCGCCTCGTAGGCATCGCCTCGGCGAGACGACACGTCTTCGGCACTCGACGACACGTCTTCAGGCGCTCGACTCCGCCGTCCGCCTCGTAGGCATCGCCTCGGCGGGACGGCATGTCTTCGGCGCTCGACTCCGCCGTCCGCCTCGAAGGCATCGCCTCGGCGAGACAGCACGTCTTCAGGCGCTCGACTCCGCCGTCCGCCTCGTAGGCATCGCCTCGGCGGGACGGCACGTCTTCGGCGCTCGACTCCGCCGTCCGCCTCGAAGGCATCGCCTCGGCGAGATAGCACGCCTTCGGCGCTCGACGACACATCTTCGGCGCTCGACGACACGTCATCAGGCGCTCGACTCCGCTGTCCGCCTCGTAGGCATCGCCTTGGCGGGATGGCACGTCTTCGGCGCTCGACTCCGCCGTCCGCCTCGTAGGCATCGCCTCGGCAAGACGGCACGCCTTCGGCGCTCGACGACACGTCTTCGTCGCTCGACTCCGCCGTCCGCCTCGTAGGCAGCACCTCGGCGGGACGGCACGTCTTCGGTGCTCGACTCCGCCGTCCGCCTCGTAGGCATCGCCTCGGCGAGACTGCACGTCTTCGGCGCTCGACTACGTCGTCTGCCTCGTAGGCATCGCCTCGGCGGGACGGCACGTCGTCGACGCTCGACTACGCCGTCCGCCTCGTAGGCGTCGCCTCGGCAGGACGGCACGGCTTCGGCGCTCGACGACGCCTTCGGCGCTTCATGGATTTCTTCACAGGCATTGCCTCAAGGGTCTGCGAGCTACCAGTTGCATCGGCACCCTCGCGCTTGCTGTCAGGGAACGGGGGGCTGGGGTGGTTGATCACGTCAGCTCGCCCATCGGGACCTCAACGCTTGCTGTCGAGGGAGTACTGTTGTAGGGGTGGCCCAACCCCCCGTGACTGGGCCGTGCAACTAATCCAACATGTAATAGGCCCAATAGTGTAGAAGATTATAACAGTGTAAATATACCAATGTACCCTCATCCCTTGTAAGCACTAAGGGGTAGAATGGGTATTTCCCATTCTACCCCACTCTTATATATAAACCCCCAGGAGGGGCAAAGGGGAGGGGATCCTCTCATTCTCACCAACACTCCCACAGATCTGGCTCTCTCTTCCTCTTCTACCAATCCCCTCTTTCTCTGTTTGGTCTGTAGCCACAACAGATGCCATCAAAGACGGGAGGCTTGGTCGAGTACTTGTCCGTCGCCATGGCTCTAGAGACCGGTTAAGATCTATGAAGAAGAGCTAACTGGCTCTGATACCAATTGTTGGACCGAAATGCGATAGAGGGGGGGTGAATGTCGACTCTTTAAAACTTGCCCCCAAAAATACCAACAAGAATCTTTCCTCCAATAGCTATGAACAGCTATGAAATGAGCGATTTAAGTTCTCTAAAGGGAATACTAGACAAGAAAGAGAACAGAGCAGAGAATAAAGAACTGTTAGCAAAAATCAGAAAGACCCACAGCCAAAACCCACTGGGTGGTCAGACCGCAGGTAATGGGCCGGTCTAACCGCACTCTTGCCGTCGGTCAGACCGCCCATATACCACCGGTCTGACCAGCCTTGCATTTCGGTCTGACCGTCGAGTCAATAGCGGTCTGACCGCTCCTCGGGACTCAGACCTGACAGGGGCTAAAAATTTCAGGGTTATCTCAATACTTCACAATAAGAGATTATTGGGGACTTCCTTCTGGTTTCCTCTGCCCAGAAATGTGAGACTACAAACTAAATAGCAAGCAGGGCCTAAGAGACCAAAAGAAATCAACCCAAAAACAAGAATTTCAGATATGAGGGAGAAAATGAAACCTTACAGAGTGCTACCTTCAAACTGAAATTGCCATCTAGCCTTTGATCCTTTGACCAAGAAACTCTGAGGATAACAAGTTAATAGCCTCTGGACTTTTTCAAGCCAAGTTTCAAGCCATCTCAAGGAGGAAATCAAAGATTAACACCAAACCCTAGAAATGTCAAAAACCTGAAAAACTTCAGAGAGGAGCACACAAAAACCCAAATTACTCAAAAGTCTTAAGTCCTTTGCTAATGAGATTTTGCAGGCAAGATAGCAAAAACTAAAAGACTTCTCAGACTAAAAACCAGGCCATTTCATGAGGAGAAACAAGAACTACACCAAAACCCTAGAAAATGTGATGTGGCACCAAGTAGCACTACAACTTTGGTTAGTGCTTGCAGTTCTGTGCACAATATTCAAGAAGCTTTGAATACCAATTCTGAGGTTTCTAATGTGCACAAAAGACATATTTGGAACGCTAATGAAGTCTATTTTCCAACGAATCAAACGACACTTGATTTGGAGCTTCCTACACAAAGTTATAGCAATTTCATTGGATGCTGCACGAGCTGTCCGGAGAGACGCGCGAGACTTGCAAAACATAAAGAGTTCGAGTATTGCAATGCAAGTAAGGGTAAAATCCGACCACACCATGACTTTCTAAAGATTGAGAAGGATTCCTTTTCAGGTTCCAAACGGATTTGGAAGCCCCTTGAACCAGAAAACAAAACATATAAAGATTTGAAATCGATTCGGACTCGGATTGGGACAGCTGGCAAGACCGATACTAAAACGTCCATAACTTTCACAAACGGAGTCCGATTTGAGCGTTCTTGGACTCGTTGGAAAGCTATTTTGAAGCCCCACATAATGGACAAGGTGCCATCCACGAAATCCTCATAGTCAGATCGCAAATTAAGAGAGAATCCAAAGGTAGCAGTTTAGGTATTTCCTTTTTAGTTCGTATTGGAGTTTGTTTCGGCCTTAGGCCAAGTAGTGCGTGAGTTGTAATCAAGGCCGTGCATTGTGCACCAATATAAGGCCAGGGCCTTAGCCCCATTGTAACTTAGACTTTGATTGGAGAAATAGAAACCAGAAAATCACCATGGTTTGGTGGCCATTGTCGGCGTGTTCTTGAGATTTCCATCGAGGAATTGCTCTTAGTGTGTTGAATCCAATTGTGGTGTTGGATTCAACTCGCTGAAACTTCGGTTTCTTTACCCTTTGTTCATGTGCTGCGGTGTGCGTGGGAGAAGGCTTATCTTGGAGAGGGCATCCAACAAGGCGTATCGTGAAAGATCAGGGCCAAAGCAACGGGGTTCAGCTAGCTTGCTAGTGGATCCGCATCATCTTGGTATCAGAGCGTGGTTGATCACGGTACGAGGTTGCTAAATTTTTCTTGATGGCAGGTTCTATGAAGATTGAAGATGGCAAGGCGCGGCATAATCATGCCGAGCCAATCGGGGAGGTGCCCCAATATGCGGCATCTTTGCTGCCCGAGGTGCGACACGGGTTTGAAGCGACACGTGACTACTTCTTAAATTGTCACCAGAAGCTTGCTTGAAGGCAAGATTGATGATTTGGGGGCGCGAATTGATGCTTTGACGGAGGAGATACGCAACCAGCCACCACAATTTCAGCATGCTGAACGGGGACCTCAATATTCCGAACGGCGTGCACCATATGAAGACGATAAATACGAGGAGATCTTTGATGGTGCAGCGGGCTTTACTCCACAACCGCGCCATGCTCGGGACTACCGTGGTGTTGACCGTGGCAGGGACATGCGTGGCAGAGGTGCTGCCAATGGTGGAGGTATGCGTGATGGTGTCGGGTTTGCTCAGCGTGTTGCCGTGGATGATGGAATTGGGCGGATAAAAATTTCTATCCCATCATTTAATGGTAAAGCTGAACCGGAGGAGTACTTGGAGTGGGAGATGCGTGTCGAACAAATTTTTGATAGCCATCACTATACTGAGGATAAGAAGATTCGTTTGGTGACAATTGAGTTCACCGGATATGCTCTTGTTTGGTGGAATCAATTGTGTCGCGTAGGAGCTCATCCGGATACTTGGGTACAATTGAAGAATATTTTGAGGCGTTGTTTTGTCCCAGCACACTACACTAGGACCTTGTACAACCGGCTACAACAACTACGCCAAGGTAATTCTAGTGTTGACGAATATTATAAAGAGATGGAGATGTTGATAATCCGTACAGGAACAGAGGAGCATGGTGAGGCTACTATGGCACGTTTCTTTAATGGGTTGAATGAGGATGTGCAAGATAGGGTGGAGATGGTCAATTACTTCAACATCCAAGACTTGGTACATCAAGCTGAACGTGCTGAACAACAATTGAAGCGCAAACAAGCCAAGGGTAGGCATGCCAACACTCAAACAAACCCATGGAGGCGTCCATCACAGCAAGGCGATGATGTGGGTTCACCCTACAAAGTGGCGGCATCAAGCCGTTCAAATGGTGCTCTTTCAAAGGAGGCAAGCAACAGAGGTAAAGAAGCAACTAAAACTGATTCTAGTTTGCCTTCTAATGCTCATGCTAGAGAAATTGAGTGTTTCAAGTGCAAGGGAAGACGTCATATGATGCGTGATTGTCCAAATCAACGAAGAGTGCTTCTCACTAAAGATGGCTATGCTTCAACAACTTCTAGTAGTGATTCTGAAAGTGAAAAATCCGATGATTCCAAGGAGGATGTTGTCTATTGTGATCCAGAATTGAATGGTGTTAATCTTTTGGTCCGGAAGGTGCAAAGTAAAGAAACTGAAACAAAAGGACAGCGGTGGAGTGTTTTCCAAGCGGAGTGCAAGATCAAAGATAAAGCATGCAAGTTGATCATAGATGGTGGAAGTTATACCAATGTGATTAGCAAAGATTTGGTGTACGCTTTAGGGCTGTCCACGTGGAGGCATCCTCAACCACATCATGGGGAGTGGCTACACAACTCCGGAAGGCTAAAGATAACTCACAAGGTGCGTGTTCCGTTTGTTGTTGGTGACTATGTTGACAAGGTGGATTGCGACGTAGTTCCAATGGATGCATGTGGGTTATTGTTGGGAAGACCATGGCAATATGATCGCAATGCTACGCATGAGGGCCGGTCCAACACATATACATTTGTACATGAGGGAAAGAAGCATGTGTTGAAACCAAAATTGGAGAGTGCTATTCATGTTGATGAAGAAATTACAGCCAAGAAGAAGCAAGCTCCCAAGATTACCCCAAAGCCGAGGACGGCTTTGCTTCAAGGAGGGGAGGATGATGTGGCACCAAGTAGCACTACAACTTTGGTTAGTGCTTGCAGTTCTGTGCACAATGTTCAAGAAGCTTTGAATACCAATTCTGAGGTTTCTAACGTGCACAAAAGACATATTTGGAACGCTAATGAAGTCTATTTTCCAACGAATCAAACGACACTTGATTTGGAGCTTCCTACACAAAGTTATGGCAATTTCATTGGATGCTGCACGAGCTGTCCGGAGAGACGCGCGAGACTTGCAAAACATAAAGAGTTCGAGTATTGCAATGCAAGTAAGGGTAAAATCCGACCACACCATGACTTTCTAAAGATTGAGAAGGATTCCTTTTCAGGTTCCAAACGGATTTGGAAGCCCCTTGAACCAGAAAACAAAACATATAAAGATTTGAAACCGATTCGGACTCGGACTGGGACAGCTGGCAAGACCGATACTAAAACGTCCATAACTTTCACAAACGGAGTCCGATTTGGGCGTTCTTGGACTCATTGGAAAGCTATTTTGAAGCCCCACATAATGGAAAAGGTGCAAGCCACGAAATCCTCATAGTCAGATCGCAAATTAAGAGAGAATCCAGAGGTAGCAGTTTAGGTATTTCCTTTTTAGTTCGTATTGGAGTTTGTTTCGGCCTTAGGTCAAGTAGTGCGTGAGTTGTAATCAAGGCCGTGCATTGTGCATTAATATAAGGCCAGGGCCTTAGCCCCATCGTAACTTAGACTTTGATTGGAGAAATAGAAACCAGAAAATCACCATGGTTTGGTGGTCATTGTCGGCGTGTTCTTGAGATTTCCATCGAGGAATTGCTCTTGGTGTGTTGAATCCAATTGTGGTGTTGGATTCAACTCGCTGAAACTTCGGTTTCTCTACCCTTTGTTCACGTGCTGCGGTGTGCGTGGGAGAAGGCTTATCTTGAAGAGGGCATCCAACAAGGCGTATCGTGAAAGATCAGGGCCAAAGCAACGGGGTTCAGCTAGCTTGCTAGTGGATCCGCATCAAAATGAAATGAAGAACAAAGAAGCCCAAAAAGTGAAATATGAGATTAAATGCGATTAGCTCTTGGGAAAATCGATCAACTGATCTTGAGGCATCATCCCAACATAGAGTAACCCATTTTGGGCCTTCCCAACAAGAAACAACTCAAATCTCAAAAAAACAAGAAATCACTCAAAAGGGAGGAACGAAAAACAGAGAGCCAGCACAGGAGAAAAATTCAGAAATTTCATTCCCAAACAACAAGGATTACAGAGGAGTCCCGATACGCATGAACATTAGAACAAGAGGAATGATTACAAGACTCTCAATCCATCCTCTCCTTCTCCCAAAACCTCAAGAACTCACACAACACATGCTTCTTGGAGAGGGGATGAACACACAGACACAGAGACAACGAAGGGACACCCTCTGCTGCCTTGAACAACTCCTCACCAACTAAAGCCTAAAGCCAAACCACCTCTCAAAGGCTCTTTTGACTAAAGCAAACCCTAACTCTCTCCCAAAGCCATGAGGGGGCATGCAGCCACTCCCTCCTATTTATAGCCTTTGGCTAACGGGTCTCCACCCTGTTACGCCCGCTAAATCCAATGGAACCCGCTCCCACTTGTGCAGCCTTGCGAAATTACCAATTCGCCCCTCCTGCACCTTCCAGGAAGCTTCCGCGTTCCTTGTCGTCCACGACTCGCAACCACCTCGAGTCTCCGCTGTCTTCGACACATCTCGACCGTTCTGACCTCGACACCGCCCGTGTCTAGTCCGGTCCCCTTGTGTCTCGCCACGACTCCGCCTCGACGTCCTGCAGCCATCACAGACAAGAAACACATCAAATAGCACCGCTCGATACATGTAAGCATAATAGCATCAACAAATCACACTTACGCATAAGATAGCCCAAACCTGACAAGTCGACATAATATGCATCCTAACCACTTTGACCAGGTTTGACCAAGTCCGACCGAGCCCGATTGCACCACGCAACATCAAGGTCTGAACCACCAAAATCAAACTCGACTCTCCTAAACCGATGTCAATTACTCATCATACACACAGGATGACCTCCACATGGTCTCTCACAGGTTTCTTTTCAGTTTGGATATCAAATGCTCCAAAGGGAACACCGTATTTGCAAAACCACTCGATAAGATTTCAATACCATCCATACCGATCCTTACTTAGAAATTAAAATGATCTAAGACCATGCCATACCTTGGATACGGCTCGTGCTTGAGGAGGAGGCAGCGGGCTCAGGGGAGGAGGGGCGCCAGGTTTGGGGAGGTGGCAGCTCGTGCTCGGGGAGGAGTCAGCTCATGCTCAGGGAGGAGATGGCGTCGAAGACACTATCGACGGGCTCAGGAGGGAGTTAGGGAATATTAAGAGTTTGAGTGGGGGCATGAGCAAACCCTAGAGTCCGAATATAAATAGAGTTGGACAGCACAGATGGTTTTAAGTTAGAACCATCTATGATAAGTACACATCCCAGATGGTTCTAAATTAGAACCATCTATGATAAATATATATCATAGACGGTTCTAAACTAGAACCGTCTATGATAAATACACATTACAGATGGTTCCAATAAATAACCATCTATGATAAATATATATTCTCATATACATAAATACAAATTTACATATATATATATATATATATATATATATATATATATATATATATATATATATATATATATATATATGGCACATTCTCATATACATAAATGTAAATTTACATTTATGTAACACATTCTCATATACATAAATGCAAATTCAAAACATATGACACATAAACATTCTATTTATCATTCCACTTGCTTATTTCCTTTAAAAATTAGCCCTTCATAATGATCGATGTGTATGTAGCTAGTTTTTTCACGTTATTCTTTCTCGACTCTTATGCCATTTCTGAAAGGGGGCAACTCGTCAAATTGATTATATTCATCCTTGTCCACTATATTCTCAATTTCAATAATCCTTGTTTTTCATGAAGAACTATGTGGTTCTTCTTATTTGCCTAGTCGATTACATAGAACACCAGAAAGGAGTTCAGAGACCAATTGAAAATGACCACTTGTAAAATAACAGTGCCTTTCCACATGGTCTAACCTAAAGGAGAAGTCTCATGAAAACTCCTAGAGAGGTGAAGAACTCTCAAGTGTTCCAATCAAACAATGATGCAAAAGACTGGAACTAAATCAAGTGCCTATTCTCCACCCCTGGTTCACTTGTCTCAAAACAAAGTAGATGTCGATCTCACAGCACTGGGGTTAGTCAAGTAAGCTTTAGGAATCCAATACTGTGATACTCGACGCAAGGAGTCAGCAGCAGGCAATGATAAAAGTAAGTGAAGATTTAGCCTTTGTCAAATTTTGGTCGTAAAGCCTCCGTGGCACTGGTCAAAACCCATCCAAGCGCCACTGGATGGCTGGTCGAACCCTTGGTCCAACCACATTGTAACGCTCATGAATTGCTGGTCGTAACTCTGGTTTGACTACACTATAACGACCATGAGAGGACGCTGATCTGAACTCTGATCTGATCACTTTGTTATGACCACAGTGACCTACTGAACAACAACTCTGTTTGACCATGCTCGTCAGACCGCGACGAACATCTGGTCGGTACCCTGGTCTGGTCGTGGAACGGCCGACCATGGAGTGCTCGACTATGCGTTGAACTGGTCCGACCGCCGACTGACCTTTACAACCAGGTTCAGTTACAGAGAACTGATTAGAGGAGCCACGATGACAGTTGGAGTCTTGCATAGTCTTCTCTTGGGAGCATTTTTCAAAATGTCTTTCTTCTCCTTCTTAGCTTTCCGAAAGCAAAATTGGACCACATGACCATCTCTACCACAATGAGTGCATTTATACTTATCTGTTGAATTCACAACACCCACTTTGGTAGAGAATTCCTTTGCAACACCAGCAGATTTAAATTTAATTTCTTTAGGTTTAGGTTCTACTTCCAATTTCTCGGATTCAAGAAGCTTAACAACTTTAGGAGGATTATTTTTGGCATGCTCAATGAAATTAAATCCTAGGTCATGTTTCTTTACACTTGTTTTTGATTGATCTAGAATAATATTCAAATTCTTTTTGCCAAACGAGAACCTCTCTAAAGTGTCTTTTAAATATACTCATTCTCTTTAGCCAATGTAGAACAGGTTATGCATTTAACACAATTATTTGCTAGACTTTTAGAAGTAGTGGACTGAGCTATTCTTTCCTTTTCAGCAAAATCATTGAGTTGTCTAGTCAAGGCTTCTATTTCAGTGTTAAGCTTAGAACAATTTGAGCAAGAAAGAGTTTCATGATAAAGTATTTGTTGGATTGACTCTTGAGATGAATTGAGCCTAGCCTGAAGCAAATCACACTTAGAACATGCCTTAGATTGAGCAGAAAAACTAGACTTAAGCTTTTCAATTTCATCATTAGCAATTTTTAATTTCTCATCACAAAAATCATGTGTCAATTTTAACTCATCAAGTTTAGCAGTTACATCACTAAGTTGGGCCGATTTTGATGTATTAATTGTTCTAGCTGTCTCTAACTCAGAATGTAAAACTTAACAAGCCTCACAAGATTCATCATTAGAAATAGAGGCTCTAAGTCTATTAATTTCAGAATTTAAGCTCTCAACAACAAAATCATGACTCTTAATTTTCTTTTGACACTTTTTGAGCTCATCTGTCAATCTAAGCACAGCTCGAGATAAATCAGTATAAGAAGGTTTTACCTCATCAGGATCACTATAAAGATCATCATCACTGAGCTCCTCACTGTTGGCCGTGAAACACATCCCTATGAAGTCCTCTTCCTTTGCCTTCTTTCCTTTGACCTCATCATCACTTGCAGAGTCAATATCACTCAAATTAATCTCCTCAAGTACTGCAAGTACTTTGTTGACCGCCCTGCGATAGTTGCTTTTCTTGTTTTTATCAATCTTGAATTTAGTGTGACGAGTTGGAGTCTTGTCATCCTTATCCTCCTTGCTCCTCAATTTAGGGCAATCCACCTTAATGTGGGCTGGCTCACCACACTCATAACACTTGATCGGACCACCTCACTTCCTCATCCTCACATTGTTGAGTGCCTTGTATGCTCGTGAGGAAATCAACACCAAGTCTTCTTCAGGGAGCTGCTCGAACTGTTCCTCTAAAAAAGAAGACAAGGTAGACAAAGAAACACAAGACAAAACATTTGATGAAGCAGCCTGCACCAGGTCAGTCACAAGTGCTAAAGGTGAATATTTAACAATCTTGGATGGCAAGGCTTCCATCTCACAGGTTTTTAATCTAGAATAAAGATCATCCATGGTTAAACTATCTAGATCGACAGTTTGATTAATAGTTGTAATAACCATCAACCACTTAGAACCTAAAGATCTCAAAATTTTAGTTGCATTATCTTC
This sequence comes from Dendrocalamus latiflorus, assembly GCA_017311315.1. Classification (NCBI taxonomy): domain Eukaryota; kingdom Viridiplantae; phylum Streptophyta; class Magnoliopsida; order Poales; family Poaceae; genus Dendrocalamus; species Dendrocalamus latiflorus. Next base: position 11,436,902 of record CM029637.1, on the reverse strand, counting down.
ATCAGTAGGAATAACACCAACACCGTGCAGATCACTCAATATTTTTTCAAAGCAAGCAAAGAGATCATCAATAGATTCACCAGACTTCATAGCAAAATCTGAATATTCTTTTTGATAAAAATTTTATACACTTTCTTTATTTTAGTGGTTCCTTCATGATAATCGCAAAGAGTTTTTCAAATTAAGTGGGCAGAATTAATATGGACTACACAATCAAATTCTTTGCGAGAAATCCCTTGAAATAGCAAGTTACAAGCTTGAGCATTTAAATCAACATCTGCTTTATTTAAATTAGTAACAGTAGTAGGAACTTCATATGGTGTAGAAACTTTTTTCCAAATATCACAACCTTGAGCCTCAATATAAGCTTGCATCCGACACTTCCAAAAAGCAAAATCAGTACCATCTAGCATGGGGGGACGTTTCACAAACATCTCTGACACCATAACAACCTCGCTCTGATACCACTTGTAGGATCGTATGGCACAATCAGAGGGAGGGTGAATGATTGTTTCCGCTTTTATCACCTGAAAGCAAATCACAGCATAAAGCAATGCAAATAGAAACGAACCAATCTGTATTACTGAACGACCACAGCTGATGCGTGGTCGAAGACTTTCTGCTACCCTAGCCGCTTGTACTCGTTACGACCACTTGATTGAACGTGGTCGTAATCGACTGTCGTCCGACCGCTCGGTCCTGCTAGCTGCGATCACTCGACCGACAACTGATCAATCACGCTCTATGCAATCGCTCAGCCAAGTGATTGTAGATTGATGTAGCCCGACTACTCGTCACAACTACTCGATGGTCGATCGCCCGACAACAGATCAACCAACTTCCCAGTTGTTTGATCATCACCCGAACGAGAACCCGCCACGGAGCACAGAGAGCGCGGAAAACAAAGGAAAATGGCAATGCTCTGGAAGTGATTGGAGATGAAGGAAATTGATCTATTATTTCATCATCAATCTTTTTGGCTACAAAGCGCCTCACGGCACCCCTAAAGACCTTCTCCACGAAAGCCCTAAAACCCCTTATCACGCTAGCCTACAGCCTCCCCTGCTTTTATAGCCAGTGCAACAAAGTCGTGCCCAACACAAACACCTCAAGCCGTGTCCCAAACCACCTGGACACGAGATCTATCTCTTCCTCAAACCAAGGGACCCGAAACCCTTTCCTAACACGGGTTTTACCCAACTCGTATAGATCATGGACTCCATCCATGACTCCATACGACACACGCTACTAGGCCTCCAGGATTCCCCACCTGGATATTCATAGCACCCATCATCGCGTGCTCTCGTGTGAGCCCGATCACCTCGCGTGACCACCTGACTGCCAGACCTCAGATTACCCCCTCCTAGTCCCGGTCTTCTTTGTCACCGACCATAATCGTCTCTACGCCTCCACACAGCATCCACCTTTGATCTCCATGTGCTTCCAGCATGAGCTTGGCCACCTTGCGTGATCTCACGACCGCTTGGACCTCAGATTACCCCTTCCTAGTCCGGATCTTCTTCGTCACCGACCATGACCGCCACCTCAATGCCCACCTGCAAATGCAAAGACCAAAGAAACCATCTCCGAGCAACACACATTAGCCAATCACACCCTTGTCTAACCCCAGACAAGATCCACAACACCTACGACCATCACCTAGGTCATTTACGACCACACTATTCCATTGCTACCACTTACGACCATGACTCAGGCCATTTACGACCGCTCCAAACCTATCGCTATCATCTACAACCATGCCCAACATCATTTACGACTGCTCTGACCTATCGCTATCATCTACGACCATGCCCAACATCATTTACGACCGCTCTGACCTATCGCTATCATCTATGACCATGCCCAAATCGTTTACAACCGCCTATGATCTATCGCTAACCGAAACAGATCAATAGACCACCCAACACGATTGCTAACTCGTAATCCACAAGTACTCAAAAACCGCATCGACTATCGAGTACCGACTACCGAGTCACAGCCTACACCCGACCACTTGCCGTGGTCGTAAGACCACTTCCACTAAGTACCGAGTCCTCCGACTATGATTACCTCAAGCAAAGACCATCCACTACCGACCACCATTCACCGACCAGTCTACCACTGGTCCAACACGAGTACTTGACATACTCGAAAATCGCAAGTGAGAAGCACTCGTATCGACCATGCAGTCTTACAAGTACCGACCGTGAAGCCAGCGGCAACCGATCGCTAAGCCTTCAACTACCGAAGACAAAACAGCAATTAGTAACGTCTACGAGTATCGACCAGACTGCCCAAACTACGACCACGGAGATAGTCTTCCAAATCTATGACCAAGAAGGTAGTCTGCACATTCTACGACTATCGACCGCAAAGCCTTAAACTATCAACCAGTACACCTTCGACTATCGAGTACAACCAGTGGTCTACTACTATCAAGTACTGTAGGAACAACCATGAAAGAGTACTATAGTTATGATTACCTGCCGTAGTCATAAAGCCGAAGTCGTACTACCATGGTCGAAAGCTGAATGTAGTCGAAAGCTGAACGTGGTCGAAAGTTGAACGTGATCGAAAGTATTCCGTGGTCGAAAGCATGCCATGGTTGAAAGCTTGAATGTGGTCAAAAGCTTGAACGTGGTCGAAAGCATGCCGTGGTCGAAAGATTGAACGTGGTCGAAAGCTTCACCGTGGTCAAAAGCTGAACGTGGTCGAAGGATTCACCGTGGTCAAAAGCTTCAACATGGTCGAAGCCTGAGCATGGTCGAAAGCTTCAACGTGGTCGAATAGCGTATGTTTGTCGTGGTCGTGTAGTTTGTTTGCCGTGGTCGAATAGCATCTGTTTGCCGTGGTCGAATAGTGTCTATTTGCCATGGTCGTGTAGTCTGTCTGCCATGGTCGAATAACATCTGTTTGCCGTGGTCGTATAGTTGTCTGCAGTGGTCGTATAGTTGTCTGATGTGGTCGTAACATTGTCTGATGTGGTCATAACCCTATCTGATGTGGTCGTAAGAGTAATGATGTGGTCGTAAGAGTGTTCTGTCATGGTTGTGTGCTTCTCTATCGTGGTTGTGTGCTTCTCTGCCGTGATCTCTATCATGGTCGTATGCTTCTCTATCGTGGTTGTGTGCTTCTCTGCCGTGATCGTATGCTTCTCTGCCATGGTCGTAAAGTTGTCTGAAGGATGTTATCACTTGAAGCTGAGCAGAAACACTTGAAAGCAAGGACATCAACAGCAAACAACCAAATCTTTCACAAACGCAAAATCCAAGACAAACCAAAATGACAATTATTCATCATATATTAATCTATGACCATCCACATGGTCTAACATTCGCCTATTTTAAAACTTTTTTCCTTAAATTTTGTCGATACTGTGCTTCAATGTGGCAAGTTTTGAGAAAAATAACTCTGAATTTTGTGAACTAATTCTGTTGTGAACTGTGAAGTTGATGCCTTTCATCGTTTTGTCAGCAAGTACTGTTGGTGTAATTTACTTTCTATTTTCCAATTGGTAATTTCTGAACACTTCGTTTGCTCAGGCTGTGAGTAAGCACTTTCCATGCTTCCCTTTCGTTAGGGTTTTGGTGTAATCACGTACTTATGAGATTACAAAGGTTTTGGACTAAGCGTGATTAGCTTGCAATATATACTAAACATGACGGGACTCGGAAAGGAAAAAATATTAGCTTTGTTTGTTTTTTCCTTTTGTTTGCGGTTTGTATAATCAAGAGCCATGCTTGTACCTTTTATAAACTTAATTTATATCGTGGGAGAATGCGAGGTTAGATAAGTTTATGAAAGCATATCAAAGTTGAAAAGTGTTACATCATAACGGAACCAATGTTTCCGGGAATTGAACAGCTACAACAATGGGAGGTGGTATTGCGTTACCTTTACATGGGTTATAGAGTTGCATAAATGAAGCAAAGCAGATTTTGAGGCTGTATGAAAATAGCATGGCATGTGGTCTGTGGTGCATGATAGGCATAGCATTATGACCCCCATGCTGAGGAATTCTTTGCAGGGCTAATCCCAGAGCCTAGCTTCTAGTTATTGAAGGGCATAGAAACTTTGGAAAGCTGGGAAGGAAACCTTAAATCTCCTTGTTACCAGGGAATTTTCTGATTTAATGCTATTTGTGGCATTCGCCAGCCACCAGGCCACTGAGGAGACCTTTATTGCCAACAATGATGTTGACATGGCTCCTGGGGGAGCATTTCTGTTCATACTTCACACAATCATACCCTTTTGGAAGATGCAACTAAAATGAACTAGTAAATGTAAGGCATTTGTTCTGTTCACATGTAAATCTCCATGTTGTGGCAGGAAGTTATTTTACTTTTCAACATTGTTTTAGTCTGTTCTGAAGAAAAACATTGTTATAATGTTCCTTTTGCTGGATTGTTGGTGCAGATAGAAGAGCTTGCAGTCATGGTGCAAAAGGTTGGGCTACCATGCCGGATTTCAGTTGAACTTATAGTTATGATTTATATATAGCAATTTCAGTGAATTAGCCCTGGTTGTTGCAGAGTAAGCATTTAGTTGTATTTACCGGAGCAGGGATATCAACATCATCAGGCATACCTGATTTTCGAGTGATGGAAGATAGAATTGGGTGGAATTGGATGTATTGCATTGAGCCTCTCGGGTGGTATATATAGAGGTACAAGACTTGGGGGGCAAGATGGTACAAGGGATTGTAATCCCAATGGACTATCCTACCAAATATATTGTACTCTAACATCCCCCGCAGTCACAACGGGAGCGTCGCAGACGGTGAGATTGGAGAAGAAGCCGAAGAGCTAACATCCCCCCGCAGTCATAACCGTCGATGCGGCGCGTATGTTGTGACTGGAGCAGGAACCAACGGGTAGCTCAAGCAAGGCGGTAGCCCTTTGTGCCAATGTTGAGGTAGCCGAGTGCGAGGGCGGAGTAGTCATGGTCGAGGATGCCGTGCTGGAGATGGCCGTGGTCGACGTAGTTGTGGTCGGGTTACCGATGTCGAGGCGGTTGCTCATGAAGCCGCGGGTGCAAAAGAGGCACCATGGTGATGACGGAGACGCGGCGAGGCAGTCGTCGTGGAAGGGGTGATGTCGAGGTCGACGCAGTCAGGGCCGTCGAGGATGTAGACGAAAAACGACGATGCAATCGAGGCAAACGGGACGGGAAAAGGAGGGTCGATGCCGAAGTCGATGCAGTCAAGCTGCTAGAGCCGAGGCGTGTGCCAGGTTTTCCAGACCCGGCAACGCCTCGGGGACAAAAGCACGCACCGGTGTTGCCAGTACCGGACGTACAAGGGAGAGGGCCCCAACCAGGCGTGGTTGTGCTGGACGAAGAAGGAGCAGTGCGGGAGTGGACGCTCCTACCAGACGGCGAGCAGTCTGGGCGGACGCTCTTGCGCGAAGGCGAGTAGTCCTGACGCAAGGTATGGCGGCGGCGGTAGCGCTCGATGTCGGCAATGAGGTCCTGATCAGCATGACAAAGACCAGGTGTAGACAGATGGCGCACAAGAGGTTGCGCAGCACAGTCGTCGATGCACAGGGGACAGCGATGTAGATGCAACGGCGAGGGGACACACATGCGGCGGTGCTGCGGCCCGAGGAGGCGACACAGCAGCAGCCCTGTTGCTCGGAGAAGATGCACGTAGTTCTCGACGACGGCCGAAGAAAGGTTGGGGCGACCGGCGACCAGATAGGGCAGCAGGGTGGGGGCGGCCAGCAGTCGGATCGGCCGGCGGCCGATGGTCGTGGAGCCGGCGGGCAGCGACAGCGGGCGACGGCTGTGGCCAGCGACCGGCAACGGTAGGAGGCGGCACCAAGCAGAGTAGCACTAGTGGCAGGAGGCGGCGGGAGAGGCAGGCGACGGCTATGGCCGACGGCCGGCAGCGGTAGGAGGCGGCGGCGGGGGGCAGCACGAGGAGCGGCCGGCCGGCGGGCAACACTAGCGGGTGGCGGCCGGCAGCGGCTGCACCAACAGGTGGCGGCCGGCAGCGGCGCAGTCGGGGGTGGCGGCGACCCGGCCTGGGATGGGAGACGGCGACGGCCTGAGGTGGTGGTGCAGAGGTGGCGTGAGGGCGGCGTCCGGCTGGGGACCCGGGATGGTGGAGACGGCCAGATCCGCCCACCGGCGGACTGCGATGAGGACGATCGCGAGCGATGAAGGCCCGATCTGCTGCTTGACGACGACGACGACGACGATGGCGGCCGGATCAATAGGATCCGCCACCTAAACGGTGGCGCTGCCCCCGGCGGAGATGGATCTCCCCGGGGGGGCGCGGTGCGAAAGCGAGCGGTGGCTAAGGTTAGGATCTAAACCCGCTCTGATACCATGATGGAGGATAGAATTGGGTGGAATTGGATGTATTGCATTGAGCCTCTCGGGTGGTATATATAAAGGTATAAGACTTGGGGGACAAGATGGTACAAGGGATTGTAATCCCAATGGACTCTATCCTACCAAATATATTGTACTCTAACACCGAGGCCCAAAGGGTGTGTGGACTCTGCAGGTAAGAGTGCTGTCTATGTTGCTTCCGCTTAGTGTGGTTCCCTTCCATGCATGAATCTATTTCTTTTTAGATTATTTTGTGATGTTTAATTGCAATATAGACCTGTCTAAATGTACTTGAGTGCCATGCAAGTCATATTTAAGTGCATGACAAGTATAGTGTTATGGAGAAGTTAGGTCCCCATATGGTTATGATATCTGACTTAGGCACCCCAAAAATGTTATGCTTTATAAAATTCTGCAGTTTTACTTTGTTAATGAACCACACTTGTTAACATAATAGTAAATTTCAAATATTTCGCATTTACTATAAGAGGATACTACATTTCATGATAAACCATTATTTGAATATGTTTTGTAGCATGTAGGTAAAGGTGTTCTTGATGCATCACTCCCATTTCACCGAGCAGTTCCAAGCTTGACTCATATGGCACTAGTTGAATTGGAGAGAGTAGGACTCCTAAAGTTTGTCATAAGCCAGGTGTGCACAATTCAACTACGTATAATGTATATTGGGCTTTGAATTGGTATCTATGCCCAATACCATGCTCTTAGGGAGATTCATGCCCCATTGCAAAATGTGTTTATAGGAGTTGCAGATATTCGTTATTCTACTCATCTTGTTGCTAAGGAGTTAACATATTTAAATCAAGGAAAAGGTCCACATTTCAACCTTGAAGTTTGGGCTCAGTTCTTTTTTCAACCTTGAACTCTAGAACCATCCGAATCAGAACCTCAAATTAATGAAACCGTCCACTTTACCCTCCTTGACCCAAACCAAGGTGGTTTCATTTGACGTGGCACCGACGTGTCTATTTTCTGCTGATGTGGCATCCACACTAGCATCCATGTCACCATATTTTACCACCTCATGAGCCAAATTCATCAGTGCACAGTGGTCATCTTTTTAATTGAAACCGAAAGTAAAGAGTTGTCGGCCATGGATGCAGCTCGGTTGAGCTCACCGCTAGCGAGTGTGGGGTCAGCTCTAGATCTTGATCTGGGCTCTCATGATAGCTCAAACAACCAAGAATTCACCAATTAATACAAGACTTGTTGCAACCACTACTAAGAATAAGCAAGACGTGGTGGCAGCACTAATTGGGTTCAAACTCACCGTTCAGCGCCGCCTCCTCAAGCTTGTGGCGTCACATCCATTCGGCTACAGAGGCAGATGACAAAGGGACAAGGGAAGGAAATAAAGACAGAGATGGTAGTCTGCCTGCCATGCCACACGTGAGCCCGTGCCCACCTCGACGAGGCTTGTAGGATCACCCATGACTGCAAGCGAAGATAGAAGAGGAAGACAAGGAGAGAGATAGGAGCTGGATGTTGCAGGGAGCGATCGAACACAAGAAACCGGCATAGGGTTGCGCGGAGGAGGCCCAATTTCTTCTCTCCACCACCTTCTTCCTCAAGGTCAGTGAGAGCCCTCCACCCAAATCCTCCTCTGGTGAGAATCACGCCCAATTAGCCTCGTCATGGCATGTTCCACACCCTAAGCAACTTTCCTCCTCTGTTTATTTTGTGCTTTGCCATACGGCCAAGCCGGAACGACCCTTCTCTCTTGCCAGTTGGGAGGTCCGCCATGATGTCGTCGCCTCCTAGATCAACCGCGGGTCAATTCCTCGCGGCCAAAGCTTCACCATGACTCCCTCTTCCTCCGCCATGCCCTGTCCAAGATGTCTTATGCCGGAGCGTCACCGCCACAGTCACCTTCTACTTCATTGCCGCTCGCATGTCGCCAGGCCACCACGGGCCACCATCCATTGCGAAGCCACTATGGTTGAACTCAATATCGTCTAGGCATTCCATTTTTTCCCATCCCTGGTTCTCTCCATCCTCCTCTACCGTTGGTGAGCTCCGTGCCCAGGGTTGCTCTGTTTCTAGTTGTGAAGAGAGAGAAAGAGAGAGAGAGAGAGAGAGAGAGAGAGAGAGAGAGAGAGAGAGAGAGAAGGGGATGAGGTGGATGCCAACTGTTGGCCCCTTTCGAAATTGGCCACCACATCCGCAAAATTGAATACACGTGGATGCCACCTAACTGTGAAACCGCTCTGGTATGTTTCAAGGGGGTAAAGTGATATGGCTTCAATACTTTAGGGTTGTGTTTCAGATGGTTTTGATGTTCAAGGTTGAAAATTGAACCGAGACTAGAGTTCAGGGTTGAAAAGTGGACTTTTTCCTTAAATTATTATATAATATACCAATTTGAATATGCCAACTACTTTTTTCATATTTCACAAACTTTAATGCTAAGTATTCCTTCATTTATCACAACCATATTTCTGTTATCCATGTAATTTGAGCTTATGCAAGGCTTATGGAGGTGGTGTTTGCCAGAATATTGACAACCTACATCTGCGTTTTGGCCTCCCAAGGGAGAAGTTGGCTGAATTGTATGGGAATTCTTTTAAGGATATTTGCCCATGCTGTAAAACAGAGTATGCTTTAGCTTGCTATACATATATTATACTTTATTAGGGACTCTAAATACCAAAATAGCTCCCTTTTCTTGTCTTGGTTTATACAGTGAGCTCTTTACTGAGATTGTTATGAACCTTAGTTCATAGGGGATAAACACCACCAAGAGGATGGCCAGGCGGCGACGGCATGGTTGGAAGAGAGAAAAGACTATAGATGAGAATGACTTTGGTATTTCTTGCTTGCCCCCAATAACATCAGACAGCCCCCTTATATAGATGGGCTCCCTCTAACAGATAGAATCTAATCTTAATCATATATCTAACAAATAGAAACTAATATCATATCTCTAACAAATAGAAACTAATCTCTAACTTCCTATTAATGAACCCGTTGGGCCTAGGGCCCACACCCATGACATTACACCCCTTCCGGACATGCAGCTCATCCTCGAGCTACTAGACAGTGGTCATGGTTGTAGTCCTAGGAGATCCTTGTTGATGACAAGGCTTGCGCCTAACTTATTTTGCTACGGCATCTTATTGACTGGGTCAACACGCCTGCAGGTGGACCCCATCCACGGTCGCACAAGGAAAGGCAACCCGGGACCAAAGCGGCATCATCCTCCCTAGGCTCCGTGCTCGGTCACCTCTGCTTGATCCAGAGAAAACACCTCTCGTTGGTACTCCGACGTGACACCTCACACTAACGCCCCTCTTGGCACCTACACTCCAAAGCCCATGCCGCACCTCTGCTCCCTGTAATCTTCACATGAATCACATAAGACCACACGAGATAAGACAAAACATATAGAACACAGTCGTGTTGCCCTTTCTCTCTTTCCTTTATTACTCTACCACTTCCCAGCTTCCATCGCACACATTGCTTTCTCCAATCCCTACCCCTACTTCCAAGGAAGGAAACCCTAATCTTCTCCACTCCAATCCCCACCCTCGCTTCCATTCTCACACAGCCACCAGGACCCGATCCCATCTGCCCAGACTTTGCCATTCTTGGCGTATTCGGCCACCAGGCACGCCTGTGCTGCGGTGACACACGACGCGCACATGCACCGTTGATGGCACGACAACAGCGGCACCACGGTCGCTTCCTCGCCGCACCCCTTGTTCCTTCCGTAGCCCATCCCCCACTGCTCCACCATTGTCCCTACCTCCTCCTCGTCGGCGCCAGTGTTGCTTACCACGTCGTTCTACCTGCAGCAGCACGACTCGGTGTCATCACCTCTCGCGCCAGCTCCGTCGCAGTTGTAGTGCGCCTATGTGTCGAGTGCCTGCTCCAGCCCGCCGCAAAGACCATTAGCCACGGCCCCGATCTGATCCAAATCGATCTCACCTCCAAGATCCACAGCTGTCGGGGCCCACTGCTCCATGCGTGAATTTGTCCCCAAGGCGTCTATGCCCTTGCGCCGCCGGCGTCGGCATGATCTTCCGTGTCTAACACCAGCCGCATGCACAAGTGGAATGCCGCGGTGTGCTGCAGATCCAGCATCTCGCCGTGGAGTTCATCCAGGAGCACGTCCACCAGCACGATCTCATCGGCCATGCCGCGGGTAAGGATGGTCTGCGCGATGGCCATGCCCATGTTGCCTGCATTTATAATCGAGGTATTGGCCAAGCGCCGCCGGTGGAGCGTCGGTGTGCCGGGGCAATCAGCCACTGCCCGAAAGAAACCCGACGATGAGCCAGACGCCTCAAACCCAAACTCAAACAATGACGAAGCCTTCTTCATCTCTTGCTTCTTCTTCTTCGCCGGCAGCGCATGCACGCGCTTCTTGGTCGGGAGGCACAATGGGACCGTGACTGCTTGGAGCAGCATCGGCACGCCCACTTTTTCAAGTAGTGCTGCCATTGTCATAGGGTGCGGCTTGTATCCTATGCGCTGGCCTGGGAAGATGCCACATCGACATCGCTTGAAGACACACCGCTGCTCGTGCCGGATGAAAGAGAAACAGTAGCAGCGCCATTGCCGTGGCATGGCCACCATTGCTCCTGCCCCTTGTGCTGACGCCGATCGTGTAGCCATAGCTGCTTGTGCCTTCCCCTTTGCTGCCATCATCTTCTTCAACATGCTTTCTACATTCTTGAGTCCAGCGAGGATTTCTTCATAGCCAGTAATGATCTTGCCACATGTTAACTTGGCAGCAAAAGCCATGATGTTGACTCTGATACCAAATTGTTATAAATCTTAGTTCATGGGGGATAAACACCACTGAGAGGATGGCCAGACGATGGCAGCATGGTTGGGAGAGAGATGAGACTACAGATGAGAATGACTTTGTTATTTCTTGCTTGCCTCCAATAGCATGCGGCAGTCCCCTTATATTGATGGTCTCCCCTAGCAAATAGAATATAATCTTAGTCATATCTCTAACAAATAGAAATTAATATCATATCTATAATCATATCCCTAATAAATAGAAACTAGTTTTTAACTTTCTAATAATAAACCTGTTGGATTCAAGGCCCACACTCATGACAGAGACCCTTCTCAGTTTGAAGGTACCTACGTGATTTTGAAATTGAGACAATAGGACTGAAGGATACTTCGAGGCGCTGTTCTGATAAGAACTGTGGAACTAGATTAAAAGATACAGTTCTTGATTGGGAGGTAAACACTACATCTCCAATATGCTAGAGTAGCAAATTTTCTTTATTGACCAGCTTACCAACAAAGTGCTTCCTGTGGCAACTGGAAGTTCTGTTAACACTACAAAATTTTATATTCATTAGTGTTGCACTTGCTTAGTCCCTGCTACAGATTTTGGATATTTCTATTCTAATATGATCATTGTTGCTTCCGTTGCTATTTAGAACCTTAGCCAGCTAGCCATAACTGTGATGAGCCTTAGTTCATTGAGGTAACTAAAGTAACAAGAGGAGATCATAGATTGAGATGATATAACCTTAGGGGAAGCCTAATTTGTTGTTCTTCTTGCTTAATTAATAGTTGATACATGCTATCCCTTTTCTAGGGATGACTTACCCCAAGTAAACTTATCTCTAATATATGAAATATATCTATAAAAAGTAAATCCAACCGACAAGGAAATTAATTATCCTTATGCTTCAAGCTGGAATACCTGTTCACAAGAAGAGTACCTTCGATACTGTAGTACTGTGCACTGTTCATGCAGACCGATAGTAATAGTTAGTTTTCTTATTACATGGTTTTGCTTATAGAGATATTCCATCTGTTAGATATGGGTCAAGTCTAGTAGTCTCTAAGTATAGTTTTCTTAGAGAGATTATTTCTTAAGGGTCATGTCTAGTAGTCCCTATAAAAAGGATAGCATATTAGCATGTATCATTATCAATCAAGCAAGAAAGATGAATTAGTCTCAGTATCTCAAGTCACTCTCCCTATTCTTAGATCCTCTCTGCCCCCAACAAGCACCCTCTACTCTAAGTGTTGTTCTACCTCTAGCTGTTGCTATCGGTCTCTTTTCTGCGGTGTTTACCTATTATGAACTAAGGTTCATGATATCTTATCTCTACTTCACAACTAATAGTGCACCAACGGGTCTGCATGATCAGAGCCGTGCTTGCTACAACATGGCTTCCCGCACGTGACAATAACTGCAGCAGTGGCGGACCCAGAATTTATGAGATGTATGTTTGGAGTTAATAAAATATTGCTAAAAGGAAAAAAAAGAAAAGGTCTTCAGTGGAAAAAAAATCAAAGTATAAATTGTCCCGACCAAAAACAAGTCAAAATAATGTAGAAAAAATTACAAATAATTAAGTAAAATATATTTTTAATTCTATGACCCTTCCTGCAAGTTTAGAGATAGTCATTTCATTGTTCCTTAGAACCAGCTTACTAATTTGTTCAAATTTTTATGCTATCTAATCAAAACTATCTACAAAGATTTCAAATCTGCAAACATTTTCATTTTTGAAGGTTGTACATCTATATTTCACAAAGGTACAACATTTAATGAACTATTTAGGATTTGCTGATTTCGAAATTGGGAGAGAGAGTGGGAGACTGAACACAACTCACTTCGCAATGAGACCTTGCCGCAATGCTGTGCATTTCATACTTCTCTGCTCACCACGTTGCCATCCAACTCGCTGCGTTGAGAGAGAGAGAGAGAGATGAACCAATTAGGGTTAGGACTTAGGTGGCCGGTTGGAGCCTTGGGGAATTATGGCTGCAGTGGGTCTGGTGGTGCAGAGGGAAGGGAGCTCTAGTGGGTTGAGAGGGACATGTGGGCAGGCCCGGCTCTGAGCCTAGGCGGCCGGAGCGACGGCCAAGGGCCCAAGCCATCAAGGGCCCAAAAAATTCATGTATATTAGTATATGTATAGTATATTGTGAAGGCCCACACATACAATGATACAAGCCCATGGGAAAAGGAGCGTTGATTGAAGTCTGACGACAGAAACGTCGCGCCGTCGTGGACTCGCGGCCGGGGCTTCGTGTAATCGCGTTATCGTCTAGTCGCCTTCTCCGCTTCTCGCCCTCGCAGACTTGCAGTCTTGCACAGTTGCACTCAGGCCTCAGCGCCGCGTCGTTGCCGGTTGCCGTGGTCGTCCGCCCTCTGCGGCTCTGCCGTCAGTGGCTCGTTGCGACTTCTCGACACTCTCCTTGAATTGCTGCATACATACAGGTAATACATGATCTGAATTCTGATACGTTTGACCAAGATCTGAATTCCGAATTTTTGATACTAGTATATGATTTCTCATGTTAGAAGTGGCAAAAAAAATTTAGCCTAAAGGGCCCTTGCTTTCGTAGTGTCCAAGGGCCGTAAAATCTATAGAGCCGGCCCTGCATGTGGGTTAGATTAAGCCGATTTATTTTTTTTGGTACAAATATGTAGCATTTTGCCTCAATTAAGAGTATATATGTATAATATACCTAGTATTTATAGTATTTTTTTACAAGAAACAATAGATGTTCAGCCGAACACCCATGAGCTATACCCATGAGCTATACGGGGACTGCCCCTGAACTGCAGTCTTAATATACCTCAAACTTACTTTTTTTTATTCATTGCTAACATGATATTTGGTGAAGTTACTTGATTACTGAAATATTGTTTTTTAGAATTCACGTTGCGTTTTTGCGGTGCTGTGTTCACAAAGACTGGTGAAATTTTTTGCATTAGCATAAGTTCACCATGTAGTTCCAAGGGACTGTTTTGTTGCTACTTAAGAGATCAGACTGTTTTGTTGCTTGTTGAGAGATCAGAACTTCTGGAAAATTAGAATGTTGGTATGCTTATGAAATATTATTGTGAAAATTGTCAGGCTGTTTTCTGACTGTATTTACTTTTTTTCTTAGGAAGTCAATTATTCAGAAATAAGATCTATGTATACTCACTATCACATGAAAAGAGAGCAGTTGCCTAGTGCTAGGTGGCCTTGTTACCAGTTATAGTTTTCTGAAATGCCATTTTGCTGGATGCTTTACCTCCTGAGGAGATGAATTCTGGCAAGGAGCAGTGTCGAGCGGCTGACCTTGTCATATGTCTAGGAACTAGGTATTGGTCATGCTACCCTCATGCAATAGCTGGAAATGTTTTCAATTTTCATAGTTTCCTTCTCTATTACTGAAATTAGTGCGTTTACAAACACTGTGACTTGCCAATTAATGTTAATAGTTTGGTGATAATATCTTGTGAGTTCTTCATCACATTATTATATATAAAATGTGGCAAATAGAGAGGGGTGCATACCGTGATTGTTGCTATAGCTCTATACGTACATTGGTTTGGGTTTGTTTTTTTTTAAGACTACCTTTCTAAACTTTTAGTTAGGGAAAATTACCCATGTACCACTTGCTTCGAACCGCTTTCCTAATACACCAGTACAACTCAAAACTTTGGATCTACAAAGGACTCTGTTAAACAACAGTCTCCCAGACGCCATGTGTGTGGAACAATGTCCGTCCTAACTGTGCAAACATCCCTACCTCCACCACCTCATCCACTATAGATTCAGCTCAAAAGTCAAAACTTCGGACCCGCAAATACCATTGTTACACAACGTAGTCTCCCATATGCCATGTCTGCGGAGCAAGAAGCCTCTTTTCTTCTTTCAAGTGTAATTATATATTATATCGTATTTCACAATGTAGGAAGTATTTCGCATGACGGAGGTTATGTACGTGTAGTATATGAGTATTTAAGATCATCTAGATGGTATGAACAATTTTTCAGAAGTGATATGTACATTTTTCGACGTACTCTTTTTTATGTGCGTATATGAAGGTATTTATAAAATACGCTAAAAACTATGAATTCCTTTGTTATTTTTTGTGTGATTCATATTGGAGTATTTTATAATTAGTATACGAATATACTTAAAGTGATAAAGAGTATTTCAAATTTGTTTAGGTGGTATATTAGAGGTGAGTGCAATTACATCTGGGAGTAAAAGTGTATGTGTGTGTACGAAAATTGAAAAGTTTAAATGACGTATCACTTGGCAGTTGGCGCATACCCACTTGGTTGCAAGAAGATATTGTTAACAACTCTTGATCTCCGTTGCAAGACTTCTTTTAGGCCCCGTTTGGCAGAGCTCTAGCTCTAGAAAATCTGTAGATTTCTTAGAGCTGGTCATCTGTAGCTCTAGGAAATCCTGGATCTAGAGTTGCAGGCATATTAAGTGCATTCACATGACTCATTTCATTTATATTATATATTAAATAAAAATATTTAAATCACTTTAATTTAGTCAACAAACTACAGATCCAGCATAGATCTCGGAGCTAGAGCTGTGCCAAACGGGGCCTTAATCCATGGTTTGACCTAGGCAAATAAAAATATGACCTCATATTAGTTGAATCCTCTATCGCTAACCTTGTACATAATAAATCTTACCAAAAAAATATTAGTGAAACACTAAATAATAGATCATGGAGAATTAGCTAAATAGATAACATTCTTTGCAACATAGCATAACATAGGTTAATAGAAGGTCAAGTGAGAACCAAACAAGCTATCATCTAAGTTAACTAGGAGATTCATGTTTTTGCCACTCTTAAGATTGGCCAATTACATCTGTCACTTACATGTGGGACCGCCTGAGTCACTGACAACGGGCCAGGGTGGCAAATTTGTTGCCCCTCACTTCATAAGGGTGGCAAAAACATAAATTTTCCAAGTTAACTCTCTGACTGACTGAGGGGCACCCACTGAACTAACTTATCACATAGAAAATGCAATTAGGACAGGACAGTTGATGGCATGTTTTCTAAATACCACATCCACTTGCAAAGCAATGTGCAGTAACAGGCATAATCATCACATAGCGTGAACAAATAGCGTTGTCAAGCTAGAAAAGGAACAAACCGTATCATCACGCAGCACCCTCGCATACAACTAGCACTAAAAATTACCATAAAACGGGAACTGGACAATCTAAACAGATCAATGAATGAGCAGCATAAGAGCAACTCCATCCCATTAATCATTTCTTCCTCTCTATTTCCTAGGATAAAGAGGCTAGCTATTATTTTCAGCTCTCTATTTGAGTTAGCATTCCAATGGCCTAGCTATTTGAGAAGCGAGTGAGGAGGTGCTCGCCAAATCTAGCTAGCGGCCGGGAGAAAATAGCGACTCGATAAAAATGAAGAGGAGGATAAAGAACCGGTTGAAGTCCATTTCTTGAGTCATATTAGGTAAATATACAATGAAGAGCAGGATAAAGAACCGGTTGGAGATGCTCTAAGAAAGACCAACACTAAGAGATGCGGTCAAACTCTGCTCTTCCTCAGAAGTCAAAAACATTTCGATACAAAATCACCCATCACGAGGCAATATCCCTGCTCCAGCCAACAACCAAACAAGCTTCAACTAGAAAATCCCTTGCCAACCAACACCAAATCTAGCCCAACCTAATATAAGGACCGTACTACAAGGACGGAATAATTGCAGTTAAACATCTCAATCTAGCAACCTGCACCAGATCCATCCCGCCCCGAACCCAATCCGTTTGTTTATTCAACCAACCGAAATAGGTAAGGCCCTGTTTGGATCCTTTGGACTAACAACTAGTTGTTAAACTTTAGCCCTTGAGGATCCAAACAGGAGGGCTAATGGATGGGCTAAAGTTTAGCCAAAACCTCAACTAGTTGTTAGCCAACTAGTCCATCAAACCCAGCTAATGAGGGCTAAAGGACCAGCCGGATGGAAAAAAAGACGTTGATACCCACGCCAACTCTCCCAGACCACCATGCATAGGGGTATAACAGACTTTGCACTGAAATAGTAGCACTTATTAGTCCTTGGATCCAAACAGGACTAGGCTAATCTTTAGCCAGCTAACTACTAGTCAGCTAACAACTATTCCTAGCTAACAACTAGTCCTAGTCCATCCAAACAGGGCCTAAACACTACTTCAGATACCACATTATCCACAAATTTCACATCAAGGACATGCGCATGCAGACCCTTAACTGGTCCGCCGGCATGTAGATCGTCGCCAGGTTTATTGTCTTCGCAGATTGGAGCAGGTGCAGAGAGGAAAGCAAGCAAAATTCATCAATTACTTGCCGAAATTAAGGGGAACGCGAAGATAAAAGGCACAATTGAGTTGAAAACAAACTAAAAAAAGTCAAAATTTGAAAATTTATCTCTTGCATATTGCACACAAATCAAGATATTTTCTATTTTTTTGGCTGAAATTCACCCCCGCAGATACTGTATCGCCGCGTATCAAAACATATCGTCGTATCGAATATGTATCGGACATGAGTATAACAGTTGTGAGTCGTATCGGTGCTTCCTAGCCAAATATCCCTACCTTCACTACCTCATCCACTATAGATTTGGCTTGTTCCTGTGCCCCTCACCCTACTTCTCTTATCCTTGAATGACATCGTCCTCAACCTCTCCCCTTCTCCGTCTACCCCTCCACCATCACTTGGCACCAGTAAATAGCTTTGCATATGCACTCATTGACCTTGAGTCCGCTACCTTTGCCTCCTGGGTGACGGGAGCACATTACTGTATGATTTGTTATCATTGCCAAACTGGTCCCCCTGCCCACCTCCCTGCTCACCAACCCCTAGGTAAAGGAGGTACCTGGCAAAATTTAGTGAGTGGCATTGTTTTATAGATGTTGAAGCTTGATAGTGAGCCATAGAAGAAGAAGAGCTGTGCGGCGAAGGACATCTTCACCAAAGCTGAGGGTAGGACAAGGTGCTTGGTTTCAAAAGTAAGCTAGAGGGAGTGGACAGTTGGTGAGATTGCAAGTCATGGAAGAAGCAGGAGGCACAATGAGTTCTAGGGGTGGCGCTCGCCAGTGGTAAGGATTGGTATAGGCAACAATGGTGTGGCAATTATGTTGTATGGATACTTTTTAAAAATTATGTATCCATATCAGATATAGATACTTTACTAATACGCTCCGATACATATTCTGTATATATCTTTGATTTTTTTCATTTTTTCAAAATAAATCTCGATTCTTTTCTGATACATGTCCCCGATACGACTTAACCTAATAGGTCCATCGAGTGACTCGAGTCATCCACAGACCCATATCTCTAGTCGACTCTCGCCCACGCCCACGCCCACGCTCACGCTCTCATAACTCCTCTCCCGCCCTTGCCGCCGCCAAGACCGCGCCGCCGGCCCCTCGGCGCCGCCGCTCCCCCCAGTCGGCCCCTCCCCTTCCCTCCGGTCGTCTCCACGCCGCTCCCCTATCCGCGCCAACTCCCGTTCCCTCCCCGGCCCCGCGCCGCCGCCAAGGCGCCGCCGCCAAGGCGCCGCCGCATCCACGCCGCCTGCTTCCGCGCTGGCTCCCGTTCCCTCCCCGGCCCTGCACCGACGCCAAGGCGTCGCTGCATCCACGTTGCCCAGACCCCGCCACCTCTACGCCGCCTCCCTCGGTGAGTGGTAATCTTCTCCTCGATCTGCCTACTCATGACCTGACCATGATAGGCATAGATAATCAAATTACTCAAGTACTGAAAGTCCTTTACTATATCAAGCATATGTTCTTATTTCATACCACGAATTTTGAAGGTCTTATTACGAAACATAAGCTAGATGATTTTGCACTTTGCTTAAGATTTTTTATGGAACTATGCTTAAGCTAGATGATTAGGAAGCTTATAAATAATGAAGAAAAAGCACTCCTCACCAAACTGCATAGAGACATCCGGTGGCAAGATTTCACTATTGGAGGTCATGGTGTCATGGACTCTTCTCCAGCTTGATTTGAGATTGGCCATGACAAACAGGTGCAACTTGGTTGGCCTGCGTAAGCATGTAGTCAAAGACAAACAGAGATTAGGCAGCTTATAAATGATGGAAATTAGCTGATTGGATGCAGTCCTACTAGGACCGTTGATTTGTGTAAAAAATTTTAAGAATTTTGGAGCAAAGTAAACATATATCCTCACTGAATGTGAGGTTTTCTATGACACTCATATAAGACAGTGTTGTATATATGACCTGACCATGATAGGCATAGATTTTTTTATGGTCTTATATATGACCTGACCATCGTACCACATGCTTCTCATTTCATGTGTCATGTATAATTTGATTATCTATGCCTATTTTATCTCTATTATTGAATCTTAAGCTGAACATGTGATGCATGGTGATTAATTAATGATATAAGTTGTCATGCCAATTAATTAAATGGATGTGCACCTCTTCATGAACCAGTATGTACTATCAAATTATGTACTAAGTGGTTGAACAATTATTTACTAAGTGGTCTGTCGAATACTTGCACTATCTGACTATCTGTAATTCTGTTACTTATTTGCATATATGTATTTATTTATTCTCTCATTCTTCGTAGATGGTTCATTATATTTGTTTCGTCAACTTGTATTAGGCTAACTGCTAGGAGGGAGAATTGGAGAACCAAGCAATTTGCTATATCAATATTAAGGTATTCTCGGTTTCTCAATTCTTCATAAAAATTCATTAATTTCTAATTTATTTTATATTTATTACATATATATAAACATATCGCCGTATCCGTGTTTTTATGAAATGGCGAATCACGGTATTGCATATCCATATCCACATCTAGGTATCCGAGCAACATAGCTGTAGCTTATATCACGGAGATAGACCGATCAATAATGTAGTTTTTGGGAACCTGAAACATTTTCCTGGAACAAGAGGAACTCTTTGGACTTGATTTGTAGTTCATTTATGTTTCATAACTTAGTGAACACATGGAGTAATTGTTATGGACTTGAACTTGGTATTCTTGCACAGGTCTATTCTGCTGATCTCACACAATTATTTTTTTACGTGGACCTGTGAAAGATGTGGTGACTTAACAGTTAACAGAAGTACGAACAATTGTACTTAAATTTTCGCTATTGTGGACTTTTATGTTTTCTATTGAACAATATTTTTGTAATTTCGAATACCCATCCTGAAATTCCTGGGTCCGCCACTGGACAGCGATGCCCTTCTCCACCATCGCCGTGAGCATGCTGCCATCTGCCAAATCTGAGTATGAAGTACTCTAATCCTCTTGTTTTGTTCATGCAAAGAACTAAAAATTGTGGATATTTAGGTTGTTAGTTAGGCCATAGTTGTTAATCGTGGATGTTTCTTGCCTTACCGAGGCTGCCTAGTTCAAAGCTCGACCGCCAACTCAGGCTCGCTCGAGCTCGGCTCATTCACAGTCCTACTCACACAAATGTTCTTATTCTGCTGATTCATACTAATAGAAATTATTATATGCGCTGCTGCTTTCATTGAAGTTCAGATTGTTAGCAGTGATATTGAAGATTTGATGGATTGCCGATATTTTTTCTTTGTTGCTGTAGGGAAATTTCTTTTTGTTGTTGATGGCCCTATGTAGAGCTGCTAGCTGCGAATCTCCCATGCTCCTGTGGTGGCAGCCCAAATGTGTTGCTGAATGGTGCAGGCACCTGAGAGTTTTGCCCCCAGAAATCTCTTCTCGCCCCTTGTCTCTGCTTGCTGCTTCAGCTCAATCAGACTACTCGAGCGGCGATGAAAAACTGAATTGTGCTTCTGATGAACTTGCACAGAAAAGATCCCATTCTTTGCACTCCGCCAGTGTTGTACAGACCCTCCGCTGCCTAAGGAGGAGGCCTGCAATTGCATTCGCCTACTTTAAAGATACTGAGAGCATTGGGTTTAGCCATGACTTTTCAACTTTCTCAGAAATCATCCAAATTTTATCCCATTCAAAACAGGGGAAGATGCTGATTTCCTTGTTCTGTGAGCTTGTCTCACCAACTAATGGTGGTGGTCCTGAAATCTTACCGCTCATTGATCACCTCAAAAGGACATGTGCTACTTCATATTCACTCTCATTCGCAACCAATTGCTTAATCAAGGCATACATCACTTGCTGTGATGCACAAGAAACAATTGGGCTCTTTAGTGAGCTTTGCAGGCTTGGAGTTGTCCCGTCAGTTTGGGCTTGCAACCTGCTTCTAAAATTTGTAGCTGCGAGTGGTAAATCAGAGATGGTTGTCTCAGCTTATGATCAGATGAAGTGCTTTGGAATTACTTTTGATGGTCATACATCAGGCATAGTCACTAGGTCTCTTTTTCAGGAAAAGAAGGTAGATGAAGCATTCCAAGTGTGGGTTGAGATGATTGAAATGGGAGTGAAACCAGATACACATGGATACTCATCATTTCTAATTGGTCTTTGTGATTGCGGAAAATATGATTTAGCTTACGCTATTCTGCAAGGGATCACAAGGGAGAGTTTTCCAATTGAGTCCATGGCTTATAACATGGTAATGGATGGACTATGCAAAGAAATGAGATTGGAGGAGGCTGAAAAGCTCTTGGAGAACAAGGCCAGACAAGGATCCACCCCTGATGTATATGGTTATAGCTGTCTCATTCAGAGTTACTGCAAAATGGGAAATCTAGTAAAGGCATTGGATCATTATGAAGCCATGGTATCCCATGGTATCGAGACAAATTGCCACATTGTGAGTTATTTTCTACAATGCTTCAAGAAGCTAGGTATGACATCTGAAGTTATAGTGCATTTCAAGAAATTTAGAGATTCAGGGCTCTGTCTTGATCGGGTGCTTTATAACATTGCTATGGATGCTTATTGCAAGCTTGGGAACATGAATGAGGCAGTTAAGCTACTGAATGAAATGAAGGCTAGGGGTTTGGCACCTGATAGAATCCACTATACATGCCTGATCAATGGTTACTGTTTGAAGGGAGAAATAGAAAATGCGCGGCAGGCATTTGAGGAGATGCTGAAGGCCAAAATAAAGCCAGATGTAGTTACATATAACATATTGGGCAGTGGATATTGCAAGAGTGGTCTTGTTATGGAGGTGTTTGACCTTCTAGACCATATGATGGATCAAGGGTTGGAGCCTAATTCACTGACCTATGGTTTAGCGATTGATGGGTTCTGTAGAGGAGGCAACCTTAGTGAAGCAGAGGTTTTATTTAATATAGTAGAAGAAAAAGGAATTGATCATATTGAAGTGCTGTACAGTGCAATGGTTTGTGGCTATTTGCATTCCGGCTGGACTGATCATGCTTACATGCTTGTCCGTAGGGTTGCTCAACAAGGAATTCTTGTGGATCATTTTTCATATTCAAAGTTGATAAATGACCTTTGTAGAGATGGAAATGTCCAGGGAGCTTCAACTGTATGTAGCATGATGTTAGAGAAGAATGTTGTTCCTGATGTGATTCATATAGCAAACTCATATCAGCCTATTGTCAGACAGGAGATATGCACAATGCTGGCTTATGGTTCCATGATATGGTTCAGCGAGGACTCTCTGTTGATGTCGTTGTATACACTGTACTGATGAATGGTTACTGCAAGATTGGTCGGTTGCAAGAAGCTTGTGAATTATTTGTTCAAATGACTAATTTAGGGATTAAGCCTGATGTAGTTGCCTATACAGTGCTACTGGATGGCCACCTAAAGGAGACCTTGCAACGAGGCTGGCAGGGCATTGGTAAGGAGAGAAGGAGCTTTCTTCTTAGAGCTAACCATAAAAAGTTGCTGAGCTCTATGAAAGACATGGAAATTGAACCTGATGTACCCTGTTATACAGTATTGATTGATGGGCACTGCAAAGCAGATTTTCTAGAGGAAGCTCGGGGACTATTTGATGAGATGTTGCAGAAAGGACTTACTCCTGATGTTCATGCATACACAGCTCTTATAAATGGATATTGTAGCCAAGGAGAAATAGCAAAGGCTGAAGATCTTTTACAAGAAATGGTAGATAGGGGAATAAAACCAGATGTACTGACCTTTTCGGTCTTAAATCAGAAAAGAAAACCTTGAGGTCTAGGAAAGTTCAGTCATATGTATGATTGCCCCGTAGTTGTATGTTTATAAAATCCTTTCTACTGAAGAGATCATGTCAACAGCAAGGTAATACATTATATTAATCATTAATTTACTGGAAGTCTGGAACTAAGAATTTTTTTTCTTCCACTTGAATGTGATCAGATATGATTATGTCATCCATATATGTGCTAACTGCTTAACATTTTGATTTGTATTGCTCTTATCAGTTTGCATATGTTTACATACGCTTTCCAGACATTTCTGTTGTGGAGCTTCTTGAGCTGCGAAATCTGGCACATGGGGAAGATTGACAATCTCTGTTGATGAACAAGGTCCGCTACTGGAAAGTTTTAGCTGCATCTCTTTGGCTAAACTTGGTAGTGAGAGGATGAAAAGTATGGAATATATAGCATTCATCAAGGTAATATCAGTTTCTCGCTCTCTCGCAGCTTGTCTACATTTTTTTAAATTTGTAAATACATATATACTTGCCGTATCGTTGTATCCTTGTTTTTGCAAAATATCGTATCACGGTATCGCCGTATCTGTATCGCCATACCCGTATCGCGTATCGGGGTATCTTAGTGTGGCAGTGCTAGATTTTCTTCCTTTTTAATGCTTCATGGCAAGGAAGGAGAGCACAGTGGGTAATAGAAATTCTGAGAGTACAAGGGCACAACAGGAATTTTGTTACATCTATTATCCGGAGCTACTCAAATGGTAGAGATTTAAGACTTAAGAGACATTATTTTAGGCATGTACATGGGCTTTGATATAATACAGTGGTAAACAACATTTTGGAAAACAACTGTAGAAGCTTAATGTTTTATAATTTTACAGAAAGAAAGCGTGGAAATGAACAATTTTAGAGTCTCCTACGAGGCTAGAGCACTGTGCACAGTTGCTCGGGCCAATTGGCTAGTTTTACTTAATTGTGAGTTGTATGCTAGGCAAGATACTGTTCCATGATTCTCTATGTTTAACCTGGGAAGATTAATATCTGGATTAATACTTCTCCATAAATTTCTTTATAAGCATGAAAAGATCAATGCAAGATCAATTATATACATGCATGACACCATGCAACAAACTGCACACTTAGTATATCATAGTTATGATCCCTATCTCTTTGTCAACATCCATGAAAGAGTTGGCTTTGCATACTTCTTTCGTGGAACATGTGACACTAGGAGTGAGCCCAGGGATGGTGCAGGACTTGGCTACAGCATGCACATGTCTTGGCCTGACGAAACAACCACAAGGATCATCCAGTCACCTAAGGTGCACAGATCTGGCAAGAATAATCCAGTCATCCGACACAGTAGCAACATTTCCCCAAAATGCCTATGTGGTGTCACAGCTGTAGCCTGTAAGGCAAGAAGTGGTACGTTGTCACAAGTGAGAAAAACAGCCATTCAACGGGCACGGTTGTAGCTTGTCATGTAAAGAGTGTTGTAAATGCTTGCCAACAGTACATGCACGTTGCATGAATGCTAGTCCAAGGAGTAGTGTTTCGTAAGGCCATTGTATGTTGAAGCTGCCCCAAGAAGTCATCCTAGATAAGACATAAAGGTCAATGACCTAAAGTTGTTACACGGGGATCGATCAACACCGGTTTGTGCATTTCTAGTTCTACGAGTCATTTGGACCTGTCTTCTTCAAAGAATGGGAACCATGATCTGGATTGATTTGAGTCAGATTAATATTTTCCACAATTGCTTTTGATACATTGAAAGATAAATGCAAGATTGATTATTTACATGTCTTCATGCACTTTAGCGATGCAGTAAAGTGCATGTTTGGTGTATGGTAGTTGAGATCCCCTATATCCTTGCCTTCATGCTGGGAAAATGGGCTTTGAATACTGCTTTCATGCAACATATGTATGTGAGGAAATCGTGTTTTCTTGAGAAAAAATATGTACGTGAGTGGGCTGAGGATGGTGCAAGACTTGACCACAGCACACACAGGTTCCGACCCCAAGCAAGCAACCACAGCAGTGATCATCTAGCCACTCACAGCACCTCGTGCATGCTTGGTGTTATGCATTTAGTTATATTTATGTGGTCTATAGGTAGACTCAAATGTAGTGGTGGCTCAGTTAGGAGTTGTATAAAGTTGTGTCAATTAGAAAGAGTTGTTTCCACTTACAGTACTTGTGCCATGTCTTTGTTGTTTATTTTCGTCTCAATAAGAAAGAGTTGTTTCTTGTGCCATGTCTTTGTTGTTTATTTTCTTTCCCATGATCCAATCAAAGGCATTGTCATTGTGTCCTATCTCCGTCTCCTTTGACCAATTTGATTGATGTTGCTTTGTATTAATTAATTGTTAATTTTAGCTTTGGTGGTAGGTACTTAATGTCCTACCTTATCGCTTTTGCTTGTTGTGGCTTTATGTTAGTAACAAGTTGTGCTTTTTGTTCTTTTTTTTTATTTCTAATATCCAATACCGTGCAGCCTACAGATTACTCCGGCATGTAATATGCCTCTGATGTCAGTCAAGAATGGGGGGGGGGGGGGGAAGGTGGCTATTGTAAATCTTCAGGTACATGCAACTAAAATACAAGTTGTCTTTAGTATGGAGAAAAGAAGCCCTAAATTGCATGCCTATCCCTATTTCATATGCGCATTATACTAATAATTTAGGCAAAATTAGTTACAAACCACTCAAAAGTATAAACGTTATGGATCTACCTTTATAAAATTGAAATTCTTTTTAGATAGCACTAAACTGTGTTTCAACTCTTGGATGCCACTATTTACTGTTAACCACATGTAAATGATTAAAACAACTTTGTGCATTTTAGAAATTTGATGTGTTGTTTATTTGGCTGTTTCTTTGTGCATTTAAAAATATTTGTAGCTCAAATTGCTATCTAAAACTTGGATACTTCAAAAATTGGAGTTTGCAATGGTATATACCATACATAGAACAATATATGTATCTTTGCGATGGTAGATCCACAATATTGGAACTTTTCAATGGCATGTGACAAATCTCCAATAGATATGCAATCAATGCTTTAGCATTTTCTAGTTTTTCCCTTTCACTCAGGCAACTCCAAGGGATAAAAAGGCAAGCCTTTCATTCATGGACTTGTGGATAAGGTAGCTGTTTGTCTTGAGGTTCCTTTTTGCTATTATCTTTCTTCCAATAGTGATTTAACTGTGTCAACACAGGTCATTGCTGGGGTGATGTGCATGCTGAATCTGCGCATCCCTCCATATATACATACTGACTTTGTTCAGCTTAGCCTTCGGCACTCAGTCAGAAGTAGGTTCATCTCACCATTTCTTGCATCTTCATTCTTATCTAGCTTTGAAAATTGCTTGTACTTACATAAACAAATCAAGGTTAGTGAATGAAACTAAATGCCGGTGTAATACCCCAAACTTGCATAAAGGGAAACACTAGGGATAAAGAGCGTATTTTGCCGTCAAACCCATCGACTTTTAGAATGTCGATTTGGTATCACGCACAGAGGTTCCCAGACCATCCCAGGACGGTTGGCACCGTCTAGAGAGCCGTATATCGAGCGCTCTCAGAGGTTCCCGGACCGCCTAGGGACAGTCGGCACCATCTCGCGTTTCGGGTGTTCATCATCCGGCACATTCTTACCTTATCTTCTTTACCGACTTACCGCTGCAATAAAGACCCCAAAACCAACAGCCTTGGACCAAAATGCCCCTGAGCAGTCAAGTTACATGAGGAAGGAAGGGGAGGGCGATTCGGTCATTTCATAAATGCCAAGGGCAGCCCCCAACCATGCCCATATATACTTGCACAATGCAGCCAAGCCACTTTCCCACCATTCTCTCGGCCAAGGTAAGAACAAAGCCAACATTTAGCAACCCTCCCACCATTCCTCTCACGGCCAAGCCAAGAGCCAGCCCAAGACATCAAGCACTCCGTACCACCGCAGGGAGAAGGCGAGGAGGAGGGAAGCCCGAGGCGGCAAGCCGAGCCACCCGTGTGCCACCGTGCCACCGAAGGTGAGCCTGAGTACGGGGGGAGAGAGAGAAAGAGGGAGGTGGGAGAGGGAAGGAAGGGAGGCGGCGGGAGAACCGTCGGCGCGCTGTGCGCCGCCGCCTGGGGCGGGGCCACCCGCCCGGCCGTGCTTGCAGAGAGAGAAGGAGGGCGCCGGCAGAGTCGCCGGCGGCGGGCCAAGGGCCAGCGCCGCCGAGAGCCACCGCGCGCGCAAGGGGGAGGGCCGGGTTCGGGCTTAGTCGGCCGAATCCGAGGCGTAGTAGAGTGGGGAGGAGGCGGCGCTGGTGAGCTGCCGGCGGTGGCCTAGCGGCCGGCGCGCCCGTGCGCCGACAGGGAGAGGAGGAGACGGAGGCGGAGGCCGGCGGAGGGGCCGCCGGTGGTGAGGGGCCGGCCACGCGCGCCGCCCCTGGGTGAGGCCGGTGAGGAGGAAGGGGAAGGCCATTCGACCGATCTGGGTATGGGAGAGAGAGAGTGTGAGGTGAGGGGAAAAAGAAGAAGAAGAGGCCAGGCCGGTTCGGCCAAAAGAGAAGGGGGAGGAGAGGCCGGCCGGGTAGGTGAGGAAAGGAAGGAAAAAAAGAGAAAGGAAAGAAAGAGAAGGGGAAGAAAGAAAGAAAAAAGAAAAGAAAAGAGGAGAAAAAGAAAGAGAAAAAAATGGGTTCGGCACCTGCGCGACAGGTCCCTCAAAACCCGTGCGATTACGCCCGAGGTCAGGGTACGAGCTTAGGGACGCTGTTCTCCGTTTACGCTCTGTTTTTTTTGTTTTGCCGTTGAGTCGGGTTGATGTGTGCGCAGGTGGAGGTCCCGGGTCGGAGCCGTCCACGCGTCATCCCCGAGGCTAACCAGGCAAGTGCATTGTAAAGCGGTGAATTCGGGTAGTGATTTCGGTTAAATTGAATAATGATGCACTGCTTAACAGGTTGGAGTAAGTTTAATATGTTGAAATGCATAAATGAACTTGCAAGTGCATGGTAGAACAGTGGATGGTGGTGGATGATTGGTTTTTTTCATGTCTTCTGTGCCATGTTCTACAGTACTTATGATTTCGTGCTAATCATACTGTGATGAGAGTTGCTTATGATTAAGTGCCAACAGTGATCGCATGTTGCATAATGCATTGCACTCATACACAGACAACAGGACCTACTTCGGTAGGTACTCCACGGGAGTGGAGCTTGGAACCCCGTATGAAAGAGGACGGGGATTGAGTGGTTCATCGACGGGTGAACACTCCGATTTACCGGTATAAGCTACAGTTACAGACGCATTACAGATGCATTGCATTGCATTGCATGAAAGCAGAACAGAACAGTGATACAGTTACAGATGCATTGTATTGCATACAAGGGTTAACTGTGAAACAGTTACAGGGATAGTGATTTACAGTTCACAGAGATGGGAGGCGATAACAGTAAAATAATTACAGAAATAGTGGTGTATATCTCACGGAAATGGGGAGTGATGTTAGTAGAACAGTACAGAGCTAGTGAGGAGTAGCACGCATAAATGGGAAGTGATGGCGGTAGAATAGTTACAGAGATAGTGAGGTGTAGTCCACAGAGATGGGAAGGGATATCCGTTAAATGGTATAGGCTAAAGGGATGAGAGAGAAGTGCATGAGCATGTGCATGGGCATATGCATAACGATCGGTGGATGAGAACCTAAAGAGATCAGAGAAATGTGAATGTGCATGTTGAATAGTTGATCGGGACGTAAAGTGATTAAATGGAGAAGTGATTAATGAAATTGGTCTAATGAATGAACCTGTTATTTGCTGTTTTGCTTTGTACTTGCTGAGTCGGTGGACTCACCCTTGCTTTGTTGTTGTTTTTAGGTGACCATTGAGGAGGTCAAGCACGGGCGGGAGTAGCACATGTAATAACGGCACGAACTAGCAGCACTTTTGTATCACCTTTTGTCAGTGTACTTTAGCTGTGTTGGGCTAGAGTAATCACTAGAAATGCTATGATGTATCCGAACGCAGTAATATAAATAAAGCTAGTGTTGGTTTTAAATTCTTCTGGTGTTGAAGGAATTGGTAAGATTATACAGATGTGGTAGCATCTTGGCCCAGAGAGGGCGGGGTGTTACAGCCGGTGTCATCAAAACTGCCTCATTAACAAGATGTTGAGCAACAGAAGATTATGAGGTTCTTTGCAAACCGTATGGTCTCAATACAGACAGTGAAACTACGTGTGGTACATATTTTTTGTTGTATGATGTTATTTATCCATAAATTGGAAGGGAACATCATCATCTGAACAACTTGCTAGGGCAGCTAAATGATTTAACTTGCTTTATCTTACGAAAATGGGTTCCAATCGCTCATTCCCTCATACTGCATTATCTCTTCTATTTTGCAGAGAAATGCGTAAGATGGATTCTCCGAGTAACAAGCATTCATGGCCTGCGAGCACCATTGTCATTTCTTCAGTCAATCGAGGTTGTGTAATCGTGACTCTGATAATATATCCACATTCTTATGTACTAGTATGCTTCATGTATTTTTCCATAAATTTTTTTGTTTTATGTACTTTGTTATTAAATGCTTCAGTAAGTAGATAATGTTACTGTTATGACCGGCATCACGTACGCACGCCGGAAGCGTGCACAGGGAGATACTCCAGCCGGTCATTAGGGGGCATGGGCCCATCAATTTATCTTTAGTAGATCTATCTCCTAGTTCTAGTCCAAATCACGTTATCTCCTATTTCTATCCATAGACAATTAGAATCCGGATCGGTTTGTTAAAGGGGGGATAAATATCCTCAAACTGGAATTGAATTAATGAAGCAAGGCAACAATCGTTGCAGGGCTCACCTGGGAGTCGTCTCCATCTATTTCCGCGCGTCCTCTGCTTGATCTTCACGGCGCCCTCACGCCGCCTAGGGCTGCAGCGCCGCCGCCAGGGCGTCGTCCACCGCTACCCCCTCCGAAGTCTCCGCGTCACCCTGGGCTCTTCCAATCGGGCCGCCAATCCGCGCCAATCGTCTGGCGGAGCTCGCCCGACTGCCTTTCCTATCCACCGTCCAGGACTATCAAGAGCGCTTCTTTGTCACGCACCGCACTTGACGCCAATCCAGAAGGTGTAGCTGTTCACCGGCGGCCTACCTGAGCATATCAAGATCGACGTCGAACTACGTGAACCGGGTGATCTGCAGACGGCAATGCACCTTGCGCGGGCATATGAGCGCCGCGCCGAGACGACACCGCCAGCATCGCTGCAACGGCCGCCCCCCCCCTCCAGCGTCCACCGCTGGCCCTTCCTACGCCGCAGCGGGCCGCCGCCACACCCTCGGCCGCACCAGCCTGATGCCACCCTTCGCCTGCGGCTGCGCGTTGCGAGCCGCCACGCCTGTTCCGCCGCCTCTCCCCGGCCGAGTTGGCCGACCGACGCCGGCTGGGACTCTGCTACAACTGCGATGAGCAGTACGTCCGCGGCCACAAGTGCCAGCGGCTGTTCTTCATTGAGGTGACCGATTATCTGGACGACGATACGGCTGACGACGCGGGAGGTGCGGCGGTGGACGAGGCCGCGTCTGACTTGCCGGTATCCCTTCATGCGATCGCGGCATCGCACGGAGGACACCATGCATCTCCACGTCAATATCCACGGCCACCGGCTTCTGGCGTTGCTGACTCCGGCTCCACCCACAATTTCATCAACGCCGAGGCCCTGCCGACTCCATCTGGTGACATCGATAGCGCCAATATGGCGTGGCAGTGGCCAATGGTGACCGGGTCCCTGCAAGGGCGTGGCCCGCAACGTCGCCATGAGTATCGGCCCGAGGACTTCTCCATCAGCTGCTACGGCATCAACCTGGGCGGCTTCGACCTCGTCCTCGGTGTTGACTTTCTCCGCACCCTGGGACCCATTCTTTGGGATTTCGAGGACCTCTGCATGGCGTTCTGGCGCGGCAGGCGGTGTTCTGGAAGGGCCTTGGCTCCCCCCGCGATGACATCCCACAGCCGGCCCTTCGCGCCATCACTGGGGCGCCGCCGCAACCCCTCTTGGATCACCTTCACCAATACAGCTTTTTAGGAACCAAGGGCTTCCACCGCACGACCCTACGACCACCGCATCCACTCTGCCGGCACCGCGCCGTGGCCGTCCGCCCTACCGCTATCCACAGCTGCAGAAGGATGAGCTGGAACGCCAGTGTGCGCCATGATGGAGCAGGGCATCATCCGGCCAGCACTCCCCGTTCTCCGCGCCTGCTCTTGGTCAAGAAGGCGGACACTCCTGGCGGTTCTGCATCGACTACCGTGCGCTGAACGACAAGACATCCAAGGACAAGTTTCCATCCCGGTGGTTGAGGAGCTCCTCGACGAGCTCCATGGCGCTCGGTACTTCACCAAGCTGGACCTCCGTTCCGGCTACCACCAGGTGCGCATGCATCCAGGACATCGAGAAGACGGCCTTCCGCACCCACCACGGTCACTTCGAGTTCCTCGTCATGCCCTTCGGCTTGTCCAACGCGCCAGCAACATTCCAAGCCCTCATGAACGACGTTCTCCGGCCCTTCCTCCGTCGGTTCGTGCTCGTGTTCTTCGATGACATACTCATCTACAGCTCATCGTGGTCTGAGCATTTGCAGCATGTCCGCCTCGTCTTCGACGCGCTTCGCGCCCACTCCTTGCACCTTAAGAGATCCAAGTGCTCCTTCGGGGCGTCTTCGTCGCTTACCTCGGCCACGTCATCTCCGCCACGGCGTCGCCATGGACAGCGACAAAGTGGCCGCCGTCGCCTCCTGGCCGGTGCCCCGCTCGCTCGGGACTGCGCGGTTCTTGGGCCTCGCTGGGTACTACCGAAAATTCATCCGGACTTTGGCACAATCGCGCACCGCTAACAAAGCTTCTACGTAAGGACGCCTTCGCCTGGACAGACGCCGCGGCAGCATTCCAGTCGCTGAAGACAGCACTGACAACAGGACCGGTGCTGCAGATGCCTGTCTTCGACCAGCTGTTCATCGTCGACTGCGACGCATCGGGCGCCGGTTTTGGCGCTGTCCTTCACCAAGCCGCGGCCCCCTTGCGTTCTTCAGCAGGCCGTTTGCTGCCCGCCATCTCAAACTGGCGCCTACGAGCGGGAGCTTATCGGCCTCGTGCAGGCCGTGACGCTGGCGTCCATACTATGGGGACGCCGCTTCCTCATTCGCACCGACCACTTCAGCCTCAAATTTCTTCTAGACCAGCGCCTCTCGACAATTCCGCAGCATCAGTGGATCAGCAAGCTGTTCGGCTTCGACTTTACGGTGGAATACCGTCCCGGGCCTCAACACGGTGGCGGACGCCTCTCACGCCGCGACTCTGACTCAGCCACTCCATGCCATCTCGGGACCTTCATTTCACCTCTTCGACGAGATCCGAGAGGCAACGGCCACCGATGAGGAGGCAGGCCACCTCCGCCAGCAGCTCCAAGACGGCGCCATTAGGAACCCTGGCGAACGGCAGACGGCCTCCTCTACACGGCTCACGCATCTTCGTGCCAGCGCATCACGATCTGCGCACCCAGGTGCTTTCCCTGGCCCATGCGGCCAGCCACGAGGGCATCCAGAAGACACTCCAACGACTGCGGGCGGATTTTTACATTCCCGGCGACAGGGCGCTTGTGCGGGACTACGTCCGCTCCTGCCTCACCTGCCAGCGCAACAAGACAGAGACACTGCAGCCGCTGGCCTCTTGCAGCCCCTCGAAGTGCCGTCCCAGTGTGGGCCGACATCTCGATGGACTTCATCGAGGGTTTGCCGAAGGTACACGGGAAGTCCGTGATCCTCACCGTCGTCGACCGCTTCTCCAAGTACGCTCACTTCATCGCGCTCGGCCACCCATACTCTGCCACATCCGTCGCCCGGGCCTTCTTTGATGAAATCGTCCGCCTCCACGGTTTTCCCACCTCCATTGTCAGCGATCGCGACCCGGTCTTCACCGGCCACATGTGGCGCGACCTCTTCAAAATGGCGGGTGTCAAACTCCGTATGAGCACGGCCTTTCACCCCCAGACAGATGGTCAATCGGAGGTCGTCAACAAGGTCATCGCCATGTACCTCCGCTGTGTCACGGTGATCGTCCTCGCGCATGGGTCGACTGGCTGCCATGGGCGGAGTATTGCTACAATACTTCGTTCCACACCACGCTACGCACCACTCCGTTCCAGGTGGTCTACGGCCGGCCTCCACCGCCACTGCTGCCGTACAAGGCCGGCGCCGCCAGGACCGATGCAGTGGACGCTCTCCTGCGCAATCGTGATGACTTTCTCGCGATGGTCCGCGAGCGTCTTCTCCAAGCGCAGCAGTACGCCAAGCGCTACTACGACGACCACCACCGTGATTTGGAGTTTGCGGTGGGAACTGGGTGTGGTTGCGCCTCCTCCATCGACCACACAGGCGTTGGAGCCCCGGCCCAAGGGGAAGCTCGGACCACGCTACGCAGGGCCTTCCAAGTCTTGGAGAGGATTGGGCAGGTGGCCTACCGTCTCCAGCTTCCGGAGGGCGCCAGGCTCCATGATGTCTTCCATGTCGGGCTGCTCAAACCCTTCCACGGTGATCCTCCAGCCACGACGCCTCAGGTGCCGCCTACGCACGACGGTCGGTTGTTGGCCGCACCGGAGCGCGTCCTGCGCGCCCAGCTCCGCCGCGGTGTCTGGCACGTCTTGGTGCAGTGGCGCGGGATGTCCAGCGACGACGCCACATGGGAGCAGCTGCCGCACTTTCAAGAAATCTACCCCGACTTTCAGCTCGAGGATGAGCTGTTTGCGGAGGCAGGGAGAGATGTTATGACCGGCATCACGTACGCACGCCGGAAGCGTGCACAGGGAGATACTCCAGCCGGTCATTAGGGGGCATGGGCCCATCAATTTATCTTTAGTAGATCTATCTCCTAGTTCTAGTCCAAATCACGTTATCTCCTATTTCTATCCATAGACAATTAGAATCCAGATCGGTTTGTTAAAGGGGGGATAAATATCCTCAAACTGGAATTGAATTAATGAAGCAAGGCAACAATCGTTGCAGGGCTCACCTGGGAGTCGTCTCCATCTATTTCCGCGCGTCCTCTGCTTGATCTTCACGGCACCCTCACGCCGCCTAGGGCTGCAGCGCCGCCGCCAGGGCGTCGTCCACCGCTACCCCCTCCGAAGTCTCCGCGTCACCCTGGGCTCTTCCAGTTACATTAAGAAATAGATTACGAACAACTAACTTTAGTAACTGGTACTGTAACATGTAACAGGACTGTGGTAGCTTTCTTCTCTAACGATATGTAAGTTAGAAGCTAATGGTCAAGTTTATGGAAAGCTGATCCTAAAGTAGCATTTCTCAATTCAATATATGTCTGTGATGTAATAAAAATCTTCTATTACTGATATATGGTCAAAATTTCTTATTTACCAACAGGTTTCCTTTCCGGAAAGACCTGACATGAAGTCCGTAGTGCTTAAGGAGCAACCATTTTCTTTGCAAAGGTATATTGGAGAATGCAAACTCCCCCAATAAATGTGTGCCAATTGAGCACACACGGAAAAAAGAAATCCCGCAATCAATGTTTCAAGTTTCAAATTTATATGCCATGCTTCACATTGGGAATTGATTACTTTTGTAGGGAAACATCAATGAATAGATCATTTGTCACGCTGGTGACATTAAACTTCAGTGATGGTTGCGGCTGTTCAAGCTCATCAATTGAATGGCTTGTTGGTTTTCAGGTGAGCAGCAACTGGACACTACTATCTTCCAATTTTTGTTGCCCATAGTTGGCAGTCTAATACTCCAATTTAGAACTTCCGAAACCAACTTAATTCTGCAAGGGCCTTAGCTTGGAGATGCGTAGGTGGCGGTGATTAATGTGACAGTGCCTTTTTTCTTTGTTCTAAACTTCTGATGAGAAATGGTTTTCAATACCCTGCTTTCCATATGGGCACCTGTCCTCACTTACCTGTAGTGCCTTACACACTGCATGTACTCGGGGATAAAAATTAAAAAGAAACTACTTTGTCCAAATTTCTGGGAACTGGCCAGTTTCCGGTCTGTTGTTTCCCCCTTTTTTTTCTCCTTTTTTTGTATTTGTTCCGCGTAAGCATTAACGTCAACATTTCATTCAATCAGCATAAAACCACCCCCCTTCATGGCGAGTAGAGTACCTCCGGGATCAGATCGGGGGACCAGTAACCAGCAGGAACCAGCCGCGCTCTACTGATCTTTTTATCCCTGCATCTACTACATCGAAACCAATAAAAAAAGCATGGATGCAAACTATTACCAATGTAAGACATAGTTACATACTATGAGATTTCAAGACCAAACTCTATAGTAGTAGAGAGAAGTAAAAAACACAAGTTCATGTGTATATCATCATTTTTGGTTCTTGCACCTTTGGTTGAATTTGGTCCTGTATGCGTGCACACCACAGGGAGCCACAGGACGTTGCACGCTTCTGTAATGCTTAGCCCTTATTTATTTCCTTTGTTAATGTTTCACGTTTACGTTTCCTGACACCGGGGATGTGAATTATATAAGGTACTTGTCTGAACTAATGAACTTCATATCACCGCGGTGCTATTGGCCGCGGCGATGCCATATCTCGCTCCGCCATTGTGTACATTAGCGGCGCAGGTGAGGTGGTTAGGGCATAGGGGTTGAGGTGGTAGCTTCTGATTAAAGTTAGGGTAGCAAGTGAGGCAATATATCTGGTGCACATAACCTATTTTAGCGGCGCAAGTGAGGTGGTTAGGGCATAGGGGTTGAGGTGGTAGCTTCTGATTAAAGTTAGGGTAGTGAGGCAACATATCTAGTGCACAACTGCACATAACCTATTTGGTGAACATATGGACATAGATCGGGACAGTCCATGATGAAATCGACAGACCAGATTAAGGTGGTGATGGGTTGGGCTGTGGCTTATGGCTTATTTCACTGTACCTGGCTGAAATTGCACTGTACCTGAATGTGGCTTATTTGGTATAATTAAATTTAAAAAATTTAAAAAATAGAAAAAATGGGTTAGCCCATCACGTGTAATGCAAACGAATACAGGAAAAAAGAATCGGTAAAAAAACTCAAAAAATCAAAAAAAATCAGAAAAAGACGAAATTTAGGGATAGTGAAAAATAAGCCAGAAGTCAGAAGCCGAAGCCGAAACGATCGGGGCCTAAGGTGGGCCCACCTCCCTAGTTACGACGATTTTTCGAAACCCCCTCTTCCACCTGCACCAACTTCTCTCGTAGAAAGGCCCTCATGCTCGGTCAGTCACCCGCATCCTGAATCGATCTCCTGGTTCTCCCAAATCCTACACTGAGCTTACTAGGGTTAGGGAGAGATGTCGCCCCTCATGACCGCTGCCTTCGACTCGGTCGTCACTGTCGCTCCTTGTGGCCACCCCTCCGCCACCTATGAACACTGTTGCGTCGCCTGTGGCCACTCATCCGCCACCCCTCGCCTGTGGCTACCATCACATGTGGCCACCCTCTGCCGCATGATGGAGAAGAAGAAAGCACATCCAGTGGGACACTTCGAGTCATCGGCGTTAGCGCCTAGTGAGGGGCTACCACTTGTGCCATGCCCAAGGTGTCATGTGCAGATGATTTGGGTGGTGTCCAGGAGTCAAAAGAATCGAGAAAGAGTACTATAAATACCCTAACAACAATGGTGCAAGAAACTTTCCTTTGATTTTGATGGTGTAAGAAACTCGAGGGATGCATCCTCATCTTCAAAAACCACCCCAAGGCAAGCTTCAAGTCCACATTAATAGCTTCAAGCCCACATTAATAGGTGTGGACAAAGAACCTTGTAATGGTAAGGATGGTTTATCCCTAGAATGACATTAATCATTCAAACTAATAAATTGCAGTTTGTGCACACACACAGAACAAAATGTTGTTAGCCTTTTGTGGGTTTTACACAGATTGCTCGCAGCGAGTGACTGCTCATTGATATCTTTCATTGAATCCATGTGGCTTCAATGCCCATCAAAAATAAAATCAATAAACAATCGACACACCTCTAACAAAATCCAACTAAAATGTCAACGGGAATCACATGTACCTCAACCAGATTGGTGCTACGGTGAGGAGAAAGGACCAGTGATGCAAGAGGCATGGAGAATCGACATACGGGCGGGTGCACAGTCGGCCTAGGGGCGGGAGCACTGGTGGCACAAGGGGGCGGTGGACACGAGAAGCGCTGTCACCATGCTCTTCTCTCTCGTAAACCCTACAAGGAGAAGCGGGCCCTCGAGCAGGTGCGGAGATCAATTCGGGAGGATGGCGAAGAGGGCTTTTCCGCGAGAGAAGTTGGTGCAGGCGGGGGATTTTCGCAAAACCACCATAAGCGAGGAGGTGGGATCGACCGCTTTGACGGCCTAGATCTGTCATATCCATATGCTGACCAAATAGGTTGTGCAATAAATGTGTTGCCAACAAGTGAAGGGGAAATATTACATAGGGAAGACGGAGCTGAGAAGAGCTATCGTGATACTGTGATTTGAGGACTTAAATTGTGAATTTTTTAATAATATACTTAAGAGTTCTGTATAAATAAGCTAAAAATGGCATTGAACCCAATTAAGCTGAAATTAAATGGAGGTAGTTGGTAATACATGTTGTGTCACCAAAGGTGTTCGAACCATCCATGTCAAGACTTGGCCGGTTGCCTTGCTTACCAAAAGTTATTTTGCCCCTCTGGAGAAGTACCAAAATATCATATCATATTGTATGTATTGTATTGTATTGTATTGTATTGTATTGTATTGTATTGTATGTATTGTATTGTATGTATTGTATGTATTGTATTATATTATATATATGTGCACACTTCACACGTTCGTTCACACGTTCCCACCGACATTACATAGATCAAACGGAGTCATTTTTCTTTTGAATAAAAGGGGTGATACCTAAATTAAGGCATAAGACATTATTAGCTAAAATTGTGGTAATTGGGAATTGAGAACTTGTTAATGGATACCCCCTTAACAAAACCATCTTTATGAACTTGTCTTAATTTAAGTCAAATATTTACAAATAAAATATATGGGTACTAGAGGTGATAGGTCCAAAGCAAACCCTCTTTGATAGATATTTCCTTTGAAACCTTCAGTTGCATTATAAAACTTTACCACTGTGGTTTGTTGAGTATGAATACACTCATTCTTGCATATTTGATTAAGAAAACAATTATTATGAAGAAGACATGACAGTAGATGAGTAGATGATGAGTACTATGATGGTGAAGAAGATCATACATTTAGGTTGACTTTACACTCAAGCATTGCCTGTGGTGTGGTTTCCTTTTGCGTCTTCCGTCTGTAAATTAAACAAGTTTGGCTTGTGAGCCATAAAACTCTGTAATTGACTGTTATGCCATACTTTGTGTAAGTACTTGTTATAGTATTGTAAGCGTAAGTAGGCTGTTTATCAATCTATATGCAATTGTGTGAATACGGAGATTCCTGGTAAATCTAGGGTCCTACAGACTTGGTATCAGAGCCTAGCTTTATTGTAGGTTGACCTAGAAGATTAGTAGTTGAGTTTTATCAAAAATTTATTTTCCAAATATGAAAAGTTTTTTAAAATCATATGTATTATTGCTTCTTATCTCATATGTGCTTTTCTTCCCATCTTTTCTTACCCTCTGTCTTAGTCTTATTAGCTAAGATAGGTTTTGATTTCAACTAATTTCATCAATTAATCCTTCTGACTTCAAAATTTCTAGAACCCGTCTCTTTCTCGTATAGGAAATAGATTTTTCCTGAGCTATATGTTGCACGTTGTCTAGAATAATCAAGTTGTAAGTTGGATCCTTTAGGATCTCACTACAGCTTGAGTACATCTGTGTTTTTTGCTTAAGTATTTCTATTTTCCTAGCTATACTTATGCATCATGTCTTATAAGCCTAGTTTGGCTCAAGTCTTGGCGGTTATGAAACAAAATCATAATGAGATAGAACAGACTATGGAAAGGAACAGGTGGAGACAGCTCAAGCACAGATAGGATTGCTGGAACACATAGCAGCTAGACTAAATATCATTAAGTCTATACCACCTAAATGAGCACCAGTCAGATAGAAAATATCATATTTTCAAAAGACCCAGCCGCCAACCTCTTCAAGAGACTCAAAACCTCTTGAAGTTGATGACTGCTTAAGGGACGTTGAGAGGAAGCTGGACACAATTCAATGCAATGACCGAGAAAAAAGTATTACTTGCCTCTCACCAATTGCAAGGAGCAAAACAACTCGGTGGATGAACTTTTAGATCATGCATTAGAATAAGGTCAGAGTCACTTGGAAGGAGTTTTGTGATGGTTGTTGTAATGTTCATATTCCATCAGGGTTGATGAAGGCTAAGTAATGTGAGTTCCGAGCTCTTCACCAAGGAAACATAATGATGATAGAGTACTTACATCAATTCAAGCACTTAGCAAGATATGCACCAAGAGATGTCAGCACTGAAGAAGACAAGATGGACAGGTCTTATGAAGGACTACAACAATCACTACAACTTCATGTTGCTGGTCTCGAATATCATGATATACAAACCTTAGTGAACAAGGCATTGTTAAAGGAAGAAAAGAGAGGGAATCTCAAAGAAACTAGAAAAAGGAGAATAACAGTTCAAGGTGGATCATCACAAAGAACCCATAGAGAAAGGTGGTGCCTAGGCCATCTGCATCAACTTACATAAATCAGCATCCAGCCTCATGTCCAGTGCAAGTGAAGCGTTTTAATTGCAATGGGATCACTATAAGAAGGATTGTCCATGGAAGGCCCTTACTTGTTACCATCGTGGTCAGATAGGACATATTTGTCTGGGATATCCATGGAATCAACTTCCTGAAGAAGCAGCAAAGGCCAGGCCCCAAACAGATTCACTACACCCAGAACAAAGCCAGAATGTTGCACCCAACCATGGAGGAATGCTAGTTCGTGGAGGATTCCTGAGTTGTGGAGGTCAAAGTGGAGGAAGATTCAACCAAGGAGCACCAAGAGGCCGTGCCAATCATGTCACTGTCAAAGAAGCTAAAGAAGCAACTGATGTGATTATCGGTAAGTTCTTGATTAACCTCAAGCTTTTTTTATTTTGTTTGATCTGGAGCTACACATTTGTTGTTTCAGGAGTTTTACTTTGAAAAGTTAGTTGCCTTTGGTTTTTTAGAAACATCCCGCGTGATTTTATTCACCGGGGGAAATTGTTAGCTCCGTTTAAGTGTAAAGTTTGAAATAGAAGGGGTGAAGTTTTCAGCAGATCTGTTCACCTAAACATGTGTGAGTTGGATATTATTCTTCACATGGATTGGTTGTTAAAACATAGAGGAAAAGTGGACTATAAGGCGAATATTTTATTGGTGAGTTAGAATGGACAGAGAGTACAGTTCATAAGTGATCCCAAGATCATTAAGCTAAGAAAGAGAGTTTGTTGTTGCAGTGTCAGATGGAGTAATGTTGGCATGTGAATATCTAGAGGTATTTCCAGAAGATCTACCAGGAATGCCACCAGATCAGAAGTTAAGTTCAACATTGATTTGAAGCCAGGAGCCAAGCCTATTCAAAAGTACCATACAGGATGTCGGCTACTAACTATGATGAGTTGAAGAAACAAAGAATGAATTAGAAGTTAAAGGTTTCATTGAACCAAGTGTGTCAGAATGGTCTTTCTAGTGTTATTTGCAAAGAAGAAAGATGGGAATCGAGAATGTGTATAGATTATGTGCCCTAAATAAGTAACTATCAAGAACAAGTACCACTACTAGAATTGATGATTTGTTTGATAGATTAGAGGGAGCCACGGTATTTTCCAAGTTTGATCTACGATCAGGCTATCATCAATTAAAGGTTCAAAAAAGACAAGAAAACATCATTCACTACAAGATATGGGTTGTATCAATTTACAGTCATGCCTTTTGGAATCACCAATGCCCCAATAGTGTTCATATGTTAATGAATCGGACTTTGATGGATATCTTGACAAGTTTGTAGTAGTGTTTGTGGATGACATTCTCATCTACTCACAAAACAAGAGGAGCATAAAAAGCACATAAGACTTGTTCTAGAAAGGTTAAGAGGGAAACAATTATATGCCAAGTTGTCCAAATGTGAGTTTTATATAAAGAAAGTTGCATTCTTAGGTCATATCATTTCAGAGAGGAGTCAAAATGGATCATAAGAAAGTGAAGGTAGTGTCAGAGTGGAAGCAGCCGAGTTAATAACAGAAATCAAAGTTTCTTGAGTTTAGTAATATTATCACCATTTTATTGAAGGCTTTTCCAAGATTGCAAGACCACTTACTTAGTTATTAAAAAAAACCATTTCAATGGTCTGACAAGAGTGAGAAAAGTTTCCAAGAGTTGAAAACAAGATTGACAACAACCCTAGTGCTTATTTTGTTTGATAGTTGGAAGAACTTTCAGGCATATTGTGATGCTTCACGATAAGGTTTCGGTTGTGTTCTAATGCAAGATGGAAGAGTGGTTGCTTATGCTTCAAGTCCAACCAAGCCATGCATAGCACTGTACTCACGTGGTCCGACCAAGCCGACTCATGTGTCTGACCTGAGCGACACACACCGGATCAAGTCCAACCAAGTCGTGCACAGCACTGTGCGCACGTGGTCGAACTAGACTATCTTGTGCTGTGCCAACCAGACCCAAAATGGTGTTTGACCAAGTCCAGTCTGAGTCAACCCATTTAACCCCAGTTGATTCCAATTCTTGCCAGTCTAACCCGTTTCAGACTGATTTGTGACTGATTCGCATGATTCCAGGCCGATTCCCACCGAGTCAAAATCGATTCCACACATAGTACTAAACCTAAACCCTAGTAGGCCCTCCAAACATCACTGTTCACCCTCCCTTTGCAAATCCATGCTTCCAAAGCCAAATCTTCATCAGTTTTCCTTTTTTCACTTTTTTTTGGCTTATTTGGCTTTATTCGCACGTGTATGCTAGATTACGTATGTGAATCAATAATGAATCCTGTTATCTTGACTTCGTACATGTTGTGGATATCATGTGGGTAAAGTTGGGCATTCTCTGCAGAGATTAAATAAATCATTCGAATGTGTCGTGCTTTCAGTTAATGGAGCTGTGTTGTAAGGGGTGATACCTAAATGAAGGCATAAGACATTATTAGTTAAAATTGTGGTAACTGGAAATTGAGAATTGTTAATGGACAACCCCCTAACAAAACCCTCTATGAACTTGTTTTAATTCATGAAATGTTTACTAAAAAATTATATGTGTACTAGAGGTGATAGGTTCAAAGCAAACCCTCCTTGATAGATATTTCCTTTGAAATCCTCAATTACATTATAAAACTTCACCACCGTGGCTTTTTTATTACAATGTACTCATTCTTGCATATTTTGATTTAGAAAATGATTA
Source organism: Dendrocalamus latiflorus (assembly GCA_017311315.1). Lineage (NCBI taxonomy): Eukaryota > Viridiplantae > Streptophyta > Magnoliopsida > Poales > Poaceae > Dendrocalamus > Dendrocalamus latiflorus. Next base: position 11,394,344 of record CM029637.1, on the reverse strand, counting down.
TTATGAAGAAGACATGCCAGCAAATGATGACTACTCCGATAATGAAGATCATATGTTCAGGGCGACCTTACACTCAAGCGTTGCATCTAGTGCAGTTACCTTTTGTCATCTTCCATATGTAAATTAAGCAAGTTTGACTTGTGAGCCTTAAAACTCTGTAATCGACTATTATACTACTTTATGTAAGAACTTTGTTATAGTATTGTAATTGTAAGTAGGTTGTTTATCAATCTATATGCAATTAAAATCCTGGACAATTGCGTAAATACAAGATTCCTGGTAAATCCAGGGTCTCCACAATTACACCAATGGAGTTTCTGAAATGGGGGTGAAATCTTGCTTGCATCGATCTTGGATGGGTGAAGAAAAGCTTAGGTCTTTTGGTGTTATGATGTCCCTCCCTATTTGGTCAACACAATGCAGAATATATGTGAACATTCTATTATTCTTTCGCCAGAACGAGCAAAGCAATTAGCCTTGTCTATTGGATTGCGGCACACCACACCCATAGAAACATTCCTAGTGCTCTTTGAGCTCGTCTAGGAAGTGATCAAAGACCATAGTTTTGCACTAAAGTGCCATGTAGGGCATGGAATCCTAACCTTTCCATTCTGAACATCTCCGTACACAGCCGTGGGTCCAGCTGCTGCTCCACCTAATAGAGCCTAGACATTTCTGGATTGGACCTTGGCCTCCTAAAGGAGCTTGCCTCATCATCACCCCATAAGAGAATAGGGCATATGCGGCTTACATGTTTACACACGGAGGCAAAGGTAGCATTGCTGAAGCTGGGTGCCTTAGTTTTCACTTTCACCAGGATGTCATCTATGAAATGAAAACACGAATACCACATCATTTCCACTGCCAACTCATTAAAGTATTTGAACATACACGACGGAGATGATCGGAAAACACGATTTTGCATAACAAAAACTAAAGCACGGAGCAAGCCGTGTTCAACTAGCAGTATGCACACATGAACATAGGTGTTCAACTAATCAGTATTTCAAAAAAATTCAACGAACGATGAAATAGCACTTTAGGAAATAAACTAAAATGAAGTTTGCAATTATTGAACACACGATGAAATACGAATTGTACTGAGCACACACGATGAAGTTTGCAATCATTGAACACATGACCAAACTGAAACAATGGTAGACAACACGTAGACATAGGAACAGAAAGCACTGGTCTCACATCCCCTTCTTCTGTCCTCCCAGCTTCTCCTGAACCATGCAAGACATCCCTCAGCAGTCCGCAGGTTCTCAAACATGTCCATGTACTCTTTGCATGAACAACTGCATGGCGCAGTAGTTCTCATCGATCCCTTCTGCATCACCACTTTCTACAACCAACTACATAGGGCTCGCATTTCTTCCTTTACCAGGTTGGCCACACGAGGATGTCCCTGACATAGTGGAAAATGGCTGAGGTGGGATGCTCATATAGGTCCACAACCGCTCCAGCTAGACATCCTGGTGTGACTTCTTCAACACATGCATCAGAGAGGCAGCACGGACCTTCTCATGGGTCGCTTCCCGATAGCTATTCTGATGGTCTGAAGCTATCTCCAGATTGTCAACTATGGCTCCTCATCATCTTGTTGGTCCAAGTTGTTGGTTGGCTCACCCCAAGCACAAATGCATGCTCGTTCATGCAGTGTGTATCTTGGAACATAATTTCCAATCTCCTCATGCACGAGTGGCACCTTCTTGATCTTCATCATGTCACCCAAGTGCCTAGGCACCAACATCAAGAACCGTTCGATACATGTGTAATACACACACACATGCGTAGTGTGCAATATGTGGACAAGATACTAACATTTATGAATAAAGTTACCATTGGTTATAAATGAAGTTATTGTCAAACCTTCACAGTGCTAAAAAGTTATCATCAGTTCTGCATGAAATTACCATCGGTAGCGAGTGAAATTACTGCTGTTGTAGGGGTGGCCCCCACGTAAGCCCAGCAGGCCTGGTAGAGAAATGTAAGACCCAAAATGGGACATGTGCAATGACATAAGTACCCCTGAGGGGAGTACTCGGATGTAAGGGTATAATTGCAAAAGCACTCCCCATATGGATATATATAAACAACACAGGCCATGGGGAGAAACCCTAAGCCATTGCTCACCTAACTCTCCACTACCATTGTCGGCCTGGGACAAGGAGACTCGGAGGCGCACCTGACCCAAGGCCATCAGGGGCTGGCCGCCGAAACCTTGGAGAGGGGTCTCCGATGGTCTCAAGCGACTCCGAGGTATTCCCATGCGATCGAGGGTTTCCACGAATAGGATGTTTGCCGAGCTTCCTCCGTCGATGAGAGTGCGCCTGACATCGCGGCCTGCAATGTCGGCCTGGATGACCAAAGGATCTTGATGGGGGAACTCCACGCCCTGGGCGTTGGCTGGCGTGAAGGTGATGTTGCAGTGCGGCATCCCTGGGGGTTTGCGCCAAGGGGGTTCTCGACGAGGAGCCTTCGGAGATGACGCTAATGATGCTGCAATGGGTCCCTCCCGGGGTCCCGGCTCGCGGGGGACTTCCTTGCGGCGGCTGCACGTGGGCTGCTACAGCGGTCGACGCTTCCAGGGCCCAAACTCGAGCTGTCGGCTGTCGCAGCGCCATAAGTTCGATGCATGCAAGCGTGAAGTGGTCACCATAGCCATGCACTTCGCACCATCTGCCATAGTCCAGGATTTCCTGCTCCGCACGTGGTCTCGCGTCGCGGCTTCCTCCTGGTCCCCTACCCAGTCGCGGGGCAAGGATAGGTTCTCGGGGAACGCCCTGCGTGGCGAAGACGTGACGAGCCTTGTGGAACCTTCGCTGGTTACGCCGAGGCTTGCACCTGCCGCTTGACGAATTCTCGTACGCCCCGGCATCAACGCGTTCGGAAGCGTCTCCCCCAGATGCTTGCTTGTGTTTTTCTCTCGAGTCGCCCACGTTTCCTTTTTGCGACAACTCCTCCGTTTGAGCGGTGTCGGCGTCATCATCCTTGCGCCTTCGCGCAATTCCTCTGCCCGGGCGTACTCCTCCATTTTGCCAAAGAGCTTCGCCATCGACTTGATTGGCTTTCGCGCGTTATATTCGGCAAGCGACCCCGGGCGAAGACCCTGTATTGTTGCATTGATGATGGTTGTTTCGTTGACATCCGTGACCTGGTAGCGTACCTTAGCGAAGCATTTGTAGTAGTCACGGAGCTTCTCTGATGGTTTCTGCTTGACGGCGAAGAGCTGCTCCGCGCCGACGCGCTCGACGTAGTTTCCTTGGAAGCTGTTGTAGAAGCGGTCACGGATCTGCTCCCAGGCGTAGATAGAGTTTGGCTTGATGCTGAAAAACCAAGAAAGCGCTACTCCCTACAACGCGAGGGAAGTCCCTTCGCTTCGTAGTGTCGTCTCCGCCAGCGGCTTCGATAGCGGTCTCGTATACGCGCACGAACTTCTGAGGGTCTGTGTCGCCTTTGTACGGGTCGATGGCGCTAGGGAACTTGAAGTCCTTCGGCCACGCCGCATGCTGCAACCTGCAGAAAGCGGAGACTCCGGGTCCGCGTGTTGCCGCGGGATGCGGCTGGACGCAGGGGCACCGCGGCTATCTGCCCTTTCCGGCGTGGGCTCCGATACGACCATGGGGGGGGGGTCTGCCGACTCCGAGCCTCTCGCATATCCTGCACGGCCCCACGGAGATCCACCAGCTCTCGTCGTAGCGTGCCGAGGGCTGTCAGCAGGGCGTGGGCGGCAGGCGTGGCCTGCGCTCCTGGGCTGCCCGCTGTGGTGGCGTGGTGGACTCCGATGTCGATGACGAGATCGGACGTCGCGACAGTGGTGGTGGGGTCGAGCGTCGCGGTGGTGGTGGTCGCGGGGTCGGGCGTCGCATCGTGAACACCGATGTTCGTGACCGCCACACCCGCATCGCCACCCACGCTTGCGGCTGCCAACGCCGAAGCCCTGGTGTTGATGCAGGATTCCGCCGCTCCCACCTTCTTCTTCTTCGCCGCCGATGATGAAGCTTTCTTTGGTGCCATCCTTCTTCGGATCTAGAGGCTTGCTCTTGTCCTCCCCACGAACGGCGCCAACTGTTGTGGTTACAGACCAAACAGAGAGAGAGTATGGTAGTGGAGAATTAGGTGAGCAATGGCTTAGGGTTTCTCCCCATGGCCTGTGTCGTATATATATATATATATCCATATGGGGAGTGCTTTTACAATTATACCCTTACATCCGAGTACTCCCCTTAGGGGTACTTATGTCATTACACATGTCCCATTTTGGGCCTTACATTCCTCTACCAGGCCCCTTCCTCAACCGCTCCGGTTGTAGGCGGCAGACCCCCGGTGGCTGCCGTAGGCGGCAAATCCCCGATGGCTGTTGCAGGCGGCAGACCCCCGGTGGCCACCGTAGGCGGCAGACCCCCGGTGGCCGTCGCAAGCAGCAGACCCTCGGTGGTCGTTGCTGGCTGCGCCACCTCACCTCCAGGGTCAATAGCACCAAGGCCCGCCACCTCGCCGCCATCTAAACCCTCAGTAGGGGCAACGTTCCCCCCGAACCAGCCGGTTCAGACCCAGCGCCGGCCGCGCCTCCTGCTTCGGTAATACCTCCCAGCGGCGTGACCGGTGGGCCAGGTTTGGTGGCCTCAGATCGAGCCTTGCGCCAAGGCGGCCGCGCCTCCACCTCGCCATCGTCATCATGACGGCTCGGGGTCTCCACCGGCACCGCGTGCTCGGGCACACTAATCCCCAAGACCTCGCAGACCTGGTTTATCCGCCCCTGTTTCGCCGAGGTGGTCGCGGCCTCGCGCAGCCTGTGCTCCTTCGCCGTGTATGGCCCGAGGAGCGCAACAACTGCGCGCTCTGCATCTTCTAGCCGGGGCACTACGCACAAAAATGGAACGTCATCCATAGGAAGTCACGTGATTATGCGAGCATGCGCATATCCGATGGTCGAGGGACTTACAAGGAGCAGAGGGTCTCAGAAGGCAGGACACAGTCGGGTGGACGCCATCCTCCCGGATACTGCCCTATACATCGTATTGCCACCGGCCGGAGAGCGGCGCCGCCCCGTACATGCTAAACTCTTCGGCAAGGTCGCGCATATTGAACCGGTGGGCGATACCGGCAAGCCTCCGCGCCTTCTGCGCGTCGTCGGACATCGGCTCCACGTCTGGCGAGCTGTTGAACGATATCGGCTGTCCCCGACATGACAAACCGCTCTTGCTCGTCACGAGGTAGTAAAACCACCGACGCGTCCAACCGGACTCTCACATCCCTCGCGCGGCCCATGTAGGGAAGAGCCCCGCGCACTACTTTCTCAGCACGAAGTTGACGCTGCCGAAGTTTGATTCCGCTCCCCCCTCGAGTTTCTTCGGCTGACAGCGCGCGTCGTGCATAATAGCGAACAGACTCGCACTGGGACGGTGACCCTCTGTTCGCAGTACCCAAGCAAACACAGCCAGGCGGACTACCGCGCTGGGGTCAGCTGCGCCAGCTCCAGCTCGTACGCCCGCAAGACCTCACCGACGAAGAGTGTCGAGGGCATCCGCAGATCGGCATCAAAGAACACGACAAAGACAATAGCCTCCGTCTCCGCCGGTTGCGGTTCCGTCTCGGTGGGGCCGGGTAGGCGAGCCCCGTCATGTGCCGCGATCTTCCCCTCTCGGACGAGTCTCTGGAGCAACTCTTCAGTAACGCGGCTCCGCCCCAACACGCGGGAGCAGCAGCCTCCCGAGTCCTCCATGGCATCCCACCGCTTGTTGACATGCGCTCTTCCTCGCACCACCAGCGAGTACTTCCCCAGGGGAGGCGACAGATCGTACCGGTCGGACGAGGCGCTGCCACTGAGCCGGCGAGCGAGATCGTCGCGGCAAGCCATTCCTCTCCGAGATAGCGCGCTAAAATAGCAGGAGCAAGGGTGGGTTGCGCGGGCGGCAGAAGAAAGAAGACAGACCGGAATGACCAATGCGAAGGAGCATACCCATGCTGATGGCGACGCC